>CM041777.1:76533128-77133128 GCA_023374045.1 Limonium bicolor | reverse complement strand
TCCTTCATTTTAAGCCAAAGTGCTGTCCCTGCAACCGTTGAGCTGTTTCGTTTGGTGTCTTGACTTCCTTTGATAAATGGTATTTAGTTTCAGGAAGTTCAAAGTAAATTGAGCCCTTAGCTGTGATTAAGTTTCCTGAAACCTGCATCTTTTCTGCACTATTATATTGGTCATTAAGCAAGCTATTCTGTAAACATTTTGCTCCTAATTTTGCTATATCTTTTGGGAAAAGGCTCACAAGTAAAATTTGCAATTTCCTATTCATGCCGCAACTCGATAAGGTTACTAAATTTGGTCAATTTAAGACGACAACATTACTAACTATTCTTTGCTGTTTTTATACCTCTAGTCAGAGGAGTTTCTTTGCTAGAATAGATCACGGATATAAATGATCTGGGAGCATATCCGGAGCCCGCCCAATCCAAATGTAACAGAGCCAGCCAGTTGTAGTAGTAGTACAAGCACCATGTGATTGCTATTGAATATCTATACGGACAGCAGAATATGTTCGCCTGATTGCACTAAGGAAGAAGGAGGGAAACATAGAACGTACTTCCGTCGAGTGGGGTCTGGGGGTGTGCCATTAGTTATGGTGGTCAATTGGTTAACCAATTGCACTTTGTACCCAAATTATGATTTTTTGTTTGCCCCCAAATTATTCATGTCCTCGTTTCTGAATTTTGTACCTTTCAATAGCCAGTCTTTGATTCTACTTTTACCTTCCAAATAAAGACAAAGAGAGAGGGTTTATGCTAATCCTGTGTAAGATACCTCTATCTATATTTGTTGTTTGTTTGTTTGTTTTTCAATACAAATATATTCTTTGAATATCATCTTTTTTACATACCTACTGAAATCGCTTAAAAACTTACACACATAGAACATAATGCTAATAAACTTTCAAAATAAATCTTCTAAACCAGTATAGTTTTCTTTCAATTGTGAATTATACTTTGTCCTTTTATTTTTGTGCTAATAATTATAATTTCTTTTTCAAAAGCACGATGAACCATGATAGAGAATGGATGTGGCTTGAAGGTTGGCGTGGTAGGAGACAAGAGGCTTATCAAAAGGGTGTGCGTGAGTTTTTGGACTTCGCTTTTAAGGATACACCCCCAAACTCAAATGCAATGTTAAAGTGTCCTTGCATGCATTGTGTAAATTTTTTTGTTCAAAACCGGAGCACGATGAAAGCTCATCTTCTAAGGCATGGAATTGATCCTAATTATAATCCTTGGACAAAACATGGTGAGGAAGACCTTGTATATCCTATGGATAGTCAAATGGATGAGGAGGAAGATGATGATTTTGACAATGAAGATTTTTAGTGTCAGATGACTTGGTAAGATTGTAAATTTTGCAAGTTCGAATATATGTAAATTTTGCAAGTTCTAATATATGTACCTGATGTTGTTTATCAAATTCAAATTACTTTTTACAAATTTCTTAATTGGTAGGGTTCTGAGATTGAGATGACTCAAGCCCATCGAGAAAGCTCATCGAATTCTACTACTTCACCAACACAATCAGCGGAGTCCGGCTACATCCAACTCTGGTTAAAGACAAAAACGTAATACGCATTTCTCTTTATTTTGTTTTTTATCAGTCTATACTTACTTTAGCATAACTTGTGTTTTCTATGATGCACTTATATGGTATATACTATAGGCATAAGGATGGTAAGTTGGATGAAGAGGCAGAAACAATTCTTGAAAAGTTTCGTGAGCTCCATTTGAAAACGATTGAGGAGAAAGGCATAGATGATCTAACTATTGAGGACGCATACGAGATGGTTCTAGGCCACTCGTCAGGCCATGCGCGTGGGTTGGGAAGAGGGCACTCAGTCCCATCAAAGAAAGAGAATATTGGAAGATTACAGCTTCAACATGAGCTTCAACAATTCCATCAGCGAGAGGAAGAAGCTAGGGAGAGAGAGCGAGAGTTAAGGGCTGACTTTGAAAGGAAAGAATTACAATTACGCGCTGAGATGGCAGAAAACGAGAGAGAAGCTAGAGAGAGAGAAAGAGCTACGGGCTGAGGTGGAAAAAAGGGAAAAGAAGAAGCTAGAGAGAGAGAGAGAGAGAGAGAGAGAGAGAGAGAGAGCGAGAGAGAGAGAGAGAGAGAGAGAGAGAGAGAGAGAGAGAGAGAGAGAGAGAGAGAGCGAGCTGCGGGTGAAGTGAAAAAAAAGCTATGGAAGGGGAAGCCAAATGCGGGAAGATCTCCAAGCTCAAATGACTGAGATGTAAAAAAGATGCAAGGTAACTTTACCATTAGTATGACATTTTTCTTCATATCTTAATCCAATGTGATAAATGATTAATTTTTTTTGACTTATATTTGTAACAGGTTTTGCTGCTGGGAGATGATGTCACTTTTGAGGGGTTGGTAGGTTTTAAAGTATAGTATAATGTGAAAATGACTTTAAAATAGCTTTTGTAAGATCAGAAATAGTAGACTGATCAGAAATAGTAGACTGATCTTAGTTAACTACACTTTTGCGGGGTTGAGGATAGATTTTTGAGTATAGTTTTATGTGAAAAGTCTGTAGAAAATATGTTTGTAAGCTCAAAATTAGTAGAATGAACTTCTGATTGTACAATGAAATGTTTTGAAATGAAAGTTAAATTTGAAATTTCTTACCAGATCTACTTATTTATTGTTTTCGATCGGGTTGTTAAGCTTTTAATTGCATTTTATTGCACGAGTAATCAACTTCTTTCAGATTAGTATGATATGATTGAGCGGACAGAGCAGATGCTCAATGGTGAGTTTTATTTCCAGTCGCAGAACTTGTCTTTCCTTATTCGGTTGATATTGAGCAAGAGGCTCTCTTGTATCTTATCTTGTGCATGTAAAGTTCAAAGACTTGTTAGATTCTTGGATTTTAAGATGTGTTTCAATCTCCTTAACTAATTACATGAAGAACAAACACTCTGTATCACAGGGATCAACAGAGAGCAAAGGAGGTGGTCAGAAATCATGTTTCTGCGGCATGTTTATAGCAGCTACTGTGATCTGCATTGTTTATTTCTTCTTAGCTCTGTTAGTGGCACTCAGCTTGAAAGCGGTATCAATACTCACTCAATCAATCCTTTATGTTATCTATCATTACTTCACTGATCAACTTATTGGTTTGGTTTTTGTGCGATGTCTATCTGAAATATTCCTTGCTTTCTGTAAATTACGTAAATCGTGTAACTTTAAGTGGGTTTAGCAATTACTACAGCCATATTTTTGTCTACTAATCACGCTCATCATGATCTGGTGTAGTACTATATGCCTCTAAATATTTCCTATTTCCATCCACTTTATTCATGCTGGATCATTCCTTCTTTTGCTTTCTAGATCAGTACCAATCATTCAGTGTGAGGAAACTGTATTTTATGTTTTGTCTGTCTCCCTTACTGTTTATAGTATGTTTGAATTTGAGTAGACAGTAGAGTAAAAAAAATCTGGAGGAATACCTGCTGAAAAATGGTCATCCTTTGTTTGCAGTATATTCTAATCAGTAACCAAGCCTGCCCATATTCACTGCGGAAACTACTCTGTATTTTTCTTTTTAAAGTTTGGTTGTCATTACATTCAAGATGAGGATATGCTGCTGCTATGATGGCTGTGTGCATGACCCTTCCTTTGCTTTAGTGGAAACCACACGTATGAATATTGAAGTGATAAGGAACAGCGTCCCTTGAGTGGATTTATGCTTATTTCTATGATTAAAGAAGGGAGCCAAGATAAGCAGACTAATACTTTTTACTTTTTTTGTTGAAATTGACCAGGTGGACTGCAACTTATATATAATGGCACAGGTCCCTCCTACAGGAAAGAGATGGTAAGAATTCCAATTTACATGTGTATAAGCTCATAGTTTCCACTAATTTCTGATCCATTTATAAGTGCTTTAATGCTTAAGGGTTAGCATTTCAACCCCTCGCAAACACTTCACAGGGGGAGACATTATAAGGTGGACTTTTTAAACTAGAACTCTAATTATGCTTACTAAAATAATTAGTCTGCCTGTGGTTTCTCAACTGCTTCTTATAATTCAATGTTCACATGATAAATACGTTGTGACAAAAACGGTCCTTGTGTTAGAATGACATATGCATACTGATCTATTTAATTTTTATGCATTTTCTGTTCTGTATGTGTGGGCTCATATGATGCTTGATCCTTGCAGAGGATGAAATTCATTACCATATTTTCAGGTTAGGAGCGTGTTGATTGTAATCTTTGGGTGACCTCATTATTTATATGTTTGTAAATGCTCACGAATTTCCGTGGTTCCAGGTCACTCTTGTCGATGAAGCCTTCTGACGTAGAAGATGGTAGGGAGATGGAAAAGGAGAGATTTATACTACAAAGTGGGAAGCGACCATAACCTGGCATTATTATCTAGGTGGCTTATTGCATCTCATTCTGCAGCATGATACTTGTTAACAAGCTCGTCTTGTCTGGCTATAATTTTAGTGCTGGTATCTCCTTAATGATGTATCAGGTAGTTTTGTTATTTGAATGTTACAAATGTGATTACAGCTGTTGGTGAGATGTATCCGTTTAGTAAACATCATGACAGTAGAGTCTGGGAAGCCTTATTCTTGATGGTATGTTGAGTTGTGTTCTTTAATCTGCATGTGTCTATTTTAAGGGAAGGAACTATCTGCCTGTTTGACTGGTCAAGTTTCAGAATCCCTAATAAATGTCATACTTGCTTGTAGATTATTTCAGCAATATCTAGAGGCATCACAGATTTGTCATTCCACACCATTGGTTACGCATGGCAGCTAGCTAATTGCTTCTTGACTGCAGCATATTCCGTGAGTATTTCTGTTTTTGTGTCAGTATAGCCACAAAAAGTGTCAGTATAGACTTAGTTGACCTTTACCGACACACAAAAAAGTGTCGGTATAACCTCAGATACTATAGGTCTATACAGACACTTACAGTGTGTGTCGGTAAAGGTTTCTAAGCTTTTACTAACACTTATTTTCTTAGTCAGTAAAGACAGAAGGTCTATACTAACACTTATCTTAACTGATAGAATAGCCTGTGCATTTATATAAACACAAAACTAAGTGTTGGTATACACATATACTGACACATAAGTTATGTTGGTAAAAACCATTTATACAAACATAATCTAGCATCATGTAACAGCTATACTAACTCATAATCTAGTTTTAACTACACAAAAAATAATTTATTTCAATTCGTTATTTCCACAATGCCGCACATCTACCTTCGGATATATACAATATTATTCATAAAAGACTATGAATTCTCAAACAATAAATGTAGTAACTTATAAGCTCAAAATGTAAAGAGTTTACAATAGTGCAACTTGAACACCAATATTCATCATTATCCTCCAAACGTATGATTGTCAATAACAAGATAAGTTACATTTAAGCCAAAAGTACAATATTGTTTTTAAAGAGTGAAACATAACACCCCTCTTCATTCATGCTTCATCTACTTCTAAAATAAAATCTTGACTTCATCTAGTTTCTTTTACTCAGCACCTGCACACACAAAAATTATATCGTCACAATGGTAGAAGATAAATAAGTAAATGGTTATCAAAAATAATCTGAGAGTATTCATTAGCAAGAAAAAGTATCATTAGTTTGAAATATATTTTTGTAGGCATGGAGGTATAAACTCCTCCCGGACAACACCTTAATCAACTGAAACAGTCTCAAATTTTCCTTGTTCTGAATAGATAAAAATAGGAGAAAACATAAAACCAATGCCAACTCTTTAATAGCCGCATTGAGTTCTTCATAATTGCATGGCCTTTGTCATCTCTCTTAGGTAAAACTACCGCTTCTCATGATGATACATTGGCCTGCCCAGGTTTTTACAAGTGAGTCAATCAACTCGTATCTCTAAGTTACAACACACATAAGGTTTCTCCCAGCACAAAGTAATTTATACACACAGTTAAAGCAGAGTAGGACAGTGGGTGATAACCATGGGAGCTCGAACAAGTCAAGCCTCGACAGATAACAACTAGGATGTATGCCAATTTAGTAAGAGCTGCCTACCCAAGCGGGCAGTATCTCAAACATAATGAAAACTTCAAGCTTCTTATACAGGTTCACAAATTGATCAAGTATCACGTTCCAGTTCAACTCTTCACAACCAGGCATGATAAACAGCAACTTGCATTATGAAATCTACAATAATGTTATGCAGTTCCAACTATAAGCAGCAGCAAATTTCTACTCTCAACAAGCAGTTTTAAGAAGAAGTACCATTAGTATTTCTTTCACTCAACGAAAGTTGATTTTCGGTAACGGAGTGATTCGTCCCGCCAGAGATATCACTTGGAACCTGAAACATATAAATAAATTTCATAAGCTCTTAATCACTTCATCTTAATGATGCAGATGCATTGCTGGTATCAACAACCATATTTTTCACACAACACACCATAAAGAAAGAGAGTAAACAAATAGTGAGAAGTAGAAAATGTAATGTTCGGCCATATTTTACTCAACAGACTCTACATGTAAAAGCTGGAACACAATATAAACTACAATCATCAACCATACTTTTCATACAAAACATAACAACTTGCAATCGTCAGCACTTTATTCGCATTAGAATATTGCAAATTGTAACAATATTATGAGTTACTTCTCACACTAAATCAGCAGAACATAAGTACAATAATCACATTCAATTATGTGCACATTAAGGTTGTTGAAAAAGTATGATATGCTGAAATTGGCTTAGTAACATAGTAGAAGCAAGGCTCAGATTTGGAAAAAACATAGCGAAAACTGAAGTAAATATAAAGCTAAGACACATGTGAGTAGTAGCAGTTTTTTAAAGCAACAAAACTTCTACTTCTCATAATCGAATTATTAGAGATATCACAACTTACCTGACATGTCTTCTAATTAGTAAAGATATCATGACTTACCAAACCTCATTTTGGAAAAAGCGTAAACACACACACACACACATCTCTTCACTTTATGCCTCCATAGTACAAAATTAGTACCTTTAATTTAAGTACTTGCTTAATTGATATATCCATCATTTATCAACCGCAGAGCATCGATCCCCTTCTTAGCCTCAAGCCATCAGATGAACAGGTTCAAGTGTGAGTGACCATCCGTATTATGATCGATTTCAACACCCAACTTTTTTCTCTAATCACTACTACTACTATTATTACCAATCTGACTAATTCTTTTCATGCTTAATCATGGTCTCTTAACAAATTAGTAAGAATTATGTTCATACGATTAAGATTTCAGGTTATTAACAACATGTAACTATGAGCAGATAGCTGGATAAGTGCAGATTAATACTGCTTGTAGTAGCACTATAATGTACATTAAAGACTTAGGATAAGTGTAGATTAATAGTGTACATTAATAGTGCAGTTTAATACTGCTTACAGTAGCACTTAAGATTTATTTATCCGATTATCATAAGTTCAGCTCGTTTTTCTTCCAAAAGGTTTATAACTCAGATGATGTAAGGTATAAAATATTGCAACAATTCTTAACTTGTGCTGACACTTAAAATAATCAGATGCGGAAGAACATAATTCAAATTCAGTAAAAAGTAATCATTATTATTGAAGTACATCTAATTCAGGTAGTAGCAACAGGAAATTAACAGAATACAATACACGCGACAGGAAATTAACAGAATACAGTTCGTGCACATGGCTATTGGTGCATACACTTCGTGAAGGAAAATCACAGATGAATCTGCCAGAAACCCAAGACGTAAATATTTGGCATAAAAAAATGCTTGCTTCAAGAATCATATACTATCCGTAGATCAAGTTTAGGCTAATCTCTGCATTCTTCCATGCTAGAGCTGCTGCAAGGAATGTTACATTACTTTCAAAGATAAGGTGTATAACTTAAGGCATGTGCAAATAACTATTTGGATCAAAAGAAGATATACTGCAATCAGGGGTAAAAGAAAACTTTCACTTTCTCAAGTGTCTTCCACACAGCAGAATTAGACATTTAAGGAAATTAGTCAAAAAATCTAGAGGTATATTATGCCCATCCATCTCCCTTCCTAGTCCAGATGACAGGAAACATATTAATCTGTAATCAACTGACACTAACATGGAAAAATGCTTCAGAGTATGTGTTTTGGGACGGTACACATCCCCCGAAATCTAAGTGATTCATCGATCCAAACCGAATTACCACCATAGAAGAATACTCAATTTTTCCAAAACTGAGTACGTGTTCGTCTAAAGTACATATCCCATAGAAACTGAGTACGTGTTCGCCTACCAAACAATCCAAACTACCACCCCAGAAGAATACTCGTACTTATCAAAACAAACAGATTCTTCGATCCAGAAGTAGAGGAAACCCAGGAAGTGAGCCAGAAGATAGGGAGACGAACATAAACCCTAATCTAGAAATAGAGGGGAAAGTAGAGAATCGTTACCGGTTTTAATCCAAACCTACTCTTTCTGGGATTCAAGGTCTTCAACTTTGCTCAATCTCTCTGGTACATCCTCGCTCATGGAAGCGTACTGAAGCAATTGAGGTTCTGTCTATAGAATATTGTCGATGAGAAGGGGTTAAGTAGTAGCGCTAATTAGGTTCATTATTCTGCCCAATTTTTGTTCACTGAACAGGTTTTAGTAACTGATTAAGGGTTATCAATATAGAAACCTATATACTGTACTAACTTAAAATTTAATGAGTTAGTAAAATAGTGACTTTATGTCAGTAAAAATTGCTGTGTATTGACACATTAATAAATGAGTCAATAAAATTATTTAGCTTTTACAGACACATATAATGTGTTAGTAAAGTATACTTATAGAGACACTAAGCTATGTGTTACTAAAAGCGTGTGTTAGTAAATAGTACTTATTTTGTAGTGGCGACTTTCTTCTTGCTATATCAGCTTCTTTTATCTAATAGCTCGAGATTCTTGTGGTGTAGTGAGTTGGAGCCACACTACTAATCAACTTTATTTTGATGATTTTAGGTTCAGCTACAATATGAATTTGCAAGGGATGAATGCTCTCTATTGTGGTGATGAAGGTAATGTACGCAAACTGCTAACTCCTAACTGCTCTCAGTCCAAATGGAGTTTGGGATTTATGTATGTGGTCGAATGGTGGTTTACTCACTGTCCAAATGTTTTGCCATCTTCTGTTTGCAGTCCCTTCTTGCTAGAGCGCTTAAGATATGCGAAGACAAGATGATAAGAGCAAGACGCTGGTCCTTGAGGGAGATTCCAAAGAAATGATCTGTCAAGCTGGGTATAAGTGGGTTGGGCAGCGTTGGTGAAAATGAATGGTTTAACCATGAAAATGGTGGTTTACTCACTGTCCAAATGTTCTCTATATTTTGATGATCTAAATGGTTTGACCATGAAAATGTATATTGATCTTCTTCTATTTTGTACTGCAATAGGGCAGCTTGTTGGTATAAGTGGGTTGGGCAGCGTCGGTGAAAATGAATGATGTCGTACAATTTTATCTTTTTTGAATAAAAGAACAATGGGGGCAACATATATTGCCTCGGTTGATTATATCAACTGGAGCAAACCATACCGGTCGACCTCTGCTACATTGTTGCTACACAAATAAAGGAGGCGAGTTTAAAGAGATTGCCTTATTTGTGATTATTTATTTTTTTATAATATATATTTGTTAATATTTTTTATAATTTATAAATTATGTAATTTTTATTATATCTAATGTAATTAAGTTTTTACAACTTTAAGTTACCTACTATAATTATTTTTTTGTAATGTAAAAGTTTTAACAATGTATTTGTATTTTTAAAGAAGTAAAACTTTTTTTCATTTAGTCATTTTTACATACTTTTATAACTTTTATGATTTTAATTATTTTTGTATGCTTTTTTAATTTTTATAATTATTAGTCATTTGTTTACATTATTTTACATATTATTTTGTATTTTTTTTAGTTTTGAACATTTTTTATAAATTGACCATATATTTTTGAGGTTATTGGAGGGCCATATGGAGTTGGGTAAAATGAAGATGTAAAAATACAATATGTTAACAAATACTCTTAAGGTTTGAGCAAAACATTATAATCTTAAAATATAATGTGTCACCGATATGAATAAAAGAAGGGAAATTGTATGACAATATTTTTTGGCTAATTCATAAAATACCACTGAAAAAATAAAAAAGTATGAAATGTAAATCTGTTTTCCCTGAAATTCGTTAGTAGAAAAAAATACCTCACAAATTATTTTGAATACAAGGCAAACATACCCTAAAATACGATATAAAATTTCAAAGACATAATAATACTTAAATGTTTTTTAAACTAAATTATTTTGAAAAAATCAATCATAATTGGTAGATTTTAAAAACTAATAGAAGTGGTGGAATCGCGTTTTATCGGCGAGAACATATCAACCTGAGAGTTTAATCTTATACAGACCATCATATTGATTGCTTGCTTGAATCCGGTTTTGAATCTGGATGGCGCTGCACTGGTATTTATGGATGGCCTTTGGCAATTGACAGATGGAGTACCTGATCCCTCCTTTGTGATATTCGTGGTAACACCCAAGTGCCATGGTTTGAATTCGGTGATTTCAATGAAGTCTTTTTTGGTTATGAGCAGCGCAGAAGGCGTGATCAGAACAAGACTCTAATGAGAGCCTTCCGATTTTGCCTTAGTGATTACAATCTTGAAGATCTAAGTTTCATTGGCAATGTGTGTACTTTCACTAATGAGCAACATGATCACTTCAATACCATGTCAATATTAAACATATTTTTGTGTGAACTCCTGTTAGATTTACAAATTCCCTCATGCACACAATATCCATCTTTAATGGGGTAGGTCGGACCACCGACCAATCAAGCTCATTATCCAACCCCTACGAAGAAGAGGTGGACGTTCATTCAAGTTTGATAATGCTTGGGTGGAAGCTGAAGCCTGTCGTGTTGTGCCATTTTTCATGGTATTTGGGATGATTCTGGAAATTATGTGGAGAGGTTACCCGCTGTGGCAGAGCCCTTCAATCTTGGGGTGGAAGACAATCGCGTATGCAATATCATTGCATTGAGTATATCAAGTTGGAAATAGATCAGGTTACCAATCAATTTCTTTCTTCCTCGGCGCTTCACAAATGGACTCGCTTATTCATGAGCTTGATTTACTCCTCCTCAAAGAGGAGTCTAGATGGGCTCAGCGTAAGCACTCTAGATGGTTAAAGGAGCAAAACAGGAACACAATGTTTTTCTTTAACATGGTGCTGTCTAGGAAAAGGAAAACACTATTGCAGGACTGATAAATGATCAGGGTACTTGTCTCTTACATTGGGAATGAGTGGAGGACACAGTCAGAAACATCTTTGTCTCCCTCTTTCAATCTTCCAACCCGACAGATAAATCTTATATTCTGGCTAGTGTGGAGGATAGAGTACCAGCTAGCTATCAAACTGCCATTGGTGAGCAATTCATTATGAGCTAATGTTGGCCCTTAAGCAAATGCTCGAATAAGACACCAGGGCTAGACGACATTAATGGAGTCTTTATTAAGTCCTATTGGGATATTATTGCATCAGACATTGTGGATACTGCTCTTCAGGTTCTGAATTCTAATTCCATGCCATCAGGACTGAATCATACCCGTATTGTATTGATTCCAAAGAAAATAGGTGTTGCATCTCTAGCTAACTTTCATCCTATCTCTCTATGTAATATTTTGTATCGGGTAATTGCTAAGTCCCTTGTCAATCGTGCAAATAATGTTATGGGTCTGATAATCTTAGAGGATCAAGGGGCGTTTGTCCCCAGTGGACTTATTTTCGATAATGTGATGATTTCTCATTAGCTCCTCCATATTATGTGAACCTCCAAGGAAGAGGCAAAGAAGGGGCACTTTGCTTTAAAGCTTGATATGACAAAATTGATTGTCTTTTGTTACCGGTGTGTTAAGAAGCAAGGGATTTCACGAAAGTTGGGTTAGTGGGTTAATTTGGTTGAAAACTGTATCTCCCTAGTCTCCTATGCTATTTGATTAATGGTTATCTATGGCAAACCTTTCTACCAAAAAGAGGACTTAGACAGGGAGACCATTTTACCCTTACTTTTTGAATTGAGAATCAAAGTAATTTGAAAAGTAGATTTGTGAGATAAAGTTTGAGGGGTAAATTGAAAAGTAGATGACAGAAAAAGCTAGAACATCTTATTTTGACAAGAGTGAGAGGACTCAAAATCATTATATTGAGAACATGAGGGAGTAGTTTATGAAAAACTAAGAAATTATAAAATAAAAATATGATAATTAATTAGTTAACTTTATTATTGTATACAACATATAATATAATAAACTAATTTTAGTAGAAAAATATGGCTTAAATATTACTGTATGTATGTAAAATTAAGAGAAAATACATCTCCACCCATGACGTTTGGCGAAATTACACACCCCACCCACGTGATTTCAAAAATTACTTTCCCCACCCATGTGGTTTCCCCTTTTTTATATTAAGTAACTTTTATAATTTTTGTTCAACTTAAAAGATGCTTAAATGTTGTCCAAAGTTGATAAAACTTTACACGGACGATGCTAAAGTGTTATATTTTGATCTGACATGAAATCCAACATTTTTTATGCTCATATGTGATCCGTGGGACCCAGTAAAACATATAACATGTGAACGAGTGTTCATTGGGTCCCGCATGTCACACGTGAGCTTAAAAAACTTTGAATTTGCCCATTGACCAAAATATAATATTTTAGCATCATCCATGTAAAGTTTAATCAATTATGGACAACATTTAAGCATCTTCTAAGTTGAATGAAAATTAAAAAGTTGTCGAATGTAAAAATGGGGAACCACATGGGTGAGGAAAGTAATTTTTGAAACCTCGTGGGTGTGGTGTGTAATTTCGTCAAACGGCATGGGCGGGGAATATAATTTTCTCTAAACTTAAATATTAAGATTTTATATTATATTTTTATAAAATGAAATATTAGCATTAGATTATGATATTGGTAATTTTAAAAACAATTAATTAACTTTAAAATTATTTATGGTAAGATGGAAAAATACGAGCAGTGTAAAAGCGATATAAATTTCACGTGCAAATATATTCTAAACAAGTGGATAAAAGAGAATATACCAAAATGTAACTTTTATCACTTATTTATGTCACGTTGATGCTACAAACAACACTAGTAGAAAACAGGCCTACGGCGGCGGTTGTTTGGCCCCTATGGCGGCGGTTCAAAACCACTGAAATGGGTGCCGCCACGGTAGATGAAACACCTACTGCAGCGGTTGTAGAACCGCTGAGGTAGGTACTCTAACGCAGCGGTTTATTAGCAACCGCCGCGGTAGATACCTACCTCAGCGGTTCTTCAACCGCTACAATAGGTTCTCTACCTCGGCGGTTCTTAAAACAACCGCTGCGTTAAAGTACCTAATGCGGCGGTTGTTAAAGGAACCGCTGCATTAGGTTGTCTTCAAAAGTCATTAGGCAGGGCCTATTGCAGCGGTTGTTATTAAGAACCATTGCAATAGGTGTTTTTTTTTTGTTTTTTCCTTTCCACCCTACAATTGTACCAAACACACCAAAAAATCAATCAAACCTGTTAACATATAACATTTAACAATGCCACCACAGTGGGGCAGTAGATCAACCATTACACCATTTAAATGGCCACCAAACCCATCAACGGGCAATAATCCCACTTTCACTTACAAATATGAGCAATTTAATCAAACATCAACAAAATCATTACACAAACCACAATTGTTCCATGAGAATTTCAAAAACATCCTACTCACTCCTATCTAATACTAAAAGCAACCTACGTTAACGCTCATGTATTCTGCCCATTCCTCGAGCATCTCGGTTATATGTCCTTCACCATACTCACCAGCTACCAAGTCTTCAAAAGCCTTGACATTAACAAAAAAGAATTATGATTAGTTGCTAAAAACTATGAGTTTACGAATCAATGTTAAAAAGTATATAAAAAACCAAAATATTTCGAGAATGCTACTTACCTTGTCTAGAGACTTCTCTGGCAAGAGTGTCGATGCCGCTACCAAGTCACTTATAAACCGCATGACAAAGTAGCCACATTCTGAACCTCCGGCTGCTGTGGACACTGCACATTCATATACGTACATATTCAAAATCGATTTAACTTAAATTATAATATTGTTCCTATTTCAAAACTAATGAACATATTACAAAATTTAAATAAGGACTACAAAAATACCTTGACTACATTCCACTGAATGTTCTTAATTCTCGTTCCCCGGATTTGCGTTAGTACAACTTGAAAGGTACTAGAATTCATACACACAGATAAAGTAAACGTTATCAACCAAATGATTAAGAAATAACTAAAAATTGATAATTAATCAAGTTAAGTAATTCACCTCAGCAACATGTTACATATAATTGGCTTTTGGGACGCCGAGATGCTGAGTCGAGATGCAAGATTCTTGGGCTTTTTACACATAGACAAAGCAAAGACCAGTGTCAGCTATTCATGGATTGCAACCCAAGCTGAACTTAATTCAATCGAATACATAATACAAGTATCATAATTTTTAAATTAACTTAACATTTGATAAAATTCTTACCCTTGATGAAGTGGTAGCAGTATGTAAGATTATCAGCACATGCAGATGCATGTATCACTGTTGACAAGTACTGGACCAAAGCTTGGGGGTCAGATCTCATATTAGCTTCAGAGCAGTAGTCAGGGCATAAGAACCCGAAACTACTATTATCATACACTTGGACAGCCTTGTCATCAACAAACCTGCACAATATAAAGAAACCAATATTAGTGATTTAATTTTCAAATATACATAGTAAAATGTGTACAAGATATGCTAGTTACTCACATGCAAGCCGATTTGAGAATCGACGCACTCTAATCCTTCGTGAACAACTCCACAAAGTCACTAAGGTAGATTTCAAATCTCTGAGCGCCTTCATAGTGAAAAAGATCCGGTCTTGGTTCCACTGTAACCGAATCTCTTGTCGGCGGCGTCATCAACAGTGTGGAGTGCAATAGTTTCAGCTTGGGGGGTAAGACATTCAGAACCGCCGATTCTAACAAATTTGATCTCATCATAACTCTAGTGGCGGATGCCATCGAAGGATTAGCTGGTGCAACAACAAATCTCTTTCCTTTTGCCTTATCAGAATTTGATTGAATGTGTTCATGATATATTAATTTAATAAGTATACGTTTCTACCCTAGGATATGTTAAGAATAAGTTTTTTCGTGTGCTTACCTGCTGCTCCCCAATCTTAATCAATCTAATTGGCCACTGTAGTGTCAAGGATTGCGCTTGACGAAGGGTGGACATGTCTGCACTGGGCACTGGTAGCTGAACATCCCCATACGCAGGCGCGTAATCATCAACAAGCACCCGGGCATGGTACTCTCGGAGCGCTTCATTCCTCACGGTGTCACCAAGAGAAGACTTGAAAAGTTTTCCCCACCCTACTACGAATTCATCAGCGCCAATCACTTGCAACAATGTGCAGTCAACCGGTTTCTAAATTTTCAAAATTAAAGATTTTAGATGCACATAAATAAGTGTATAATTTGTTTTTTTTTGTATTATAGTTAACATTTTGTTCTAACATGGAGAGATGAATATGGAAACGGGTTGACGGAGTGAACACTATGGGAGGCACTATTGCGGACTCTGATGCTTGTGACTGATCTGACGGTCTAGAAACCTCCTGACTCATCATTTCAGATCGTATCATGGCCATAGCTTGATCGATTTGCTGCTGGAATTCATTTCGTAATCGCTGCTCAAGCTCCGCATTCTGGCGTAAGTGTTCCTCATATGTAATGCTCCCTCCTGCCCTGTCTGGACCCAGGATTACCGAAGGCTTGTCGTATACCGACATGACCACCAAAGCCTACTGCACGACCCGGATGATCCTTCTTCCCGAGAGCGCGGGAAAGTGGATCATCCTGCCTAACGGGCTGCCAAGTGCCCTGGGTGATTTGGGAGCTTAACTGTTCCTGTTATGGAGTTTAATAATTCAATAAAGATACTTTCGTTTCATATAACTGCTATTGTTACTCCGATATTATATAATAAACATTCTACTTCTTTAAACTAAAAGTCACTTACCATTTGGTTGATGACTTCTCTCGTGCCGTCATCATACTGAGCAGGTGCCGCCGGATCTGAAGGTTTCTTCCGTCGACTTAAGTCCCAAACCTTCAACCTTCTGTCGCTGACATTCGATTCAGCTGGCAGTAACCCCTCTTTCTCCCAACCGGCACACGCTAAGCAATACTTTTACCGCCCAAGTGATGGGGGTAAATATTTTTTTTGGCATTTTGTTGTTGTTTCTCACGTAAAGCCTACATATATGTATGAAAAAGACAAATAATACTAATAATATATGGAAAAGACAAATTAACCAAATGAACTCTAAGGACACTTTAAACATTTATCATATGAAAGAACAACTACTAGTGTGAAACTCACCTTGAACTCAGGGGTCAAACGCTTCTCAACAAACTCCTTCCACTGCTCTTCAGTAATACCATCGTATTTTTGCCACGGTGGTCTTCGATCATCCACGTCTTCATCTGCTGCTTCCTTTTTGCAGGCTCCTCACAGTAAATGTACTGCCTTGTGAGCAGAGATCTGAAGTCTCTACAACGTTTGGCAATTCCTTCATCACATCTTCCTTCATAGAAGGATCTATATTGAATCGGGCCTATATGCAAAAAAGGATTAGTGTTAAATAGTAACTACATTAATCTTAAAACAAACTATAAACATCAACAAATACCTGAAGATGCTCAAATATCTGCTCCTTCAACGCCTGAGGCACTTGCTTCCAATGGTGGTTATATTGCAATATGAACTCAGCAAATGCCTAGCCAAAGTAGTGAAATCATTTTTCATGTACCTATGGGCTGATTTCACTGATTGAACTGCAAAGGCTTGGTCGGGGGGCCTCTATTTGCTTTTAGCGCATGGGTAACCCCTGTTTGTTGGGGTTCTTGAGAGGCGGAGGAGCAACTTGTATCTCTTGTACTTCCTGTGAAGGCCCAGCTACCTCAGTCTGCTGTGTTGGAATGTTGCTGTCTTTGATTTCTTTTTACCATCTCGTGTGGTGCGTTTGCCGGTCTACTCTGGGGGCTGAATTTCCCCAGTCGTGAGCAGCTGTCCTATAGGATCGTCAATCGGATGATCATCCACTGAGAAAAAAAAAGTACAAACATTAGATCAATATTCATGGAATGATGTATAATTGCAAAAATAAACATAATAATTAATTTGTTTTGATAACATTGTAACAATAATAATACGAATTATATAATGTAATTTCAACCAATGGTGTTACCTAGACATAATAACATATATCATGATCTGTTTTCTACCCAATTCCCCTCATTATGGTCTGATCGAGCGTAGATGGTCTGAACTCAACATTTTTGTAAATCATCAGTTGAATGCATGCAACCTTGTATGCAATGATTGTTTCATCTATCATCTCATTATCATCATCGTCGTTGTTTCCATCCTTAAACAAAACTGGTCTTCTCCCTGGAAGAACAACAGACCACCTACTATCTATTGGGTCTTCAACATAAAAACACTGGTCACAGTCTTTACCCACACAAATTGATCTTCCTTATATTTTGTAACACGTAAAGATCAACCAAAATAAGTCCTTTATCATTTTGGTGTCCATGTCGTTGTCCACCCAATTGGAGCGGAACACTAGAAACAAATCAAATGTGATAGTTTAGTTCTCATATGTCCTCTCTGACACATAATACCATATACTACTGCTCATTGGTTGAACCTGATTACCGAGACCATATTCAGTCACCGATGCTTCAATTTTTACCCCCACTGTTTGATGTATTGATTTAGTATCTTGGCTTGCAGTGTAGTATGTACATCCATTAATGTCATATCCTTCAAATGATACAACATCTGTTCCAGGACCAACAGCTAGACATCTGATTTCTTCACTGACATCTTCGGGGTTCAATGAAGCTTGTTCAAACACATATACCTTAAACCATTGGACGAATACTCGATTTCGTACTTTTTTAAGCTAGATATGGTTTTTGGTAGGGTTTTGTCGCCTCAACTCAGCAATGTGAATATCGAAGTAGGGTTCAACAACCTCAAGGTGTTGTAGTACAAACAAATGTGCCTGATTAATAAGATCACAAGAGATACGCAAGACCTTTTTGCAATAACTCCTCTACCCTTAAATCTACCATGGTGACGTGGTTTGGGAATACCAATTGACTCTAAATCGTTCAAATAACTTGTCACGAATTCTGTGACTTCCTCAGTCACTGTTGCTTTGATGATGCTGCCTTCAGGTCTATATCTATTTTTCTTTCTACCCTTCAAAATCTCCATGTATCGTTCGAAAGGATACATGTAACGTAAGTAGACGGACCACAATTTGATCTCTCGGACAATATGCACTATTAAATGCACTATTATGTCGAAGAAAGATGGTGGGAAATACATCTCAAGCTGGCATATTAACACAACAATTCATGTTACAGATCATCGAGGGTGTATGAGTCAATTGCCTTGCAACAGACAGCGTTGAAGAAGAAACATAATCGAGTTAGAGCATTTCTAACATTTTCTAGTAATATCCCTCAAATTTCAACTGGAAGAAGATGCAACATTAACACATGATAATCATGAGATTTCATGCCTAATAGTTTCAAATCCTTCATTGAAACTAGGTTCTTCCAGTTTGAAGAGTACCCAGATGGTACCTTCAATGAGTGCAAACATTTGTAAAAACTGAATTTTTCACTCTTAGAGAGGGTATAACAAGCAGGAGGTAGATATGTCCGTTTCTCATCCTCTTGTGGGTGCAGTTCTTTCCGTATGCGCAACTCTTGCATATCTTTCCTAACCTCAACCCGTCTTTCGTCTTGCCGGGTATGTTGAACAAAGTACCACTCACTGCCTCACCGACGTTCTTCACAATGTGCATGATATCCAAACAATGTCGAACAGGCAGATGCCGCCAATACAGTAGATCCCAAAAAGTGGAATGTTTTTTTCAAATGTTCTTTGGCGGCTTGGATGTGTTTCCAAAGACATTTTCTTTGTCTTTTACCTTTGCATACACTTCCTCTGAAGTCAAAGGCAGATGAGCCACACGAGTCTCGGGCTCATTGTTGAATAGTTTTTGCTTTCTCGAACGGTAAGGATGGTTTGCTGGAAGAAACCGTCGATGATACATGTAAACATTTTTGCCGCAGTGCTTCGGACGGTCTGAAAATGTGTCATCCTCACATCTCGGACACGCTTTGAATCCTTAAACCAGTATCCTGACAAGTTCCCATAGGCAGGAAAGTTGTTAACAGTACAGAACCACATCGCCTTCAGTGTGAAATTTTCTTTCCCATGAGCATCATATACCACTGTCCCTTCATTCACACAATGAGATCGTCGATCAGTGGTGCATGATATACGTCAATGTTATGACCAGGTTGCTTGGACCAGAAATTAGGAGTGATGACATAATGTATTTTCGTTTCATACACAACCATGATAGTAAATATAGATCACTAGTAGCACCGGCCAAGTGTTGTGCTGACTGCTCAACGTGCCACACGGGTTCATCCCATCGGTACACAATCCAAGCCTCAGATTCTTATCCTCATCCCCAAAATGATGTTTGAATTTTCTGTTGATATTTCTCCACTAAGGTCCGTCTACAGGATGTCTTAATTTTTTATCAATTTTTCTACCATCCGCGTGCCATCGTAAGTTCTTCGCATCTTTCGGGTTGGTAGACAACCGTTTGAATCTAGGAATTATCGGCAAGTACCACAATAATTTCACTGGATGATATTTTTTCTGAAAGGAGGAATCCCCATCCTTGTCCTTGTACCGGGACAACAAACATTTAGGACACTTGTCTAGATGTTCGTATTCACCCCTATACAACACACAGTTATTTGGGCAAGCATGAATCTTTTTATATTCAACTCCCATTGGACACATCCATTTCTTTGCCTCGTAGGTGGATGTAGGAAGACCATTCTCATCAGGATGCATATCATGTATCAGCTCTAGAAGTGCCGTGAAACACTTGTAACCAACTCCATATTTCCCCTTTAAGTTGAACAAATTAAGTACAACACTCAGTTTTGTGTATTTAATGCATGAAGGGTACAAAGGTGTCTTCGATGCGTCCAACAATCTTTGATACTCTTCCGGCTTATCGACAAAAGTATCCGCAACATTTTCTAACATTTCATCCATTTGCTCATCATGGTGAGTGGTCTCACTATCATCGAATCCTGAATCACTTAGCGGTACCAACTCATTGATGGTATTGAAGGTGTGGTCGGTACTTGCGTAACGTGGATCATGATTGTATGATGTTGAAGCACTATCTTGAACAGTGTCTCCATGAAAAGTCCATCTTCTGTAATGCGGCATGAATCCACGGGTCTTAAGATGAAATCTGATTTCCTCAATGTCTACATATTTCCTTATGACCCCACAGTCAACAAAAGGACATAAAATTTTTTCCGCCTTTGTTCTGTCCTTGTGTTGCACTACTGCTTTGAGAAACTCTTTCAGCTTCTCGTCAAAGTGATCCCATCGATCACCGTACATCCAGTCACTCATCATTCTATATGTGAAAAACAAAACATGTATAAGATTGATTTGTTTTTCAGTTTTGTCTCCATTTGTATATCATGATGATAAATTCAGTGGTGGAGTTATCAATTATCCCACTTATGAGAAAGAGCTCTAGGCATTGGTGCAGTGCGTGGGAAAGTGGAAAGATGACTTAATGAGTGAGGAAAGGATTGTGCATAATTCTCATAGGCCAACCTATGCCTTCCAAACTACAGAAATCACGAAAGGAGCGTTGGATGAGATTTATGCAGCAGTTCCATCTGATTATAGTTGGTGTGGGAAAAATGCCAATTATATATATGTAGCGCTATTTCTACTAGATCGTCTTTCAGTTTCGGGTCATTTCGGGTTTGGGTCATTTTGGGTTTACCAAATAAAGTTTCGGGTTTATTATATTTCAATATTTCGGGTTTTGGTCGTGTTTCAGGTTCAGATAAAATGGACGGGTTTTCTAGGGGGGGTCAAATTTGATAGCTCTAGTTCCAACCAATAAACTAAGCACTGCTCCAAGGTTCCAACCAAACTAAGCACTGCTCTAAGGTTCCAACCAAACTAATATAGCTAGCCTAAATACTCTAACAGTTAAACATAACTAACCTACCTTACTCTAATAATTCCAACACAAGTAATTAAGATAGTAGTTTTTTATATAACATCAACAACTCATGACATTTTAATTTATTAAAACAAACAACTAAAATTAAATTACTTACTTGTTTTAGTTGTGCAGAAGGGAAAGGTAGGAGACTGCTTTGATGATGGGCAAGGAAATACTGGTACGAAGTCGATTGAATATA
This sequence comes from Limonium bicolor, assembly GCA_023374045.1. Classification (NCBI taxonomy): domain Eukaryota; kingdom Viridiplantae; phylum Streptophyta; class Magnoliopsida; order Caryophyllales; family Plumbaginaceae; genus Limonium; species Limonium bicolor. The sequence continues at coordinate 77,111,665 of CM041777.1, read as the reverse complement.
CAAAAGACCTGACAAAGAAAAGTTAAGATTAATTGTTACACACAAACAACAAATAATTGAAGTTAATTAATAAGACTAATACAATTCTAGAAAAAATTCGGCATGACCTTTGCGTAATCATGCTAATCCCATGCTTATCATTAAGCATTCACTAATATCTTATTTACCATGACAAACAAATTCAACAATTGGCAACATCCATCCTAAATCGCAAACAACACAATTTTTCACTCAGGTATTTTATCGAACATTGTATGCATAAATTAACTAAATGAACAATATAACTATATACAGTTATCCACACACAACTAAATTAGAAATCAACAACTACATTACAACATTTTTTAGTAATAATCATACCATAATTATGCCAATTACAACTTACAAATTCGGAATAAATATGCTAACCTTTTTTGCAGCTTGTGTGCGGCCTGTTTGAATCTTATGACGACCGGCAGCTCGCGCGGTACGTCACACTAAGCAGCCAGATCCGATCAGTGGCTTAATGAAATGACCTAACCAGATGAGCAACTGGAACAAGACCAAAACCAAATGAGCAAATGAACCACAAAGCATAACAAATTTCAGATTTCGTAAAGAATGATTTCTCCAATTGCATTTCCGATCACAATTTCTCATAATCATCATTTTACCCCATTTTGAGAAACCTTAATTTTATCAATTCAAATTTTTTTCCACTTCAATTATACTTTAATTCCAAACCTAAATCTGTAATTCAAGTTCACATATAATCCCTTGTTATTTACGGAATCATAAAAACATACAAGTTAATCCTAAATTTAGCAATAATTCAAAACCCTAAATTTCTAATCGTAACCCTAAACTACATAGATTTCACCCCCAATCATAAATTAGTAACCCTAAAATACACAGATTTCACCCCCAATTTCTAATCGCATAGCTAACATTTTTACTCATATCAAAGACTAGTTCACACCCTAAAAATCACACTAATCCAACAATCAGAACACAACAGTTTCGAATCTACTTCAACAAATAATTTTCAATTAACCAAACAAAAAATGAAGTTAGAAATCTAACTTCGTTTTTTCTGTACAGGTCGCATATCTAGCGACGCCTGCGAACCGGTGTGCTATGGCAACGAAGACGGAGGAGGAGCTGGTGGCACGCGCAGAGAAGAAGATGGCGGTGGCGGTGGCAGTCGCAGGCGTCGCACTCGAAATCACCGTCGTCTGCTTTTCGCACACAGAGAGGGTAGCCAGGTGAGGAGGAAGAAGGAGGGAGCTGCGCGACTGGGTTTATTATAAGGACCTATCGAGGTGGTTCCTCTTAAAAACCGCTGAGATAGATTAGTTTAATTGACCTATCTCAGCGGTTTTTAAGAGGAACCACTGCGATAGATTAATTATTTTTTTAAAACGTCCCTATCTCAGCGGTTACAGTAAGAATCGTTGAGATAGGTTTGCGAGATTTTTAATACAGTCTATCTCAACGGTTATTTTTACAATCGCTGCACTAGGTGCGCTGAGATAGATCATTTTGTATGTGTTGGACTCACTAACTTGCTACATCGCTTCTTTACTAGCGGCTACCCGCTTGACTGGAATAGTGGAATATAATCCTATCTCCTGAAGCTGCTCTCACCCATGGGGGAGAGCTTCGGTTACTATGTCGGGTGATATTGTTTAAATTTACTGTAGCGCATAGTGTACTATTTGATTAATTGATTCGAACAACTATATAGGAATTCACAGTACATCTTTCTACAGAATCTTCTCGATCGCTTATAATTGATACCTTGCATTCGGTTATACGACATTATATAGAAAAGTTTAGTGAATGATTTACAGCTTAATAATGCTACTTTCCTAAACTGGGTAAACTCGGCAAGTTTGTGTAAGCCCATTATAATAGGCCTTGTTTATATTCTCTTTATTAAGCCCATATCATTGTAATTAGGGTCCAGCGTGTTATACTGTTGTATTGAGATTGAATAATACACACGCGAATGTACTGTTCCAGAAAAACTTATGTTCTTCCTATCTTTGGATATGTGCATGAGTGTTATTTTCGTTCATATCTTTCGTAAATTTCTGTTTCCTAAATCATAATGATGACGTCTTCTAGATGATACGGGATATATGTGCACTTAATGAAATCCTAATATAAACTATTCTCACGCTAGCTTAATTAAGTTGGAGCCAGCTTGTAAGTTCGTAATGTATAAAATCAGAAGCCTCAGTACAAGACTAACAGAGAGCAGAAACGAAAAATGAGACAGAAAGTGTTTAGAAGAAAAACTCCGCTATCAATCTTATTATTGATAACTTGAAAACTCCTCACCTGATCTGTCAACACTTTGAACAATCACTCTCGTCTAATTCTAGACAAAAAAACGTTGATTACTATCAACAACTCTCTTCTCTCAAGACTCTATTTTTACGGTAGAAGCTCTACCTTTTCTGATGTTTTTGCTGTACATTTATACTACTTGGAGGCAGATAACAACCTCCTAAATATCTACAAAAATCTTTATCTAAAACTAATATAAATACAAACTAAAGATCCTAAAATATCTCTAAACTGTTCCTAGTATAATGCTGGCGCCTCTGATTTATTCCTTCTGAACATTGAGTAAATATTCTGTTAAGATCTTCTAAAGGCTGGCTGTAGAGGTTGTTGAGATAATATAGGAAAGCCTATGCTTGGTTGTTGAGATAATATTCTGGTGATTTTGCCACATCAAAACCTTTAGTAAATATACATTTACAGTTTCCCCTTTTTTTGATGTGAGCAAACTTTGTATGTGGTGAGATAATGTAGCATTCCCCCTCAAGATATGCATTCCCCCTGAAGATGTTAAAACCTTGCAGCACTTGAACAAGATTTGTTAATCAAGTAACATATTCAAATTATCCACCATATTTCCCCATTTTGCGAAATCAAAAAAATGGTACTAAAAAGTATATCTCACGAAGTGTAAAATAATGCAGGATCATCAAAATGGCATTTTATACAAATTCATGCGTAGGAACACAGAACATAAGGATAGGTTGTCCATAGAAAAGGCAATGAATAGGAATAAAAGTGTCGTCGGGTCAGGCTAAGGCTGACTAGGAAGCTGGCTATCGAAATGAAAGGCAATGAGGTAGAAGATTAACACATACTTCAAGAATAGCTTCTTCAAATTTCTTCATCTGCTGAGGTAGACAGGCCAGAAGCTCTGAGAGTTGTGAAGACACACCCAAAGCCTTTAGTGGTTGTTTAACAATGCACTGATCATCGTTCAGTTCAAGACTCATCTTGGAAAGAGTTAAGGATCCAATCATGATTATGATCCAGAGGCGTAGACATGACAACATCCAGAGGTACAACATGAAAATTATTTGTGTAATCTTGTGCAACATATGGTACATCATAATTGGGCAAGATTGATATGAATTTTGTAGGGTGTTGCATAATTCCTTTATTTCTTCCCACTAAACCTCAGTCTAGTCTTGGACCGGGTTGTTCAGCCTTGTGCTGAAGCAAATATAGCATCTGATGTTGGATAATGCTTGTACAACCAGAAGCAAATCACCTTTTTTTTCATGTTACTATTCGAGAATCCTTTATGGGATAGGAAGAAAAGACTAGCAAAAATACCAGTATGAAAGCCATTGGTGAGGTAAATTGTGTGCAACAAAGAAACTGGAAAAATGGTACGGGAATCTTGTAGAGTAAATGGTGAGTGAAAAGTGACCAGCGAAAGTGGGTTCTATGCTGAGGAGACAGTTGGTCAGGTATAGATAACCGGAAAGATAAGTGGTGGTAATAAATGGATAGTGCCACCAGATGTTCAATGTTCCAACTTAGAATTTGATCCAGATCAGCCAAATTAATAATCAAGAAATGCCACGGAAAGAGAAGTAATCCTCACTTTATTATGGAGTCAAATGAAATAATAAAATATATGTCACGCTCCACTCACTTTAAAGTACCAATTCTGATGCACACAATAGGAGTCAATACGATAAATAAAAAGAATACACCTTTGTCAACATTGAGCATCCACAGTGCAAGACTGAATGAGGATAATGTTTCGTGTGGAGGAGCTTTGGTGAAAGTGCTTGCCAATTGTTGATCAGTGGCACAATGAGGGAGATCCACAATATTCTAGCCAACTTGATTTTGAGAAAAGTAATGACGGATCTCATTATGTATAATCAAGGAATGTTGAACTGAATCCTTCGTCAGTGCAATACTGAAGAGAGTATCATAGTAGATTGGCACAGGAGACTGAGGAACACCATAGTCAGCCAATTGATATTGAAGGTAGAGGATGTGGGCGCATCAAGCAGTAGCAACGATATATACCGCTTCAATGTGGGAGAGTGCAATATGTGATTGCCTCTTTAGAAGAACCAAGACACCGGGCTTGAGCTGACCAATTTGAGGCAGAACCAGAAATAAATTTTTACAGTCTCGATCTGTGAAAGCCCTTAGGAAGAAGGCAGATCCTACATGACAAACCAAACCAAAGTTAGTAGAGTGTGATTTCCTTTCATATAACAAGAACGTCTAAACTCCATCAGCCGCCAGTTTGGATCTTTATTATCCTGAAAAGAGAAAACAGTTAGTGCCGCTTAGGGACCCATTGTAGTCTGGGACGTCTATGATTGATATAAAGCTGAGCATATTTAACAGTATTAGACTGAGCAAGTCGAGCATTCTTGCGTTGAAGCTTATGACATGAACGAATATGGTGACCATGTATATGACAGTAACTACATTCAACCCTTACATGTGAAGTAACATTCATAGCAGTGCTATATGAAGTTCGTAGATTAGAAACACTAGGATATCTTGTAGGATCAGTCCTAGTCTGTGAACTTTGTTTCTGGGGTAAAACATTAGTCGTCGATGAAGTAGTGCCATAAAACCCTAGACCAGCACGTCCTTGATTAGGTCGACCTACCATTTCATTAAGTTTAGCTTTTCCTTTATACCAAGATGGATTTTTCAAAGTCATAATGTCCAATTTTCTACTAAGTGCATCACACTGCCTTTGTAGATCAGCATTATCCTGACGTATCCACTCATTATCAGCTTTGAGAGATTGAATTTCTTTTTCTGCCCACTCAGGAATAGAACTCAGTTTAGTACTGACGGGTGTAGTAAACGTGGATTGAACAACCTTAGCTGAGTTTAAGACTAACTGAGATGCCAACTCCTTATTTTGTTCTTTCAAAACAATAATCTCTTCTTGTAGTTTACTAATCACAGTATGAGACTCAGTGTATATCCCTGTTTCGCTTCCAAATCCCTAATTTTCGAAAGAGCATCTTTCAACACATCAAACACTTGTGACTTAGTAGAACTATCATAAAAATCATTCAAGCTTTGAGAACTTACCTGATCCCTAATAAGAGATTGAAGCACCTTATCTCCAGCCATCAAACACATAGTTTTCATCATATTTGGCAGTGTCAGTATGAGACCGATGGATTGCAGTCATGCAATAATGTGCTGCATTGCTCTCTATGCCATCTGATTCAGTATCACTCCCATCCCATACGGCAGCTTCCATGCGTGACTCACATCCTCGATGTTGTGGAGGTTTTGATGGTAAAGGACAATCCTTTATCAAATGTCCTGTTTTGTGACATCGGAAACATTCATGCTTGCTGGTATTATACTCACGTTTAGAATTTTCACCATGGTGACCTCCACGTTTCGACTAAGAATACGCTTCAGTCCTTGTGCTAGCATAGTGATATCATTCTCCATGTCATCATCATACTCCCAGTATGGGTCTCTACATTAATCTTTGCCTTTAGTGCAAGATCCTTGTGCACCACTAGATTTGTTCCTCCATCTTGCTTTCATGAACCATCAAATCTGAACACAATTCTTCAAATGACATAGATGATAATTCTTTCATTTTCTCAAGAAGTGATGTATAGTTAAGCCAATCTTTGGTTAGTGAATCAAGAAATCTTTCATTAATAGTCTCATTAGAAAGAGTTACCCCAACCGTTTTGAGTTCCATAAGCACTTGATTGAACCTTCCACCGTCAGTGCTAGACTCGCGCCCTCTAACATTTAAAGTTGTTAAAATCTCGTTGAAACTGTTTCTCCTTGGCTTGTGGATAGATTCGTTCCTTGATAAGCAATCTTCAAGAAGTCCCATACTTCTTTTTGCCGTTCTTATACCCAAAACTCTTCCTTGATCTTCGTCGGACAAGGAGGAGACAAGAATGCGAAGAGCTCGTTTATTTTTGCTTAAAAGATTTTCATCGGCTTCTGTCCATTGATCCTCAGGTTTGGCTGTTTCACACCTTCAACAACCATAGTAGGTTTGTAATCACCTTGCGCCACCACCTTCCAAACCTTGTAATCCATGGACATCAACTGAGCTTCCATCTGTTCGCACCACTTGGAATAATTGAATTTCGTCAACCTTGGTGCTTTTACATAATACGAACTCATCTTTCACGATCTACCCAGAAGTGTTAACCTCTATATTGGGTAAACCCGCTCTGATACCACTTGTAAGTTCGTAATGTATAAAATCAGAAGCCTCAGTACAAGACTAACAGAGAGCAGAAACGAAAAACGAGACAGAAAGTGTTTAGAAGAAAAACTCCGCTATCAATCTTATTATTGATAACTTGAAAACTCCTCACCTGATCTGTTCAACACTTTGAACAATCACTCTCACGTCTAATTCTAGACAAAAAACGTTGATTACTATCAACAACTCTCTTCTCTCTCAAGACTCTATTTTACGGTAGAAGCTCTACCTTTTCTGATGTTTTTGCTGTACATTTATACTACTTGGAGGCAGATAACAACCTCCTAAATATCTACAAAAATCTTTATCTAAAACTAATATAAATACAAACCAAACAGATCCTAAAATATCTCTAAACTGTTTCCTAGTATAAGGCTGGCGCCTTGATTAGTTCCTTCTGAACATTGAGTAAATATTTGTTAAGATCTTCTAAGGCTGGCTGTAGATGGTGTTGAGATAAATATGAAAGCCTATGCTTGGTTGTTGAGATAATATTCTCGCTAGCTTAATTAAGTTGGAGCCAGCTCTTTCCCGAAGGAGTCAATATGGCACATTCATTTCTTTTCACGACCTCTTCTCAAGTAGATAACTCCCATACTTGCACGGCATTGTTGCTGTTTTATTAGCTTGGAATAATTGACACTCCGTAGAATTTTAGCAAGCTCGTGCCTGTCGATTGGTGGCGTGGCGGGCCGCCAGTCATTCATACCTCAACATTGATCTCGTCTGTTGTCTTTGATCGGCAACTTTACTGTTGTGAGTATATGGCTGCGTTTGGCGAGGCTTTTCATCATCTTCCAAAACGTAGATAATTATTAATTAACAATGCTCATAGTATGTACACGAGAAGGGCCGATCACTGTGTCTTGACTGAAAATTTTGAATGTAGGCTACTAACAAAAAGACACGTATAAGTAAGGAAGCTTTTGTAGAAACAAAAATTATCATCGAAGCAGCCAGGCAGCCATAGATTTATAAGTCATGATGGTGAGTGGAAGAGACGACTACGAAAGACTTTTGTAAGATTACGCATTAATTAGTACAATGAAATTACAGAAGAACTTTTGTCGATTACTGTGTTTTCCTCTTCTAATCTTTTCTTTTTTGTCTTTTTACCATCTTAACTTCTATAGATCAAATTGAATACTACTTGTGCATTGTAGCCTAACTTCCTAGTCGTATTGTTGATTTTTCCACAAACTCTCCCTATATAAACCCTAATTCGATGGGTAGAATATATAACATAGAATTATCAGGGAGCTATAGCTAGAGAAGCAGTTCATCATCAACTCGATCGTGAAAGGTAGAAATTAAAGTAACTGCGCGCGGCGACATGGGAGGTTCTTCAATCTTAGCAGTTGCCCTGGCTGCTGTCATTGTGTCTTTCTCCATCACTGGTGAGGCCTTTGTACTTATAACTTGGGTGTACAACTTTTCAAGTTTTGTACTGGAATTGGTTATAATGTACATATATGCACTTATCCTATGTATTTCGATATATTCTCGGTTTCACACTAACGTGTTATAGGTTATGCTCCTGATGTAACTCATCAGCTAAGTTGTTTCTGCAGCTCCACTTAGGTTTCGTTCGCTGGCTGCGATGAAACGCAGCATAAGCTGCGTTAGTATAAAGCTTTATAAAGCTAACACTGCGTTAGTTAACTTATAATAACCAGAGTTAAACATATAACTTGACGCTTTTTCTGACATTGGTTAAAGTGGAAACCAATAAGTGAAGGACACACGGCTGATATATATAAACAAAAGAGATTAATGTTTTGAATGTGACTATTGAACGGGGTCTTATAAAAAAATCCGTGTCTTCCATATCGCTTTAACAACTTGACATGACACTAAATTTTCTGATCTCTTCAATAGGGACGCAATCAACGACGTTCAACTTCAAGAACAACTGTCAGTACACAGTATGGCCGGGAGCCCAAGACAGCGCCAATTCGCCTGCACTAGGCAATACAGGTTTTGAGCTAGCCTCTGGCGCCACTTCCGCTGTGAACGCTCCAGCAGGCTGGTCTGGTCGATCTGGGCCAGGACCCATTGCGGCACTTCAACTGGAAAGTTCACTTGCGTTGTTGGTGATTGCGGGCCAAACGTAGCCTGCGGCGGTGCAGGTGGAAACCCACCTGTCTCCTTGGCGGAGTTCACACTGAACGGCGATGGTGGCAAAGACTTTTATGATATCAGCCTCGTGGACGGGTCTAACATCCCTTTATCCATACAGCCACAGGGTTCTAACTGCAAGACAACCACCTGCCTTGCTGACATTAACACGGACTGCCCGGCCAATCTCGTAGTCACAAATGGTGGTGACAGGGTTGCCTGCAACAGCGCTTGCAACGCTTCTCACTCGGATGAGGACTGCTGCACTGGATCCCATAACACCGCCGCCACCTGCCAACCTTCCGCTTCATCCAAGTTTTTTAAACAGAAGTGTCCAGACGCTTACAGTTATGCTTATGACGACCGAACGTCTCTCCCTACTTGTCCCACCGGACCAGACTATCTCATCACATTCTGCCCTTGAGATATTTGATTCTATACATATATAATATATATATTAATATTATACCTACCTGTCCCAGGTGTAATAAGGATAAAATAAGCTACTATCTTATCTCAGACCTTCATGGGTTCTACTTTCTTATTTCCTCCTCGTATTTCAACCTGCCCTATTTATTATCTTTTCAGTGATCGTTGGTGTTCACTTGTACCTCTATATTAATTAAGTTGTAAAAGAAGACATTTTCCTTTCTATAAGAAAGAGAATAAATAAATATATGTTAAATATTTAAACGTAATACCTCTTGATTTAGGAGAGAAATTCATGAATCGTACGTCAATAGTACTTGCAATTTATAATAGTGTATTCTGAATTTGTGATTAAGGTGGGCGGCCAAATCGTCTCCCTAATAGTGTATTGTGAATTTGTGACAGGCTGAATACGCGATCTGGGCCAGCGTTTTCATTGCCTTGATAGCTTACTGGAGCAATATTTTGACTAACAAACTATACACTACTACAGAAAAGGCTTTAGAGGCCAAACCCTGTGGCTTGGTCGGTAGAGGAGTGGTATACAGGAATTAAGGTGGTGAGTTAAAACCTACCCACTATCGTAACTATAAAAAAAAACTTTAAAAAACTGTTCTAGTTGTTGGGGTTCTCTCCTTTGACTACTGTGATTAATAGTTCTCTATATATACTCACTTATAACTAGTGTTAATGTCATGATACACAACTATAATTAACAGTTATGGAATACCTTATTAGACTACTATTATTAACAGTTATCTATTATATTTTTAGAATTTGTTTTGCCATGATTTAAGAACTGTCAATAACAGTTGTCTATGGTCGAAAACACTTCAAATATCAATATTATTTGACATTAACAGTTGTCTTTTAACAAATATCGTGACATGTAAACGATATTGACAACTGTTAACAACAGTTTTCTATAGTCAAATTCAACCAAAACCGCTACAGAATTTACAAATGTGATTAACAGTTCTCTTTTGTAAATAACAATTTTCTAAAGCACCTTGTTCTAACAACATTACACCTCTCTTAGGCAATCCATAATGACCATGTTTCAGCCATAATCCTGTACAATAGTATAATAATCCACAATTACACTTGTGCCAACAATCTGCAAACAACAATATATAGCCCCCAATAGGTAGCAACACCTACTACAACTTTTTCCGTAAACATAACATAAGTCTTCTATCACCAAGTCAACAAAACATACAACACCTGAGCATAATTCAAGTGTACTTTGCAACCTAATGCACATTAATGTAGCAAACAGTTCCTTAACGTCTAGATGTTTTGAGAGTCACCATTGTCATGCTACATGCTACATGCTACACGCTACACGCTACACTTGATCAATACTATCGAAAAGCTAATCAAACTCTAAATCCAGATGCTTCTGCTTATAAGCTGTCCATTGCTCTCGAATGTCATCATTTCACTTTGCCCGTACGCTTTACCGTTGTACCCGCACAAGTACTGAATATAAAAATATAGTATTAGCTCATTACCAAATAAATATCATTATATATGCATTTGATAGTGTATAAAGAATCTGTTTACCTCTGTAGGAATATTATTTTTCTGCTCTCTATAATCTCCTTCAATGAATCTCATAGCATAATAACCACATACAATGCTTTCACTAGGCTGTCTTGGACACTCACTAGTGCAGAAAATGTTTTTTTACCACGGTTATTTTTCTCATATACCACGGTTTGAGACCGTGGTTTATACTCGCGTGGTATATTGGAAAATTCATATAAACCACGGTTCGAAACCGTCGTTTAAAATACGCTTATAAACCACGGTTCGTAAAACCGTCGTTTAAAGCCCGTTGTGGCGCGGGAAATCAGACGACTTTACCACGGTTATGACGGAACCGTGGTATTTAATGTCATTCCATTGCGTTTTATACGACGGTTCGGGTAGTTTACCGTGGTATATGAGTACTTTATACGACGGTTCTTTAATAAACCGTGGTTTATACTCCCGTTCCATTGAGTTTTAAACCACATTTTTAAGTGAACCGTGGTTTTTTTTTTGTTTTTTTTTTTTTGTTTTTAGCATCTACCACATATGCTTTCCAACACAACCCAATTTACAATCGTATATACAACCTGTACAGGGCATCCAACTGGTATTGCCCTTTGATAACCAACCACACTATGACCATAAACCAAGTTGTCAGTTTGAATTGCAACATTGAAAACGAATTGCAAACAAACCCATTCAAACTTTCAAAAATAAGAGAGTTGAACTTTACAAACTTGAGAGTTGCTTCAGCAAAAACAAAAGTCTAAGTCTAACTACGTACACTAGGATATAAGATCTAAGGAACACTCAAGTAATTTTTACACCAAACTGTGATAAATGATCTCTTACAAAGTCGAGATCCCCTCTGGAATACGTGCTCCCTGCTTGTGTGAAATAAGAAACGATTTGTCCAAAAAAGAAACTGATCATCATTAGTACACATTTTATTTAAATGCAATAACTTTAACTGAAACTTTGATTGGTATGGGTTACCTTGTCATCATCCGTAAGCGTGTCAATATTTTGTACCATCTCGAACATGTACCGCATCACATAATAGCCACAGCTTTTTGAATCAGGCTGTTGAGGACACTGTCATCACACCATCCATGGATTACCAACTTTAGACAGATCAAAAAATTAAACGTTTAACTTTAATACAGAGCATAATTAAATGATTACTTACACGTATGTAGTGGAAGTCCAAGATGGAGAATGGTTTTCTTTTCATCACTTAAACCAAGCTTATGGCCCCTGCATAAATACAACATTTTAAAATGAAGCCATTTTATTGTCAATAATCTAGGACAAGCTTAAAATAAATACAGAATGCATTAAAATTTTGAATACTCACTCCTTCAAATATTTCTCTACACTCTCTACAAAACGATCTCTCGAAGGTCATCAGGGCCGCCCAATGGGTCTAGTATCAATAGCATGAGGTGTCGATACACAACACCAACAACATCCAATGATTGCTGCCACAGATAACAAAGAATGTTTTGTACAACAATTATTAAATATCACAATTAGGAAGCAAAAAATTCCAGTTATTGTGTACTGATAAGTGGTGAAATAATGATGTTTCAATGCCTCTACACACCTTCATTTCATTTGGTGTATAGCCTATTTCACCACTTAATAGAGTGTTTTTGTGATTAATAGTGAACTTATACAGTTTGATCTTTTGATAGGTAAAAGCTCACCTTGAGCATACTTTTGACCCATTTTAGAGCTAGTGGCATGCACCAACAGCTTCCCCATCCTTCAAGCTTTCCAACGCCGCAAACGGGGAGCAATTCCGAGCCGTAACGAAGATTCTAGGCCCCGCGCAAGTTAGAGAAAAACTATTTTCTGCAGTCGACCGACCCATGGACCGACCCACACTGGGTCGGTCGGAAGCTCCTGGAGCAGAAATTTGTCTCTGCATCGGACCGACCATTGGACCGACCCACACTGGGTCGGTCGGAACTTAAAAATGGTCACGTGCCTCGTCTCCAGAAGGCCGACCGACCCGCGGGACCGACCCACGGTGGGTCGGTCGGACGCGGAAATTTCTCTACTATGCCAATTTTGAGGCTTTTTCACTATCTGACACTTCTACACACCAAAAGACCTAAACAAGGAGAGAGAGAGACGATTTTGAGGGAGAAAAGAAGAAGAAGAAGAAGAGAAGGAAGAAGAAGAGAGCTCACCTTCTCCAAGCTCAACCACCTTCATTAATGGCTTTTTCTCTCTCTCTCTCTCTCTCTCTTTTATGTATCTTTATGGCTGAGTAGAACTATTTAGCACTTGGGCGGATGGGGATTTGAACTTGAATCCCTTCAACTAGCTTGTAAACCCTTGCTTCTTAATTATGATTGTTTTCTCTCTCTTGTCATTTAATGCTTTAACTTGATCAATTATGGCATTTATGGTGATTCCCAACAACACAAGACTTTGAGTGGGGGTTTGTGACCTAGAAGAGAGAGGAACCCTAGATTGTGCTAACTTGATTAGTTGGTGAAATTTGGGGCTATTTATGTGGACTTGTAATAATGCTATCTAGTGATTTGAACTCCTCTTGATTTGAGAGTTGAGAGTATCTAGGTAAGAGTTGGCTCTTCCATGATTTGGAAGGTCATTACAATAGTCCAAATAGACAATTTGAGTGAATTGGGTTTATGAGTGAAGTTGGGGTGTATTTAGGTGAGAATAACCATCCTAGAGTGCTTTCCATCCAAAACCCTTAACAACCAATTTTAGTTTCCTTAGTTAAGTTGCAGTTTTTCTTGAACAAAATCATTAAGCTTGCCGCCGGCTAAACCCCCCCCCTTTTACTCATTTATTATTCAGTTACCGAATACCGAAACTAGGGAAATAGATAATCAATTTCCTGGTGGAACGACACTCGTTATCTACTACTTCGATTGGGTCCACTTGCCCATATTTTGTGATTGATCTGCATATACATATATTTCTCTAACAAGTTTTTGGCGCGCTGCCGGGGAAATTGATAGTCTCTATCAGTTTCCCCAGTTTCGGTATACCGGTTTTATTTATTTTAGTTTTCTTTAGTTCCTTTTATTTTATCTACCTCTAATATTTAGTATTGTTTGTGGGCAAGCTTGTTTAGGTACCCTCTGCTCTTCTTGTGTATGCCAAGTACCCGTTCTAGCGACTCTCCTCTTGCTAGTCCGAGGCCTGATCTCGAACGATCTCTAAGAAGAGTTAGAGAAAACTTGAAAACACTTGCCATGGCGGACAATGACCCGCATGTAGAGAACAATGGTCATGGGGATGAACAACCACAAGGCCAACACGACCTCTCAAGGACTACCACCGACCAAACACCGAAGGGAGAGCCTCAGCAATAGTTCTTCCAACCTTAAACAGGCTGAAGCGGCTCAATGGACTTTCAAACCCATTTCATCACCGCCATCCGGGACCAAGGAAAATTCAGTGGGGCTAATCCGGATGATGCTCCAAACCACTTGAGCGTCTTCGTGGATTTTTGCAACTCCTTCGGTAAAACAGGAAATCTAAACGAGAGGATCCGGCTACAACTCTTCCCCCACTCACTGTCCGACTCAGCTTTGAGATGGTACCGTAGTCTCCCATCAAATTCTATCGAAACATGGGAGCAAATGGCTAGCAAATTCCTTGCCAAATACTACCCCACAAGTAGGACAAGGCAATTAATTGGCGAAATAAATACTTTCTACCAAGAGCCGGGTGAGACCTTGTACGATGCTTGGGACCGGTTCAAGGAGCTGCTCATGAATTGCTCCCATCATGGTCTAGATGACCAATCCTTGTGTCTCTCATTCTTCAATGGGCTGGACGACTCAACCGCCTACTTGTTAATTCCTCCGCGGGAGGGAGCTTCATGACAAAGTCTCCCGAGGAAGAAATAGAACTCCTAGAAACAATGACCAATGACACAAGGCAATGGTCTAGAGCCAAGGGAAGAGTACCAAGAGCAGCTGGCCTCCTCAATGTGCAACCCACCGATCATCTCTCAGCTCAAATCTCATCTCTCACGAAGATGGTAGTAGAGAAGCTAGCTACCGCTCAAACCGAAATTGTCAAATCTATAGCTTCTTCATCTTCCGGTCAATCCTCGGAAGGATGTGCCATATGTGCGGGTCCCCACGACACTCGACGTTGTGAAGGGGAGCTGAACACGAACCAACAAGAGGATGTGAACTTCATAGGCAACCGAGCTTACAACAACAACAATGCGCCATGGAGGAACCATCCTAATTTTTCATGGAGAAATGACCCAAACCAAGGAGAACCAAACAAAAGCTTCAACAACTCTCAAGGGTATAGACCTCAAGCCCAAAACCAACCATCAAACTTTCAATATGGGTATAGGCCACAAGGAACTCCTCCGGGCTTCCAACATCAAAACAACAACAAGGGTCCCCCTCCTCCTCTTCTAGTGGGACTTCAAGGTTGGAAAACCTCATGGCGGATTTCATTGTCACCGCAAAGACCAAGTTCTCGGAACAAGAGCTTTCAATGCTAACCAAACGGCATTCAACAAAAACATTGAAACCCAACTTGGTCAAATATCTCAACAACTCTCCCAAAGGCCACCGGGCACCTTTCCAAGTCAAACAAAGCCCAACCCGAGGGAAGAGGCCAAAGCGGTAACATTGAGAAGTGGTCGCCCCCTTCAAACTTCATCTCCACAAGCTGATCATGAGAGCCAAGAGAATCACAATGAAGAAATTCAAGATCGCCAAGAGGAAGAACAAGAGATTGTTGAGGAAGCTCCTTCTCAACCGAAAAATACTTCCAAGGAGAAGGAGTCTCCTGAATCATCTTCCCCTTCTACTCTTGCTAAACCTTTACTACCTCTTCCATTCCCAAATAGACTCAAAAAGAAAAATCTAGATGAACAATTTGGGAAATTTTTAAGCATTTTCAACAAGCTAACAATTAATGTTCCTTTTGCAGATGCTTTGAAACAAATGCCTATCTACGCCAAGTTTATGAAAGACATTCTTGCTAACAAGAGAGCAACACTTGGTGCGGAGACGGTGCAACTCACCGAGGAGATCTCGGCGGTCCTACTGCGGAACCCCCCTCCAAAACTCGGAGACCCCGGTTTGCCTATAATCCCCTGCTCTATCGGTGATATAAATTGTGGTAGTGGATTATGTGATTTAGGTGCAAGTATAAATCTCATGCCGCTTTCAATTTTTAATAAACTTGGGATTGGCGAGTGTGCACCCACTGCTATGCAACTGCAACTTGCTGATAGGTCATTGGTCTTCCCGAAAGGGAAAGTTGAGGATTTAGTAGTGACTGTAGGGACTTTTGTTTTCCCGGCTGATTTCATCGTTATTGATATGGAGGAGGATGCTAGAGTACCACTGATATTAGGTCGCCCCTTCTTGCGAACTGCTAGGACCTTAATAGATGTGGAAAATGGGAAAAATTATCTTGAGGTTTCATGATGAAAAACTTGAGTTTGACATGTCTAAGGTAGTGAAAAAACCCGCACATGCGGAAGCTGCTTTTGCCATAGATATTGTTGACTCAATTTTGCAAGATAATTACTCTTCTTGTTTTGATTATGATGCTCTCACCGTCGCTTTGACTGATACTTGTGGAGACCGGGAAGATGAACCGGAGGTAAGAGAGATGGTCGCCGCATTAGACAAGAGGTCAATGCCATACCGGACACACTACCCACCACCGGAGCCCTTGGAGCGCACTGCACAAAGGCTACCCCCCTCGGTTGAGAAGCCTCCCACCGTGGAGTTGAAACCCTTACCCTCTCATTTAAAATATGCTTATCTAACTGAACCTTGTGATCTTCCTGTTATTATTTCTTCTCTCTTACAGGAGCACAAGAAGACAGTTTGTTGAGGGTGCTTCGAGACCACAAGAGAGCTATTGGGTGGTCCATCTCAGACATCAAGGGTATTGCTCCACATTTGTGCACTCACCGAATTTTCATGGAGGACGACTACAAGCCACTTGTTCAACCTCAAAGGCGGCTCAACCCGAACATGAAGGAGGTAGTTAAGAAGGAGGTCCTAAAGCTACTCGACTCCGGGATCATCTACCCCATATCCGATAGTCAATGGGTGAGCCCGACTCAGGTGGTACCAAAGAAAGGAGGGATCACGGTGGTGTCGAATGAAAAGGGTGAGCTGGTTCCCCAAAGGACAACAACCGGTTGGAGAGTATGCATCGACTACCGGAAGTTGAACACGGCTACAAGGAAAGACCACTTCCCCCTGCCTTCATCGACCAAATGCTAGAGAGGTTAGCCGGACAGACTTTTATTGCTTTCTTGATGGCTACTCGGGTACTTCCAAATCCCCATAGCCCCGGAAGATCAGGAGAAGACCACATTCACATGCCCTTACGGGACATTCGCATATAGAAGAATGCCTTTCGGATTATGCAATGCTCCCGCAACATTCCAAAGGTGTATGATGGCCATCTTCTCCGACTTTATTGAAAAAAGCATGGAAGTTTTCATGGACGATTTCTCGGTCTTCGGGCTCAATTTTGACTCTTGTCTAGAGAACTTGGACGCCATTCTCTCCCGATGTGAGGAAACCAATCTAGTACTCAATTGGGAGAAATGTCACTTCATGGTGAGAGAAGGGATCGTCCTCGGGCACAAGATCTCTTCCAATGGGATTGAAGTCGACCGGGCCAAGGTCGAAGTCATAGAGAAGCTGCCACCACCTACCTCGGTTAAAGACGTTAGAAGCTTTCTTGGCCATGCCGGGTTCTACAGAAGGTTCATCAAGGACTTCTCCAAAATCTCCAAACCTCTGTGTGACCTCTTAGCAAAAGATGCAAAGTTTAAATTCTCTGAAGAATGTCTAAAAGCCTTCCACACTCTCAAGGAGTGCCTCGTCTCAGCACCGATAGTGGTATCACCGGATTGGGGCCTCCCTTTTGAGGTAATGTGTGATGCAAGCGACTATGCGGTGGGAGCAGCCCTATGTCAAAGAAGGGAGAAAATTCTTAGAACTGTCTACTATGCAAGCAAAACACTCAATGATGCTCAGAAAAATTATGCCACGACTGAGAAGGAGCTCCTAGCGGTGGTCTTTGCATTAGATAAGTTCCGCTCATATCTCTTGGGAAGCAGGGTGATTGTTCATACCGACCACTCAGCTCTCAAGTATCTCTTCACCAAGGAAGACGCTAAACCGAGGCTCTTGAGATGGATTCTATTGCTGCAGGAATTTGAGATTGAGATTAGGGATAAACCGGGCACTCAAAACGTTGTTGCTGACCACTTGTCTCGAATGGAGACCCCGGATGATGGTACCCCTATCAATGAGCTCTTCCCGGATGAGACCGTGTTCACAATTGGAGAAACCGGTGATCCTTGGTTTGCCGACATCGCAAACTACCTGGTGAGGGGAGTAGTGCCATACGAAATGACATACCAGCAGAGGAAGAAATTCTTCGCCGACGTCAGGCATTATTTTTGGGATGACCCTTACCTATTCAAAGTCTGTGCCGATGGGATGATTAGGAGGTGCATACCCATAGATGAAGTTCAGAGCATCCTCACCCATTGCCACTCCCTTGAGGTAGGAGGGCACCACGGGCCAGCCAGGACAGCAGCTAAGGTGCTCCAGTCCGGATTCTTTTGGAAAACGCTTCACAAGGACTGCCACTCCTTTGTAGCTGCTTGCGACCGGTGCCAAATGCTAGGAAACATATCCCGGAAGCACGAGATGCCACTTAATGTAATGATCGAGGTCGAACCCTTCGATTTATGGGGCATTGATTTCATGGGTCCATTCCCCTCCTCCCACTCAAATCTCTTCATCTTGGTGGCGGTGGACTATGTCACGAAATGGGTGGAAGCCATTGCATCTCCCACCAATGATGCCAAGGTGGTGACCAAGTTCCTAAAGAAAAACATCTTCACAAGGTTTGGGGTGCCTAGGGCGATTCTCAGCGATGGGGGATCTCACTTCTGTAACAAACAGTTTGAGGCGTTAATGGAAAAATACGGAGTGAGACACAAGGTATCCTTGCCTTACCACCCTCAAACAAATGGGCAAGCCGAGGTGACAAATAGGGAGCTGAAATGGATACTACAGAAGACGGTAAACTCCTCCAGGAAGGATTGGTCCTTAAGACTAGACGATGCTCTATGGGCTTACCGGACAGCATACAAGACTCCCATCGGGATGTCTCCATACCGTCTAGTCTTCGGCAAGGCTTGCCACTTACCCGTTGAGCTGGAGCACAAATCCTATTGGGCTGTGAAAGCCTTAAACTTTGATCTCAAGGGTGCCGCCGACAAGAGAAAATTTCAACTCACCGAACTGGAGGAATTCCGGGAGGAAGCCTATGAGAACAACCGCATTTACAAGGAGAAGGCCAAGAGGTGGCATGACAAGATGATCTTAAGGCGGGAGTTCCATGAGGGAGACCGGGTATTGCTCTACAATTCGAGGTTGAAGCTTTTTCCGGGTAAGCTCAAGTCACATTGGTCCGGACCATTCACCGTCACCAAGGTAACCCCATATGGTGCGATTGAGCTGAAGAATGTGAAGGGTGAGACATTTATGGTCAACGGGTCTAGGTTGAAACATTACCTAGGAGGCGATATCGAGAAGGTGGAGACACGTCCTCTCTACTTACAAGAGCCCCAGGTTTGATCTAACCCTCACAATGGTCTAGCCAAAGACCGTAAAAAGACGGGCAGCTTTCCGGGAGGCAACCCGGACAACTCTCATGCTATCGTTCGTGTGCATCATTTGTTTGTTAATTTAGCTTTGTTTTGGTGTGTTTCTGCGTTGTTTTGCATGTTTAAGTTGGTTGTGGTTGAAAATAAGCATTTTGGGCAAGAAAACATCTCTTTTTGGGGAGCCTCTGTCAAAGACCGACCCTAGGACCGATCCTAGATGGGTCGGTCGGCTCAAAACTTTGAAAAAAATTGGTCTCTGTAACAGACCGACCCACAGACCGACCCTATGGTGGGTCGGTCGGGTCGAAAAATTCGAAAAATTTCTTTCTGTTGAAGACCGACCCACCGACCGACCCTAGGTTTGGGTCGGTCGGGTCGAAAAAGTTGAAAATTTTCTTTCTGTTGAAGACCGACCCAACGACCGACCCTAGGTTGGGTCGGTCGGGTCGAAAATTTGAAAAAAAAAAGAGAGAAGAAAACGCGGCGTTTTCTTCTTTCCTTTCTTCCTCTCTTTCTTTCTTCTTCCTCGCGCACCCGACACAACCTCCATCGCCATTCCTTTCTCTTCCTCTCTCTCGCGCCCCCCAGCCACCACCACTCCAGCCTACTTCCGACACCGCCGCGCCACCCCAGTCCCCACGACGACCGTCGCGAGCCCCAGCCGCACGGACCCAGCCACGACCCAAACAACACCACTGCACCCAGCCCTCTCTCCATTCGAAACCCTAAACCCCCATCGAATTCATTTCGATTGTAGCCCAAAATCTGTTCAATTTCCACTTCTTTTCCACATCTAAACACCTAAACAAATGGCCCACCGAAAACCGACGTGCCACTCGAAGGGCAGCCGCCAATGCCGGTCTCCTTGATGGCCGATTCCTCAATGAGCTGCCCGGGCATGGTACAATGCCCCACGTCGAAAAGGAAATCGTGCGGGAGAGGACGGTGGACCCTACACTCATTGATACACTTCAGCTTCGCGCCGTCCTCGATCCTCTCCAGTGGAGCTGTCTGCTGAGCATGGGCGGGGAATACTTCCCCAGCCAGATTTACGAATTCTACGCTAATGCCACGGTGGATCGCCATGAGCGGACGGTCTCTTCCTATGTTGGGGGCAACCAATCGAAATCACCAAAGACACTTTCCAGCGCTTCCTTGAGGTGCCTTGGGAGGATGTGACCTACCGCTCCTGGATTACCTCCCACGAGCAGGACGACCATAGGAAGCACTACCTGGCCACTCTCCCCGTTCAGCGCCGAAAGAAGAACCAGGCGGGGACTGATGTTAGAGTCACGATGACTCTCAACATGGTCACTGATCCGGTCAAGAGAGTCTTGCTGGCACTGCTCCGCCATAACATCCATCCACCGCGTGACAGCAAAGATCTTAATGCGACGGACTGTTTCCTCGTCGACTACATGCTGACTCCGGACATCACTGACGAGCCGATGTCCCTCTCCGGATTGATGTTCCGGCATCTGCTCACATCATCGCCAAGAAGGACACCCAGCCCTGGGGTTCCCCTTCTTCATTCAGCAGCAGATTGCCCGGCTGGGGCTGCCGACTGCTGGGCTTCAGGCCAGTCCTCCCATGGAGTTGATCGGGGCGCACACTATGAGGAGGTTTGGGTTCACTCAGCGCGCCGATAGCTGGTACAAGGAAGACGCTCAGACGGCTCAGGCGTCCTCCTCGGGTGCCTCTGCTAGTGCCGCTCCGCTCCTGCTCCTCCCTCCTCCCCCACCGACCGGCGTTGTATCCGAGGAGCGCTTTCAAGAGTACCAGCGTCAGGTGGCTGAGCACCAGCGCCTGGTTGCTGAGCAGCAGCGTCTGATGGCGGAGCAGATTCGCGCCCTTCAGGAGCAGATGGCACATGGCCACCCCCCTCCCCAGTAGCTCTTTATGCAAAATGTGGATTGTCATTATTCTTGCACTTTTTAGACTCCTTCTGATTGCTGTTTCATCTTCGTTCTTTTTTTTACATTCAGCACTCTAGCTTTGCAGCACTTTCTTATTTTCTTTAATGCACTTTCGGATTATATGCTTCAGGACTCATGTATGAGCCCCATTTTGCTTACTAATTATGGCCTTTTGCGAATTCTTCGGAATTACGAGTGCGCCTCGTTTCCTTTTTGCCTTGCATTGTAGATATACACATTGAACGCAAGCGCTCCTCAAGGGTGAGTAAGGCCATGCAAGAGGAACTCTTGCAAATTTTCCTAGCGCTTCAACGCCCCGGACACTCACAAGTGTGGGGGAATTTGATCCACCACTCACACCTTCTCAGGGGAGTCCTCGTTCTCTCACGCCTACACACTTACATACTGCGCTAAACTTTTGTACTCTATGTTAAGTGCTTCGAAAAGGTCTTCTGTTTGTGTTCCCTTGAGTTTTGCTTCGAACAATGCGGACATTGTCCCATTCAAGTGTGGGGGAAACGACCTTTTCTTTTTGGTGCACTACTCAATTTCCCTATACGTATCTACAGCTCCCATGTAGAAATTACATTTATAGTAAGCAAGTGTCTCCATGAATTTTTAGAATTCTTCACTGATTGTTTTTCAAAAAGATCTCTCTTGAGGAGCAATTGTTTGCGGTGCTTCCATAAACCCCTCTCTTGGTGATTTTTTATTGCTTAGGGGTTCTTTCTACCTTCTCATCTAGGGATTGCTAAGGGGTGCTTCCTTGTGAAAAATATTTATATAGGAACTTGAGAGACACCATAGGTAACCAACAAATGAGAGTTGAGTGTTCATTAAAGTAAGGCAAAATGCCAAACCATCTCTCCTCATCTCTTGTTGCAAAAGTGAATCAAATGCAAATCTCTATTTTTCCTTTTGTTTTTCCTCAATGCCCATTCTTGAGAGAAGTTGGCCATGGTAAAAGTTCTCCAAGTTCCAAAAATCTCTAAGAACTTGGAAGCACTCTAGATCATACCCCAAAACTCTATATTTTTTATTTACCCTAAGCACACCCATGTCACCACGAGAAGGTCGGTTGCACTCCTCTTGAGATGTTTCACAAATTTTGCTCACGTGAATTCAAGAGTTCATTTAACACTTGCTTGCTTTAAATATTCCTTTTTACTGTGGGTTCCTAGCAAATTTTTGCTTGAGGACAAGCAAATAGATAAGTGTGGGGGAGTTGATAAGTGGTGAAATAATGATGTTTCAATGCCTCTACACACCTTCATTTCATTTGGTGTATAGCCTATTTCACCACTTAATAGAGTGTTTTTGTGATTAATAGTGAACTTATACAGTTTGATCTTTTGATAGGTAAAAGCTCACCTTGAGCATACTTTTGACCCATTTTAGAGCTAGTGGCATGCACCAACAGCTTCCCCATCCTTCAAGCTTTCCAACGCCGCAAACGGGGAGCAATTCCGAGCCGTAACGAAGATTCTAGGCCCCGCGCAAGTTAGAGAAAACTATTTCTGCAGTCGACCGACCCATGGACCGACCCACACTGGGTCGGTCGGAAGCTCCTGGAGCAGAAATTTGTCTCTGCATCGGACCGACCCATTGGACGACCCACACTGGGTCGGTCGGAACTTAAAAATGGTCACGTGCCTCGTCTCCAGAAGGCCGACCGACCCGCGGGACCGACCCACGGTGGGTCGGTCGGACGCGGAAATCTTCTCTATAATGCCAATTTTGAGGCTTTTCCTATTCTGACACTTCTACACACCAAAAGACCTAAACAGGAGAGAGAGAGACGATTTTGAGGGAGAAAAGAGAAGAAGAAGGAGAAGAAGAAGAAGAAGAGAGCTCACCTTCTCCAAGCTCAACCACCTTCATTAATGGCTTTTTCTCTCTCTCTCTCTCTCTTTTATGTATCTTTATGGCTGAGTAGAACTATTTAGCACTTGGATGGGGATTTGAACTTGAATCCCTCAACTAGCTTGTAAACCCTTGCTTCATTAATTATGATTGTTTTCTCTCTCTTGCTCATTTAATGCTTTAACTTGATCAATTATGGCATTTATGTGATTCCCAACAACACAAGACTTTGAGTTGGGGGTTGTGACCTAGAAGAGAGAGGAACCCTAGATTGTGCTAACTTGATTAGTTGGTGAAATTTGGGGCTATTATGTGGACTTGTAATTAATGCTATCTAGTGATTTGAACCTCTTGATTTGAGAGTTGAGAGTATCTAGGTAAGAGTGGCTCTTCCATGATTTGGAAGGCCATTACAATAGTCCAAATAGACAATTTGAGTGAATTGGGTTTATGAGTGAAGTTGGGGTGTATTTAGGTGAGAATAACCATCCTAGAGTGCTTTCCATCCAAAACCCTTAACAACCAATTTTAGTTTCCTAGTTAAGTTGCAGTTTTTCTTGAACAAAATCATTAAGCTTGCCGCCGGCTAAAACCCCCCCCCCTTTTACTCATTTATTATTCAGTTACCGAATACCGAAACTAGGGAAATAGATAATCAATTTCCTGGTGGAACGACACTCGTTATCTACTACTTCGATTGGGGTCCACTTGCCCATATTTTGTGATATTGATCTGCATATACATATATTTCCTCTAACATGTACTTACATCTGATGATATGGGATCAGCAAATATTTGCTTTTTCTTCGCACCGCAGTACAAAATCCCTGCCTCACATGCTGTACACATCCTTGCTCATCCAATGCGGCCTGATTTGCTGACATCAATTGCGGATACAAGAAAGAGAGGGCACATAATCTCTTGCTCGCTAGCAGTCTACTAGTCAAACACCTAAACAACATTTTTCATAAGATATGTTAAATAGCTTAAAAAAATGAAAGATAATGTAATAATTTGAAAGATACTTACACACAATAGGCCTGAATCATAGAGATGTTAAGCAGGTCTCCCATCAAAAATTCTCGTAGATCGCTCACGGTAATCATCAGATCTCTGGGCTCAGAGGAGTGGAAAACATGCTTAGACACTTTCATGTTGAAGTTGGTGACAGACTGCGGCCTCGTCATGAAAAGTCATACAACATTTTGTTTGGCTGTCAACTTCTTCAGATACTTGGGTGTCAGAATGGGGGATCTCCTAGGAGTCATATCGAAAGGTTTCACCACTTCCTTTCTCACCCTCTGACTCTCCTCACTTGATTTCACAACTTCCTTCCCCTTATCCACTTTCCTCTTCTTAACCGGTCTTAATTCCTTATCAATCTAATAGTATACAAATTTAAATAATAAACATATCAGTCAACAGTCAAGTTAAAAACTAAACAGTAAGCATGTAATTAAATAGTTTACCTTGTCACTACTGACATCAATGAGAGAATATGGCCATGGAACAACTGAAGATTTTGCTTGACCTATTTTACTCCACTCATTCCACTCTAACGGAAGGGGAGAGTCCTCATGACCTTGCACAATATCGTCTACCATCACACGAGCGTGGAGAGGTGGGATGACCTTGAAATGTACTACAGTGTTCGGTCCGGTCTGTAAAACCCGACCGAATGCAACATGCACAGTCCCACCATCCAACACTTGAAATAGATGACATGATTTAGCCATCTACATCAACTCACAACAGTAAGCAAGCTAATAAAATTATATTGTTTAAAAGTAATGTTAAAATAACTAAGGAGGAAAAAAGAACAAACCAAAAGGTTTTGATAAGGAAATGTGTCTCTGGTAGGAGAAGAAGGTGCAGGATGATCGACCATCGATGTATCGCCGTCGTGGTAGGAGCAGACGTCGGTGTAGGATCATCGACAGTATCCGCCGTCGTGGTAGGAGCAAACGTCGGTCTAGCAGTAGGTGCCGGTGTAGGAGACACGACCACCATCGATGTATTCGCCGTTGCGGTAGGAGTAGACACCGGTGTAGGAGTAGTAGGTGTCGGTGTAGGAGCATGCACCTGGCCCAATACTAAAGCCTCAAGTCTTCGCAGGCGCTCCTCGTAGGCTTGACGCTCCTCAGCGTGGCGTCTTTCCGACTCAGCATGACGTCTTTCCGACTCCTCCAACCGGTCATGCACCCGTTCATCCACCAGTCTCTCTATCATTTCAGCCGTGGTACTCTCGATCGAGACATAGGAAACACGTCTTTTTGGCGAACTTCCCCTCCAAGCCCCCGCACTCGCCCTGGATGATCCTTTTGCCCAAGGGCTTATTCAGTGGATCATCCTGAGACGGAGGGGCCGGAACCATCTCCCATCGCTCAGTCGAGCCAGACTATTTTAAATTAACAAAAATATTAGAAATGAACTTATTAATTAGTAAACAACAACTTTTAAATATATATACTTACAATCTTGGACGCCAACTCAGCAGTCTCGCTCTGCGGGAACACATACACCCCTCGTCATTTTTCACCATTCGACCCAGCATAAATGTCTGCACTCTACTTGCATCGTCAACATCATCAATAACTGACTGAGTGCCGTCTTCATTAGTCTTAGTCAGTAAGCCCTCGCTCTTCCACTTCTCCAACCGCCCCGTGTATCCAGCTCGCCCCATGAAGTGCTTGTAGATATTCTTCGCCCGGTTACGTCTCGCTTTTTCTTGACGTAACTGTTACAAAATTTGCATATTTGTAAGTTATACATAATAAAAAAAAATTTGTTAAATTTTATTCCTTAAATAATTAAGAAAGAATAATTGTAAAAGTACCTTAAACTCTTCAGTCTGGCGATGGTCGTAGAATATCTTCCAGTCCTCCTCCGTGATCATACCATCGTACACTACCCACGGCGGTGACCTCTTGGAGCCCGGTTTGTTAATCCAGCCATCTACCAATCGATGCTTGAACTGTCGCAGTGATGTCGCTAGAAGTGATTCAATCTTCGTCCGAAGTTCATCCGCGACCTTGTACTTCTTCTGCACCATGCCATATGATGTCTTTGTCTGCCTTTTCTTGATCTTTCCAGTCCTTATTAATCGAGCAATGGGATTTTACCATCAATCCCAAGTAGGAAGCAAACTTCTGCTTCGACCCACCACGATGTCGGAGGTACTTGTCCCAGATCAAATCGATGGGAGAATCTTTATTCTCCTTCAACCCACGGGTCGGTCCACGTCCCTTCCGAGGGGCTGCGAAGTAGATGCAGCTGGTGGTTCTTCAGTAGGGACGTCATCGTCAATATCATCCAGCCCCAACAGTAAGTCCTCTTCGACTCTATCGTCAGGATCCATAATCTGAAAAATAATCAACAATTAACAAGGTTAATACGAACATCTACTGAATCAAATATTGAAACATGACAAAAATTAAATAATATAATATTGTCAACAAACTTACAAAATAACATTTCATCGTTCAATCCACAATCCTTCATTGTGGTCGGACCTTCGATATTCAAAATTAGTTACATTATCTACCTCCATCGGCAACCGAATAGGTACATCTGTTTCATCTTCACAGTCGTATTCATCCTCATCAACAATATTATCAATCCCAACTATCGATCTTTTACTCTGCATTACAATAGACCATCTGGGATTAGATTGATCACGACAGTAGAATACTTGTTTGCCTTTGATGCAACAATAAAGGGTTCATCAGTAGGAGCCGCTGTCGTTAAATCAACTAGCTTCATACCATGATCCTCCTCACGATATCCCTGTTTGTTGTCCACCCATTTGCAACGAAATACGCAAGTTTCATAACTAGTGTAATTCAAGACCCAAATATCCTCAATAACACCATAATATTCGTTCTTCAGTGTATTACGACTTGTTCCTGTGAAAATGTCTTGTGAAGCGATAAGATGCACACCACTGTTCTGGTTTGTCGATTTACAATCTTGACGTGCAGTGTAAAAAGAAAATCCATTTACATCATATCCTTCATACGACAACACATCGAGATTTGGACCAAGTGCCAACAATTGGATCATTTCATCCACGCTCCTTGAATCCTCATACAACACCTTCTGTCTGAACCACTTAACAAATGTTGCATTCTGCTTTTTTTTAATTTGGCATTACTCATCGTGGGTGTTTTCTTTTGAGGTACGCTAGGTGTGCATCGAAATACGGTTCAACAACTTCTGAATGATTCAGCACAACCAGATGTGCCTTGTTCAATGTATCAATATCAACTCTGCATAATTTTTTTCCACAGGTACCAACCCTTTAAGCCTGCCATCATGTCTTGCTTTCGGTAATCCAATAACATCAACACCGTCTAAGTAATGGGGCAGAAGTCAACTACTTCCTCTGTTACTGTCCCTTCAATTATGCTCCCCTCGGGACGCCGACGGTTTTTCATTTTCTTTTTCAGTATACCCATATATCTCTCAAACGGATACATGTATCGAAGGTATAACGGACCACAATGTTTGATCTCTCTAACAAGATGAACAAGTAGATGCACCATAATATCAAAAAACGAAGGAGGAAAATACATTTCCAACTGACACATGGTGATCACAAGGTCATTCTGTAGTTTATCCAGCGTCTCCACATCAAGCACTTTACACGAAATTCCTTTGAAGAAAACACATAAATTTGTAATAGTTTTCCTAACATCAGCTGGAAGGATTCCACGGAGAGCAACCGGAAGTAAGTGCTGCATCAGCACATGATAGTCGTGAGACTTCATCCCTACCAATTTAAGATCAGACATTGATACCAAACTTGATATGTTCGATGAGTAACCGGATGGCACTTTAATATGACGAAGAGAACTACAAAAACTTATTTTCTCTTCTTTGGATAATGTATGACAAGCGGGAGGCAAGAATGTTCTTTTCCCTCTTTGTTGTGGCGCGAAATATTCTCGTATACCCAATTCAACCAGATCTTTTCTACCCTTTAAATGGTCTTTTGTCTTTCCTTTCACGTTTAGTAGTGTCGCAGATACACTTTCACCAATGTTTTTCTCCATGTGCATAGCATCAATGCAATGTCTCACCTCTAAATGTTGCCAATATTCAAGTTCCCAAAATATTGATTTTTCTTCCAGATGCTCTTTTCAGTGGCTTTAATTGGTGGACCGAAGTTGTTCACAACATTCTTCAACTGATTGTAAGTCTCAGCAGCAGATAGTGGTGGTCGAGCGACTGCATGATCCGTTTTTCCATCAAACTCTTTTGTCATCTTACGGTATTTGTGCCCTTTAGGAAGGAATTTCCGATGGCCCATGTACACATTTTTTCCACTGTGTTTTAACCGTATACTGCAAGTTCTATCTCCACATATAGGGCACGCTAGAGCTCCTTTAATTGTGTATCCCGAGAGGTTACCGTATGCAGGAAATCATTGATCGTACAAAACAACATAGCCCGGAGCGTGAAGTTTTCCATACCATATGAATCATACACCGTCGCACCTTCATTCCACAACAATTTTAAATCGTCAATAAGTGGTTGCAAAAACACATCAATTTTGTTTCCCGGTTGTTTTGGACCCGAT
The DNA here is from genome assembly GCA_023374045.1 of Limonium bicolor. Classification (NCBI taxonomy): domain Eukaryota; kingdom Viridiplantae; phylum Streptophyta; class Magnoliopsida; order Caryophyllales; family Plumbaginaceae; genus Limonium; species Limonium bicolor. The sequence goes on along the minus strand of CM041777.1, from coordinate 77,083,007 downwards.
ATCAACAGAGAGAGGAGAATATGTCTGGGTTTCATACACAACCATGGTGGCAGATTGTATATTGTCAATAAAACAGGCCAAGTACTGTGTATACTGCTCAAAGTGCCATAAGGGTTCATCCCATCAGTGCATAAACCAGTCTTAAGTTCCTTGGGTCTGTACCGAATTGAGGGTATATTCTGTCAATGTTTCTCCATTGTGGTGAATCGGCTGGATGTCTCAATTTACCATCATCCTTTCTATGGGTAGCATGCCATCGGAGGTTCTCAGCATCTTTCTGAACTGCAAACAAACGTTTGAATCGGGGAATTATCGGTAGATACCACAACACCTTCGCAGGAGAGCCCACCTTAGTGCTTATGTGGTTTCTGTCACCCTTTTTTACATAGCGTGATTCCCCACATTCGGAGCAATGGTCATCCAACTCATTCTCCTTCCAATACAACATACACCCATTTGGACAAGCATGTATTTTTTATATTCCATACCCATCGGACACATTAACTTCTTTGCCTCATAAGTTGTTGTGGGTATCACATTGTCCTTTGGTAGTACATTCTTCAGCAGTTGTAAAAGATCTGTAAAACTGACATCACTCCATCCATGTCTCGCCTTCAGATTGAATAGTTTTAGGACAACGCTCAATTTGTTTTGTGTTTGCGTTTCACATCCACTGTACAACGGTTCCTTTGATGCTTGCATCAGATTTTTGAATGATTTGGGTTTGTTGGAAAAATGTTGTTCAACATCTTCCATCATTGCATTAAGGTCCTCCTGATCATCTGAATCACTACCTAGTGAATCATCTTGAGTATCCCCAAAATCGTGAAGCATCCATTTCTGATTGTTCTGCAACGACGTTATCAGCACATTCAAACACTACTGAATGTTGACCATGCAGTATTGTTATGGCTTCATAATCATCTGTAAACCCTCTGCGAATCAGATGATCCTTAATCTTGTCCACACCTCGGTATTTGAAGTCGTTCTTGCAATCGACACAAGGACATCGAATATATCCCTTATCCCTTGGTTTAAGATTGTCAACAAGGACTTTGCAAAATTTATTGACCCCTTCTAGGTACTTGATGTCCAATCTGTCACTGTACATCACTGAGCGCTCCATCTCCTTTTTCAAACACCAGATGTCGTGAACTCGTTCCATTGATCTCCTCTTTTTTTTATTTACAGATTTAACAACCTAAACCTATCCAATCACCTTCGATCTCACCTAGGAACAAGTTAATAATATACAGTAGTTCAGTGATAATTTCGGCAGCATTACCCTACAGTTCTCCTAGTGTAGATATAATATATGAATTGTTTCAATTCACATATATATATATGTACACTAGAAGAACACTACGGTAATGCTGCTGAAATTATCACTGAACTATTGTATATTATTAACTCATTCATAACCTAGATGGTGAGATCAAAGGTCATTGGACAGTCCCAACAGGGACTATCTAAGACATACCTCTATCAGGTACATCTCAGACAGGTAATTCTATGTTTGAATTGATTTTCCATTGTTTTAATAGAAAAACAAAAATAAATTGAAACGTTTTAAATACCAACCTGATGAGTACTGGATGGTCAGCGCGAACAGCACAAGATAGAGAAGAGACAAGTAGACAGATGTTCTTGCACGTAGTATACACCTATTCAATGAAATTAATAAGGTTTTAATTTTATAAAAACTTGAATAATTGAACATATTAAACAAACAATGGAATTAGAATCAGCTTAAATTCTGGAAAAAATTTGGCATGACCTTTGCGTATTTTTAGACACTCCACATTTTTTAAGGCAGAAACAAACACAGTAGCAGCAATAACATTTATTCTCCGTAAACATACGAATTATTATCAGACAGACAACTATATAATAATATATATGATCAATGAACAAAAACAACCACCCCATTTCAACTGAATCTCACATTTCACAACACTATGCAAATATATATTCTAATGATTGCAGAATACAAGTAGAATGTAGTACAACGTTTATTCGTGACAATATATAAGTATTTGTTTCTAAAATCATAATCAGAAACGCAAGTGTTTTACCGTGGGTTCTGATCAGGCAAACCGGTGGCAGAGGTTGACAGCAGCAGATGGTGCAACACCTATTCAATGAAATTAGAATATAAGGTTTTAATTTGAAAAATATGAATAATTGAACAAATAACCAAACGAATATATTTGAATAAACCATGTTATTGAAACATTTTAAAAAACTAACCTAATGAGTAAGGATGATCAACTCACAAATGTGATGAAAGAGGGATTGTTAAACCGTAGTACAATAATAACAACAAACAGCAACAATTACAACAATATTAATACAACGCAACAATAATACAGATAGATAACTTCATCACAAAACAGCCATCGTACTCCAATGCTTACACAATGGTTATCCAAGCAAATAATGTAATATATTTCCACTTCAACCTGCGCAGTCGCCAAATAAACCTCAAACCAAATTTGTCTTCATATGAACCTCAAACTCATATATCATTGTATATGAGTAAGTCGACCTGATTTGGCATAACCAAAAACACAATTCAACCCGATATATGTTTTCAGATCTCGTATGTTAACATGTAGCTTCTCAAAGCTTTTGTTATGTTTTTTGTTGCGAGTTGCATAATGTAATTCCAAAACACAATATTCACATAATGATATGTAAGTATAACTTATAAAGATAAAATAGCTAAAACCATATCATGAGTTAAACAAATTAATCAAAACTATAATATATAGTAAACTATAACATTAATTACATTAATCAAAACTATAACATATATAGTAAACTATAACATTAGTTACCGGTGGGATTGATGGACGGCTCGGTATACAGAGGAGCGGATCACTGGAGGCGCGCGTGACAGAGGAGGGCGGTGGAGCTGCTGTCGACACCAGAGAGAAGGGCGGTGGAGCTGGAGGCTGTCGACACCAGAGAGGAGGGCGGTGGAGCTGTCGACACCAGAGGAGGGCGGTGGAGCTTGCCGCGACTGGAAGAACGACGGGGCGGGGAAGGCGCGGTGGAGCAGCTACGGGCGGTGGAGGAGCTCAAATGGTTGTTGTTGTCGCCGCGACGGGAAGAAAGAGGCGAGTGGGGCGGTGGAGTCGAAGACGGTGGAGGGGGTGGTGGCTCGACGGCGGGAGTTTGGGTCGGGGAAATCGCCAGAGAAGAGAACGCGGGAGGAAGAAGAAAGAGGAAGAAGAAAAGCTCGGGTTTTTAATTGAATGACTTTAAACGACGGTATTATAAAAACCGTCGTTTAAAACCTTTGTCATAAAAGGAATAAACCACGGTTCTAAGGTAACCGTCGTTTATAATACGACGTCGTACCCGATAAATGACGGTTGTATATTAAACCGTGGTATATGAATATTATATACGACGGTTAGAAAGGGAACCGTCGTTTATCTTATACGGAGATGAACTATAAACGACGGTTTCTGTAAAAACCGTCGTTTATATAGTGAGCCGTGCAACATATGACGGTTCGTTTAGTAACCGTGGTTTATAAAATTTAAACGACGGTTTCACTGATAACCGTGGTATAAAGTCCGTCATTTAAAATCTTTTTTCTACTAGTGACTATCAAATAGAAGAAAAAAATAACACATTATTATACATCATGTATATTACAATGCTTTCACTATTCTGATTTTGATCCATACAACTTCAACCCATAATAATAGCCATAACCTTAGATTTTTTTTTTATAATTGGGCTTACGCCTTTTATTAATGATAAGCGTGATTACTCAGGTGGATGGGATCATTTTCGACCTCATTAAAACCTCTCTAAGTAAAACCCAGTGAGAAAAAGCTTAGAGAGGAAAAAGAGTACCCTCCACATCCATTTACAACCTAATAGCCCAACTAGAAAATAAAAAAGGCTAAGATATTAAAGTAACACGTTCATGCTACCTATCATCCTCGCCACATTACACATAATCCTTAAGTGACTTAACTCCAACAAAGAAACCACATGTCAAGGGCAAAACTTTCCACCAACATTTTGTCCATCTCCATATCCCTAGCTTAGTTTGCATTACAACCTTAGATACATTAAGCGGATCATCTCTATATATTTTAGTAACCGTACTTTTGAATGTGAATGATATGTTCCACCAGCAGATTAATTGCCTCTATATTCTAGCTACTTTCGCACACAAGAAGAGCACGTGTCTCTTAATTTCTAGTTCTCTAGTAAACTAACCTTCGAATAGTGATAGCCATAGAGTAATCTCCACTCTAGTTCACACAAACCCTCCTAGATGCGGTGATGTCAGGAACATTCAAAAATTTGGTGAACTCTCTATCCATGCATCCAGAGCAACTGTAATGTCCTTTGTGATCAAGCTCCTGCCCACCGTTGCTCCATAAAGAATCGTCAAGCTCCATTTCAAAGAAGGGGACTGATGTCAATGCATCTAACAGGTCTACAAGTTGCACTTCTTCAAACTCAAATAATGTTTGTCGCCAGAAAAACTGCCAACTCCGTTCGCCATTACACCAAGAGCCCATGTCAGCAACTACCGCATCCTGCTGTAAACTCAATTGATACAGCCTTGGGAACTTTAGCTTGAGGATATCACTTGCAGCCATTTATCCTGCCAAATAGAGTGTCACATCCGTTTTGAATTTTGATCTCCAACCTTTCCTCTAGCATGTCTCTTAATTTCTCATGAGCTTCTGTGGCTTTAAGGATCGAGAACCAGATCCCTTTCTGTCTGTTGGCAGCCGCGTCAAGTTCATCTAGGTGCAGGCCCATCCTGGTACGATAGATCGATTGGATGACTTTCTTCCACAGGGGGGAGTGATTACGAGCATAGTCACCCTCCACTTTGCCAGAATCGCTTGGTTTTTTAATCTGCAAATTAGAGAATCCAAGCCCTCCAGCAGTTTTGGGTCACGTCATTCTACCCCATGCAACTGGCGTAAATTGGCTCCCACTCTTACCCAAAAAAAACGACGTTGCAAGGCAGCCATACACTTCTTACTTTGACCGGTATTACAAATAAGCTAGCGTAATATAGGGGTAAAGAGTCCAAAACCGATCTAATTAATGTTGCGCGTCCAGCCTTTGACAAGCTCATTGCCTTCCATGTAGCAAGTTTTGTTTCAAACTTATGTAACATCGGCTTCCACCTTGAAGCCTTTCTAGTATTCGCATCTAGACCTGGCAAAGGTGACCCGAACCAGAAAAACTGACCCGATCCAACCCGAATTTAAAACCGAATGATGTGACCCGAATGTGACCCGAAAATCCAAACCAAACCAAAACCAAATCAAACCGAAATTTGACCCGAATCCACCTAAACTGAATTCACCCGAACTGAATTCACCCGAACCGAATTGACCCGAACCGAATTCACCCGAACCGAATTAGCCCAAACCATACATGAAACTAGACAAACTTCCATTATCCTTCTGTTTATTATTGGCATGTACGAACGCATAATTTCCATGAACTGGGACTAAAACAAGGAATGTTTTCATTCCATTTTTACAATTCTTGCCATTTTTGCCGTGTCCAAGGAAATTGGTTCAAAAGTATAAAGATTACAAAACTTACATCTCAAATAAATATATTTGTATGAAAAAATTAAATTAAATTAGGGTTAAAAATGACAAAATAAGAAGATAAAGGGACAACCCCTGCCTGGGAGTAATACAATATTGAAGGACGCCCGCACAAGGCGCGCACGCGAGACGCTGATCTATGGCGCACACACAACATGAAGTCACGGGCTCGTGGCGATGACGGGCGCATAGGGGCACAGAGCGAGGTGGTGATGGATTGGCATAGGCGCGCGACGTTCGCTTGAGATGGCGGACACTGACACAGGACACGCGCGGGGTGTGACAGGCGCGGGATGGGGAGGCACAAGCACAGTGTCGGGCGTGGGGGGGGGGGAGGGATAGACTGGGCGTCCAGTGCCGAATATTGACCTATGATTCACCAAATTTCAAATTTATACTTGGTCGATACAAATAATAAATCTATAGTTAAAATAATATTAAAAATATTGTCATCCAATTTGATTATGTATAACCAACCAATACACAATAGAAATCTTCATCAAGAGTAACACTATATTAAGAGAATTTGGATCCAAATATGAAAATCAATACAAGTTACAAAGGTTGCTTAAATTTGTACTTAATTTTTTGTCATTAAGCATAACACGGTAAGTCACCCGAATTTGACCCATAACTCGAAAAAATCAAAAATCGTAGAGGCTAACCCGAACCCGAAATCAACCAAACCAAAGTCACCCGAATCTAATTTTAACCAATAACCCGACCCGATCCAAACCGAACCGAAGAGTGAATCTCTACAATTGATCTGAACCGAACCAAACCCGAACCGAGTGACCCGAATTACCAGGTCTATTCACACCAAGGGACAGCCAAGATACAACCCAAGGGACAAACCGAACCGAAAGAATGTTGTTGTAATGCTCCAAACCCGGAATCCAAGCATTTCTTCATTAATTGAACATCATCCTCCCCCGTATTAATGCCAAACGCCATTGATTTCTCCATGTTTAATCTCAGCCCACTCACTTCCGAAAACCCAATGAGAAGCCTATGTAGATGAACTAGCACTTCCTTTTTCACTTCACAAAAGATCATCACATCGTCGGAAAATTGTAAGTGAGTAACTCTCACTTGTCTTTCACCAATCTTTAACCCCGAAAACTTCCCTAGCTCAATAGCTTCTTGGATTATCCAATTTAAGATTTCAACCACAATAACAAAAAGTGAGAGGGATAATGGATCACCTTGGCGCAAACCTCGAGTTGGAGAAAAAAGGTTTCGTTGGTGACCCATTGACTAGAATCAAAATTCTTGAGGTAGTGATACACTTTTTTACCCATTTCCTCCAAGTTTGACCGAAGCCCATGCATTCTAGCATCATATCGAGGAACTCCCAAGATATGAAATCATATGCTTTTCTCAAATCTATCTTTAGCAAACACCCTTCTTCTTATTTTCTTTTAACCACGTGATGACCTCATTTGCAATAAATGGTCCCTCAAGTATATTTCTCCTTTAACAAACCCCGATTGTATTTCACCAATGAGATTTGGCATGAGGGGACTCAACCTCAAACTTAGGATCTTAGCAATCACCTTATACAAACAACCCACAATACTTATCGGACGGTATTCCTCCAATCTAGAGGCATCCGTCTTTTTGGTATCAATGCAAGCCATGTAACATTTGCACCTCTCTCCATCTTGATGAGATGAAGAACTTTTGACATCTCTTCCAAACTCTTTTCCTAGCACATGCCACATTTTCTAAATGAACTTCATATTATATCCATCGACTCCCGGGGCCTTGGAGCTATTGCATTCTTTGACCGCTTTCTTAATCTCCAGTAAGGTAGGGATCTTCTCCAAGTGAACATCTTCCTCTAACGACAGGGTGGGATGATGAAACCTTGCTGGCTTAATACCCGATAGATATTATTTCGATAGAGCTTTGAAAAGAAGCTTACTACACGCGCTCTAATATCTGCTGGATATCGATAACCCCATCATCCGTTTGTAAACAAGTCGTACTCTTCTTTCTATGATTAACAGTTGCTCTTCTCTGAAAATATCTCGTGTTATTATCTGTATCCTTGATCAGTTTCTCATAAGCTAACTGCATTCAGTACAATTCATGCGCGCGGTTGGCCTTGTCCAGTTTCATCATGGCCAGCGCCCTATCAGCTTCGAGTGCTCTGTTGATCCCACCTCCTCTATTTTATTTTTAATTTTCCTCAGCTCCTCTTTGCATTCTAGGACTCTTTGATTTGTTTCACCTAAAACCTTATTGTTCATCTTAAGGCCCTTTCAGCATTCTCAATTTACTCAAGGTTAACCTGAATTTTATGCTATCCCATTGGTGTTTCACAAAGTTGCCAAAGTCTGGATGTTCAAGCCAAGAGGCAACAGACCTAAAGGGCTTGGGGCCCCAATTTATCTTGCCCGTTTTCACTATCAAAAGCCTATGGTCCGAGATAGACCATTCACCCGATCGAAGGCTAACATCCGAGTATTGAGATAACCACTCATGTGATGCAAACACACGATCTATTCTGCTTAGACATCCTCCTCCTCTCCATGTAAATTTAGCGTCTTGCAACTGTATCTCTAACTGCATACCAATTACCTATGATTGAAAATCTTTCATGCCCTTCGTGTATCTAGACCCGCTCATAGGCATTCTTTCACTTGTTTCTAATACTTCGTTGAAGTCACCAATCACAATAAGCTCTTGTTGCCAACTCACTTTAGCATGCAGTAGCTCTTCAAACATGCTCCTTCTATCTCGAATATCACATGGAGCATAAACTATGACGACCGAACTCCCGAAACCCATCTTCTCTAGTTTTCACGTCCATTTTTAGCCACCTCTCCTTTTCTCAACACATCCCACTTCTACATCTTCTTCGTCCCACATTGCAATTATATACCCCCTGACCTCCCTTGACTTAAGATCTCCTCCCAAGATAGGCTTAACTTCTTCTTCCCCCAAAGTTTTGGAATATGTTCTTGTGCCGATCTGCTCTATTGCGTTTCTAGAATTCCCAAGATTGATAGATTCCTCTTACGTACCTCATCCCTCAGGTTCTTTGTTTTGTTTTTGACCTCACTTCCCTTACGTTCTAGAGGCCAATAGTCACCATGTGCTGCTCCTACTTGCTCGCCTGGGCTTGAAGTTGTTTCACTATATTATCTTAGGTATGTCACTAGTAGAAAAAAGATTTTAAATGACGGGCTTTAAACCACGGTTAATGATAAAACCGTCGTTTAAAGTGTATAAACCACGGTTATTTAGAGAACCGTCATATATGTTGCTTGGCTCGCTATATAAACGACGGTTTCAAAATAAACCGTCGTTTATAGTTCAACGCCTTAGAAGATAAATGACGGTTCCCGTTACAACCGTCGTATATAATCAATATAACCACGGTTACTATTGAACCGTCGTTTAAAGTCTTACGCCAACACTTAAAAACCACGGTTTATCTACGAACCGTCGTTTATTCCCCTCGTGACATAGATTTTTAACGACGGTTTGTTTATCAACCGTCGTTTAAAGTTATTGAATTAAAACCCGAGCCTCATTTCTTCTTCTTCCTCCCGCTTCTTCTTCCTCCCGCTCTCCTGTGCGATTCCGACTCCCCTCCTCTCCGTCGACGACTCCCACCCCCTCACCGTTTTGCCTTCCGCCGTCGCCCTGCTCCAGCTCGCTCCACCGCCCTCGTCTTGTCGCCTCGAAGCTCCCCCTGTACTGAAGCACGCCAACGCCGCCCTTCCCAGCCGCGCCAACGCCGTCCCTGCTCGCCTAGCTCCGATTTCTCCTCTCTCTGCTCACCACCGAAGGTATTTGCCAGTTGGGTTGTTCTTGTTGTATATATTACAGGTGCGAGCATGTATTGTATATATGGAGAAAAATTTTCTCCGATTGCGTCGAGAAATACAGGCGCGAGCATTTTGTATATATGCTCTTGTTCGTCATTTAAGGGTTGGAAAATTTTGGAATCTTGTTCGACAGTTAGGGCTGCAAATTAGAGATGAAAATCTTGTTCGACAGTTAGGCTGCAAATTCTCTGTCGGGTTGCAAAATTTTGGAATGAATACAGGCGCGAGCATGCATGTATATTGTTGTTCACCAGATTGGGATGCAATTTACTAATTCCTTAAATTATGGAAGTTCACAAATTCAAGTTTGTTTGAGCGAACGTTTGACGATATGGGTTTCATATATATATATATGCAATGGTTTGATAGCAGAGAGTTGGTTTTGATAGCAGAGAGTTGGTTTTGATAGCAGAGAGTGGTGGACTGATGTGTTAATTGTTTTGTCTTCTTTGTTTTGGTTGTTTTGATTTCTAGTGTCGGTTGAGATATTATATTTTCTGTCACATTATGATTATTATTGTTGTTGTTATTGCGATCGAGGGAGGGAGAGAGAGTCGTACGACGTATGTTTATGCAGGGGAAAAAAGAATGAAAACAATTCTCTAGAGTTCTCTTAAATGTTTGTTTATGCAAGGGAAAATGAAATGGTTTTCGTAGTAGTCTTTCTGATGTTGCTACTATGTTTGTTTCTGCCTTAAAAAAATGTGGAGTATATAAAAATACGCAAAGGTCATGCCAAATTTTTTCAAGAATTTAACCTTATTTTAATTTTATTGAATAGGTGTTTCTACGGTTGAACAATCCCTCTTCCTTCCCATTTGTGACTTGATCATCCTTATTCATCATTAGGTTAGTTTTTTAAAAATGTTTCAATAACATGGTTTATTCAAAATATATCTGTTTGTTAATTTGTTCAATTATTCATACATTTTTCAAAATTAAAACCTTGTATTCTAATTTCATTGTATTCACTACACACAGTCGGATTGTCTACTTGTCGCACTATCTGCTGCTGTCAACCTCTGCCACCGGTTTGCCTGATCAGAACCCACGGTAAATCACTTGCATTTATGATTATAATTTTAGAAACAAATACTAATATAAATGTATATATATATGTACATATATATATAATATTGTCACAAATAGACGTTATACTAAATTCTACTTGTATTCTGCAATCATTAGAATATGTATTTGCATAGTGTGGTTGAAATGTGATGATGGGGTTGAAATGGGGTGGATGTTTTTGTTTATTGATAATATATATATATATATATACATTTACTATATGCATACTTGTCTGTCTGATAATAATTCGTATGGTTTGCCGAGAGTTAATGTTCCTGCTATGTTTGTTTCTGCCTTAAAAAATGTGGAGTGTCTAAAAATACGCAAAGGTCATGCCAAATTTTTTCCAGAATTTAAGCTATGTTCGTTTGTTTAATATGTTCAATTATTCAAGTTTTTATAAAATTAAAACCTTATTCTAATTTCATTGAATAGGTGTTATATACTACGCGCAAGAGCATTTGCTTACTTCTCCTTCTTCTGTGCTGTTCGCGCTAGCTGACCATCCAGTACTCATCAGGTTGGTATTTAAAATGTTTCAATTTATTTTTGTTTTTCTATTAAACAATGGAAAATCAATTCAAACATAGAATTACCTGTCTAAGATTTACCTGATAGAGGTATGTCTTAGATAGTCCCTGTTGGGACTGTCCAATGGCCTTTGATCTCACCATCTAGGTTGTGAATGAGTTAATAATATACAGTAGTTCAGTGATAATTTCAGCAGCATTACCCTAGTGTTCTTCTAGTGTACATATATATATGTGAATTGAAATGATTCATATATATATATCTACACTAGGAGAACTGTAGGGTAATGCTGCCGAAATTATCACTGAACTACTGTATATTATTAACTTGTTCCTATGTGAGATCGAAGGTGATTGGATAGGTTTAGGTTGTTAAATCTGTAAATAAAAAAAGAGGAGATCAATGGAACGAGTTCACGACATCTGGTGTGTGTTGAAAAAGGAGATGGAGCGCTCAGTGATGTACAGTGACAGATTGGACATCAAGTACCTAGAAGGGGTCAATAAATTTTGCAAAGTCCTTGTTGACAATCTGAAACCAAGGGATAAGGGATATATTCGATGTCCTTGTGTCGATTGCAAGAACGACTTCAAATACCGAGGTGTGGACAAGATTAAGGATCATCTGATTCGCAGAGGGTTTACAGAAGATTATGAAGCCATAACAATACTGCATGGTCAACATTCAGTACAAGTGTTTGAATGTGCTGATAACGTCGTTGCAGAACAATCAGAAATGGATGCTTCACAGGATTTTGGGGATACTCAAGATGATTCACTAGTTAGTGATTCAGATGATCAGGAGGACCTTAATGCGATGATGGAAGATGTTGAACAACATTTTTCCAACAAACCCAAAACATTTGAAAATCTGATGCAAGCATCAAAGGAACCGTTGTACAGTGGATGTGATACGCAAAAGCAAAACAAATTGAGCGTTGTCCTAAAACTATTCAATCTAAAGGCGAGACATGGATGGAGTGATGTCAGTTTTACAGATCTTTTACAACTGCTGAAGGATGTACTACCAAAGGACAGTGTGATACCCACAACAACTTATGAGGCAAAGAAGTTAATGTGTCCGATGGGTATGGAATATAAAAAAATACATGCTTGTCCAAATGGGTGTATGTTGTATTGGAAGGAGAATGAGTTGGATGACCATTGCTCTGAATGTGGGGAATCACGCTATGTAAAAAAGGGTGACAGAAACCACATAAGCACTAAAGTGGGCTCTCCTGCGAAGGTGTTGTGGTATCTACCGATAATTCCCCGATTCAAACGTTTGTTTGCTGTTCAGAAAGATGCTGAGAACCTCCGATGGCATGCTACCCATAGAAAGGATGATGGTAAATTGAGACATCCAGCCGATTCACCACAATGGAGAAACATTGACAGAATATACCCTCAATTCGGTACAGACCCAAGGAGAAAAATAAGTTTTTGTAGTTCTCTTCGTCATATTAAAGTGCCATCCGGTTACTCATCGAACATATCAAGTTTGGTATCAATGTCTGATCTTAAATTGGTAGGGATGAAGTCTCACGACTATCATGTGCTGATGCAGCACTTACTTCCGGTTGCTCTCCGTGGAATCCTTCCAGCTGATGTCAGGAAAACTATTACAAATTTATGTGTTTTCTTCAAAGGAATTTCGTGTAAAGTGCTTGATGTGGAGACGCTGGATAAACTACAGTCCTTGTGATCACCATGTGTCAGTTGGAAATGTATTTTCCTCCTTCGTTTTTTGATATTATGGTGCATCTACTTGTTCATCTTGTTAGAGAGATCAAACATTGTGGCCCGTTATACCTTCGATACATGTATCCGTTTGAGAGATATATGGGTATACTGAAAAAGAAAATGAAAAACCGTCGGCGTCCAGAGGGAAGCATAATTGAAGGGACAGTAACAGAGGAAGTAGTTGACTTCTGCACTCATTACTTAGACGGTGTTGATGTTATTGGATTACCGAAAGCAAGACATGATGGCAGGCTTAAAGGGGTTGGTACCTGTGGGAAAAAATATGCAGAGTTGATATTGATACATTGAACAAGGCACATTGGTTGTGTTGAATCATTCTGAAGTTGTTGAACCGTATTTCGATGCACACCTAGCCTACCTCAAAACAAAACACCCAACGATGAGTAATGCCAAATTAAAAAAAGAGCAGAATGCAACATTTGTTAAGTGGTTCAGACAGAAGGTGTTGTATGAAGATTCAGGGAACGTGGATGATGAAATGATCCAGTTGCTGGCACTTGGTCCAAATCTCGATGTGTTGTCTTATGAAGGATATGATGTAAATGGATTTTCTTTTTACACTGCACGTCAAGATTGTAAATCGACAAACCAGAACAGTGGCGTGCATCTTATCGCTTCACAAGACATTTTCACAGGAACAAGTCGTAATACACTGAAGAACGAATATTATGGTGTTATTGAGGATATTTGGGTCTTGAATTACACTAGTTATGAAACTTGCGTATTTCGTTGCAAATGGGTGGACAACAAACAGGGATATCGTGAGGAGGATCATGGTATGAAGCTAGTTGATTTAACGACAGCGGCTCCTACTGATGAACCCTTTATTGTTGCGTCAAAGGCAAAACAAGTATTCTACTGTCGTGATCAGTCTAATCCCAGATGGTCTATTGTAATGCAGAGTAAAAGATCGATAGTTGGGATTGATAATATTGTTGATGAGGATGAATACGACTGTGAAGATGAAATAGATGTACCTATTCGGTTGCCGATGGAGGTAGATAATGTAACTAATTTTGAATATCGAAGGTCCGACAATGAAGGATTGTGGATTGAACGATGAAATGTTATTTTGTAAGTTTGGTTGACAATATTATATTATTTCATTTTTGTCATGTTTCAATATTTGATTCAGTAGATGTTCGTATTAACCTTGTTAATTGTTGATTATTTTTCAGATTATGGATCCTGACGATAGAGACGAAGAGGACTTACTGTTGGGGTTGGATGATATCGACGATGACGTCCCTATTAAAGAACCACCAGTCGCATCTACTTCGCAGAACCCTCGGAAGGGACGTGGACCGACCCGTGGGTTGAAGGAGAAGAAAAATTCTCCCATCGATTTGATCTGGGACAAGTACCTCCGACATCGTGGTGGGTCGAAGCAGCAGTTTGCTTCCTACTTGGGATTGATGGTAAAATCCCATTGCTCGATTAATAAGGATTGGAAAGATCAAGAAAAGGCAGACAAAGACATCATTTGGTAGATGGTGCAGAAGAAGAAGTACAAGTCACGGATGAGCTTCGGACGAAGATTGAATCACTTCTAGCGACATCACTGCGACAGTTCAAGCATCGGTTGGTAGATGGCTAGATTAACAAACCGGGCTCCAAGAGGTCACCGCCGTGGGTAGTGTATGATGGTATGATCACAGAGGAGGAGTGGAAGATATTCTACGACTATCGCCAGAGTGAAGAGTTTAAGGTACTTTTACAATTATTCTTTCTTAATTATTTAAGGAATAAAATTTAACTAATATTTTTTTTATTATGTATAACTTACAAATATACAAATTTTGTAAAGATGAAACAAGAACAAGCGAGACGTAACCGGGCGAAGAATATCTACAAGCACTACATGGGGCGAGCTGGATACACGGGGCGGTTGGAGAAGTGGAAGAGCGAGGGCTTACTGACGAAAACTAATGAAGACGACACTCAGTCAGTTATTGATGATGTTGATGATGCAAGTAGGGTGCAAACATTTATGCTGGGTCGCATGAAGAAAAATGACGAGGGAGTATATGTGTTCCCGCAGAGCGAGACTGCTGAGTTGGCGTCCAAGATTGTAAGTATATATATTTAAAAGTTGTTGTATACTAATTAGTAAGTTCATTTCTAATATTTTGTTAATTTAAAATAGTCTGGCTCGACTGAGCGATGGGAGATGGTTCCGGTCCCTCCGTCTCAGGATGATCCACTGAATAAGGCCCTTGGGCAAAAGGATCATCCAGGGCGAGTGCGGGGGCTTGGAGGGGAAGTTCGCCAAAAAGACGTGTTTCCTACGTCTCGATCGAGAGTACCACAGGCTGAAATGATAGAGAGAATGGTGGATGAACGGGTGCATGACCGGTTGGAGGAGTTGGAGAGACGTCACGCTGAGTCGGAAAGACGCCACGCTGAGGAGCGTCAAGCCTACGAGGAGCGCCTGCGAAGACTTGAGGTTTAGTATTGGGCCAGGTGCATGCTCCTACACCGACACCTACTCCTACACCGGTGTCTACTCCTACCGCGACGGCGGATACATCGATAGTGGCCGTGTCTCCTACACCGGCACCTACTGCTAGACCGACGTCTGCTCCTACCACGACGACGGATACTGTCGATGATCCTACACCGACGTCTGCTCCTACCACGACGGCGGATACTGTCGATGATCCTACACCGACGTCTGCTCCTACCACGACGGCGGATACTCTGATGGTCGATCATCCTGCACCTTCTTCTCCTACCAGAGACACATTTCCTTATCAAAACCTTTCGGTTTGTTCTTTTTTCCTCCTTAGTTATTTTAACATTACTTTTAAAACAATATAATTTTATTAGCTTGCTTACTGTTGTGAGTTGATGTAGGTGGCTAAATCATGTCATTTGTTTCAAGTGTTGGATTGTGGGACTGTTCATGTTGCATTCGGTCGGGTTTTACAGACCGGACCGAACACTGTAGTACATTTCAAGCCCATCCCACCTCTCCACGCTCGTGTGATGGTAGACGATATTGTGAAAGGTCATGAGGACTCTCCCCTTCCGTTGGAGTGGAATCAGTGGAGTAAAATAGTTCAAGCAAAATCTTCAGTTGTTCCATGGCCATATTCTCTCATTGATGTCAGTAGTGACAAGGTAAACTATTTAATTACATGTTTACTGTTTAGTTTTTAACTTGACTGTTGACTGATATGTTTATTATTTAAATTTTGTATACTATTAGATTGATAAGGAATTAAGACCGGTTAAGAAGAGGAAAGTGGATAAGGGGAAGGAAGTTGTGAAATCAAATGAGGAGAGTCAGAGTGTGAGAAGGAAGTGGTCAAACCTTTCGATATGACTCCTAGGAGATCCCCCATTCTGACACCCAAGTATCTGAAGATGTTGACCTCCCATAAAAAATGCTGTATGACTTTTTCATGACGAAACCGCAGTCTGTCACCAATTTCAACATGAAAGTGTCTAAGCATGTTTTCCACTCCCCGATCCCAGAGATCTGATGATTACCGTGAGCGATCTTAGAGAATTTTTGATGGGAGACCTGCTTAACATCTCTGTGATTCAGGCCTATTGTGTGTAAGTATCTTTTAAATTATTAAATTATCTTTCATTTTTTTAAGCTATTTAACATATCTTATGAAAAAATGTTGTTTAGGTGTTTGACTACTAGACTGATATCGAACAAGAGATTATCTTCCATCTCTTTCTTGTGCCCACAATTGATGTCAGCAAGTCAGGCCGCATTGGATGCGCAAGGATGTGCACAGCACGTGAGGCAGGGATTTTGTGCTGCGGTGCGAAGAAGAAGCAAATATTTGCTGATCCCATATCATCAGATGTAAGTACACAATAACTGGAATTTTTCGCTTCCTAATTGTGATAATTAAAAATATTGTTCTACAAAACATTCTTTGTTTTATTTGTTGCAGCAATCATTGGATGTTGATGGTGTTGTGTATCGACACCTCATTGTTGTTGATACTAGACCCATTGGGCGGCCCTGATGACCTTCGAGAGATCGTTGTAGA
This sequence comes from Limonium bicolor, assembly GCA_023374045.1. Lineage (NCBI taxonomy): Eukaryota > Viridiplantae > Streptophyta > Magnoliopsida > Caryophyllales > Plumbaginaceae > Limonium > Limonium bicolor. Next base: position 77,066,172 of record CM041777.1, on the reverse strand, counting down.
GAAATATTTGAAAGAGTGAGTATTCAAAAATTTTAATGCATTCTGTATTTATTTTAAGCTTGTCCTAGATTATTGACAATAAATGGCTTCATTTAAAATGCTGTATTTATGCAGGGGTCATAAGCTTGGTTTGGGTGATGCGAAGAAACCATTCTCCATCTTGGACTTCCATTACATACGTGTAAGTAATCATTTAATTTATGCATTTTGTATTAAAGTTAACGTTTAATTTTTGATCTATCTAAAGTTGGTAATCCATGGATGGTGTGATGACAGTGTCCTCAGCAGCCTGATTCACGAAGCTGTGGCTATTATGTGATGCGGTACATGTTCGAGATTGTACAAAATATTGACACGCTTGCTGATGATGACAAGGTAAACCATACCAATCAAAGTTTTAGTTAAAGTTATTGCATTTGAAATAAAATTGTGTACTAATGATGATCAGTTTCTTTTTATGGACATATCGTTTCTTTTTTCACAAAAGCAGGGAGCACGTATTCCAAATGGATCTCGACTTTGTAAGAGATCATCTATCGCAGTTTTGGTGTAAAAATTACTTTGAGTGTTACTTAGATCTTATCCTAGTGTAGTTAGACTTAGACTTTTGTTTTTGCTCAAACAACGTATACTCTCAAAGTTAGTAAAAGTTCAACTCTCTCTTATTTTTGAAAGTTTGAATGGGTTTGTTTGCAATTCGTTTTCAATGTTGTAATTCAAACTGGCAACTTTGGTTTATGGTCATATAGTGTGGGTTGGTTATCAAAGGGCAATACCAGTTGGATGCCCTATACAGGTTGTATATGCGATTGTAAATTGTGGAAAACATTTGTGGTAGAGGCTTAAAAACAAAAAAAACTAAAAAAAAAGAAAAAAAAAACCACGGTTACTTGAAAACCGTGGTTTAAAATTCAGTGGAACGACATTTTAAACCACGGTTTTCTACAGAACCGTCGTATAAAAGTGTCATATACCACGGTTTTACAGAGGAACGTCGTTTAAAAGCCTTATATACCACGGTTATAAAGCCAAACCGTGGTATAAAATCGGTCTGATCCGCGACAAAAACGACTTTAAACGACGGTCATATAGCAACCGTGGTTTATAATCGCGCTTTTAAACGACAGTTTTGAACCGTGGTTTATAGGCATTTTCGAATATACGACGCGCGTATTAACCACGGTTCCAAACAGTGGTATATAGGCTTTTTAACCGTGGTTAAAAACATTTTCTGCACTAGTGTGTTACAGGCTCGGGATTTGTCACCCCAATTGTGTGAGTAGATCAATACACTCTTCTGCCTCCTTTTCTTTGTATTATTCTCCCTCTTTCGTCTCTTGCTGGTGGTGTGTCATGGAATAATTCAACAAATAACCTTATTCCATCCCTTCTCTCTTACTTAGGGTGTGAGCAGCTGATCACCACTAGTTAATTTTCCAGACCTCCTTCTTGCTTCTTTTCTACCTATTGCATGGACAATTCCTCTTCTGTCTCCTCGATAATATTATTACTTTGGTCTTGCATGATTGCATGGGTGTTAATTCTGTCTGGGGAACTTCAGTCTCTCGCTCTTCTTCCAAGTTTCACCTCACTTCTGTATTTGTCGCCGGCGCAATTAATTCCTCCTCTCTCTTTTTTATTTTGTCCTTTTCGGGACATACCGTCTGGGGTAGTGAGAGGCAACTTACTCACAATTCTCAAGGCACTTTCTTCTGCTTCTCCTCCTTCACTTACAGACTGCACTCGCGGTTCGTTCCTCTCATTAATTTTTTCCCCTAACACAATAATTGTGTCGCTTTGTCGTTACTTCCTCTCTGTTCATCCGAATCGGCAATTTTGTCTTGGAACTCAATCTGATCATTACCACTCTTTTCGTGACGCTTCATTGGGATTCCTCTAGAGCTTTTTCTTACATCTTCCTCATTGGTCGATTTATGTCATTTTGACCATTCTCCTAGTCTTCTTCCCCTCTTGCAATTTGGACGATACTATCAAGCATATCTAATATATTTTTATTGGATGGTTTTCTACCAACCTCGACAATACTAACCAGGAAGTTCTTCCCATCAACTTTGACTGTAATTTTCAGATTTATCATCTGAAGGGTAAGTTTCAATCTGTGGCCGAATTTCTGCATTTTCTACAAATTGACTTTCATCATCCTCTATCTGCAGCACATCTCCTTCTATTTGGGCTATATTTCTCAAGTTGACTTTGTTCCAAGCATGTAGGGGAATTCCTCTTATGACCACCCAATTCCTTCTTTTTAATACTTGATCATGAACCTCCTAGTGACGTGCTTCCATTCCTTCATACTCATTCATCTTTGATTGTACTCATTCAACCACTACCTCTGCTTCCAGAGTAGAATTGAAGACTACAAGATTTCTTTCTTGAAACGCCCATAGTCCCGTCATGTTTGGCCACATATTGTGTATGAATTCCACTGCTTCTTTCGGTGATTTGTCTTCTTGAATGGATATGACCACACATTTATTCAAGAAACTCTTCATCCCTGTATCCGCCTTGACTCTGAGTGATAGTCTTGACATAGCATGGCTCTTTTCTTTCCAGACCCAATTAAAAGCTTTCTTGGGTTAAGATGATGCTTCACTTTTCGACTCCCCCCGTTTCTCCACCTGGGTTCGACTGGATCTGTCTTCTCGCACTTTGGATCCTTGATACTCCATTCTAGCCCAAAGTCTACAGCCATTGATATTCCATCCTTTGATACCTTCTATTAACCTTCTTGCCTTTTCTACATGATGGACATCAACGAAAGCACATGCATACCTGCTAAACTTTCTCACCGTCCTGCTAATATAAAGTCTGACACGTTGGAAAACATTGTCAATATCTTCCGGAGTTGGTAGTCTGTCACCTCACGGCTGATATTGTCAACAAAGACATTAGTTGCAGTCTTTCTTTCGATGTTTCCCGAGGTTGCTCTGCTACTTTTCTTCTCTTGCGTGCTTCCAGAGTATCTCATTCCACGTCGATGCATCGTCTTGCCATAGCCTCCTTTGGTCTCTTCTCTGTTTAAACTTCTTCTTTCTTTCCATCACGGTTTTCTCCCACGTTCCTGTCATCCCTATATTTCGAGTAACTACCTCTCATAAACTTCTTCTTCCCTTCTCTCTTCATTCCTGAAGTGGTGGTCTTACCGGTTTGGATTTGTGGAGCTGTTGTGTTGAGCGAGAGGTATGGCTAGGTTTGAGGTAGCGAGGGATGAGAGGTATGTCTAGGTTTGAGGTAGCGAGGGATGTGGCTAGGTTTGAGGTAACTATTTTTTGGAGCTTGTGACTAGTTTTGTGTCTGATCTGTGAGGATTGTTTGCGAGGTTTGGTTGTTGAGGTTGCGGCTACTAGGGTTGTCAATTTCGAGTTTCAGGTCGGTTGACTTCAACCTGAACCCGACCTGCTCATGTTTCACCTCAACCCGAAACTGACCTGATGACCTGAAATTAACCCAAAATCGACCTGACACCCGAAAGCAAACCAAAATCAACCCGAAATTGACCCGAAATCAACCTGAAATCGACCCAAAATCAACCCAATATTAAATATTGTACTATCAATACAAATTCTACACAAAATCACCAAGACAATATAACATAACATATAAAACCATCAAAAATAAATGGTAACATGATTGATATATTTAGGGTTATGTCACATAACTATAAGAATATATATTTTCTTTTCTTTTTTAAAAATATTTTCTGGTTGCGGGTTGAAATCGGGTCGGCAGCTTAAACCAAAAACCAACCGGGTTTTTAGCAACCCAACCCGAACCCGACCCAAAAATGTTTTTAGGTTGAAAATTGCAGCCCAAACCCGTGTTTTAGCGTGTCGGTTTCGGGTCGGATTTCAGGTTCGTGTCAAAATTGACAGCCCTAGCGGCTACGGTGGTTGGAGGGGTTAGATGGAGGCGACATGGTGGTAGGTTACGGGTGGTGGGGTGGGAATGAGGGGAGAGAGGAGAGATCATTTTTTACCAACTAAGTAGTCCAATCTAGTTTCCTAGTGGTGTTTTATTAGGTAGGTTGAGTTTTATAGTAGCTATGTTTGATTTTGTTATTATTAACTTATAAGACACTATAGTATTGAAAACTGACCATCATTAACTAGATTATCCACAACCTTAGATATACACATTTCGCATGATTTCAATTTTTAGTAAAGATCAATGATGAAACTAGCTAGAGTAAAGAGTAGAAGAAAAAACTGAGTACAATTATCAGGAAAGAAGAACAAGAAGTAGGCAAAGCTGCCAAGCAAACCGTTCTCACATGAAGAAAGAAACCCTAGTGGATAAACGGCACAACTACAAGAAAATTTGTGTTTTTTTTTCAAGTGGAAGTATGTTATTATGTTTAGGAGAACAAATAAGTAGATCAGATTAAAAGTATATACATGGCATCATATATGCATATAAACCCAACTTCACTGTACGTATTCCATATCCTCCCTTCATTTGTTCATTCACTCTGTTTATGAAAACAAAAGTCTAGTGGTGTGTGAGTTAATGAAAAAGCTGAAGCATATGTCGATCTAGTGTGTTAATTTTTTTAATGAGGCACGTTATATAAAGCTAGTTAAAGCTGGTGATATACACTCATTCTATTTTAAACTACTAGATCGATTAAAGAATATGAAAAACAAAAGTCTAGTGGTGTGTGAATTATTAAAGAACCTAAAGCACATATCGATCAACTGTGTTAATTTTTTTAATGAGGCATGTTAATCTAGTTAAAGCGGATGATATACAGTCATTCTATTATAAACTACTAGATCGATTAAAGAATAAAAAACAAAAGTGATAGTATCTAGGCTTCTCTAACCACAGCCACACTAATGTCCTAAATTAGCTAAGTTAATTAATAATAAGCTTCTTATTTATATGATCAAGGCTAAACGAATGAGACTACTTGCACCCAGCACATAAAAAACTTTTCCGTGATCAGTCATACTAGTTGGAGAATTATCAGCAAGTATTTTCACAAATTTCAAGAAATCTAAAAAAACATGCATCCTAATTAGAAACAAGAAAAACAAGTTATTTGAGTAAGAAAAAGGTTAAAAATTCTCTAACCCGGTGAACTTAGATCAGATACTGCACATGGGGAGGGAGTACTTGCTCTGAGAAATATAGCTTAGTGAGTTGATGATGTGACAGTGAAATATGTCAACATGAAAAACACAATTTCTTAATAATTAAGTATAACTTGAAAAAACCCTAATTAATCAGAGTGGTCAGGAAAAGCCTCAATCAAAGAGTACCTTAAATTTTATACAAATTGTAAAATCTCATTAGAAGTCAGACCAATACTTGGTTTGTTTATGGCTAGTAGCCTAGTTTTTGGTTTTCGGAGATAGTATAACTATTTAATCTATCAAAGATAGTTATACGTATTGTACAAATTTTCAGTTTATTTCCTTCCCCATTTGTTCATCCAGCGAATAAAAAAATTACTAGTCTCGAATGATTGCAACTACTCCTACATCTTTGAATTTGCACAATGCTACAAACTTAAGGTCATTCAAAGGAAAGGAAGATTAGATCCACAATTTTTTTCATCAACTTGAACAACCTAAGTCACTAAACAAAAAACAGTTTGCTTAGACATGCTAGGCAATTTCCTAAAGTTACTACACCATTAAACTAAATGAAGTATCGATCACCAATCACACGGGACCCAGAATTCGTCAATTGTCTTATTTGACCAAAATCACTTTGCAAGTAGTTCATAAATCATAGACCAAACACAATTTACAACCTAGAAGGTTACGTATGCTTGAGAATTTGTACATTTCTGTGACACAATTTGTCTATCAGAAGAAAGGAAGCACAATATTATAGCCTAAGTCTCACCTTTGGTTCTGTTGCAAAAAAAATCTCACATTTGCTGCTCATGTGGTACGTATTCTCTTGCTGCTCCTGTAGTGTCGTAAGTCCCCAGCCTAAGTCATCGTTGCAATGTATGCTCACACTGAGCAAGGGCCTGATTATGTCATTGTTGCACCAACTAATGCATTGCCATTGAAGTAATACAAATTCGGTTTGACATTACCAAATTGTAACCATAAAGAATAAGATATTCAGACCACGAATTAATCAGAAAGAGAAAGTTATGTTTAGAAAATTTTTACATTACCAAAATTTTTACGCACGAAAGCACCATGGGACTACAGCGAGTAAGGTAGATGGAGCTGGCTATCGGGTGTAATAATGGCAAAAACAAAGGGGCTGCATATCCAACTGCAGGTTTCTGGAGTTGGATTTGATTGTATCTAGGAAGGCTATCGGGTGCTCTGATGCTTCAGTGCGATGGAGAAGAACATGGAGTGAGTAAGGGGAAAGACATTAGGTTTATTGGCGTGGGATTGTATTTTGATGTCCAGGTTTTCGGTGCGTACACGAGAAGGAAGAAGAGGAGGTAAGTAGTGATTATCGGTTTAGCAGCATTTTAGGGATTTGTTGACGAGAGAATACCGCACCCATATGTTTCCAGCTTCGTCCAAACAGGGACACCAAAGGTATATGCTAGAATCATATGGGTATTTATGTCATTTGGGTCTAAAAAACTTAGACCTCCGTGCGCCCAGATTTATCAAATTCATTACAGTTGTATAAAGTTACTATCAGAGAACAAATATTATTACAGTTGTAGTATGTAATATTTTAGTAACCCATTTTGCACAAATCAATCAAAGACTACTAGAATTGTATAACAGTTGTCTATTAAACAGTACTTAAAAACAAAATCTGTAGTAGTGAAACTTGTCCATTATTTGATTATATATTGTTTTGTCGTAAAAGGACTATATTTATTAAATTACTTCCAAATACTTGTGGTTTTGTGCTTTTTTAGTAGAATGCAAATAGTATTTATTGAATTACTTCACAAGGGTTTTGTGCTTATTAACAGAATGTCCAAGGAAAGGTCTAGGAGTGTGTAACGAGAGATTAAGAATTATAACAGGACCGGAAGAGACCTAAAAGTTTTTGCTGCTCCGGGACCAACCCGAATATGAGTTACTGGACATCTTTTAGTGTGATATAGATTTATACTCTTGTATACAATCTCGGACAATCAAGAAGTCTTGTGCGAATTGATTTCATATGTTGGTCCGCGATTTCATGTGAGAATAACTCCCGGATCACTGAAAGGGGACGTGACGATTTATATACACCGCCACGTTGGATTAAATGGATGAAGAGAGGTGCAACCTTTATGGGAACACCATCCTTTGACATATCTTTTTATTTGACCTTTATATACGGCCACATCATGCCACTCTCGGCAATGGACTACCAACATATTCTTTTTATTCATCATTCGACCTAGAAGAGAACAGGGGCCGCAATAAAGAGGTGCAAGCGGTTCTTGGCAACATGAATAGCGAAGTGCCAATTGGGAAACAGAGAGCAATAGAGTAAGATTTGGTTTTCATCATTGGTTCCACTACAGATTTGATGACGTTATGACTTTCCTTTTTTGTTGTTTCTTTCTTATCAATGTTTGAGTAGTTATTTGAATCTTAGTTTTCTATGAATCCATAGCTTGTGAATTTACCTCCTTTTGTGTTTACAACTGATTCAATAAAGATTATAGTATTGTTCCTTGTTTAATTTATCAATCTCTTGTGATTTGTACTATTACGAGAGTTATTTAGTTTGTATACTTATTGGTGAGAACTGTGACATTCAATAGACTATAGGAACAATACCAGTAAGTCTAGAGATGATAATTACTCTACATACTAATTGACTATCATACCGGATGAAAACTTAACGTGTTAGTAATCAAGGAATTTATACCGAGAGTTCGAATTTTGTAATTGCTAATAAGGATCCATCGAGCGGGAGATCAGATGTGGATTAACTTAGATCAAAGGTTGCAATCCAGAGTCAGAATATCACATAGAAAGGAGAACTGAAGACCAAGGAGAAGTAGTGAACCAAAATTCCTTTGTTATTTCATCAAAGATCAACCTTTTATTGTTTTTACTTTAGTTTATTAATTTCATAATTTAAAACCTCAAATTTTGTAACTTTTTTAGTTAATTATTTTATTTTTAACTAGAGATAAACAAGACACCGTCTTATTTGGTTCGATAACCTAGAGGAATACTTTAGAAAAACTTGCTACAGTAGACCGGTACACTTGCCGACACACTGTTACCCATAAGAGGGGATTTGTTTAATTATCTAAAGTTAAATTAGAGGCATGACCAAGTCACATACCTATTTTCTCACTTAAGTCATCTTTCTCTCTCCTTCCTCATTTGTTTTCACGTAACAACACTCCTTCCCTTGTAAAAAACGTGAAGTACAACAGCAGCAAAGGGAAACCCTTATTCTTCCTCCTCTCACTCCAAATCTTTACTTTAAATCGATTATTAGTGGTTTTTTGCAACCAAAGATTATTTTCTTCTCCTTAAAGCTTCGATTTGAGCTAAAGATCTTCATCTTCTCCACCATTGTTACTATTCACAACTGGCAAGGTCTTTTTGATTTCACACTTCTAAACTCGTTTTTAGCCTTAATTAAGTCCTTCATTAAAGCTTAATATTATGTTGAAATCTTTAGTTTGAACCACTTATTGTTGGTTTTGGTAGAAGTTGAATTTTGAGTTCTTTTCGTGGCCTTCCATGACCGAATTTGAACATGAAAATTGGAGCTTTCCGTTCTTGAAGCTATTTTTTTAAAGCTTGAATGACATTAAAATAGTAGAAATGAGTTGAAGGCTGACTTAGTGTCAATTTTAGATGAAAGAGAAGTGTGCATTTATTGCATTATCTTTGAGCGTTGTTAAATGGTAATTGACTTTGTGTTGTTGTTTATAACATGGTTCATTAGCCAAGCATGCTATAAAACCGTCAAAATTTTGGCAGGAATGACTGTTTTATAACACGGTTGTTCTAAGGAACCATGTAATAAAACAGTCACATTTTGATAGGTAGAGCATTTTAAATATTTCATATATACAACCGTGTTATAAAATCTCTTTCACTCCAAAAATAATGCGGTCCTAATGGAGTTTATAACACAACTTTTGTTGAAGCAACCAAGTTGTAAAACCATTTCACAACACTGTTTTGAGCTATGTTGTTAAAACTAATATTATATACGACCGTAATATATAACACACAACATAACCATGTTTTATATAAGGCAAAACAACCGTGTTATAAACTATTTTTTCTTATAATGTCCTATATGATCACCGCCAAAAGCTCTAGACAAAACAATAGTCACATGCAACATCCCTGGAGCAACACAACAGCATCCCCATTCGATTGATTTCCTAATTCGATTCGGGTATGCCGAATCAATACCCCACCGGCACCCACCATCATCAACTAAATCAAAACACTTGATAGGATCCAAATTCAAAAGAACAAGAAATAGGGTGATGCTTTATTGCTTTATATTTGTGGTGCATTTGTGTAGAGACACAATCTTACATATGAGAAATGGTGGATCGTTTTTCGATTTAAATGTTAACAGTCAAAAGTGAGTTAATTAAGATTTGAACCATCCCCTAATATAAAGGGATTTTCTATATCCGATTGTTTTTCACAAGTCTATAAGTTTGAACCATTTCATTAATTAATTGGTAAGGTTTTGGACTCAGAATTTGAATACCACGGTGCTCCACATCGGGATTAGGTTTGACTGTCTCGAACTTGAGTCTAATCTTAGATAGTTACAATAAATAAACTTCCTCCTTATAGTAGTAACTTTGAGAGTAATAAGAATGTTAGATAAACTTATAAACGCTCTATAAAGCCCAACTAACAGAAGTTTGAACAATTAAATCTACTTTATCTGGAGCATGAATTTCATCAACTACTTGATACGTAAAACTTCTGACCGACATTAAAGTTTGAATTCATCAGTTACAACAAACCTAACGCCCCATTTCTAACATTAGACATGTTACAAACCATTTTGTTCAGTTTTCCGCCATGTTATAAACCGCACTGAATCGTCGATCAGGAGCTTACTGGAGAACAACGAATCTATCTCGGGCCTCTACGAGATGGGAGCTTCATCTATCCGCTCATTCCTCTTACTACAAACTGTTATTCTGTCTTTGTCAATAACTGGTGAGCTTTCCATGACAGTTTTCAAGATTTTCGTACTGTTTTCCCTTGACCCACATTTATCCGTGAAACATTATAATATGGCGGTGAAATATTAGATTCCGATTTCTTCATTTTGATTTTGTCAGCACTATATTGATTCTTTCAATCTGGTGATGTCTAATCAACAGGCACTCGATCAGCTATATTCACATTCACGAACAGTTGTCCCTACACAGTATGGCCGGGAGTCCTAACATCCAGCGGCTCTCCGTTTAACCCAACGGGTTTTGAGCTTGCTCCTGGCACCACTTTCTCTCTAAACGTCGCAGCAGGTTGGTCAGGCCGTCTCTGGGGCAGGACTCATTGCACTTTGAGTGGAACATTCACTTGCGCTGTTGGTGACTGCGGTTCAGGTCAGGTGACCTGCAACCAGCAGGGTGGAGTTCCACCTGTTACATTAGCCGAGTTCACGCTGAACGGGGGTGGTGGATTAGATTTCTATGACATTAGTGTCGTGGACGGGTTCAACCTCCCATTGTCCGTATATCCGAAAGGTGGCCAGCGGTGCCGGACCACCAGTTGTAGCGCTGATATTAACAAGATATGTCCGAAGTCCCTAGCGGTGAGAGATGACAAGGGCACGATTATTGCATGCAAGAGCGCTTGTTTGGCCTTTGGCAAGAGCAGTATTGCTGCACTGGTTCCCACAGTACGTCGCAGACCTGCCCAGCCACTAACTATTCAAAGATATTCAAGCGACAGTGTCGCCAAGCGTACACCTATGCTTATGATGATAAGACGGGCACCTTCACTTGCCCTAGCGGAGGTGACTATGTTGTCACCTTCTGTCCATGAAGCAAGCAACGATTGAGTGATGAGCAGGGCGCACCCACATGGATGCCGGACCCATAGCTCTGGGGGTTTAAAAAAAGTAGAATGGTGCAGCAGAAATGAGCTTAAATTAGTTTTGGGTTACATTATAGTTCTAGTAGATAATCCTCCTCAAAGCTTACATTTTATTTGACTACTTTTGTTATTACTCAAGTACATTATAATAAATGTTTCTGAATTTTATGAATTTTGTACATATATATACATATTTACTATTCAATTTTACACTCACTTATCATTGACTCATTATGTTTCACTGTCCTGTCTAGCTATGTTGTCAACGTTAGTACTTGCTTTTCTATTAGCTTTTTGTCCTATCTTCAACTTATAATTTTATTTACCTGATTCTTATATATTTTATTAATTATGACTTACTGTTCTGAATCTTTTTAGTTGAATTTTCTATCTCCTCATATTTATCATTTTACAAACACTCATTATTCATTTATCACTATGACTATATGGGGTTGTTCATGCTTGCCTTGGAACTAACATTTTGTTGGGAACGTTGGCGGGGTGGGGTTTTACTAAGGCCCGTCTGTCATGAGAGTTTTCAACGAGATAAGATTATATTTACTATGGACCCACATATCAAACGCTTTAGATTATTTCAGCGTCTGATCTAACGCTCGTCTAGAGTAGTGTTTGTTTCTTCCATCTTTCATCTAGCTTAGAAAATAGAAGTCAAAATGAACCTATAACCTAATAAAAACATATTTGGTAGACCGTCTGGTCAAATCCCGCCTGAAAAAAGAAAAGCTCAATAGGCTCACGTCTGAAAAGAGTTTTGAGGGTTGGACATAATATCAGACCCATAATTAGTCGGGCTGACAAAATTTTAAGCTCATGGGTAAGTACGGTCCGATCCATATTTCATACTCCCTATTGTTTAGTAGATGATTTCTTTGGTCTTTTTACTATTTTCACGATAATATATGTAACACCCCTACCGCTAATCCCGTCATTAACGCACAATTATCTCATAAATCAATACACTTGCAGCGGATAATCTATACTAACGGCGGGTGAAACAATGCCGTTAGCCACCCACGTGGCTAACAAGGCCTAACTCAACACATCATCGGTCTGATGGATCGGAATACCGAGTACTCAATACAATACAAATCTCATTTTTGCTGAACCGAGTCACATTCCATACAAACTATACCGAGTCTAATACATAACAGATGCCGCTAACACTTGCGGTCTTACTCCTCGTTCAAATACATAAGTAAATTAAACCAACTACCCATGCTTACCACCATCCCCGTCTTACTCTCGAACGGTGTCCTCGTCGGTGTACCTGAAAAAGAATGGGTGGCCCCAAAGGGGCTCAACACCTTTGCTGGTATGGAAGTCGTGCAACCCGCTACTACCGGACCACACTCAACTACTTCTCATCTTAACATGTCGTTGATTTTTTAAATCAAGCATGAAGTACAGTAAACATACAGCATGCTCGCATTCATACAAGTATTCAAACTAAGAATACAAACACAAGGTTATAAACACATTCATTGTTAGCCTATATTACTTTTGTTCTTTAGGCCTTGAGGGTTTCTACCTCAATGAGCCCCATTCTTAATATTCAATGTCTTATCCATCCTCCTTGGATGCTTTACTTGTTCTCTTGATTCTCTAGACACAACGGTCTCAAACATGCTTTCTCAATTACTCTTCTCTTATTTATTACTTAGCCCATACACATGGCCTCCGGGCAGAGTCATACCCAAGACTCGCCACCGGGCTTTCAACCTAGTCTTACTTCCCGGTTTTGACCCTACTCTGGGTCTAGCATGGTGGGAAGGCTCAACTAGTAACCGGAACTCTCTCTTAGCTCCTACTTCTTTCACTTAGGCCCGAATCTCTCTCGGACTTCTCACATTCCCAAATAATCATCTCTCGAGTTATAATATAATTATCTATATTAGTCTAGAAGCATCACTCTCGATGTCTTCTAATGACTTAGGGAATTATCTTGTATTCATGTATTCTCAGAATTAAGGGTTGCCCCAATGATTGGAATATTTATACATTCGGGTTATTTGCTCATACCGGTTTGAATCCCCAATGCTTGGACGGGTTCAACCTCCCATTGTCCGTATATCCAAAGAGTGGCCAGCGGTGCCGGACCACCGGTTGTAGCGCTGATATTAACAAGATATGTCCAAAGTCCCTAGCGGTGAGAGATGACAAGGGCACGATTATTGCATGCAAGAGCGCTTGTTTGGCCTTTGGCAAAGAGCAGTATTGCTGCACTGGTTCCCACAACAGGTCGCAGACCTACCCAGCGATTAACTATTCAAAGATATTCAAGCGACAGTGTCGCCAGGCGTATACCTATGCTTACGATGATAAGACGGGTACCTTCACTTGCCCTAGCAGAGGTGACTATGTTGTCACCTTCTTTTTTTTTGATAAGTAGCGCTGCAAAGACAACTTAAATGATGATTTACATCAGAGGGCATAACCTTAATAGGCTAGCGCGAGCTTGGAATTTCATCATAATAAACAGCAAAAACCGACATGGACTGACTACTAAAAAATAATTAGACTGCATCAATGGAGCCTCATGAGATATCTTGACTAACGGGAAGATTTAATGATTTTCATCTCTAGTTCGCCCGGATAACTTGATTGTTTGGACCCTGAAACTTTCGTGTCCTTAGGCCAGAGCTTTATTACTCAATTTTCTCAACCAGTCTCCAAGATCACCGAGCATGATGCTTTTTGCTACCTACCACCTTGGCTTTCTTAAACTTTAAGTGTTGTGGATCCCCGATATTCCACCCCGTCTTTTGTTTTCTCCTCTTAGAGAACTCTCACTACTCCGCAAAGAACGAGCATAATTTTGTTTAGACAGATCCGGGAAAGGAATTGAGCACCCTAATCTCCTTCCATACTCAAGGCACAACTATGCAAACTCCACTTCTTTGTTCTCACCGATTTTTTGTGATTTCAGTTTAGGACTATCTGGCGATAACACAACTTCGAGCGAGATACCTCTCAATTGTTCTGAGAGTGGGGTACACGGAACCCTCTCATCTGCTATTGACCCACATCATTGCTCGGCTTGAGTACACAGCTTCATCTCAGCATGGGAACTAACACTTTCAACCAATACTTCATTCACTCCATCGAAATCAAGTAATTCGGACGTTCCACTTCGATTGCAGGATCCTCCGTGTAGCAATAGCTACTCCCACCTATACTTGCCTCACATGTCCCCATACTACTCTTTAAACTTGCAGAGTCTATAAGAGCTGCTGGTCCACCTGGCCATTAGTGCCCACTCCCATATTGAAATTTGAATTTCGCATCATCACAAAAGCACCAGTTTGATTTTTTAATTGAATCATTGTGTTCCCACTTTTCATAACACTGATAGCTACACAAATTGCCTCGAGCCCTGAATATGTTCCTGTTTTTTGTCGGGCTTTCCTCCACATCGGTATACCACTAGCAGATGATACTACTGTTATGTCGTATGTTTTCTTCCCCATGATTACACATGCTGGGAAACAAGACATCGAGCCACCCGCCACAATTACTGTCTGCTCACTATTCGAGGGTGTCCTCTCGATTTCCTTGTGCGGCTAACCTCCACCGTCGCCAGCTGGGTAACTACAGCCGCCGGCTTAGCTACTCCACATGTATTTTCCGGTGTCCCTTTCATAGCACTTCCAACGACCGCCTGCTCCGCCTCTGATTTTTTTTCTCCCAGTTCTCCGGTCCATATTTCCACGACTCCAACCACCGCTGTATTGCTGTCAAACAGAGCTTCAACTTCAGCATTTATAATCTTAAATATCGGTGTTTCAATTCTTGCAAACACTTCCATATTCACTGGAAGATGGGCCATGTTAGTCTCGATTTCGATTACATCCCCGAATCTTTCAAGGATCGATTGAACCGATTTCTCACACCAAGCTTGAGGTGGGATCCCTCTAATGGCCACGTTCACCATCCTTTTTGCACCCATATCTTCCTCTTTCCATACGTCCACGCACTAGTCATCAGGGTTCCAAATCTGGGAATCTATAATATTATTCTGGTCTGCAATGTTATAGAGTATTACGAGATATTGCACAGAGACTTCGCAACCACGTGTTCAACTCCCCCGCTGCTAGCCAACTTCATCCTTATTTGGTCAGAGCATGTATTTCCATTTGTGCGGATGGTGGCACATCTGTCAAGCCTTGGAATAAAAATTTCAGAGGGGGACAACTTCACTGGCCCGCCCGAATCATGAGATTGTTGATTTATGTCATAGCATTCCTTTGTCCTGCTGGGTGAACCAAACGATACTTCATTTAGAGTAGGTTCGTGCGCCGGCAAATTCGGTGGCGGTGGTGGTGGTGACGGTGGTGTGATGGCGGGGGTGGTCCCTTGTGTAACGTTTGTCTTCTCAAAGGCATGGCTAGCTGGGTAGAAATCCGCTTCCCATCAACCCATATTCCATTCGTCTCCCTAATTGCCTTCAACGCATCTTGCTTACTCTCATATTCCACGAAAGCATATTGTGTGTTTGTAGCAATGCGTCGTTTCATTGGTCTGTGGACATTGATGATTCACCGAATGCATAGAAGGCCTTCCACAATGTGCCCACCCTGTATCATCATGTAACTTATCAATGAAGACTGTCTTCGAATCTGCCATCTGTGCAACATAGGTTGGAGTTGAGCAAACGGGAACCTTGGGAGAATAAATTGTATCTTGGTTTGTTTATGGTGGTTGGAGAAATAGCAGTGGTAAAGGGTGATGACGCCGTTATTTGCGAAGGTTGGCTTGGGTGTAACTGCTCTGTGGTGGTTAGGAGGGTGGCATGGTTGTTTTGTGGAGGTTAAATGGGCGGTGGTGAGGCTACTCGAAGGTTGGAGTGGCGGTGACATGGTGCTTGGACAGGTAGGGAGAAGCGAGAGTTTTGGGTTTGGATGAGATGAGAGAGGGTTTAGAGTGGCGGTGACATGGTCAACCTTTCGTCCCGAGCATTTCAGTAAATACCCTCATGGAATAATTAACGGGTACTATGTTGTCACCTTCTGTCCATGAAGCAAGCAACGATTGAGTGATGAGTAGGGGCGCACCCACATGGATGCCGGACCCATAGCTCTTGGTGTTTAAAAAAGAATTATTAATTGAGTAAATTACTCAGAACCCCCTTGAGGATTTTAGATATTACAGTTAACCTCCTTGTGTTTATCATAATTATTGGTAACCACCTCAAAGTTAAGGTATCTTTGACTACGAGCCCCCGAACTATAACTATGTGATCAAAAAGTTAACTATATGTCTTGACCTATCAGCTTAATCACATTAATAATGTCAGGCTGGACAACAAAACTGCTTAATCAACATCATCTAACTCTCTCTCATTCCACTTTAGACGCATTTTCAAGGAAGGGTTGACATTTTTAAGAAAATAACAATGCAGATTAAGTAGTGCTTTTTGTCCAGCATGACCTTATTAATATGATTAAGTTGATAGGTTAACACATAGTTAACTTCTTGATAACAGAGTTATAGTTCGGGGGCTCATAGTCAAAGATACCTTAACCTCGAGGTGGTTACCAGTAATTATGATAAACACAAGGGGGTTAACTGTAATATCCTAAATCTTCAAGGGGGTTCTGAGTAATTTACTCTTATTAATTTGGTGCAGTAGAAATGAGCACTAGATGTCTGAAGTTTAAGACTTGCGTCCTCAGTTTTTTTTACTTTTTTATTCAGTAATAGCATGTCCCATTACATAGATTTTAAACATATAACCTGAATTTATTACATAGTTTGAATATATGAACTTAAGATTAGTTTTGGTTTGCATTATAGTTCTAGTATATAAATCCTCCCTCGAAGCTTACATTTTATTTTGACTACTTTGTTATTACTCAAGTCATTATGTTTATGAATTTTATTATTGAATTTTGTACCTCATATATACAAATTATGAGTGCCTCGTTATTCATCTATCACTATGACTATGGGTTGTTCATGCCTTGGAACTAAACATTTTTTTTGGGAGCGTTGGGGGGGGGGGTTGACTAAACCTAATAAAAACATGTTTGGTGGACCGTCTGGTCAAATCCGGCATGAAAAAAAAAAGTTCGATAGGCTCAAGTAGGGATGTCAATATTGTGGTCCAATATCAAATTTGAATTTTTTTAAGCTCATATGTGATATGTGGGACCCAATGAACATGTAATATACCGAGCACTCTATACAAGACAAATACATTTTGTTCCTTAACCAATTCAATCCCAATACAAGCATTAATTCCATTCTATACCGAGTCTACTACAACCTTCAAGCTGCCGATACAATTCGGCCTTACAACACAAATCAATACAAGGTTCTCAAATAACTACCCATGCTCAAGTGGCAACCCCGTCCTACTCTCGGACGGTACTCGCTCCAAAGTACCTGTAAATAAAAACGGTGCCCCTAGGGGCTCAACAAATTGCTGCATATGAAATTCGTATACCCCGCGTGTTAACGGGGGTACGTCGACTACTTTGTCGAGAGCATGGGATTCATTTTGATACAATCAACATGCAAGATAGTAATACATTATATATGTACACTAGCACAAGCATTCAACATTCAAACATGGAATACAATTCCTAACTAACACTTCAAGGTTGTTAGTCCATATCAACTTACTCTTAGGCCTTGAGGGTTTCTACCTCACTAATACCTTAGTCAATTATTCATTGTCTTTCCCCTTCTGCTAGGTTACTCTTACTCAAGCTCTCTTAGGTTCATAGATACTACAAGTCTCCATCTCGATTCTCCTTTCCCAATTCTCTACTCTCGATACTCAATTCTCAATTTCAATATTTAATTCTCGATTCTCGATTACGTACTTACTGGATATCTTTTAAGTCATTACCCATGACCTCTGGCTGAGTCATACACAAGACTCACCACCGGGCTTAAAATACAAGTCTTACTTCCCTGGTTTCGACCCTACTCTGGGTCTAGCATGGTGGGAAGGTTCGACTATCAAACAATACTATTCTTCTAGCTCCTTAAATTCTCAAAGGTCTGTTTGTCTACCGGACTACTCAAATTCCCAAAACTCCTCTCTCGGAGTTATTCCATAATCTCGTAGTTAGCCTAGAAGTATCTCTCTCGATATCATCTATTAGCTTAGGGAATTTCTCAGTGTCTAGTAATCTCAGATTTAAGGTTTTACCCAACTTATCGAATACTTTCATGTTCGGGACATTTTCTCAATTTAGGTCGGATCCTCATATTGTGGGTCGACTATTCTTCTAAGGGAGTTTGATGGTCCCTTATCATTCTTTTACTTCAATCTAAAGTTTATATCTTTGAACTATACCAATCTCTTAATAGAGGTTTCATCAATTCTTTCCACTGTTGATTATTTCGTGGATTGTTCATTTCGGCTCTCTAACCGTTATCGGGAGTTCACTAATCCCGTACAACTCTCTCACGTTCTAGTGAGTTCATAGGTTGCATTATTGTTTCTTAGTTCGATAGTTTATTTTTATTAGTTCCCACATTTTCGTTATTTCGAGAAACGACTCTTTCTACGAGTCACTAACCAACTGTTACTCAACTATTAGTCGGTCTATATCACTAGGTTAGACCACTATCATACAAGGTGGTTATACACACATCATGCATCAAGATATACACAATCAAAGCAATAAACCATTTTCATGCGTTTATCTTGATTAAGCCGGCACACAAGCACACAAATCAACGTAGCACGGTTAGCATACATGGCATGAGAAAATCATACCTTTCACCATGGTTTAACTTTACCGTGTAACCTCACGTTCCTCGAGTCTTACTATCGGACCACTGATTACATATCAAATGGTTCTATTAATATCAAGGTATCACGGTATGTAAAACTAATACTCCCGTAATTAGCCTGTTATCCTGTTATTTCGGTTTTACTCAAGCACACTTAATTGTCTCCCCTTCCTCATTCACCTCTAAACTTGTTTTCTTAAGTTCTTATGGGCATATTTTTCTTCCTACAATCATTACCCTTCCTAGGGTTTACTATTAAAGTCTCACACATTTTTTTCTTATATATATAGGCCCGACCGACCACCGACCGACCCACCCCTTGGGTTGGTCGGATGCAGAGACATCTAGTTTTGGGAATTTCCTCTCGACCGACCCACGACCGACCCAATCCCCCTGGGTCGGTCGGAGTGAGAAACTCTCCGACTTGAACTTCTACACTGGACTGACCCACGATCGACCCAATCCCCCTGGATCAGTCGGAGTCAGAAACTCTCTGACTGCAAGTTTTACACTCGACCGACCCAGCCATGGGTCGGTCCTAGTCAGTTTACTCTTTTTCACTTTGTTTCAACACCATTCTTTTACCCATTCCTTCCCTAATCTCTCCTCAAGTTTACTAACATGTTTAACCACCTTAAACACTCTTAATCATGATCTAAACCACCTCAAATCATTACTCAAATCCTTTACCCAACTCCTTGCTCAATTTCTACAAATTTCCTCTCTCACAATTTGCAATTTGCACACATGTGCATTTCCCAACATTCCTCTAGATGGTTTACCTCATTCTCAACTCATTTTTCCATTCCAAATCCTTCCTAGACATTTGCATTAGTTGTACCCAAATCCATCCTCCATTTCCAAGGTTAAGCACACTAACTCTTCTCTAGAAATTTCAAAACTTTCCTACTTGTCTTGGCTACAGATTTTTGTATTTCTCCAATCCCTTCTCCATTTACCATTCCAAGGTCATTAATCAACTCATCTCAACTTAGCAAACCCTAAGTTCTCCAATTCACCAATTCACCTTAACACACTTATTTTCAACCGAAATTTCGCCAAGTCACCTACAATTCTAATATTCCCAAAAGCATCATTTCTTACCTTTTTCAATCCAAAAGTAGCCACACCCATAAAGGGTCCTACCAGCACACAAATTTCCAATCAAAATTCACCAATCAACAATATCAATGCATATTCAAATCACTTGGCTCTAAGGCCCCCCTTAAT
Organism: Limonium bicolor; assembly: GCA_023374045.1. Lineage (NCBI taxonomy): Eukaryota > Viridiplantae > Streptophyta > Magnoliopsida > Caryophyllales > Plumbaginaceae > Limonium > Limonium bicolor. Next base: position 77,046,169 of record CM041777.1, on the reverse strand, counting down.
TCACACAACAATTCACAAATTCTCTCTAACCTCAACCAAACACCTTTCCCATCCAGTTTTGGTTCATTCTTTTGGTTTTCCCCATTCCCAATAATTCTAAAACATCAAGATAGTAGTTAAGGTAGATATTCTTACCTTGAATATTCAAATCCTCTTTTAAATTCTCCTCTTCTCTTCCCCCATCCATTTTCGGTCAAGTGGGCAATGGAGTTTCCAAACTCCATCCCAACATTCAAAGAACACAAAATGGACATAATTAAACTCCTAACCCTTAGAATCATTCTAATTCAATGAAAGGCTTAAAACACAAAAATCTAGGGCTTTACCTTTGGAGTTCTAGGAGGGGTTTTAACCCTTGAATCAAGAAGGGGGTTCCAACACCATTGGAGAGTTGAACCAAGGCTCCAAAATAAGAAGAAAACAAGGTATTAAAGAGGGAAAAATCTGCCCATACAAGGGAGTGGAGAAAGATGAGTTTTTTGATGAATCTTTTTACCTTGAATACAAGAGGAGACTCCAAGCTTCAAGGAAATGCCATTTTCTTCACCAATGGGGTATACCCATGGAGATGAACTTCATCCTTTTGAGATTTTGAAAAGAAAGGAATGTAGAGCTTGGTGAGAGGATGAAGAATATGTACTTATTTTTGTGTTTTGAGTTTTAATGAAGCTTGGGCATGAAGAGGACGGTGGAGGAGCCATTGTTGCTCTTCAAAATCGTCCCAGCCAGAAGAGAGGAAGGGGAGACGGCTGGAGGAAGGAGAAGGGAGGAAAGAGAGGGAAAATAGAAATGAGAGGAGAGAGAGGGAGGGGAGTGCTTTTACCTTTTTGCTTTTTTTCTTTCTTTTTCTTTTTCTTTCTACTTACTTATTGAGAGAGAGGGAGGCTGATTTATTCAACCAAAAACCGGTCCCCACTATATACACAAGCTGGAGTGTTTTTCGTCTTTTACAGAAAACGCTCGTTAATTTACCCGGTTTTAGTACTATTCACTAACTGGGCCCATTTTCTGGATTTTTCTCGTTTCTTTAATTTTAATGGTTCTTAGGCTTCCATTAATGTTAAATTATAGTTATTTTATGAACTATAATTCTTATGGGTTTATTAGCGTTTTTAATTCATTTTATGGATTCGTTTTCTTCGGGAATTGTTCTCGTATCTTAATTAGGCATTATTAAGCCTTTTAAATCCATCTAAGACCCTTGTCGAGGTCGTATTCCTCCTATGGTCCCGTAACGCTCATTTTTGTGTTTTTCGCTTTTTCAGCGTTTTCTATTTTCTTTTGGATTTATTCTCTTTACCAAAATTCTTTATGCACTAATAGGCCCTCAAATACCATATTAGAATAATTTAATCACCATAATTAAGTTCGGGGTATTTCAATCTACCCCCCTTAAAGAACTTTTCCCTCAATGTTGGTGAATCTAATATTGTTAGTCTCATAGGTATTCTATGCTAAGGTTATAACCTCTATATAACCTCACAGACTCACAGGTCTGCCTTTATATACGCTACACATACCACGCACATATCACAGCATGTATAGCAATCAAAAATACTTTTGTATTCTCTCCATGGGGTCGGTCCGAAGACAAGAAGGCACTACAGTCCTCGAATCCCATATCGAGTAATACACTGCCGATCCCTCAGGTACCGGTCACGTTGAACACCTACGCTTTCTGGTTCACGGCCGTTTCATGACCAATGGGCACTTACTCTCTCTGGCCCACGGTCCCTTTGGTTCTGATCAAAACATTTGCATCTCTAGATATCCTCAGGCACTCTAGGTCATCCAGACACAGGACCTCTCTACGTCCCGCTGCCCTTGGAAAATACACACACTGCCACCGTCCTACCGGTCAACTTAGGACTGTTGCTCGTCCGGTGCAATCCACCGTCCTACCGATCAACTTAGGACCGTTGCTCGTCCGGTGTAGTGGTTTGAAACCGTTTCTCATTCTCACGTTTGAAGGAAAATCCTTTTTCAAAATCTGTTGGAAATTCTTTTTGAAACTCAATACAACTCCAAAAACCCCAATGTGATCAGCATTGGTGCTGAACTATCCTTCCACCCCAATTTGTGTTCGGTTTCCCTTGATCGCTAGCAGATCAAGCTCCACCTCCCACTCCAATTCAAGCAATCAAATAGTCAATCATTTTCATTTTCTATCTTTTAATCTTTCTAGTCATAATCACAAAACAATCCGTTTCAATTTATCTTCAAATCCTAGAACTTAGGTCATTCGTCATTCTCAATTTACTTCCAACTAATTTCCTGGAATCAATACTTATGGAACTCATTTTATCAAATATTTACTCAAGCATACATACATCACACAACTCCAAAGGATGGAACTCACTCCATCGATCATTCTCAAACCAAATCACCTAGGGAACTCAATTCCAACTAGGTTCTACACCGGTTTCATACCGATTCATACTCATCATATCTCATGTCTAATCTCGAATAAACAATATCATAGGGATTTTGGTTCACCCGGAGTACATATGTTTATGTAACATAGGTACCAATCATCGAAACAAATTCTTTTGCGCTATGCGCATCGTAGTTTACACACTTATTACGTAAAATGTACACTTTGTGGTTTTCGCTCTACCCCCCCCCCCCCTTAAAAGGGATTACGCCCACATTATCTACCATGTGTCAATGTTGGACATTGATCTAAGGCGTTCAGCCGTCATGGAGTGTTTCAGCTTCCATGCGGTCTATCATACAATGTTCCTTGGTCTAAGGGTCTTAACCGTATTTGAAATACCCCGAACTTAAATATAGTGATTAAAATTATCCTAATAGGTATTTAAGGGCCTAATGTCACCTAAGTAATATTGGTAAGGAAAAATAAATCCAAAAGAAAAAAAGAAACGCTTAAAAAGCGAAAAACGCTAAATAAGTGTTAAATAACCACAGGAGGTATGAAACCTAGGTTAGCATATTATATGGATTCTAAAGGCTTAATAAGGCCTAAATAATATATGGGAACAACCCCCGAAGAAAACGGATCCAAATAATTTATTAAAACGCTAATAGAGCTTTAGCGCACGTTTTTCGAGGAAACCCGAAAACGTGATTTTTAGAGGTCAAACGAACCCGTAAAAATTATAAATCATTAAATAACAATAATTAAGCGCTAATGAAAGCTTGATAACCAATAAAATTAATTAAACGAGAAAATTCCGGAAAACGGACCCGGTTAGTAAATAGTACCAAAATCGGGTAAAATAACGAACGTTTTCTGTAAAAGACAAAAAACGCTCCAACTAGTAGTAATGGGAGGGGCCGGTTTTAATGGGTTAAATAACCCCCTCTCTCACACACATAACTAGCTAAATTAATAAGGAGTCAAAAAGCAAAAAGGGGAATAAAGTAAAAAGCACCCACACTCTCTCTCCTCTCATTTCACTCTTCTCTCTCCCATTTCTTTCTTCCCCACTGTACTCTCTCTCTTCCTCCTCCCTTGTGCTGCGATTTTGAAGCTCCAAAGAAGCTTCAATGGCTTCTCCACTTCTCTTGCATGCTCCATCTCCATTTGAGCTCCAAATGCAAAAATAACCACATATTCTTACTCCCCTCATCATTCTCTACACTTCCCTCTTTTCAAAATTCCAAAATTAGGAAGTTCATCTCCATGGGTTTTCCCCATTCAAAGAGAAAATAGCATCAATGGGTAGCTTGGAGTCTCCTCTCTCCATTAAGGTAAAAATCTACATGAAAAACTCATGTTTCCTTCATCTTCTTTAGTAGCCGATTTTTGCCCTATGTAACACTCCATTTTCTCTCTCTCTTTTGAGCATAATTTCAACCTTGCAATGGTGGTGGAATCACCTTCTTGAACCAAGGGCTAAAACCCCTCCTAAAACACTCCAAAGGTAAACCCTAGAAATCTTGTTTTAAACATTTCAATGAACTAGCAATAATCTGAGGGTTAGTATGTTAATTACATTTATTTTGTGTTCATTGGGTGATGGGAATGGAGTTTGGCAACTCCATTCCCCATATAGCCGATTTGTGCAAGAAAGAGAGAAGGAGGAGAATTGGAAAAGAATGAAGGAAATATAAGCTCAAGGTAAGAGCTCCTTCTGAATTTTATATATTAATGCATTAGAGTAATGGGAATGAGTAAAACTAATTAAAGAACCCAAATCTTGTATTAGTATTGTAGGTTGTAGATGTTTGAGTAGTTATGAGCAAGTATTTGGATTGTAGGCCTTACAGCCAAATAATTTGTGTATGTGTATTAGTATTGTTATTTGAGGAAGTATTGGTGTATTGAGATTGTATTGATTGCTGGTAGGACCCTTGTATGGGTGTGGCTAGATTAGGAATGAATTTGATGAGAAAGTATGTATGTGGAGAAGTTAGAATTGTAGGTGAACTATGGCAAAATTTTGGTAGGAATTATGCATTATTGGGTGACTTGGTGAATGGGAGAAACAAGGTATGTATTGGAATGCGTAATGGTGTTTAGTAACCAAGGAGTAGTAGTTATAGTGCAAGAATGAAAGAGTGTAAATCTGTAGCAAGGAGTGTTGAAATGCATTGGAGAAGTTAGGAGGAAATAGTGTGCAAGACTTAGGAAGATGAGTGTTGAACTTGTGGATTGATAGTGTGGTTGCTTGGAAATGAATTGGCATGGTAGGATGATGTATTTAGAATGCTAGGAGTGGCATTAGTGAGGAAGTATTGGATGGTAGAATTGAGTTTAAAAATCTGTAGCATAAGAGAAACAAAAACTGTTGCATGTGTTGAAAAAGAAGTGAGGAAATTGTGTAAGTTGATTGAGGAATGAGTAATGAAGTTGGTGGATGAACTAAGGCAATTTTGAGGGCCTAAGTAGTGTTAAAACATGTGGGATTACATGTAGGAAGATTGGGGAAACAATGGGCAAGGTGTAGAACTGAAAACAGATTTTAAAACTGAAACACTGGGCCAGACCGACCTTGGGACTGAAGTTGCAAGGTTGGTCGAGCCCAGATTTACAAGACGAAAACCTACTGGAATGGACCGACCTTGGGACCAGACTTGCAAGGTCGGTCGGTCAAAAATTTTCCCGTCATGTAACCTACTGGAATGGACCGACCTTGGGACCGGACTTGCAAGGTCGGTCGGTCCAAAATTTTCCCGTAATGTAACTCACTGGAATGGAGCGACCTTGGGACCGGACTTGCAAGGTCGGTCGGTCCAAAATTTTCCCGTAATGTAACTCACTGGAATGGAGCGACCTTGGGACCGGACTTGCAAGGTCAGTCGGACCAGAATTTTCCAGCGATGAAACTTACTGACTTCGACCGACCTTGGGTTCGACCCTGGGTAAGGTCGGTCGAGTCAAAAAAAAAAGAAAAAAAGAAAAAAAATAATATGATTATAGTAATCATAGGTATATGTATATATACCTATACACATATGTATATGTATATATAGTAGTACATCATTAGTAGGATGAAGATGGTAAGAAAGTATGCACATGAGTAAGAAAACAAGTTTGAGAAAATTGTGAACCTAGGAGTATTAAGTTGAACCGAACTAACGGGATAACGGGGTAAGTACGGGAGTAGTAGTAATTATGTATGTAGTGTAATGCTTAGTATTAATGGAACCATTGGCATGTAGCCGGAGGTTGAGAATAAGAGTCGAGGAACGAGAGTGAACCAAAGGAACAAGGGAACACCCGATAAAGTAAATCAACGGTGAAAGGTATGATTTCTTCATGCCCTGTATCCTAACTTGGTTACCCCGATTTGTGTGTTTATGTGATCACCAATAAGATAAATGCACGAATCGGACTTTTATTGCACTTAATTGTGTTTGTACTATATTGTTCTTGTTGTATTCTCTTGAACATTTAGTTTGTATAATTCATGAAATATATGAATGAGAATGAAGAGTATGTGTAAATGCTGTGTACTTGAGTAGTGTATTGATGTATGGTATGGAAGTAATGACTTCTACTAATTCCTAACCATCTAACTCCTAACTTGAGTAATGAGTAAAATGGAATGAGTAGAAGTCCGACATAGTTTTGGCCATGCGTGAGGATAAGGAAACACAAGAGCTTGGATCCGAGTCCTGGCTGTAATCTTTTCCATGGACCAAATCCCTTGAATGGGTAGCATCTTGGATTAGTGGGCCACCCTAAAGCCCGGTGGTGGGATGTAGTAATCCCTGCCCGGAGGTCATACCGACTTGACTTGAGTAAAGTAAGTAAGAAGTAAAGTATTGATGAGTATTGGTCTTGACTATTGTAAGTCATTGACATTGAGTAAAAGAGTATTGAACACCCGATTAACCCGGGTGTGTAAAGAAGCTAACAAGCCCTATGTATGTATTGGAGAAGTGTATCCCCGTATTGCGGTGAGTATTCAGTAAGTATGATTGGTTGACTTGTATTGTCTTACGTGTAGAGGTGATCATAATGTGTCCGGGCCGGCAGCCCGTAAAAAAGCCCGACAGGCCCAAGCCCGATTGGGCTTCCGGGCGGGTCTGGACATAAAACCAGGCCCGAATAAAAAACCAGGCCGGGCCGCGGCACATTTTTTGAGCCCGTGGGCAAGCCCGGCCTGGCCCGATTTTAATATTTTTTTATTATTTTTTAAAATGTAATATATACATATTTAATTTTATTTAATTTTATGTAATATAACAAAAATTATATACAATATATAAATTTTAATTAAGTTAAATATATAATATATGAATCTATATTAAAATATATTAATTAAATTTTTTTTTATTAATTTGTATAAAAAACTTAAAAAACCGGGTCTGGCGGGCCAGGCTTCGGCAAAACCAGGAATAAACTGGGTCTAGCCCGGCCCGGCCCGAGCATGTTAAAAACCGGGCTTGGTTTTTTAAAATAGGCCCGATGGACCTAAAATTTTCCTTCTGCCCGGCCCGCCCGCCCGAATGATCAGCTCTACTTACGTGTACGTATTGATGAGTATGTATGTATTCTTTGTGTAGTACTGTATTATGATGTATGGAAGCATGTATGTATGTATGTACTTGTAAAACTAACTGCATGTATTTGACCAAGTAGTCGGCGTACCCTCGCTAGCACGCGGGGTATGCGGAAGTCATATGGAGCGTAAGCTGAGCCCCTAGGGGCAACGTTTTTAGTGTGCAGGTACCCGAAGCAGACATGGTCACAGAAGAGACCGGTGGACATGCCTAGGTCACTAGGAATGGAATGTAGATTGTAGTAAATGGTATAAGGCTCGTAGCCTCGAATGTGGAAATGTACCAAAGGGTACACTATTACGTAAGTTGCTAGTATGTAGTTGTGAGGAATGGGTAAGTGTTAGACTATTAGTGAGCATGTGTAAACTTGAAGGATTTATTGTATTGTATTCGGATCTTAGTAAACTCGGTGTATTGCAAAGTAATGTATTTTGGAGTATTGAATTGATTGGTGAATTGTAATACTCGGTTGGTAATGGGAGTATGTATAATAGTTGTGTAGCACTCGGAATTCCGGTCCATCAGACCGATGCTGTAGTAGTAGTAGTAAGCCTTGTTTAGTCACATGGGTGGCTGACGGCATTGTATCACCCACCGTTGAGTAAGTAAGTATCCGCTGTGAAGGTATGTAAGTAGGAAGTAATTGGACGGTAATGACGGTATTAGCGGTAGGGGTGTTACAAAAAGTGGTATCAGAGCGAAGTATCACTCTAATGACTGGAAATACCGAGTTTACGAATACCGAGTTAGGAATTAGAAGCTTAGGGCTAAGGGCTGAGTGTTAGCATTAGAGATATGCTAGATAGGAACTCCCGGTGAGTACCGGATACCTACAATACCAGTCCCGCCCACCGCAAACCCCATGGTATAACTTGAGAAAGAACGCCAGAGAGAAGGAAAGTCCCCTCGTACTCGGGAAAACCCGATCTGGCGGTTGTGAAATCACAGTACGGTAAACAAGAACTGACATATGGTAGATTCCAAGGATTGGAAGTCCCGGAGATGGATCCCGGTTGAACAACAATACCCGCACTTAAAAGCAGTGGAATGAGTACCCCAACCACAGGAGGCTGTTGGGGTATAACCTAACGGCAAGTGTACCGGTCAATTCTAGCAAGTTTTAATAGAGAGTAATCCCTAAGTATCGAACCAGAGGAGGCGATGTGTCTAGTTTAAATCTTTATTAATGAAAAATTATAAAACAGGAAATTGGGGTTTGATTTGATGACAATTAAAGACTGTAAACGGCATGCAAAACATAACAAGCAGGAAAAATAAATGTTGTGAAACTGATTTGGAGAAGAAGATCCCGGTTTACTACTGCACCCTAAATCCGTGATTCCTATCCCTAAGTGATTTAAAAGATAATTCTGAGTAAAACCCTAGAACTAAGATAATTTACCTCCGGTCTCCCGCTTAGCAAATACTAGTTAATAAAGACCGAATTCTAACTCTCGTTACGAACCCACTGTTTACTAACCGCCTTAAGAACAATCTAGTTTATTAGTCAATTAGCTATTTAGAGGAATTACCGTCTCTAAACTAACTGGTTATTTTCCTGAATTCAATTGAAAGCCGCAGTCGTCACATATAAGCTAACAAAATACTAATCCTTATAATTGGCCAAATTATAACGATTAAAGAAATTAAGCAAGGAAAATAACTTTACTCAATTAAATTGCATTAAATCACAAAGGAACAGGAATAGTCAATTTAGGGATACATAGCAAACCGAAATCTAAGGGAACTACTCAGCCATTGACATGTTTACAATAAGCTTAGTAATAATAGAGAACAAGAAGAAACTCTGTTCAGTCTCCGTGGTGAACTCCTTTCTGTGCTCTGCTCCAAACTCCAAACTCCAAACCAGACTCCAAGCTCTCAAACTAATTCTCTCTGTATCGTGATTATTCTGTGCGCTCAAGATGTGTCTCAGGTTGGCCAAGCTCCTCCTTTTATAACCACTCTATCTTTTAATTATCAATCTAAAACGACGGCCAACAAGTTAAAAGATAGATTAATTCCGTTACGCGACGAAACAAAACTCCGCGCTCCGTCTGTATTGTTCCGGGTTTCAAACCCATATGCAAACCCGGAACATATGAAATATAAGGCAGTAGCTTCTCCGTCTGTATTGTTCCGGGTTTCAAACCCATATGCAAACCCGGAACATATGAAATTTAAGGCAGTAGCTTCTCCGGTCTTGTGGTCCGGGTTGCAAACCAATATGCAAACCCGGAACAAGTCTGAAAAGAGGCAGAAGGTGAATGAAAATCTGTATTTGACTCTGGTTTGACTTCCCATGTTGCTCTAACCTCTAAAATCTTCATTTAAGCACTTTGTTGAGTATTTTATCCTGAAAACATATGAAATCGATCACTGGAGACAAATATAACAATGAAGAGTAATTAAAGCATTAAAGAGGAAAGTTAATGTCATAATGTAGAAAATTAAGCATGAATTAGTCTAGTAAACTTAGACAAATTCCTGACTTATCAACTTCCTCACACTTAATCTTTGCTTGCCCTCAAGCAAATAGAAACATACTAAAGTCTTACAGAAGGGAGCCGTCAGTTCAGAACTGTGCACAAGGAGATCTAATAATGAAAAGCAGTCATAGAGAACAATGATCCACACTTGCAGGTTTTCATAAACAGTGAATTGAGAAGTATTTTGCAAGAGCTTAAGGCACATAGTAAAACCACTGACTCCAATTTCACTCAGGGACTACTTTCCAATTAATTTTCCACAATCCATGGACGACAAGGGGTGAGAAGTAATATCTTATTCCATATTACCTTTCATCACCACGTACTCATAATCAAGAAAGATTTTGCACTTTGCATTTGAAATTAGCAAATTTCTTCAACTTTCTAAACAAGCATTAACTTTCTCTTTTATATCCCTCAGACTTTTCTCTCCATTCATGTAGCGGTGTTGGGTCTTCTATCCCAGATCAGATGACCTTAGGTAGATGGGTGATGAGGCACCCCGAGGACTTAATTACCAAATGGGCGAGGCCTGTTTTCTGGGTTAAAAGTTCGATTAGAGGAGTACCTTGCCTTTGTCCTTCCTTCCTTTCATTCAATAATCATTCCCAAAGTCCCCAAGTGAAATCAAAATCAAATAGTTGCACTAATAGGCTTAACTTTTTAAAGAAGAAATAGACAAACATTAGTTAAAACTGTACATACAAGAAGTGCAACCAGAATTCCCACAACTGTTTTCCACCTCCGACCTCATAAGAACTAGTGCTACTCGTGCGGTGTTCCAAACCAACTTAACCAACCACTGAATAAGACTCAGGTATGTTATGCAACCAAAATATTTTTTGAGGGCCAACAAAAATATTGTGCAAATGGAATGATTGTCTTGAAAGAAAATTGGTCAAAATTAGCACATTCGAATGAAATTGAACATGAATATGAGTATGTGCAATTTCCCTTCCTCACACTTAAAACTTAGCAATGGCCTCATTGCTTCATGAAAATGATTAAGATGGAAGGAAAACAAAAATTTCCAGAAAACAACGTTTGAAAAATAAAAGAAGTTAGAAAATCACGCCCCTGGGGTATGGTGAGGACAACGTCCTCACACTTATGTAAAACAGCGGGGTGTTGAATTCTGCAGAAATTTCGACAGAGCTTCCTTTAAATTTCCTCAATACCTCACACGCATCAAAAGCAGACCTGTAGCGCAGAAAATATAACCAAAGCCAACACGAACTTGCAGAAAAACAGTAAGTGTATGAGTGTTACATCACAGTGAAGCGACAATCGGAATGAAATAAGTAGTAGTCGAATCCAAAGCAGGAAAGAAATACAACCAAAAGGAAAATATCTCAGAAGCAAACACATCAAAAGATCTGAAAAGATAGAGAACGAAACAACCCAAACTCCAAAATCCTAGGAAGGTGGTGGAAGCTGTGACTGTGACCCATGCTGAAGATGCCATGCCTCCATACGGGCGAAGCGTGTATCGAACTCAGCCATCCGCGCATCCTGGCGAACCTCAGCAGCGTGACGACGCGCCTCCAAAGATGTCAGGCGAACTCCATAGTTCTGAACCTGAGTAGACAGATCGTCAAGGCGCGAGCCGAACTCATCAAAGCGGGCAGTACACACCCCCTGCCAATCTCGAAACTCTGTCATCAGCTCCTCAAAATCCTGCGTCGGCGCTACAGCAGGTCCACCATCTCCCCGAATCTGTGAAGGCCCGGCCCCATCAGCACCAGCAGCTCGGGCAGCTCTCTCACCCGGTCGGGCACGCGACGCTTAACCCAACCATCTCCTATCTTCTCCCACTGAAAGCGATGCATCGCTGTCATGTCCAGAGGAGAGCTGAATGCTGAGGCCGCTCATCACTGAAATCCACCCTCTCCTTCTCAAAGAGATACTGCAGAAAATGTGGGAAAGCAAGAGAAGCGGTGCTGTCCACATCCATGATACGTAAAATGTGGTTAAAAACAGCAGCAGAGAAAATAATAGGACAGGCGCCGCTAGAGAACTCATCAGCAGATGACGCATAAAGAAACAATCCACAGCGTTCAAGTCAGCACACTCCCTCGGGCGGACATTATGCATAATAATAGCCAGAAGCAACCGCTCAATCGGAGTCTGCAGTTTGTCCCCTGTCACGACCTGCTTATCCCTTGAAGACCGTTGTTGACGGTTCGGAACCTCAGGGTTATTCACCACCAGCCTCAGATATTCCTTTGCCCGTTTCTTATCATTTTCATAATTTTTCCTACGTTCCCTAAGCACATTATTATCAAAAACATCTTGCACTCCAAAGTACTCATCAATCACCTCATGATTAATCTCAATGTACCTCCCCTTTATCACCGCGCTTATTATATCGCGCTCATCCTCCTTCTCAGCATTAGCATAGAATAACTTAACCAATCTTGGGTAATAACATCCCCCGCCAAGACGCAACAAGCCGGCCCAACCCTTAGCACCAAACACAGTTTGTAAATCAAATTCATTAATTAACTCCTCAGACACTGACCTCTCCGGAATAATTTTCCGGTCCTTGACGTTGTACCAATCAAAGCAGCTCGCTAATGAAATCGGCACGCACTGACTCGGTATTGGACTGGAAGCGTCGGAGCAGGCGGAGCAGGTGCGGCCGAAGTCGAAGCTGCAGCAGCGGTGGAACGGCGAGTGCGCTTCGGAGCCATACCGATTGGAGCAGGCGAGGAAAGTGGTGATGATGATGCGGGTCGGGACTGGTGGCGAGGGAGGGCAATGGACTGGGAAGGAACGGGTGGGTGGCGGTGTCGGGGCGCGACCAAAGCCGAGAATAGGGGAGCAGCGGGGCAGTGTAGTGGCGAGGCGGAGATAGGAGATGGCGTCGGGGGTGGTGATGGGTGCAATTGAGGAGGGAGATTGGGGCTGGGTCGGGCGAAGTGGAGTGGTGGTGGTGAAGGAGTCGGGACGGAGACGGGTGAGGCACTGGCGGGGGTGGTGGCGATTTGGAGGAGGTGATGGCGTGTAACAATGGGGATGAGGTCGGGGCGGCGAGGTCTGGTATGGGGCGCGAGGTAGAAGAAGGAAGCAAATGAGGGATGTAGGTCGCGCGCCCCGCTTTTGTTCTGCTGAAGACTGGGTCCAGGTTTCAAACCTGTATGCAAACCCGGACCATATGAAATTTTAGTCAGAAGCTGCACCGCATATGCGGTCCGGGTTTCAAACCTGTCTTCAAACCCGGATGGCCTGAAAATGTGGACAGAAGTTGAGCCGCATATGTGGTCCGGGTTTCAAACTCCTCCTCAAACCCGGACAACATCAGAAACATGCCAATAGCCTAGCCCAGTTATAGGTCCGGGTTTGTAAACCCAACTCCAAACCCGGATAGCCCTTAAAAGTGGTCAGAAACTCACATAGATGATAGATGCACCTCCACACTCCTGAATTCACCTTTAAAACCATGGAAAACTAAACAAAACATGTCTAACACGCACGTTAGCCCCAAAAATAAAGAATCAAAAACAATTAAACTACGAGAAAGAAATTAAAACGGAAAGAATAAAACTCACAAAACTGGGTTGTCTCCCAGCCAGCCGCCCGTCTTTTCGGTCTTTGGCTAGACCATGCATTGGGATAATCAGTATGGGGGCTCAAAGACCGTGATCACCGAATGGACTTCAGCGATATCACCACTGAGATAATGCTTCAGCTGAGACCCGTTGACTTTGAATGGTTCCCCTTCTGCATTGACTAATTCGATAGCTCCATAGGGCGATACATTCGTCACTGTAAACGGTCCAGACCAACGAGACTTCAATTTTCCAGGAAATAATTTCAGTCGGGAGTTGAAAAGAAGAACCTTATCCCCAACGTGAAACTCACGCTTGACCAATAACTTATCATGCCACCTCTTCGTTTTCTCCTTATAAATCTTGGCGTTCTCATAAGCTTCCTCTCAAACTCCTCGAGATCACATAGCTGTAACTTACGCTTCTCACCGGCCTTTTTCAGATCAAAATTCAGTGCCTTGAGTGCCCAAAAAGATTTGTGCTCCAGCTCCACAGGTAAGTGGCACGCCTTACCAAAAACCAACTTGTACGGGGACATACCGAGAGGTGTTTTAAATGCAGTGCGGTATGCCCACAAGGCGTCATCCAACTTAAGGGACCAATCTCGCCTCGAAGATGTGACTGATTTCTGCAGTATCCACTTAATTCTCTGTTGGTGATCTCGGCTTGCCCGTTCGTCTGTGGATGATACGGTAAAGAAACCTTATGTCGCACACCGTATTTCTGTAGAAGAGCCTCAAACTGCTTGTTGCAGAATGTGTACCCCCGTCACTGATGATGCTCGTGGAACACCGAAACGGGTAAAATATTCCTCTTTAGAAACTTGAGTACCACTCTTGCATCATTGGTCGGTGCTGCTATCGCTTCAGCCCACTTGGTAACGTAATCCACAGCTACAGGATGTAAAGGTTACCTTGGGAGGACGGGAACGGTCCCATGAAATCAATACCCCACAGATCGAACGGCTCAACCTAGGATCGAATTCAATGGCATCTCATGACGTCTGGATAAATTCCCCTGCCTCTGACATTGGTCACAAGTAGAAACAAATTGATAACAGTCCTTGTTCAAGTTCTTCCAAAAGAAGCCAGCCTCCAAAACTTTTGCGGCTGTCCTAGCCGGTCCAAAATGACCTCCTGCTTCTCTAGAATGGCAGTGTGTCAGGATGTCTCTAGCTTCATTCTCAGATACACAACGACGTATCATACCATCTGCGCAGACCTTGAACAGAAACGGGTCGTCCCAAAGGTAGTGCTTGACTGTGGAGAAGAACTTCTTCTTCTGCTGATACGATAGCTCTGGAGGAATAATACCCTTGGCTAGGTAATTTGCAATATCAGCGTACCAAGGGTCCGTCGAATGGCCGATCATGAAGACATACTCATCAGGAAAATACTCATTGATTGGCCTGCCATCGTCAGGAACTTCCATACGGGATAAGTGATCCGCCACTCCATTCTGCGCTCCAGGTTTATCTCTAATCTCAATATCAAATTCCTGCAAAAGCAAAATCCACGGATCAAACGAGGTTTAGCATCAATCTTTCCAAAGAGATACCTGAGGGCAGAATGGTCGGTATGCACGATGACTTTGCTGCCAATGATGTACGGTCGAAACTTATCACAAGCAAAGACGATCGCCAACAGCTCCTTCTCCGTCGTGGCATAGTTCTTCTGCGCCTCATTCATAGTCTTACTTGCGTAGTAGACTATCCTCAATACCTTGTCATGCCTCTGACCCAGAGCTGCTCCCAATGCGTAGTCACTAGCATCACACATAATCTCAAAAGGCAACGACCAATCAGGAGCAACAATAATAGGTGCAGAAATCAATTTAGCTTTGAGCAAATTAAACGCATCTAAGCACTCTTTTGTAAACTCAAATTTAGCATCCTTAAGTAATAAATCACAAAGAGGCTTAGAGATCTTAGAAAAATCCTTAACAAAGCGCCTATAAAAACCTGCGTGACCGAGAAAACTTCGAACATCCTTTACCGAAGATGGTGGTGGCAACTGCTCTATGACTTCAACCTTAGCCTTGTCCACCTCGATCCCCTTCTTGGAAATCTTGTGACCGAGCACGATGCCTTCCTGCACCATGAAGTGGCACTTCTCCCAATTGAGCACCAAGTTAGTCTCCCTGCATCTAGCTAAGATTAAATCCAAGTCTCGCAAGCATGCATCAAAAGTTGGTCCAAAAACAGAAAAATCATCCATAAAGACTTCGATGCACTTTTCAATAAAATCAGCAAAGATAGCAGTCATGCAACGTTGAAAAGTACCAGGTGCATTACATAAACCAAAAGGCATGCGACGATAAGCATAAGTACCATATGGACATGTAAAAGTAGTTTTCTCTTGGTCCTCCTTAGCAATTGGAATTTGAAAATAACCAGAGTAACCATCTAAGAAACAGTAATATCTTGTCCTGCAAGCCTCTCTAGCATCTGATCAATAAATGGAAGGGGAAGTGGTCTTTCCTAGTGGCGGCATTTAACTTCCTATAATCAATGCAAACTCTATGCCCAGTAATAGTACGCTGAGGAATTAATTCACCTTTATCATTAGGAAACAGTTAAACCCCCTTTCTTGGGTACTACCTGAGTAGGACTTACCCATTCGCTGTCAGAGATTGGATAGATTATACCTGCATCCAGTAGCTTGATAACCTCCTTCTTGACTACCTCTTTCATGTGCGGGTTCAGTCGCCGCTGGGGCTGTCTCAATGGCTTGTAATCCTCCTCAAGATAAATGCGGTGAGTGCAGAATGTCGGAGCAATGCCTTTGATATCAGCAATGGACCATCCTAGTGCCTCTTTGTTTCTCCTCAAAATCTGCAACAATGCTTCCTCCTGTTCATCAGTTAAAGCATTAGATATAATAACAGGTAAATCAGTAGGAGGAACAAGGAAAGCGTATTTAAGATGACTAGGAAGCGGTTTAAGCTCAAGAGGGTGGTGATTCCACAGAAGGAGCTAGTGTCTTTGGAACTCGGTCCAGCGGTTCCTCCTCGATCCTGTGGTTCTTCCTATATGGCCTCCCAGCAGAGAGCTGAAACGCTGCAGTAGAAACCTCAGAGTCATCATGAGTGGTCTCTATGGAATCCACCAAACACTTCTCCAACGCATCCAGCTCCGTGGGGCTGTAAGAATAATCCTGCATCAAAGTGTCAATACAATCCAAACTAAAGCAGGCATGAACATCAGAAGGGTGAGTGGCAGCCTTGGTCATATCAAAAACAAGCTGCTCATCATGTAAACGCAATATAATCTTCCCTCCTTCAACATCAATAAGGGTCCTTGCTGTTCGCATGAATGGTCGACCTAGAATAAGTGGTACTACCTTATCTTCCTCCATGTCCAAAATAACAAAGTCAGCAGGAAAAGCAAAGGTACCAACTGAAACAATTAAATCTCTAACCACACCTCTAGGTAGGATAATCGACCTATCAGCTATTGCAAAGTAATTCGAGTGGCTCACATTCTCCTAGACCAAGCTTCAAATACATAGATAATGGCATCAGATTAATACTTGCCCAAGTCACATAAACCCTTACCACAATTCACATTACCTATCGCGCAAGGTATGACCGGAGTACCTGGATCATCAAGCTTAGGTGGAAGCTTCTTCGAAAGCACAGCTGAAACGCTCTCAGTAAGCTGCACAGTATCCTTCTCCACTAAGGACCGTCTGTTGGACAGGATGTCCTTCATAAACTTCGCATATATGGCATCTGCTTCAAAGCTTCAGAAAAAGGAATGTTAATGGTCAGTTTCTTAAAAATAGTCAAAAACTTACCAAACTGCTCATCCAAGTCCCTCTTCTTCAACCGGTTTGGAAAAGGAACTGGCGCTTCAGCAACTGCGCGTCGTGGAGGTGTGGAAGTCTTAGTAGTCTTGCTAATCACTACCTCCTCTTCAGCTGGTGGCTCCTCCTGGGAACCTGCTGGAGCAGTCGCTTCATTCTGCTCAACATTGGGGAGAGGGACCTCAACTTCAGGGACCACCGGGTCAAGCTGTGTACCACTCCTCAACGTGATAGCCTTGGCATGCTCTCTCGGATTCTGCTCGGATTGACTAGGCAAGGAACCCAAAGGACGCTGAGCTAACTGCTGAGATATCTGAGACAGCTGAGTCTCGATATTCCTATTGAAAGTCCTCTGGTCATTATTAAAGGTCTCTGCTCCTGATTGAAAGCCTCCAGCTCATTAAACTTCTTCGTATTAACTGAGATGAAGTCATTCATCCTGGCCAGAACTGCATCCATACTAGAAGACGCTCCAGCCCCCGAATTTTGTGCTTGCTGATTCTGCAGTGGCTGTTTCTGGTAGGAAGGATTGTACTGCTGCTGAGGCCTCTGATTGTAATTGTTGTTACCACCAGCTTGGTAACGGTTTTGCTGCTGAGCTTGATAACCCGGATTTCCTTGATTCCCAAAGTAATTACCCGGCCTGTTACCAACATAGTTCGCTGCCTCTTCTTGTGGTGGAGAACACTGGCACATGTTAGAAGCTCTACCACAGTACTCGCACGGTGGATAAACCTCAGGAGCTGCTGCACTGGACTGTGGATTCATAACTGCACACATACGCTCAAACTGCTTCGACATTGCCTCTATCTTGGCAGCCAAGAAAGTGTTTGAATCTACTTCATAAACCCCAGCTGGTTTCTTCGGTGCAGCTTCTCCTGCTCTTGTACCTCCCCACTGATTCGCCGCTGTGGTGATAGTATCTAACAACTCCTTAATTCGTGTAATAGGCAGCTCCATCAAACTTCCTCCAGCACAAGTATCAACCAACAACCGGCTAGACGGATCCAAATCCTTGTAAAAGGACTGCAGTATAACCTCTTCACCTAGACCGTGATGTGGTACCTTCCTCACTATTCCCTTAAAACGCTCCCAAGCTTCAGACAAGGACTCACCAGCAAACTGTTTGAAGTTTGTAATCTCTCCTCTCATGGTCAGCATCCGAGAGGGTGGGAAGTACTTTGCCAAGAATGCATTAGCCAGCTCGGTCCAACTGGTGATACTGTCAGGCGTCAACGAGTTCAACCACTCAGCGGCTCTATCCCTCAGAGAGAATGGAAACAGAGTGAGCCGGGCCACCTCCTGCGAAGCTGGTGTCGAACACGCTCCTACCAATCTCAGGAATGTAGTGAGATGGACATTCGGATCTTCAGTAACCGTCCCGCTGAACTGAGGCGCGTTCATCACCATGGTCACATAGTGAGTCTTGAACTGCCACTGCACTCCTGCTGGCAATGCTGGAATCACAATTGGCGACACCAACCCTTCAACACTTGGACGGGTGTAGTCCCTCATCTGTCTCTCGTTGTTTGCCATATTCACCGGTGGCTGGACTTCTGGACCCTCTTCAATAACAGGTGGCTCGGGCACCTTCTCCTCAACTGGTGGATCCAGGTTCAAGTCTCTTCGAAGCTGTCTTGCGAATCTCTCGATCTCAAGATTGAGCTCGAACTCTGGTTCTCCTGCAGAACGGGTTTTGACCATAAACCGAGAGTTAGTAAACTGAAACTATAATAGCGCAAATTAAAAGGGAAGCAGTAATTAGAATAAAATAACAGAAAATCAGAAAAAGATAAAAAGAATTTAACCCACAAAAATATGCAGATAAAATTTCCTAACTACTAAGCACAGAATATTCAAATAAAGGATAAAATCAGAAATAAAATCTAAAAGATAAAAGAATACCTAAAACAAAATCTAGACAGAAATCAAAACAGAACAAAGATAAATACCTAAAATAATAAAGCTATCCTAATAACTAAAAAATAAATCTGACGTTAAACAAAATAATAAGAAAATTGAAAACAGAAAAACTAAAAGAATAAATAACCAAAATCGAGTAAAACAGAACAATTAAAAATAAATAAATTAGACAAACAGAACAAAACAAAATTAATAAAAGAAAAATAGAATAAAATAAAGACTAAACTAAATAACCGTGCCTCCCCGGCAACGGCGCCAAAAACTTGTTGGGGTAACCTAACGGCAAGTGTACCGGTCAATTCTAGCAAGTTTTAATAGAGAGTAATCCCTAAGTATCGAACCAGAGGAGGCGATGTGTCTAGTTTAAATCTTTATTAATGAAAAATTATAAAACAGGAAATTGGGGTTTGATTTGATGACAATTAAAGACTGTAAACGGCATGCAAAACAATAACAAGCAGGAAAAATAAATGTTGTGAAACTGATTTGGAGAAGAAGATCCCGGTTTACTACTGCACCCTAAATCCGTGATTCCTATCCCTAAGTGATTTAAAAGATAATTCTGAGTAAAACCCTAGAACTAAGATAATTTACCTCCGGTCTCCCGCTTAGCAAATACTAGTTAATAAAGACCGAATTCTAACTCTCGTTACGAACCCACTGTTTACTAACCGCCTTAAGAACAATCTAGTTTATTAGTCAATTAGCTATTTAGAGGAATTACCGTCTCTAAACTAACGGTTATTTTCCTGAATTCAATTGAAAGCCGCAGTCGTCACATATAAGCTAACAAAATACTAATCCTTATAATTGGCCAAATTATAACGATTAAAGAAATTAAGCAAGGAAAATAACTTTACTCAATTAAATTGCATTAAATCACAAAGGAACAGGAATAGTCAATTTAGGGATACATAGCAAACCGAAAT
Organism: Limonium bicolor; assembly: GCA_023374045.1. Classification (NCBI taxonomy): domain Eukaryota; kingdom Viridiplantae; phylum Streptophyta; class Magnoliopsida; order Caryophyllales; family Plumbaginaceae; genus Limonium; species Limonium bicolor. The sequence continues at coordinate 77,026,496 of CM041777.1, read as the reverse complement.
CTAAGGGAACTACTCAGCCATTGACATGTTTACAATAAGCTTAGTAATAATAGAGAACAAGAAGAAACTCTGTTCAGTCTCCGTGGTGAACTCCTTTCTGTGCTCTGCTCCAAACTCCAAACTCCAAACCAGACTCCAAGCTCTCAAACTAATTCTCTCTGTATCGTGATTATTCTGTGCGCTCAAGATGTGTCTTCAGGTTGGCCAAGCTCCTCCTTTATAAACCACTCTATCTTTAATTTATCTCAATCTAAAACGACGGCCACAAGTTAAAAGATAAATTAATTCCGTACTCGAAACAAAACTCCGCGCTCCGTCTGTATTGTTCCGGGTTTCAAACCCATATGCAAACCCGGAACATATGAAATTTAAGGCAGTAGCTTCTCCGTCTGTATTGTTCCGGGTTTCAAACCCATATGCAAACCCGGAACATATGAAATTTAAGGCAGTAGCTTCTCCGTCTTGTGGTCCGGGTTGCAAACCAATATGCAAACCCGGAACAAGTCTGAAAAGAGGCAGAAGGTGAATGAAAATCTGTATTTGACTCTGGTTTGACTTCCCATGTTGCTCTAACCTCTAAAATCTTCATTTAAGCACTTTGTTGAGTATTTTATCCTGAAAACATATGAAATCGATCACTGGAGACAAATATAACAATGAAGAGTAATTAAAGCATTAAAGAGGAAAGTTAATGTCATAATGTAGAAAATTAAGCATGAATTAGTCTAGTAAACTTAGACAAATTCCTGACTTATCAGAGGCTATAACTTACAACAGCATGGGCGACATGCTTAGCAGTCGCAGAACCTAGCTAACCAATCAGTAGCAGGAAAAGAAGCACTAAGCGTGCAACAGAGCGGAAAAAGAGTAGTAACAAAGCCCGAGACACAAGTTTACGGGACAGTAACAGCTAAATAATACCACCAACGGTATGCTAACTGACTAAGGACATAGTCGGGAGTGGTTAACTCCAAAACTACAACGCCAAAGAGGTTACAATACCTGGCCAGTATGCTTACACAGCTACGAGGACATTCACGGGATAATCCGACAGGACTACAGAAATAGTGCCTAAACAAGCTAAAGGCTCAGTAACCACAACAGATGTGTGGGAACGAGCAACACGGGGAAACACAGAACAAATAATTAGGGATCTCCAAGGATTGGAGAAGTACCCTGATCAATGACAGCCATGTCAAACTTACTGAGAAGTTACTCAGAAGATTAATTAACCTAAGTAAATGATCATTGGATCAATGGAGAAGTCAACAAGACTATCAAATACCAGCGGGAACCATACCGTGACCGGTATAGATTTACCCAAAAACCACCAGTACCACGCACTTGCCAAGGCAAGTGCAGTAATGACAGGAGCATGTAGAGGAACCCTAACACACTACAAGTACCTGGTAATGTACCGTGATTGCGATGAAGCGACTATAGGATCACACATCCTAAAAACTGGAAGAATGAAACCTCGGGAAGGCCCAACGGCCAGACCATTGTTCAAAGGACACACCAGTCAGCAAGAAGCTGGACTTGGTCAAGACCTCAGACATGGCTACGCCATGAAGAACCTCTTTTAACACCGAACCATTGTTTCAAAACCCAAAATTTCCTTTCAAAACCACAACCTTTCTTTTGAATCTTGAATTTTTAAACCAAACCAACGGAATTATGGTGAGTATCATAGTATGATACCAGAGGAGTTGACAATAGAATACTTCACCTAGGCGTGTGACGAACACTACGAGTGTACCCAAATATGGGATGTGGGACGACCGCACTCTGAAGGAGCTTGCGGGCCTGACATGTAGTCGGGTAAGTGGTAATGTATCAACAAGGTACCCCACGTATGTATACATGTAGTGTATGGAACACGGGAAGTAGTCAACTCCGTTCTACGGACCATGAGTAAGTTCAAACCAGAACAACTGGACATTTCAGACGATCAAGGAGAAGGAACTCAGCTAAGTAATAAGTATAAAAGAACTCAGAGAACCCATCTGAAGATAAGGAAAAAGAACTAGAAAGTGCAAAGAGCACAGACTAGTAAGTGTAGACATTGGATATGTCTCAAATAACTCAAGCAATTACCTGACAGCTGGAAAGGATACCCAGCCTAAACACAGTGAGGCAAATGCCTAATGTGAACACAATAATGCTCAACAGACGGGGCGGAGTTTCCAAGAGCAATCATGAGATTACCACGAAGCATAATCCGTCATTAGAGAGGATTTTGGAACCTAGTCTTAAGCACTAGGGGAAAATATAAACAGTCTGCCCAATAACGGGAGACGTTATAACCCAGAAAGGGATAGCTCAACTACAATACCACAAGGCGGTATAGTGGGCACAACATAATATAAACATTAGCCGGATGTAACGGCGTAACCTCACAACACCCAGGAGTGATCCTTGAAGGGTGTCTGAGTTAACAATAGTCGAGCAAGGCGTCATGATAAAAGCACGGAGCTGGAATGCATACTCGGTTAGGACACCGAAGGGATTTCACTTAACAGGAAATACCCTAAATCACTAGAAGGCACAGATTAACACCAGGTTGCCTAAAGGGCCTCCCATGAACGGAAGCGTGATGCCACGACTTGCCATGGAGCCCAGTAATACCTCCAACCTATGGGGTATACAATGAGTGGAAACGTGTATAAGCAGCTTGCAAAGAGCATAGCTTGCAGCAATAAGGCTCAGAAGCCATAAACCAACTACGTTATGTAAACCTAAACGGTTGCCAAACCCACACCAAATACTAACAAGACTTGCAAAGGTTATTGCCTTATACGACAAACAAATTGACAACTGAACCACCTGATTCGAGCTCAACACCATAAGTGGCTTGGAGTAATGGCTACCTCAGTGTCACTGTCACTAGAGCATCAGTCTTGCATACAGTTGACGGAGTTTTGATTGATCTTCATGCCTTCTGTAGCAATGATAGCATAGAGGCATAAGAAACGTGATAATGCTAACAGTGGCCTAGTCCACACTTGGACACTACGAGGAACCCAAGGGAAGGTACCCCTCGTTAACTGAAGACCACCAATGTGGTGAAGATGCGAACCCTTAGAAAAAGACTTCCATCAACAATAACAACAAACTTGCGCATGTAGTTATTGCCAAGGGACAATTGAACAAGGAAATGACATTCCCAAACCACTACGCCTAGAAAGAGGCTTGAGAGCAATTGTGAAAACCAAAGATGAGTTGGTTAGTAGCAAACACAGAATGTGTATAATGAGGATTGTAGAATCACATCGCTTAAAGAGCATAGAGACTCAAAGGAGTAAGTATACTCCATATACAGTACATAAACGGATACTAGCATAGTAACCTTGTCATGAGACTTAGGAGCGGAAACAAACCCCTCAACAAGAACCTTCAACTATTAGTGATAAATTACTCTCCAATTGGAGAACGGGACCAGAAATACCTTGAAGTTTCTTGGGATGTCCCGGTGATGTACATACAAGTAAAACTACACAGCTAGAGCCTATAACCAATGCTCAGCACTGGGAGACAGTAATTGTCAAAAACAATCAATGTGAGTGCTCATTGCACACCATGAGTGACCAACGCTCAAGAGAGTTTGTAACCCGATAAATCATTTCATCCATTGTCAACCAAAATACTTGGTAAATTGTATCATAAAGGATGAAATAATGTGAGGTAAGCTAACCTACACATGAAACCTAATTGGAAATAAAACATCTCCACAATGGGAAGATAATGACATTGCGGTATGCTACGACAACCGTTATACATACGAGCATAGGAAATCCTCGGTGTATTCACACCATAAGGAGATGGTGCCAACGACAATGGCAATGAGTAAAGGTAAGCAACCACAGTAACAGAGACCGTAAACGATGTTGTATGATGAGTAAGAATATGGTACGCAATAAGCGACCGCTATGAGGAAGTAGTAGTTAATGACACAAAGTCGTAAGTATGAGATAACAGGCAGAAATATTCATTCCTATCACATAAGTGATTTACTGTCAAGCGTTTACGCCTCTTCACTCTGTATGACTGAGTGTTTTGGTATTGCACTTGTGCAGTAATGATCTAATGGGATAGCTAGGAATATGGAAAATGTAAATCGTAGTAGACCCTTCTTTTCACCAACGAACATGGCATAAGCCAGTTAAGCAAGCTTAGCAACAGACCGTGCGGCCTAGGGCCAAAGAAGCACGAAGAGTGTAAAGCACACCAACAATCACAACATGTGAATTCCAGTGGAATAAAAAGGTGAAAGGAGACTTAAGAAAGTCACTAGGACCGACGCATAGAAAATGCAAGGTCATACAAGTAAAGAACACTTGTACTGAACCAGAAGAACTGGTATAATTCAGAAGCTATTGACAACAGAGGAAGCACTACAACTAAGTAGTGACTTAACCTCGCCTGACAATAAGTCGGAGGAACTTAGTGAATAATTGTGGGAGTACAAATAGTATATATAATAGATCGCCAGAGAGCTGGTTATAAATCTAAAACTCATTGAGTCCAAGCACGGTAAAAGAATACCACACTTGTTTAATAAACCTTATTCCCACAATAGAGGGATAAAAAGGTAATGAGTAGCACATTTGGAATAACCAAAGAGTAATTAAGTACTAAGGTTATCAGGGTCGCGCAGCAGAAGCTAGTGGGCCCTAGCTTAGAGGTTTAATATACCCAGTAAGTATGAAAGAATGGCTATCAACGCCTTGAAGCCTAATAGGCTAGAACCGAATTGGTTATGAGTTAAATAAACTCATATAGGAATTTATGGTGCAAGGACTAAACCATTAGTATGGTTAAGACCCTTTGACCAGAGTACAGTATATAATAGACTGTAGAGAAGCTCAAATGATTCAGAATGCCCGAACTTAGTAAACCAATGTTCAATAATAACATATGGTATATTACGTGGGCGTAATCCCTTTTAAGGGGGGTAGAGCGAAAACCGCTTAATGTAAGTTTCATGTATAAAACACGTAAACTATAATGTGCATAGCACAAATGAGAATTGATTTAATGATTGGTGCTTGTGTTAAATAAACATACGTATTCATTCACATTGTAATCATGGTAATTAGGCACGGGAGATGCGAATACCATAGGATGAATATAACTATCATGTAACTCCAGTGTGAGAGTATTGGTAAAGAAGAGTAGAGAAACCCTTGGGGAAATGATGATCCCTATAGTGTATGTCTAATTAAAGTTAGACATAGCATTAAAATGCATGAGTCGGTATAAAACCGATGTAGAACCTAGAGGAAAGTGAGTTCCCTAGGTGATTGTTTTGAGACAATTGAGAATGAGTAGTGGACGGAACTCCACAAGTATTGTATTCCGTAGAGAAAGTGTATGAAATGATTGAGAGTAGTAGATGAATGTAGCCATGAGTAGTGTATTCGTAGGTAAGTCATTGGAAGTAAATTGAGGACGACTGGATTCAGTAGGCATCGTATTCCGTAGCTAGAATATTTGAGATAATGGAGAGTAATGAACGAAAGTAGCGAAGGTTGATGAAATGAGCACTTAGGCATTGAATCTCGAAGTAAAGTATTTGGGAAGTAGATTGAGAATGATTGATGGACTGAATTCCATCCTTTGGAGTTGTATGAATTTGTAATTATGACTAGGAGGAGTAAAAAGATAGAAAATGAAAATAATTGAATTATTTGATTGTCTGAAACTGATGTGGGAAGTCGAACTTGATCCTGATCAGATCAAGGGAAACCGAACACAAATTGGGGTGGAAAGATAGTTCAACACTGATGATGATCACATCAGGGTCGAATGATTCTTGAAACTCCCCTCAAGTGGTCACAAGAACCACGCATAGGATAGAAGTAATGAATATAAATCGGAATTTGGAGTTGTATGTTTTAGAGAATTTCTAATTAGTAGTTGTGCAAGGATTTTCTTAGAACGTGAGAATAAGGATTTGTTAGAAGCTTACACCGGAGAAGATAGTAGAGTATCATGTTGTATCATTCCAAGGGCAGTAGGACATAGAGGAGTCCTGTGTCTAGATGACTGGAGTGCCTGCGGGATTGTAATGTGTATTGCATTGCTTTGGGGATAGCTTTGCACTGTTTGTATGTATAAACCTTGTAATGTGGAACCAGATGGTTGGTAGTAATGCGGATCGGAGTGATTGTAGTATACTTGTATGGTATGGTATGTAGAGATCTTGAGTAACGGATTTGGGGATTTGTAAGGAGGAAGAATGTATGACTTTTGGTATTAGGTATATATGAGTGAGTAAGTATAGTAATCTTATAACCTTGAGCAACTTTGGGGACAAAGTTCTTAAGGGGGGTAGATTGAAATACCCCGAACTTAAATATAGTGATTAAAATTATCCTAATAGGTATTTAAGGGCCTAATGTCACCTAAGTAATATTGGTAAGGAAAAATAAATCCAAAAGAAATAAAGAAACGCATAAAAAGCGAAAAACGCTAAATAAGCGTTAAATAACCACAGGAGGTATGAGACCTCGGTTAGCATATTATATGGATTCTAAAGGCTTAATAAGGCCTAAATAATATATGGGAACAACCCCTGAAGAAAACGGATCCAAATAATGTATTAAAACGCTAATAGAGCTTTAGCGCACGTTTTTCGAGGAAACCCGAAAACATGATTTTTAGAGGTCAAACGAACCCGTAAAAATTATAAATCATTAAATAACAATAATTAAGCGCTAATGGAAGCTTGATAACCAATAAAATTAATTAAAGGAGAAAATTCCGGAAAACGGGCCCGGTTAGTGAATAGTACCAAAATCAGGTAAAATAATGAGCGTTTTCTGTAAAAGACGAAAAACGCTCCAACTAGTAGTAATGGGAGGGGCCGGTTTTAATGGGTTAAATAACCCCCTCTCTCACACACATAACTAGCTAAATTAATAAGGAGTCAAAAAGCAAAAAGGGGAATAAAGTAAAAAGCACCCACACACTCTCTCTCCTCTCATTTCACTCTTCTCTCTCCCATTTCTTTCTTCCCCACCGTACTCTCTCTCTTCCTCCTCCCTTGTGCTGCGATTTTGAAGCTCCAAAGAAGCTTCAATGGCTTCTCCACTTCTCTTGCATGCTCCATCTCCATTTGAGCTCCAAATGCAAAAATAACCACATATTCTTACTCCCCTCATTATTCTCTACACTTCCCTCTTTTCAAAATTCCAAAATGAGGAAGTTAATCTCCATGGGTTTTCCCCATTCAAAGAGAAAATAGCATCAATGGGTAGCTTGGAGTCTCCTCTCCCCATTAAGGTAAAAATCTACATGAAAAACTCATGTTTCCTTCATCTTTTTTAGTAGCCGATTTTTGCCCTATGTAACACTCCATTTTCTCCTCTCTCTTTTGAGCATAATTTCAACCTTGCAATGGTGGTGGAATCACCTTCTTGAACCAAGGGCTAAAACCCCTCTTAAAACACTCCAAAGGTAAACCCTAGAAATCTTGTTTTAAACATTTCAATGAACTAGCATTCATCTAAGGGTTAGTATGTTAATTACATTTATTTTGTGTTCATTGGGTGATGGGAATGGAGTTTGGAACTCCATTCCCCATATAGCCGATTTGTGCAAGAAAGAGAGAAGGAGGAGAATTGGAAAAGAATGAAGGAAATATAAGCTCAAGGTAAGAGCTCCTTCTGAATGTTATATATTAATGCATTAGAGTAATGGGAATGAGTAAAACTAATTAAAGAACCCAAATCTTGTATTAGTATTGTAGGTTGTAGATGTTTGAGTAGTTATGTGCAAGTATTTGGATTGTAGGCCTTAGAGCCAAATAATTTGTGTATGTGTATTAGTATTGTTATTTGAGGAAGTATTGGTGTATTGAGATTGTATTGATTGCTGGTAGGACCCTTGTATGGGTGTGGCTAGATTAGGAATGAATTTGATGAAAAAGTATGTATGTGGAGAAGTTAGAATTGTAGGTGAACTATGGCAAAATTTTGGTAGGAATTATGCATTATTGGGTGACTTGGTGAATGGGAGAAACAAGGTATGTATTGGATTGCGTAAGGGTGTTTAGTAACCAAGAAGTAGTAGTTATAGTGCAATTATGAAAGAGTATAAATCTGTAGCAAGGAGTGTTGAAATGCATTGGAGAAGTTAGGAAGAAATAGTGTGCAAGACTTAGGAAGATGAGTGTTGAACTTGTGGATTGATAGTGTGGTTGCTTGGAAATGAATTGGCATGGTAGGATGATGTATTTAGAATGCTAGGAGTGGCATTAGTGAGGAAGTATTGGATGGTAGAATTGAGTTTAAAAATCTGTAGCATAAGAGAAACAAAAACTGTTGCATGTGTTGAAAAAGAAGTGAGGAAATTGTGTAAGTTGATTGAGGAATGAGTAATGAAGTTGGTGGATGAACTAAGGCAATTTTGAGGGCCTAAGTAGTGTTAAAACATGTGGGATTACATGTAGGAAGATTGGGGAAACAATGGGCAAGGTGTAGAACTGAAAACAGATTTTAAAACTGAAACACTGGGCCGAACCGACCTTGGGACCGAACTTGCAAGGTCGGTCGAGCCCAGATTTACAAAGACGAAAACCTACTGGAATGGACCGACCTTGGGACCGGACTTGCAAGGTCGGTCGGTCAAAAAATTTCCCGTCATGTAACCTACTGGAATGGACCGACCTTGGGACCGGACTTGCAAGGTCGGTCGGTCCAAAATTTTCCCGTAATGTAACTCACTGGAATGGACCGACCTTGGGACCGGACTTGCAAGGTCGGTTGGACCAGAATTTTCCAGCGATGAAACTTACTGACTTCGACCGACCTTGGGTCGGACCCTGGGTAAGGTCGGTCGAGTCAAAAAAAAAAGAAAAAAAGAAAAATAATAATATGATTATAGTAATCATAGGTATATGTATATGTGTATATAGTAATACATCATTAGTAGGATGGAGATGGTAAGAAAGTATGCACATGAGTAAGAAAACAAGTTTGAGAAAATTGTGAACCTAGGAGTATTAAGTTGAACCGAACTAACGGGATAACGGGGTAAGTACGGGAGTAGTAATTATGTATGTAGTGTAATGCTTAGTATTAATGGAACCATTTGGCATGTAGCCGGAGGTTCGAGAATAAGAGTCGAGGAACGAGAGTGAACCAAAGGAACAAGGGAACACCCGATAAAGTAAATCAACGGTGAAAGGTATGATTTCTTCATGCCCTGTATCCTAACTTGGCTACCCCGATTTGTGTGCTTATGTGATCACCAATAAGATAAATGCACGAATCGGACTTTTATTGCACTTAATTGTGTTTGAGTTATATTGTTCTTGTTGTATTCTCTTGAACATTTAGTTTGTATAATTCATGAAATATATGAATGAGAATGAAGAGTATGTGTAAATGTTGTGTACTTGAGTAGTGTATTGATGTATGGTATGGAAGTAATGACTTCTACTAATTCCTAACCATCTAACTCCTAACTTGAGTAATGAGTAAAATGGAATGAGTAGAAGTCCGATATAGTTTCGGCCACGCGTGAGGATAAGGAAACACAAGAGGTTGGATCCGAGTCCTGGCTGTAATCTTTTCCATGGACCAAATCCCTTGAATGGGTAGCATCCTGGATTAGTGGGCCACCCTAAAGCCCGGTGGTGGGATGTAGTAGTCCCTGCCCGGAGGTCATACCGACTTGACTTGAGTAAAGTAAGTAAGAAGTAAAGTATTGTATGAGTATTGGTCTTGACTATTGTAAGTCATTGACATTGAGTAAAAGAGTATTGAACACCCGATTAACCCGGGTGTGTAAAGAAGCTAACAAGCCCTATGTATGTATTGGAGAAGTGTATCCCCGTATTGCGGTAAGTATTTAGTAAGTATGATTGGTTGACTTGTATTGTCTTACGTGTACGTATTGATGAGTATGTATGTATTCTTTGTGTAGTACTGTAGTATGATGTATGGAAGCATGTATGTATATATGTACTTGTAAAATGAACTGCATGTATTCGACCAAGTGGTCGGCGTACCCTCGCTAGCACGCGGGGTATGCGGAAGTCATATTCAGCGTAAGCTGAGCCCCTAGGGGCAACGTTTTTAGTGTGCAGGTACCCGAAGCAGACATGGTCACAGAAGAGACCGGTGGACATGCCTAGGTCACTAGGAATGGAATGTAGATTGTAGTAAATTGTATAAGGCTTGTAGCCTCGAATGTGGAAATGTACCAAAGGGTACACTATTACGTAAGTTGTAAGTATGTAGTTGTGAGGAATGGGTAAGTGTTAGACTATTAGTGAGCATGTGTAAACTTGAAGGATTTATTGTATTGTATTCGGATCTTAGTAAACTCGGTGTATTGCAAAGTAATGTATTTTGGAGTATTGAATTGATTGGTGAATTGTAATACTCGGTTGGTAATGGGAGTATGTATAGTAGTTGTGTAGCACTCGGAATTCCGGTCCATCAGACCGATGTTGTAGTAGTAGTAGTAAGCCTTGTTTAGTCACGTGGGTGGCTGACGGCATTTTATCACCCACCGTTGAGTAAGTAAGTATCCGATGCGAAGGTATGTAAGTAGGAAGTAATTGGACGGTAATGACGGTATTAGCGGTAGGGGTGTTACAGTATTGCAAGTTAGTCCCTACACTAATAATTTCCATCGGAGTTTGTTTAACTCTTAACCGGGTTCAGTTCTAGCCTCATAGGCTTCAAGGCATTTATAATTAGCCATTCATTCACTAGGTATGTTAAACCTTTGAATTCTGGGCCCACTAGCTTCTGCCGCGCGACCCTAATAACTTAGGGTTTGTTCGCCCTTCTCGTTATGTTAAAGTGTTATACATCACCTTTTTATCCCTTTTATGTTGGGAATAAGGTTTATCAATCAAGCGTGGTATTTGTAACACCCCATACGGGCAACTGTCCAACAACCTAGCTCTCAAGCCATTAGGCTTGAAAACTAACCACTTTAGGCCCTCAATCCTCACTTAGATTTAAAAGTTGAAGGCCTTGTTGTTGTAGTCAACCCATATGTTTGCATATAAAGCACTCACAATACTACTCATATCCCGATGTGGGATGGGGGTATTACATACTCCCCCACTCAAAGAACACGATGTCCTCGTCGCAAGCCTAACATCCAAGTCCCATAGACCTCCTCAGGTGTCGGGTAGCTCATCCCGACACGGTCCTGAGTCTGCTCTGATACCATTTGTAATACCCCATACGGGCAACTGTCCAACAACCTAGCTCTCAAGCCATTCAGGCTTGAAAACTAACCACTTTAGGCCCTCAATCCTCACTTAGACTTAAAAGTGGAAGGCCTTGTTGTTGTAGTCAACCCATATGTTTGCATATAAAGCACTCACAATACTACTCATATCCCGATGTGGGATGAGGGTATTACAGTATTCCTTTACCATACACGAACTCAATGAGCTTCGGATTTTCTATTTAGCTCGCTGGAAATCTATTGTACATACTGTTTTGTACTTCCGTGATTATTCACTTGGTTCTTCCGACGTGTGTGTGGTTGTGATTGAGCCACTACTTAGTATGTAGTCCTCTGTTGTCAATGGTTTCTGAGGTATGCCAGTTCATCTGGTTTTGTACAAGTGCCCTTTTCCCTTGTACGACCTTGCACTTTCTATGCATCGGTCTTCTAAACGTTCATGGGTTTCCTATCACTTTATTCGGTGGAATTCGCCTCTTGTGATTGTTGGTGTGTTCTACACCCTTCGTGCTTCTTTAGCCCTAGGCCGCACGGTTTGTTTCTAAGTTTTCGCTTAACTGGCTTATGCCATGTTCGTTGGTGAAAGGAAGAATTTACCACGATTGACATTTCCCCATATTCTAGATCCCACTAGATCATTAACTCACAAGTGCAATACCAAAACACTCAGTCTTACAGAGTGCAGAGGCGTAAACCCTTGGCAAATCTCTTATGCGATTAAAGGAATGAACATTGCTTCCCTTGTGAGGTGCTTCATCACTTGGTGCAGACTCCTGGCTTGTTGCCCGGTCTGCTGCCAGCTCGTATTTAACAACTCCATAGCATTGTTGATTGAGGTACATTGGTCACTTATGGCTTTCATAAGTTTCTTCCGTTGTCACATAGCTTCTGCTGTTTCGCCATTTACTTGGCTGATTAAAGGATATGCTAAGTTTCTTGTTCTGAGCTCCTTGAACGTTATTGACTTTACACTTAGGTTATACCCATATAGTGTTTCTCCTAAACCGGTTACTTTTCGGTTTCCAACAATTGCTATAACAGCATATTCCCACATTGCTTGGCAACATTGTATGCTCAAGCTTCACTATTAGTAGTTCTGAAAGAGATGTGTTTTCATACATTCATTGATGACTTCCTCTTCCTTGGAATCTATAGGTTCGCGCTCTCGGTGGCTCAATAACGAGGGGTGTCCTCGTTCGTTATTAAACAATCTCCACTGGTGCCGTTCTTGGCAACTCTACGTATGGTTCTCAGTTAGGTTTTGCAACCATTGTATTATATAGTGTAGTAGGTTCTTGGCTTACTAGCCATGTTGCCTAGAGCTCTGCTCATCTTAGGCTATTCACGTATAATTGCATTACTCCGTACACTAAAAATTGGTTTGGAGGTAATACTAGGCTCCATGATAAGGTCATCGCATCACGCTTCCGTTCATTGGAGACCCTTCAGGCATTTTGATACCGTCGGTGTCTTTTGTCAATTTGAGGTATCCCCTGTCAGGTGGAATCCCTTCGGTGTTCTAACCGAGTGTTCGTTGTTGTTCTTCTGTTCTTATTATGACCTTTCGTTCAACACTTTTCAAGGATTGCTCCTGGGTGTTGTTAAGTGATGCCATTCCACTTGGCTAACATTGTGAGTATGTTCAGTTTATTGTCCCACCTTGCGGTTCTGGATTTCAACTTGTCCCGTTTGGGGTTATAACTTCTCTCGTTCTTAGGGTAGACCATGGGTACTTCTCCCATGTTTTTGACCGGTTTGATATTCTCTCCGGTGATGAATGGTATTCTCTGGTACCTTATATGATCACTCTGGGTATTTCACCTTGTCCATTGAACCTTGGCGTGTTCATGTTAGGCATTTACCTTACGTGTGTAGACCGGATATTCATTCCGGCTATTTCATACATTTACTTCAACATTTTTGGAGACATATCTAATGTATTTACTCAATTGTTAGTGCTTCTCGCACTTCTTAACTCTTAATCGTTCTCCTGGAGTGAGTTCTTGACTCCTTTAGCTTTGCAAACTTATCTGGGTTCTTCGATCGTTCGAGATGTCCAACTGTTTCGGTTTGAATTTACCTTATGGTCCGTAGAACGGAGTCAACTACTTCCCGTGTTTCGTACACTACTTGTATACATACGTGGGGTACCTTATTGGCACGTTACCACTTACCTGGCTAACTCACAAAAGGGTCTGTCAGGCCCGCAAGCTCCTTCGGAGTGCGGTCGTCCCACATCCCGTATTTGGGTACACTCGTAGTGCTCGTCACACGCCTAGGTGAAGTATTCTATTGTCAACTCCACTCGTATCATTCTATGATAACTCACCGTAATTCTTTGTTTGGTTTTAAAAAAAATATGAGGTTAAAAGAAAAAGTTTGTGGTTTTGAAAGAGAAATCTCGCGTTTGAAAGAAATCTTTTTTGTGGTTTTACCATGTCTGAGGTCTTGCCCAAGTCTAGCTTCTCGCTGACTGGTATGTTTGTTAATACGATGGTCAGGCCGTTAGGCCTTTCCAAGGTTTCCTTCGTCACGTTCTTAGGATTGGTGATCCTATATTTGCTTTATGGTCATAGCGGTACTTTGGTAAGTACTCGTTGGTCATTAAAAGTCTTCCAAATGGTCATGTTATTGCTGCACTTGCCCTGGCAAGTGCGCGGGTAGGTCGGTTTTCAGGTTGACCTATACCGGTTACAGTATTGTTTCCATCCGAATTTGGTGGTTTTATTGGATCTTCCTTGATCTTTTGATCTTAGTGATCAATTTCCTGAGTAGCCTCTCAGCGTTCTTGGCATGGTTGTCGTTGATTCGGGTGCCTTCCCGATCCTTGGGGTTCTTCGTGCACCTTGCTTCGTTGCTCGTTCACACACGTTTACGGTGGTTACCGAAGCTTGACTCATCCTTAGGAACTACGTCATAGTCCTATTGGTATAAGTTTTATGAACAATCTCATAGTTGTCTGAACTATGTTTTTCGGGTATTACTACCTTTCGGCGTTGTAGGTTTGGAGTTATCCAACTTGACAAATTCCATAGTCGGTTTGTATACCGTTGACGGTATCATCAAGCGTTTGCAGTCCGTAGACTCTCTTATCTCGAGCTCGTTACTCCGCCTTTTCGCTTCATTGTGAGGTTGTTCTTTCCTTCTTGCTGGCTGCGCATGGTTCTCGCGACTGCGAAGCATGTCACCCCATGGTGCCGTAAATTGCATTATCCTATGGTTAGGATTCTCAATCTACCGCTAATAAGCGCGGTTATTGTCATTCAAACGGGAACCGTCTCTGGGATTTCCAGTTCTTGGAATCTACCGTATGACAGGTCCTTCTCCTACAAGGTTTAATTTGCAACTTCCAGATCGGGTTTACCGAGTAAGAGAGGTCTTTCCATCTCTCTCGCGTTCTTCCCCAACTTTACAACAGGGGATGTGGTGGGCAGGTATGGTTATTGTAGGTCTCTGGTCCACCCGGAAGTGCCTAACTAGCGTACCTCTCACGCTAACACTTAACCCTTAGCCCTAAGTCTCTAATTCCTAACTCGGTATTTTCCTAAACTCAGTATTTCAACCATCAGAGCGAGACCTTCGCTCTGATACCACTTTTTGTAACACCCTTACCACTAATCCCGTCATTATCTCACAATTACTTACCTTCGCAGCGGATATTACGTACACAACGGTGGGTGTACAATGTCGTTGGTCACCCACGTGACTAACAAGGCCAATTACAAATACAACATACTATCGGTCTGATGAACTTGAATATACCGAGCACTCTATACAAGACAAATACATTCCGTTCCTTAACCAATTCAATCCCAATACAAGCATTAATTCCATTCTATACCGAGTCAACTACAACCTTCAAGCCGCCGATACAATTCGGCCATACAACAAAAATCAATACAAGGTTCTCAAATAACTACCCATGCTCAAGTGGCAACCCCGTCCTACTCTCGGACGGTACTTGGCTCTAAAGTACCTGTATAAAAACGGTGCCCTAGGGGCTCAGCAAATTGCTGGATATGAAATTCGCATACCCCGCGTGCTAACGGGGGTACGTCGACTACTTTGTCGAGGGCATGGGATTCATTTTGATACAATCACCATGCAAGATAGTAATACATTATATATGTACACTAGCACAAGCATTCAACATTCAAACATGGAATACAATTCCTAACTAACACTTCAAGGTTGTTAGTCCATATCAACTTACTCTTAGGACTTGAGGGTTTCTACCTCACTAATGCCTTAGTCAATTATTCATTGTCTTATCCATTTCATGGGTTACTCTTACTCAAGCTCTCTTAGGTTCATAGATACTACAAGTCTTCATCTCGATTCTCCTTACCCAATTCTCTACTCTCGATACTCAATTCTCAATTTCAATACTTAATTCTTGATTCTTGATTACGTACATATTGGATATCTTTTAAGTCATTACCCCTGACCTCCGGGCAGAGTCATACACTACAATACAAGTCTTACTTCCTCGGTTTCGACCCTACTCTGGGTCTAGCATGGTGGGAAGGTTCGACTATCAAACGGAACTATTTTCCTAGCTCCTCAAATTCTCAAAGGTCCGTTTCTCTACCGGACTACTCAAATTCCCAAAACTCCTCTCTCAAAGTTATTCCATAATCTCAAAGATTAGCCTAGAAGTATCTCTCTCGATATCATCTATTAGCTTAGGGAATTTCTCAATGTCTAGTATTCTCAAATTTAAGGTTTTACCCAACTTATCGAATACTTTCATGTTCGAGACATTTTCTCAATTTAGGTCGGATCCTCATATTGTGGGTCGACTATTCTTCTAAGGGAGTTTGATGGTCCCTTATCATTCTTTTACTTCAATCTAAAGTTCATATCTTTGAACTATACCAATCTCTTAATAGAGGTTTCATCAATTCTTTACACGTTTGATTATTTTGTGGATTGTTCATTTCGGTTCTCTAACCGTTATCGGGAGTTTACTAATCCCGTACAACTCCTCACGTTCTAGTGAGTTCATAGGTTGCATTATCGTTTCTTAGTTCGATAGTTATTTTGTGTGTTCCCCATTTTCGTTATTTCGAGAAACGACTCTTTCTACGAGTCACTAACCAACCATTACTTAGGCCACTATCATACAAGGGTGGTTAGTACCACATCATGCATCAAGATATACACAATCAAAGCAATAAACCATTTTTCATGCTTTTATCTTGATTAAGTCGGCACACAAGCACACAAATCAACGTAGCACGGATAGTACACAGGGCATGCGAAAATCATACGTTTCACCATGGTTTAACTTTACCGTGTCACCTCACGTTCCTCGAGTCTTACTCTCGGACCACTGATTACATATCAAATGGTTCTATTAATATCAGGTATCAAGGTATCACGGTATGTAAAAACTAATACTCCCGTAATAGTAGGTACTCCCGTTATTTCGGTTTTACTCAAGTACACTTAATTGTCTCCACTTCCTCATTCACCTCTAAACTTGTTTTCTTAAGTTCTTATGGGCATATTTTTCTTCCTACCATCATTACCCTTCCGGGTTTACTATTAAAGTCTCACACATTTTTTTCTATATATATAGGCCCGCGCCGACCCACCGACTGACCCACCCCCTGGGTCAGTCGGATGCAGAGACATCCAGTTTTGGGAATTCTCTGATCGACCCACGACCGACCCAATCCCTCTGGGTCGGTCAGAGTCAGAAACTCTCCGACTTGAACTTCTACACTGGACCGACCCACGACCGACCCAATCTCCCTGCGTCGGTCAGAGTTAGAAACTCTCCGACCGCAAATTTTACACTCGACCGACCCAGCCATGGGTCGGTCCTAGTCAGTTTACTCCTTTTGACTTTGTTTCAACTCCATTCTTCTACCCATTCCTTCCCTAATCTCTCCTCAAGTTTACTAACATGTTAACCACCTTAAACACTCTTAATCATGATCTAAAACTCCTCAAATCATTACTCAAATCCTTTACCCAACTCCTTGCTCAATTTCTACAAATTTCCTCTCTCACAATTTGTAATATGCACACATGTGCATTTCCCAACATTCCCGCTAGATGGTTTACCACATTCTCAACACACTTTGCCATTCCAAATCCTTCCTAGACATTTGCATTAGTTGTACCCAAATCCATCCTCCATTTCCAAGGTTAAGCACACTAACTCTTCTCTAGAAATTTCAAAACTTTCCTACTCGTCTTGGCTACAGATTTTTGTATCTCTCCAATCCCTTCTCCATTTACCATTCCAAGGTCATTAATCAACTCATCTCAACTTAGCAAACACCTAAGTTCTCCAAGTCACCTTAAAACACTTATTTTCTACCGAAATTTTACCATAGTTCACCTACAATTCTAACATTCCCAAAAACATCATTTCTCACCTTTTTCAATCCTAAACTAGCTACACCCATAAAGGGTCCTACCAACACACAAATTTCCAATCAAAATTCACCAATCAACAATATCAATGCATATTCAAATCACTTGGCTCTAAGGCCCTTAATTCACACAACAATTCACAAATTCTTTCTAACCTCAACCAAACACCTTTCCCATCTAGTTTTGGTTCATTCTTTTGGTTTTCTCCATTCCTAAGAATTCTAAAACATCAAGATAGTAGTTAAGGTAGATTTTCTTACCTTGAATATTCAAATCCTCTTTTAAATTCTCCTCTTCTCTTCTGCCATCCATTTTCAGTCAAGTGGGCAATGGAGTTGCCAAACTCCATCCCAACATTCAAAGAACACAAAATGTACATAATTAAACTCCTAATGTAACACCCAAACCGCTAATCCTTCCATTATCCTCTAACCGTTCTCATAATTGCTTTACACGCAGCGGAATACTTACTTACTCCCGTCGGGTGATACAACGCCGTTAGCCATTCCAAGACTAATAAGGCTACTACTACTTATAGTAACGGTCTGACAATTAGAATATACCGAATACACAATACTTACTTCATAATAACAAATACTTACTTACACTTTGATTACCGAGTATCCCAAGTATATAAATTACATTCCAAGTCTATTCCCAAAATTATGAGTTTAATACATCTACTCATTTCTACCAATCACAATTTCATTATCCAAAAAGGTGTACCATATGGTACACCGGCTATTCAAAAAGGCCTTAGCCGTGTACAACTCGGTACACCGTTCCAATCTACTAACTATCCCAAAAAGAATTCATTCCGGTCCTTACTCGACCATCACGCCTCGCGGGTACCTGTAAGATAAAAATAGTGCCCCAAGGGGCTCAGCTTACGCTGCATATGATAACCGCATACCCCGCGTACTAGCGAGGGTACGCCAACTATTTGGTCGTATACATGCAGTTCGTTTCATTCATACATACACACATGCTCTTACACAATTCTATACATACATACATGCTTTTATACAATACAATACAATACAATACAATACATTCATTTCACAGGGCATACATACATTCAATACATGCAAGGAAGACATTACAAGTCGACCATTCATACTTACCGAATACTCACCGCAATACGGAGATACACTTCTCCAATACATACATAAGGCTTGTTAGCTTCTTTACACACCCGGGTTAATCGGGTGTACAATACTCTTTTACTCAAGGTCAATGAGTTACAATAGTCAAGACCAATACTCATACAATACTTTACTTCTTACTTACTTTACTCAAGTCAAGTCGGTATGACCTCCGGGCAGGGATTACTACATCCCACCACCGGGCTTTAGAGTGGCCCACTAATCCAGGAGGCTACCCATTCAAGGGGATTGGTCCATGGAAAAGATTACAACCAGGATTCGGATCCAACCTCTTGTGTTTCCTTATCCTCACGCGTGGCCGAAACTATATCGGACTTCTACTCATTCCATTTACTCATTACTCAAGTTAGGAGTTAGATGGTTAGGAATTAGTAGAAGTCATTACTTCCATACCATACATCAATACACTACTCAGGTACACATCATTTACACATACTCTTCATTCTCATTCATATATTTCATGAATTATACAAACTAAATGTTCAAGAGTATACAACAAGAACAATATAGTCCAAACACAATTAAGTGCGATAAAGGTCCGATTCATGCATTTATCTTATTTGAGTGATCACATAAGCACACAAATCGGGGTAACCAAGTTAGGATACAGGGCATGAAGAAATCATACCGTTCACCGTCGTATTCGTACTACCGGTTCCTTTGGAGCTCAACTATTTGACTCCTATACATACATGAAGTTGTATGATCAATGATCTATTATTGATCCAACTTATTCCTTCATTAATACTCCTATTGTATACATACTACTCCTTTACATTCATACTTGATTATTAAACCATTCTTTTCCTTATTACTTCTTAAACTTGCTTCCTTACTCATTTACTTACTTTCTTAGCTTGACTACTTCATTAATGGTGTATTACTACATACATATGCATATATGTGTATAGGCATATATATATATATATACATATGATTACTATAATCATATAATAAATTTTTTTTTTACTCGACCGACCTTGCCCAAGGTCGGTCCCAAGGTCGGTCGAAGTCAGTGTGTTACATAACGGCAAAAATTCCAGGCTCAACCGACCTTGCAAGTCCGGTCCCAAGGTCGGTCCATTCCAGTAGCTTTCATTACGGGAGTTTTTCTGGCCGACCGACCTTGCAAGTCCGGTCCCAAGGTCGGTCCATTCCAGAAGGTTTCAGACGGGAAAATTTTCTGGTCCGACCAACCTTGCAAGTCCGGTCCCAAGGTCGGTCCATTCCAAAAGGTTTCCGTCTTTGTAATTCTGGGCTCGACCGACCTTGCAAGTTCGGTCCCAAGGTCGGTCCGGCCCAGTACTTCAGTTTTAAAATTTGTTTTCAGTTGCATTCTTTCCTATTGCTTCCCCAATCCTTACCAATACATTCCCTATATGTTTAACACTCATTAAACCCTCTAAATCACCTTATTTCATCCACCAAGCTTACTACCCAATCCTAGACTCACTTACACATTTTTCCTCACTTCTTTTCAACACTTATACTAGTTTCCATTTCACTTATGCTACAGATTTTTGTTTTCCTTCTTATGCTACAGATTTTCACTCAAACTTCTACCCTACATTACTCCCTCAACTAATGTTATACCTAGCATTCAAAATACATTACTTTACATCCTATTTCTTCACATTACCTAAACCCTTTTCAAGTCTGTTTTCAAAGTGGTTGAACACTCTCTTTAAACTCTCCAAATGCACCTAGTTACTGTCTCGGTCATTACCTCTCCTTACACACACTAAGTCCTCAATTTCAAGACAAATTTGGACATACTCTCCCCTATAATTTTAGTTTTGCCCATACATTGTTTCAGCTCACAAATGCTCATTCCTACACCTGTTTATACAATGCATTATATACACATTTCAACTCTACTACACACCATAAAATTCCTGCACATATACATATACTACCTATGGTTTCCCCAAGCTTTTAAACATCATTTAAAAACTTCAAAACTGTTACATTACCTTTCCTCATTACACCACAACATACTTACTACTCATTACTCAATATATTACTCATTTTAGATACTTAAAATCTGTTATAATACAATACACAAAACTAACTCAAGGTAAGAGTATTTACCTTGTCTTGCTAGTTTTTTTTTCTTTCTTTCCTTTCCTTCTCTTATTTTCCTCTTTCTTTCTTCTTGTTCTCGGTTTTTGTTCAAGGAATGGGCTATGCTACAGCAACCCATACCTATACACATAACACTTAGCACCCATTTTAACTAACCCTAGAATTTAGATGTTTTAGGGTTTAGAAAAGAGTATTACCTTCCAACCAATGAATGAGGTTCTTGACTAGCAAGAGAGCAAGATTCCTAGCCCAAAGGAGAAGCCAAAATCGGCTGGAGCAAGAAGGAACAAAGAGTTCAAAATCTGAAAATTCTTATAATGCCAACAAGGGCTAGAAATGAAGGGTTTTCGAACTTCTTTTTACCTCAAAGTAACAAGGAGGTGAAGATGCTTCTAATGGTGGACTCAAATCTTCAAATGGCCTCCACCCATAAAAATGAAACTTGAGCTTTTGGATTTTTGAAAGGATGAAAGTGTTCTCCTTTGCAAGGGGATTCCAATGGTACTAATTTTATAATTTTTGGAGAAGGATTAAGGGGTTAACAAGAGGAGAGAAGGTGGGTTTTGTGAGAGCTTCTTCAATTCTCCATGGATGTCGCAGGAGGAAGAAGAGAATAGAGGAAGAGGGGGGAAAACGTGAGAGAGGGATGAGATGTGAGGAGAGAGAATTTATTTTGCTTTTTACTTATTTCTTTTGTCCTTTAGCAAATAAGAGAGAGTTAAGTGAGTGTGAGAGAGGAGGGAAATCGGTCCCCTATACCCACCTCTACAGATTTTTAATTTTTTTATTTGCAAAGTGGACACACTAAGTTTGTTTATTTACATTCTCACCCCACAACTTCCCGGTTATTACAGTTCTTACTAACCGGAACCCGTTTTTCGGAATTTTCTCGTTTAATTAATTTTATTGGTTCCCAACCTTTATTAATGACTATTTGGTTGACCAAAATTGTTACGAGTCTGTTTGACTCGCTTAAAGTCGCGTTTTCCCGGTTTCCTTGAAAGACGTGCTTTAAGGTTTGTTTATGCTTTTAACCCATTTTAAAGGCCCGTTTTCTTCGGGATTTGTTCCCTCATGTTTATTTAAGTGTAATTAAGCCTTTAAAATTATAGTTAGCCTAATTGATCACTGTTTTTAATTACAGGGTATTTCACCTAACCCTTAGAATCATTCTAATTCAATGAAAGACTTAAAACACAAAAATCTAGGGCTTTACCTTTGGAGTTCTAGGAGGGGTTTTAACCCTTGAATCAAGAAGGAGGTTCCACCACCATTGGAGAATTTAACCAAGGCTCCAAAACAAGAAGAAAACAAGGTATTAAAGAGGGGAAAAATCGGCCCATACAAGGGAGTGGAGAAAGATTAGTTTTTTTATGAATCTTTTTACCTTGAATACAAGAGGAGACTCCAAGCGTCAAGGAAATGCCATTTTCTCCACCAATTGGGTATACCCATGGAGATGAACTTCATCCTTTTGAGATTTTGAAAAGAGAGGAATGTAGAGCTTGGTCAGAGGATGAAGCATATGTACTTATTTTTGTGTTATGAGTTTTAATGAAGCTTGGGCATGAAGAGGAAGGTGGAGGAGCCATTGGTGCTCTTCAAAATCGTCCCATCCAGAAGAGAGGAAGGGGAGACGGTTGGAGGAAGGAGAAGGGAGGAAAGAGAGGGAAAAGAGAAATGAGAGGAGAGAGAGGGAGGGGAGTGATTTTACCTTTTTGCTTTTTTTTCTTTCTT
Organism: Limonium bicolor; assembly: GCA_023374045.1. Classification (NCBI taxonomy): domain Eukaryota; kingdom Viridiplantae; phylum Streptophyta; class Magnoliopsida; order Caryophyllales; family Plumbaginaceae; genus Limonium; species Limonium bicolor. The sequence continues at coordinate 77,003,898 of CM041777.1, read as the reverse complement.
TTTCTTTTTCTTTCTACTTACTTATTGAGAGAGGGGGAGGCTGATTTATTTAACCAAAAACCGGTCCCCACTATATACACAAGCCGGAGCGTTTTTCGTCTTTCATAGAAAATGCTCGTTAAATTACCTGGTTTTAGCACTATTCACTAACTGGGCATGTTTTCTAGATTTTTATCGTTTCTTTAATTTTAATGGTTCTTAGGCTTCCATTAATGTTTAATTATAGTTATTTGATGAACTATAATTCTTACGGGTTCATTTGACCACTCAAAGTCACGTTTTCGGGTTTTCTCGAAAAACGTGCGCTAAAGCTTTATTAGCAGTTTAATTCATTTTATGGATCCGTTTTCTTCGGGAATTGTTCCGTATCTTAATTAGGCATTATTAAGCCTTGGAAATCCATCTAATACCCTTGTCAAGGTCGTATTCCTCCTATGGTCCCGTAACGCTCATTTTTGCGTTTTTCGCTTTTTCAGTGTTTTCTCTTTTCTTTTGGATTTATTCTCTTTACCAAAGTTCTTTAGGCACTAATAGGCCCTCAAATACCATATTAGAATAATTTAATCACCATAATTAAGTTCGGGGTAGTTCAATATTACCCTGACATTGAAACATCTTCACAATGTACCACATTTTATTCTGGGGAATTCGTTGAAATGTTCCAACTACCTCATCTTATATTGGATTAGTTTTGATTATAGGTTGACATATATATGTTTAATATTATATAAATGTAATTATATTGAAGAAGATTGATAAATTGTCAAAGGTAAAAGCAACAATGAGAACAAAATAATAATTTGTTTGAAGTTTTGTGTAAGTTTAATATTTAAAAATTATTAACTTTATTTTAATTTTATATATGTTTTTAGTTATTTTTTATAATTTATTACATTTTTAAATATTTTTTGTAATTATTTATACTTTTATAGTATTTTGAAAAAAGTTTCTTAAAAGTTTCATATTATTCCCCCGAATAAAATAATGGCATATTGTGAACTTGAAACATCTTACCCTATTTTCTTCTTAAATCATTTACGCTTTAGAGCGCGGGAGGGGAGTGCTCACCTCTCGCTTCTCTTTTTCGTCAATCAAAATTTCTTTGCACGTATGTGAGTACGTAATGTAGAAATTTAGAAGCCTCACTACAAGACTGACAGAGAACAGAAACGAAGAACAAGACAGAAAGTGTTTAGAAGAAAAATCCCGCTATCAATCTTATTATTGATAACTCAAAAACTCCTCAGCTGATCTGTTCAACACTTTGAACAATCACTCTCACGTCTAATTCTAGACAAAAACGTTGATCACTATCAACAACTCTCTTCTCACTCAAAGACTATATTTTTACGGTGAAAGTCTCACCTTTTCTGATGTTTTCTCTATACATTTATACTACTTGGAGGCAGCTAACAGCCTCCTAAATATCTACAGAAAATCTTTATCTAAAACTAATATAAATTACAAATAAAAGATCCTAAAATATCTCCTAGTATATTGTTGATCAATATTCTCTTTCCTCTTTCATTAATTCCTCCTGAAGATAATGCTGAGTAAAAAATTTGATGAGATCTTTTACTGAAGCTGGTGCAAAGGTTGTTGAGATATTTTTGGTGAGACTCAGACTGGCACTTTTGCCACATCAAAAACATAATGTAAATATACATTTATAATTTTCCCCTTTTTTATGTGAGCAAACCTCTATGGCGAGATAATGTGGCATTCCCCCTCAAGATATGCATCCCCCTAAAGATTTTAAACCTTGCAGCACTTGAATGAGATTTGGTTAATCAAGTAACACATTCAAATTATCCACCATATTTCCCCCTTTTGTGAAATAAAAAAATGGTACTTAAAAGTTTATCTCACGAAGTGTAAAATAGCATGCAAGAGCATTAAAGTGGCTTTTAATACAAATTCATGGGTAAGAATACAGAACATAAAGATAGGCGATCCATAGAAAAGGCAATGAATAGGCATGAAAGTGTGTCAGGGTCAGGCTAAGGCTGACTAGAAAGTTGGCTATCAAAATTAAAGGCAACAAGGCAAAAAGGCAAAAGATCAACACATACTTCAAGAATACCATATGGCCAAGCGTGTGACAATATAGGTTAGGCCTTCAAGAACAGCTTCTACAAATTCCTTCATCTGCTTAGGTATACAGGCCAGAACCTCTGAGGGTTGTGAAGACACACCCGTAGCCTTTAGTGGTTGTTTAACAATGCACTGATCATTGTTTAGTCCAAGACCCATCTTGGAGAGAGTTGTAGATCCAATCATGATTATGATCCAGAGGTTTAGACGTGATATCATCCAGAGGTACAATATGAAGAACGATTTGTGTAATCTCGTGCAACATATGGTACATCATAAATGGTAAGACTGATACGAAATTTTTGTTTGTAGAATGTTGCATAATTCCTTTATTTCTTCCAAGTAAACCTCAGTTCTAGTCTTTGACAGGGTTTTTCAGCCTTGTGCTGAGACAAAGCTAGCATCTGAAGTTGGACGATGTTTGTACAACCAGAAGCGAATCACCCTTTGTCATGTTACTATTTGAGAATCCTTTATGGGATAGGAAGAAGCGACTAACAAAAAGACCAGTATAAAAGCCATTGGTGAGGTAAAAATGTGTGCAGCAAAGAAACTGACAAAATTGTACGGGAAACTTGCAGAGAAAATTGTGGGTGTAAAGTGACCGGCGAAAGTGGGTTCTATGCTGAGGGGCCAGTTAGTGAGGTAGAGAAATACTAGAAATTCAAGTGGTGGTAAGAAATGGATAGTGCCACCAGATGTTAGATGTTCCAAGTTAGAATTTGATCAAGATCAGCCAAATTAATAATCAAGAAATGCCATAGAAAGAAAAGTAAGCCTCACTTTATTATGGAGTTAAATGAAATAATAAAATATACGTCACACTCCACTCACTCTAAAATACCAAGTTTGATGCACACAATAAAGGTCAATACGATAAATAAAAAGAATACACCTTTATCAACATTGAGCATCCACAGTGCAAGACTGAAGGAAGAATGTTTCGCGTGGAAGAGCTTTGGTGAAATTGTTTATCAATTGTTGATCAGTGGCACAATGAGGGAGATCCACAATATTCTTGTCAACTTGATTTTGAGAAAAGTGAAGACAAATCTCATTATGTGTAATCATGGAATGTTGAACTAAATCCTTTGTTAGTGCAATGCTGAAGAGAATATCGTAGAAGATTGGCACAAGAGACTGAGGAACACCATAGTCTGCCAATTGATATTGAAGGGAGAGGATGTGGGCGCAGCAACTAGTAGCATTGATATATACAGCTTCAGTGATGGAGAGTGCAATATGTGATTGCCTCTTAGAAAAACCAAGACACCAGGCTTGAACCGACCAATTTGGGTAGAACCAGAAGTAAATTTTTTTTATCAGTCTCGATCTGCGGAAGCCCATAGGAGGAAGGCAGGTCCTACATGAAAAACCAATCCAAAGTTAGTAGAGTATGATTTTCTTTCATATGACGAGAGCATCCAAAGTCCATCAGCCACCAATTTGGATAGTCTTTATTATCCTGAGAAGAGAAAACAATTAGTGCCGCTTAGGGACCCATTGTTGTTTGCGTCGTCTAAGATTGATATAAAGCTGAACATATTTAACAGTATTAGACTGACCAAGTCGAGCATTTTTGCATTGAAGCTTATGACATGAACGAATATGGTGACCATGTATATGACAGTCACTACAGTCTACCCTTACATATGAAGCATAGTAATCCATAAATTGTTAGGAAAAGTCCTGAGATGGCGGGGCATCGAGAGGAATGTAGATCTGGTACTAAACTAAAAGATCTGGTGTGATAAATACCTGAAACACTGGACAGAGATTGACTAGGCAAGATTTAAATTTTCGAATGGAGCCAGGAAACCGAGGGGCTTTAGGATCTGTAGACTTCCTGCAGCACACCTATAATTTTGATAGAATGTGTAAACTTGGTGATTAGGATCAAGATGTCTTCAATTGGGAAGCTGTTGCATAATCAACAAAGTGCAAGCTACAAAGTGGAGTAAGCCGTATTGATAAGTGCGGAATTTATCTATATTTCTATACTTAATGTGATTAATATTTTATTGGTTTATATGATAAATTTCTTACTTATGTGTTATTATATGTTATATTGGAAGAACTCCCCTTACTTGTGGTTTTTGTTGCTGAACAGATAAAAATACAGCAAATAAAGGATTATATAAATATATATATATATATATGCTCGTACAAGAATGGAAGGCCACACGTGAAGAGAAATACATGCAATACGTGCACGTTATTTAAGCCATGGATGGATTGATCCATACATTAGTGCTGCAACAAAACAATATGGCCCATGCTTGCAAATATATTCGGAAGAAGGCTGTTACGATCAGCCGACATGGAAATTGGAGATGGGCCGCGACCAAATAAGAGAGGCGCAGACTTTTCCGCCTTGGACTCTGGGCCGGCGAAACAAGACTGCATGAAGCGATAACCACATGAGGAGGTAATGATGACGATTTGTATTTTTGGCACACCTGCACACGAATTGAAGATACAAACCATGCATAACGTGGGCTGCAACAAATTGAAAGCAAAAAGTAGTCATGCTGACAAAAAGCTCACGTATGAATTGTGTGGGCTGACATGGCATATAAAATAGAAGACGGCTGCCATATACAGGGGGATATGACGAGACGGTAAACCTAGGCTAGAGCCGCCGTCGAGAAAAGAAGAGTGAAACAGAGGGATGAAAAGCGGCACTTACTCACATAATAGAGAGGCGCAGACCAGTCAAAGTGGGGTGCAGACTTTACAGAGGCGCAGCAGCCAGCAGACAAGCATGCATGCTATGGGGCTGGAGTTCCTGTTATGATAATAATAGCTGCTGTATTATGTTAGCAGTATTTGGCTTATCTTTGTAACGGCTATATGCCCAATTAGCCGAGTCCCCTTACTAGATATATATCCCTATCAGTACTAGGTGTTAGTTCAGTAAGTGAGAGATAAAAAGGGTCAATGTATTAAGTTCATTGTTCTGGCACTCTCTATTCGATAATAAAGAAGACGTATTTCCTTCACTGTTCTTTCTTCTAATCGTAACATGGTCTCCCCCCCCCCCCCCCCCCCCCCCCCCACCCAACCCCCCCCCTAGAGCCACGCTCTTCCCTTTTTCCCTGAACTCCATTAAAAGTCCGAAGAAATCTCAGCTTTGAGATAGGATGGTCGACGAAGAAAATTCAGATGATAGCGGGAAGAAGATAGAGAAAGTTCAAGACGAATCGGGCGAGAAAATGTCAAACGAAGTTTCAACGGAAGAGAAGGAGAACGATCCTCTTCGCCTGCTCAATTCCGATACCCCGGGCACAATCCTTACTTCAAGCAAATATGGCGGGGGACCCGGCTTCACTACCTGGAAGCGGAGTATGTTGATTTGCCTCTCCGCCAAGAATAAGCTTGGGTTCGTGGACGGAACCCTAGAAAAACCGACCGATTCTGCGGTTCAAGCAAGAAGATGGCAGAGATGTAACGACATGGTGATTTCCTGGATCTTATCCAGTCTTGAGAAAGAAATCGCAGAGTCAGTGGTTTTTGCCAGACAGCGGCCCAGATTTGGGAACAGCTGAACGGGAGATTTGAAGAAGGAAATGCGGCGAGGTTCTACGCCCTAGAGCAGGATCTTGCAAGCACCATGCAGGGAGAGGATACTGTGAGTGCCTACTACACAAAAATGAAGCGTTTCTGGGATGAACTGGATTCCTCAAATCCCATACCAACGTGTAACTGCAACGGAAGCAACAAATTGCGCGAGTACATACAGACTCAGAGATCTGTTAAATTTCTGATGGGAGCTCACCCTAAATATGCTAATGTCCGCGGGAATCTACTGATGATGAAGCCTCTGCCCACAATCGAACAGATTTATTCCAGTCTGGTCCAAGAAGAACGCCAGAAAGGAGTCACGCGTGCTACGGAAGAAAACAAACCCACACTCTCCTTCGCTACAGAAAGCTCCGCCATGTTCTCTTCAAACGCAAAGAAACAAACAAGATTACCCAGGCGCCAAGGGCTCTACTGCGTTCATTGCGGGAAGAATGGGCACACCGAAGATCGTTGCTTCGAAAAGATCGGTTACCCCCAAAATTGGAGGCCAGGGAAGAACAAGAAATCCGTCACCGTCGCCAGTGCCGAAGAAAACGCCAAGAGCCCCCAAGAGCAGAAAGGAGGAAGAACTTATACCACTGATGAAGTTAACCAGATTTTAGCTCATTATGCTAAGGAACAAGAAGCGACTAACGCAGCATCTTCATCAGTAAATTCGGCTTACGGTTTTGTCGGTAAATTCGAACCTAATCTCTCAACTGACTATTCTCGTTTAAATGTTATCAGTGACAAGGTTGAACCTTGTTTCCTTTCTGATGCATCTGTGAGTAGATCAGGTGATGTTTTTGAATCTTGTTTGGACTCTGGAAATTGCTTGAGTGGTTCTAGTGAAAGGACTCGTTTCTCTCTGGATTCCGAAATGTGTTTAACTGTTTTCTTTGACAAACCTGAATCTTGTTTGCACTCTGGAAATCCTAGGAGACATAAAAGTACTGAATGGATTCTGGACACAGGGGCGTCTCAACATATGTGCTTTGACGTTGGTTTATTCACTGATATTAGGAATTTGGAAACCAGTCACCAAGTGGCGATGCCAGATGGGCACCCACAACTTGTTAAGTCTATAGGGACTGTAAAAATTAATGATAGGATTGTCTTGGAGGATGTTTTGCTTGTTCCGGCTTTCAGTTCAATCTCATTTCTGTAGGAAAGCTTGCGCAAAGCATGAAAGGTAGTTTTATGTTTGATGGAGCTTGTTGTGTTTTTCAGGACTTTAGAAATCACTTTGAGCAGCAGATAGGCATCTACAAATCAGGGGTTTATCTTCTTGATTTAGAATGTGACCAAACAGATGGTTTTGTCTCCAAGTCGGCTTGTGTAAGAGAAGAACTTTTAGTGGTTTTGATTGTAATGACATCCTTGCTTTGTGGCACCATAGGTTAGGTCATCTGCCTATAGGAAAAATAGAGAAACTGAAAATTCTAGACAGAAAGGTCTGCAAGAGGCAGTTTATATGTGAACCCTGTAATAGAGGGAAAAGCCACCGATTGCCCTTTCCAAAGAAAAGCACCACAATAAATGAAACATTTGATCTTATTCACATAGATGTGTGGGGACCCTTCAAAGTGAAAACACATGACAATTTCAGTTATTTTGTTACTTTCGTTGATGATGCATCTAGAGCAACATGGGTACATCTTATTGCTGCAAAGTCAGACTCTTTTCCTGTTATCATTGATTTTCTAAATATGGTTAAACTGCAGTTTGGTAAGGAGGTCAAAATTATCCGTACAGATAATGCATATGAGCTAGGTAGCTCAAAACTCACCTCAGATTTCTTGAAAAACAGAGGGATAGTACACCAGTTAACTTGCTCCCACACCCCACAACAGAATGGGGTGGTCGAACGTAAGCATAGGCACATACTCGAAACAGCAAGAAGTTTGATGATTCATTCCTCTTTGCCAATTAAGTTCTGGGGTGAAAGTGTCCTTACAGCAGTTTACATCATTAATAGAATGCCTCTAGACAGTTTAGATGGTAGTTCCCCATACAAAGTTCTATTTGGAAAGGATCCTAACTATGAAGAGCTGAGATGTTTTGGGTGCTTAGGTTTTGCCCACATAAATCAGGATCTTCACAACAAGTTCATGTCTCGTTCTGTCAAAACTGTTTTCCTAGGCTATGCTCCAAACAAAAAGGGATATAAACTCTTCGATTTAGACAATAATAAAATAATTGTGAATCGTGATGTCAAATTCTATGAAAACATTTACCCTTTTAGGAAAACACAAAAGGGAAGTGAAACCAACAAGGAAAGGATTGCATCAAATGAGTACACAGAATACAGTTTTTTGCCTACTAACCTTTATGCAGGAAATCCCAATTGTTTTGAAGAAGAAACAGACCAAATTCAAAGGACAACTGTCCAAGAAACCCACCAGAGGAAGACAGAGAATGGAAAACCAAGGAGGACAGCAAGATGTCCCAACAAGCTCTTCTCATCCGCAAGAACTGAGAAGATCAGACAGAAGCAGAAGGCAGCCCACCTATCTGCAAGACTATGTGGTAGGAAAGGTCATTGCAGAACCAGAAGCGACAAACCAAGACTCAGCTAAGTTTCTAGACCCCTTTTCTGCTCTGTTAAATCACCGTTTAAGTTCTTGCCATTCTGCATGCTGTCTAAACTGTCAAAGCAATGGGAATAATGTTACTCTGGATGGTAGTTGTTCTTTGTGCTCCATGTCAATACCGTTGAACACCATGAAACTGCCTAGAACAGATCACCCTATACCTAGCACTCTATCCCTAGCTGCCACCACCACCATAGGCAGAAACAAAGAACCATCGACTTACTATGAAGCCATTAAGAGTAAGGAATGGATAGAAGCTATGAAAGAGGAATTTAGAGCTCTTGAGAGAAATCAAACTTGGGATATAGTGGATTTACCAAGAGAAAGAAAACAATAGGGTGCAAGTGGGTTTATAAGCTGAAATACAAGGGAGATGGAACTCTAGAAAGACATAAGGCAAGGCTGGTAGTGAAAGGGTACACTCAAAGGTATGGAATAGACTATCAAGAAACCTTCTCCCCCGTGATAAAATTCACTACTATTAGGGCCCTTGTTGCTGTCAGTTGTAAGAAAAACTGGAAAATAACACAACTTGACATTAATAATGCGTTTTTACATGGGGACTTAAAGGAGGAGGTCTACATGGAAATGCCTTTGGGTTATAGAAACTCAGAAAACTTACAAGTCTGCAAACTAAGGAAGTCCCTCTATGGCCTAAAACAGGCCTCTAGACAATGGCATGAAAAACTAAGTAGTTTCTGTACAGTTTTGGCTTTCAGCAATCTCTAAATGACTATTCTTTGTTCACAAGGAAAGAAAGGGTCTAACAGTTTACATAGCTGTCTACGTAGATGATATTCTTCTGACAGGTAATGACACTGAAATGATAGAACTCATTAAACAAGAAATGGACAGCAAGTTCAAGATTAAGGACTTGGGTCAGATTCTTACTTTCTTGGTATGCATTTTATACATACTGCTCAGGGGATTATAATCACACAGAAGCAATACGCTGAGCATCTCATTAAGGAGTTTGGCTGTGAAACTAGTAGACCCACTGCGGGACCCCTAGAACAGAACACTAAATTGCTGAAAGAACAAGGAAAACTTCTTGGGGACCCCTTACTGTATAGAAAATTAGTAGGTAAAATAAGTTTTTTGGCCCACACCAGACCTGACCTATGTTACACCATTCAAGTTTTGAGTCAATTTTTGCAGGAACCTAGAGACACACATCTGAAAGCTGCCCATCACACCTTACGGTACATCAAAGGAACGACAGGTTATGGACTAATGTTTAATAGATCTGCCTCTTTAAAACTGACTGCTTTCTGTGATGCGGATTGGGCAGGCTGTCCCAATACAAGAAGGTCGATCAGCGGGTACTACGAGATAGGAGGCTCACCTCTCTCTTGGAAGGCCAAGAAACAGAGCAGTGTAGCTCTGTCCTCAGCAGAGGCAGAGTACAGATCGATGAGACAAGCCACAGCTGAGCTCAGTTGGCTCTCCAGATTGCTGCATGAGCTCGAAGTAGAAGAGATAATGCCCATTCCATTGAAGTCGGATAGTCAGTCAGCGTGTATATAGCCCAGAATCCCGTCTTCCACGAACGTACGAAGCACATAGAAGTTGATTGTCACTTCGTGCGGCAGAAGATTCGAGAAGGTGTAATCAACATTGAGTTCGTCCCCTCACACCAGCAGTTGGCAGATATTCTCACAAAGACCCTCACGGGAAAGGACTATCCTTTTCTCACACAAAAACTGGGTATGAAGCAAGTCTGAACAGCAGCTACTCTAATCTAGCAAAGCTTGTCCACTTGTGTACGCTTTGAAGGGGGGTGTTATGATAATAATAGCTGCTGTATTATGTTAGCAGTATTTGGCTTATCTTTGTAACGGCTATATGCCCAATTAGCCGAGTCCCCTTACTAGATATATATCCCTATCAGTACTAGGTGTTAGTTCAGTAAGTGAGAGATAAAAAGGGTCAATGTATTAAGTTCATTGTTCTGGCACTCTCTATTCGATAATAAAGAAGACGTATTTCCTTCACTGTTCTTTCTTCTAATCGATCGTAACAGTTCCACCGACATGTACATTTGCAGCGCAGACAAACTCCAGAGGCGCACACTTTTGTATACAGAGACACGTAAGGGAATGATGGGCTGGATAATTTATTAATAGATCATACATACATGGTCAGCACGGAAGGAGATGTATCGATCGAGCAGCATATATATATATATATATTTGAACACATCACAGAGGAGGGGGAGAGTAGTTCGAACACAGCCGCTAGTAGAGGAGTTCGAGAACTCATCACGCGAGAGACAATTCTTCCAAGACAGTAGCCTAGCGCCGCCGAGCAAACAGAAGACAGAGAGGAAACAGACAGTCAATTTTGACAGACTGGAGCAGAAGTCAGAGACCGGAAACGTCATCGGTTCTACAACAATTAGATGACGTTTTCTAATCTCTTTAATATTGTTATTATTTCTTTGTCTCCGATGTCTGAGTAATTGTCAAAATTCTGGTTTTATTATGTACAACTAGTTTATTGTTTTTCTTTCTGAGTTGTTAAATATAAATTCTATATAGATTGTAGTTTTGTTCCTAGTTATTTGTTGATATTCTCTTGTGATTAATTATTGCTTGAGTTTATTTGGTATGAATTGCTTACAAGTGAGAACTGTGGCGTTCATTAGACCATAGGAATATTACCAGTGAAACTACAGATGGTAATTCCTGGAGATAAGCTGACTAGTAACCAGATGAATCATTAACGCTACCAGTTAATTTGTAAATTCGTAATGAGAGTTAGGATTTGGGAATTGCTAGTGAGAATCTATCTTGCGGGAGACCGGTTTTAGATTAATTTAGATCTGAGGTTGCAATCTAGAATTCAGAAACACTCAGGAAGGGAATTAATAAACTAGGAAAAAATAGTAAACCAGGATTCGCCATTTAGATTTATTAGATAATCACTTTTATTTGTTTTCAGTTTATTTAACTATTTAATATTTGCAATCAAACCCCCAATCTATTATTGTTATTTTTCCTTCAGTTTATTAGTTAGATAGATTAAAGATTTAACTAGACACAGCCTCCTTTGGTTCAATAACCTAGGGAATACTACCTAGGAAAACTTGCTACGACAGACCAGTACACTTGCTGTAATACGTTTTACCCCGTACACGTATCAAGGCTTTAAAGGGCCTCTGTCATCCATGTTGAAAAATCAGCTTGCAAGAAATAAGCTGCTCTTTGAACAGAAAGCGAGAGATTGGACAGAAGTGATTCACTCTACAAAGTTATAAATGTTGGAGTGGAATAGTGGATATCGCAACAATATACTACACTCTCCTGCCCTGCTTTATGGTATGAATCTGAAGGATTTGTGCCGAGTCAATTACCAGTCTTCTGTAGAATGATGGTGTCTTTCTATGTTGTTTTGTATGCTATTTTGTCTACCTAGCTACTGATATTGTATCTCTTTCTGCTTAGACTATATGTCTGTAAAGCTAGTTTGAACTAGTTGATAAACCCATAATGGGTATGTAAGCTATGCTCTGTTAGCCCCCTATAAAAAAAACATTCACAGCAGAAGTATATGATGTTCATGGATTATCATCACTACGATATCTTATAGGACCAGTCCTAGTCTATGAATTTTGTTTCTGAGGTACAACATTAGACGTTGTTGAAGTAGTGCCATAAAACCCTAGACCAGCACGTTCTTGATTAGGTTGACCTACCATTTCATTAAATTTAGCTTTTCCTTTATACCAAGAGGGATTTTCCAAAGTCATAATGTCTAAATTTTCTACTAAGTGCAACACACTGCCTTTGTAGATCAGCATTATCCTAATGTATCCACTCATTATCAGCTTTGAGAGATTGAATTTCTTTTTTCTGCCCACTCAAGAATAGAACTTAGTTTAGTACTGACAGGTGCAGTAAACGTGGATTGAACAACCTTAGCTGAGTTTAAGACTAACTGAGATGCCAGCTCCTTATTTTGTTCTTTCAAAGCAGCCATCTCTTCTTGTAGTTTACTAATCACAGTATGAGACTCAGTGTTATGTTCCCGTTTCGCTTCCAAATTCCTAATTTTTGAAAGAGCAACTGTCAACAAATCAAACAGTTAAGACTTAGTAGAACTATCATAAAAATCATTCAAGCTTCAAGAACTTACCTGATCCCTTATGAGAGATTGAAGTGTCTTATGATCTCCAGCCATCAAACACATAGTTTCGTCATATCTGGCAGCGTTAGTATGAGACCGATGGATTGCAGTCATGCAATAATGTGTGTTGCATTGCTTTCTATGCCATCTGATTTAGCATTATCCTCACCCCACACGGCAACTTTCATGCGTGACTCACATCCTCAATGTTGTAAAGGACAATCCTTTATCAAATCCTATTTTGTGACATTGGAAACATTCATGCTTGTTGGTATTATACTCACGTTTAGAATTTCCACCATGGCAACCTCCATGTTTTCGACTAAGAATACGATTTAGTCCTTGTGCTAGCATAGTCATCTTATTCTCCATGTCATCATCATAGTCCCAGTATGGTGTCTCGACATGAATCTTTACCTTTGGTGCAAGATCCTTGTGCAACACTAGATTTTGTTCCTCCATCTTGCTTTCATAAACCATCAAATCTGAACACAATTCTTCAAACAACATAGAAGATAATTCTTTCATTTTCTCAAGAAGTGATGCATAGTTAAATCAATCCTTGGTTAGTGAAATACCCCAAACCTAGTTATGTTGTTTAAACACCTAAATATGGTGTAATAAGACTAAAAAGAGTCTTAGAAACCTTAGTAAATAAATTTAAACTAAAGAAAACACAAAATGTGCTTAAAGTCAATAAGAGCCAAAATGTGCTCTAAGCTTGGGATAAACTTGGGTAAGGCCTAATGAGCTTACCAACACTTCATTTATACACTAATGAACATATTAAACCAATTACCAAAGAAAACCAAGCTTGAAAACAAGTTAAAACACAAAATGTGCTTTAAGAAGTCTTAAAGCACATTTTTGAAAAATTATCTTGTAAATGAGTTTTGAATGGCTAAATGTCCATCATTACTCTTAAATATATATGTGTACTATATAGTATCACATTTGGGTGGCTATATTAATGGGAAATCAAAAATTTCACTTCTAAGTGCCTTGTTTAGGTGAATAGTGATTTTTATAAGCTAGTTTATAACATATGTTGTATTAAGTAATTAAATTGACAAACAAAGACTAAAATACCCTCATACTAATAAAGGGGGCCGGTTTTTATAAGTGTGGTGACTCACCACTCTCTAGTTAATGTAATAAGTAAGTAAAGCAAACTAAGTAAACTTACTTTTTACTTTATAAGCATAAATATCTTCTTAAAAGCAAATCCTATCTTCATTCTCATTTCTTTCCTTCATTCCCACGGTTTCCAAACACCATCTTCTACCTCTCCTCTTTGCTCTCTCTCGGTAATACCACTACCACCATTAGAACTCCCACTTTGATCTCTTGTTAAATCTTGCTCACTTGTCCAAATCAAAAACAAAGACCACCAATCTCTTCCTCTCATCAAGCTCCTCATTCCTATCTTCTCAAAACTCCAAGAGCCCCATTTCGGTGCCAAGGTGTTCCACCATTGAAGGAGCTTGAGCTTGTCTTTTGACATATTGTTGATCTCCTTTGCTTCTAGGTAAGGAATCTCAAAGAAAAATCATGTTTCCTCCATGTTCTTACCTTGACCGAAAATACACATTGATATAGCTCTTTGTGTGACTTTGTTCTAGCTTCATTTCAACTCTTCATGGACTAGGTGGAGTCCTCTCTTGTTATATATTCAAACTCTCTTCAAAGAGCAAGGTAAAACAACTACATTAATGTTTTTGAAACAATGCAAAATTAGGGTTTACAATGAGATGGAGCTTATAGCTTGAATACTCATTATAGTGTTTGTATATTGTCTAGAACTTGACAAGGAATCAAAATACCATACGGTTTGTAAGGAAACAAGAAGGAAGTGTTTTGGAAAAAGAGGTAAATCTACTAACTTAATGTTGTTTAATGCCTTAGGAGAAATGAGCCTATAATTGCTTATTAAAACTACCTAAAGAGCAAATGGTAAATGACCTAGTAAATGTTCTCAAGGAGACTAGTAAAATAATATATGTCTTGTTGTATGTAATCGCAGGTTAAAGGCATATATATTGTGGAAATTCAGTGTTTATGATTCATGCATTTTAAGGGCCTAAGAGCCATGCATTTTAAGGGCCTAAGAGCCATGCATTTTAAGGGCCTAAGTGCCATGCAATTTAAGTTATGCACTATATTGTGATGTAGTGTGAATTTGGTGAAGTTGTGTAAGAAAGTGTTCTTGGTGTTCTTAGTGTTCTAGGATGTTTAATGATGAAAACAATGTGCTAAGGTGTAACAAAATACTAGGAGAACTTATGTCGAAATTTAGGAAATGCATAAGGAGTTCAAGATGTTGTAAAGGGATTTTGATGAACTAGGAAGTGTTCTAGAGTGTAATAAGGATTTAGGCATGATCTTGAGGTTTTAGTGTGTACCAAAGTCATTTTGGACTTAGATGAAGGCTTAGGCAAACTTTGGTAAAATAAGGAGGAAGTGTAAGCTTAGAAAAAGGGATTTCAAGGATGATATAAGGAGTTTTAGTTTGTAAGAAATGATGTTTGAGTAATGATGTTGTGTGGAAGGAATATCTTGATATAATGGCTAATATAGGCATGAAACATCACTTAGGAACCTAGGGAGTAGATACTATAAGTGTTGGAGGCTTTGGAGAAATTTGGTTAAGTGTTTAAGGTTGTAGAAAATGAGTATAATGGCACGTCCGAACTTCCGTCCGAATTTGGAAGCTCGGACATGCCCTGTTACGCTTACAGTTTTCTGGGTTTTAGGTAGTGTCCGAACTACCGTCCGAATTTGGAAGTTCGGACGCACCCATTTCTTTCTCTGGATTTAGCTGCGACCTGTGTCCGAACTTAGGGAAGCTCGGACACAAGTTCGGACGCGCCTGCTCCTTCTGTTGGTTATTCTCGACCCATGTCCGAACTTCCGAAGTCCGGACACAAGTTCGGACATGTGTCTGTTTTCTGTCTAAAGTCACGACTTGCGTCCGAACTTGGAAGCTCGGACACAAGTTCGGACAGGCCACTGTATGGACCAAAAATTGTTGTTTTGAGATGGGAATTGTTATCTAAAAATGGTAGTAGGTTAGTAATGATATTATGAGGTTATGAAAGACATGTTAGGTGGGTTTTAAAGGCAATTAAAAGGATGAAAAGTTGTAATAAGTGTAAAATAAAAATAAACTAGTAGTGTTGAGTAGATAATGTTAACAATGGACTAGTGCGTTAATTAACCGACGTTACTAATGTGTTTAGGATTCTCCCAAGGTGGAAACCAGTCGAGGCAAGGACCGAGGTATGGTTTTCTTGCAGTCTGTTGCCTACCGGTTTACACCGGCTTGTGTGTTGTTTGTTTTTCTGTGTGTTTATGACTTTGTAAGATTAAACCATGTAAAGAGTTTACAGTTGTTAAATATTGTTATGTTGTTAAGTATGACTCTCTCTTCCCTTGTGTGTGTCTAACAAGACTTGGCCTATTATTGTGGATTGTTTATTGAGTTCAATGATGAACTACTAACAAGGGTAACGGGGGAAGTGAGGAGTCCGGTCTGTTCCGGCCACGCGTGTGAGTATGGGAGTCGATGTCATAACCGGTTCGATTCTCTCTGTATGTTATGGTTAAGTTTCCAATTTGGTTTCTAACCTTCCCTTTAGCTTAACCAAGGCTATTTTACTGACTCACGTCGGGCCACAGGGGCATACTATGTGTTATTTCGGTGTGCTTGGATCACTATATCCGAGGCACCTTGTGTTAAGTTAACCGTTCAATCTAACCGGACGGTAACGAGTTATGTAACGAGCTAAGTATGAGCGTGGCAACATTCTCTAGGCTCTTAATGGGGACTAACTGTGTTGGTTCTCTTCCTAAAAGGAATTGTATGTGTGTGATGTGTGTTATGATGTGTACAATACCCATATTATGTTATATATGTATGTGTTGTGTGTTTTAAAATAAATACCATGTCATCATGACAAATAGTTGCGCGCATTCCGGTAGTCGATGGGCTGCGCGTTAACCATGCCAGCCAAGGGTTGCTGACCCCCTCGGGGGATCCATATTTCTTATACTGCAGGATGAGGATCGAAGAAGCAGAGTGGCTCTAGTTCCTAGGTTGTTGATGGACTTTAGGATATGTTGGTTGTTGAGCCCGGGATGCGCCTGTGCTCCCGAGGCGTTACATTTTGATACCGTTGTTATACAGTGGTGAATGATTATGGTTGTAGGTGTGTTGTAAATTAAATACTCGGTATGGTTGGTTATGTTTATATATGGATGTTAGATGCTATGCTCGGGAGTCTGATCATCAGACCGATACACTTGTATTTATTCTGCCTAGTTAACCACGTGGGTGGTTAACGGCGTTGTAACACCAAAGCGTTCAGTTACTGTTTAGTTGTTTATTTTCCGCTGCGATTCCAAGTAATGTGTTGTGCGTAGTAGGGGTGTTACAAAAAGTGGTATCAGAGCGAAGTATCGCTCTGATGACTAGAATACCGAGCTTAGGGATATACCGAGTTAGGAAACCTAACTACAGATACCTAAGTGAACAGATTGGAAAGGTTAACCACTAACTAAGTGTGGAATTACCTGGTTGTCGGGAAGATGTTATAACCATTGGACCGATAAGTGTGCAAGCATAGTGCTAATGAGATGTTCATATGAATTCAGATGGCAGGTAGACCACGAGGTAGAGGCCGCGGGCGCGGTAATGGAGGTATGGGTGACCAGGATGGAGATACTACGGCACAGACTATGGCTGAGGCAGTTGCAGCCGCCGTGGCCCAGCTGGTACCCGATTTAGTTGCTGCTATACAGCAAGGGCAACAGCCCGGAGTTCAGCCACCACCACCGCCACGAGAGACCAATTGGGTCAAGGCGTTGGCTGATCTGAGGCCGCCCTCATTCAGTGGGGAGACCGATCCCCGTAAGCTCGAGGCATACATCTCCGAAATGGAGACCGCCTTCGAAACCCTAGCACCACCTGAGCAGGTCAAGGTACGACTTGTTGCTTACTACTTGAAGGGCTCGACACAAAACTGGTGGAAGCTTGTGCGAGAGGGCAGAGTTGCTGACCCGACTTTTCAGTGGAGGGAGTACACGGCTCTGCTGCGAGCCAAATACTACCCTATTCATGTGCAAGAGGCCAAGCGCCTGGAGTTGGACAATCTGAGGCAAGGGGATAAGATGACGGTAGACGAGTACTACTCAGCCTTCATCGGACTTATCCACCTGCTACCGGATCTGGGTTACTCAGACCGGATCCTTGTGAACCGTTTCTACAACGGACTGAACTATCGCCTACGCTACGGCATGGGGCCTACTGGATATACCACCTTGCAGGAGTGCTATCATGCCGCTGCTATTGTGGAGATCACCGTCCGTCTGAGGGACGAGGAGTGCGCTCAAGCGCAAGGCTCAGAACGAGGGCCAAGGCACGCAAGGGCAGTGGGGAGGGAAGAAGAAGAAATCATACCCCAGTCCCAGAAAGGACAGCAACAGGGTGGCAAGGGCCAGACCCAGACCACCACTGTTGAGGAGCCTCTGCAGCTCACCTATGCGTATGCGGCCAAGCCCCTACGTTCTTACCCACCTAAGGGTAATTGTCTAAATCCTGTGTGATAAGTTAGAGTATATGTTAATAAGTTGTGGAGAAAGTACTGATTGTGTATTGTGATAGCAGCTAGCGCGGGCTCTGGACCGGAGCGCCACTATTACTGCAAGTGGTGCAACGGAGACCACCCGGGCAAGGACTGCAAGGGTAACGATGTTCAGTGCCGATATTGTAAGAAGATGGGTCACCGCGATCACGAATGCTGGCAGAACCCGAACAGTAGGAACTACAGGCCCAAGGGGCAATGGAAGGGTAAGGCCACTACGACCACCGATGGCCAGAAGACGGCAAACCAGCCACCCCCAGATCAGAGGTACACGGAGTCCCAGAAGGGAAGGGGTCGGGGTCCAACAAGGCCACCCTGAATGTGGTGGACCGGTCTGAGGCGCCAGGGCCCTCTTCTAGACCAGGTACCGCCTAAACTGTTGAATGTAATAAGTGTCTGCATACCGCATTTCATGCATGAGTGGGTGAGTAAGTTTAAATAAACAACCATGTGAGTAAATAAATAAAGTATAGTGTGAGATTTACCTAATTAGAGTACTCTAAACTTAAAGGAACTTTCAATATATGTTATCCAATCCCACCCACACCAAACCCTGAAGAAACCACCATCAACATCACCGACTTTCCATTGGAGCAATGTCAGGTCATCCAGCCAGGTATGATACTCTTAAATGGATACCTGACACCGGAAGCACAAATCCATATCATCAGGCGAAGCGACGAACTTGGAGCAAAACCAGGAGGGTTCTACACACCCGAATACCCGAACGGAGCAAGGATGCAATTGAAGATGATGTGCATGGGTAAGGACTGGAACCCTTACACCAAGTCATATCAAGAAGTGCGAGCTGAAGATGGAGCAACAGTACCAAGTATACCAGAGGAGTTCCACGCGGTCGTTAACCACGCCGTGGGAATTGCTCAGCAAGTTGAAACGGAATCAATTCCAAGTGTAAAAGCAGATCTATGTATTGTGAACTTCTACCAGAAAGGTGGACGGTTAGGGATACACCAAGACAAGGACGAGTCACCCGAGTCTCTAAGTAAGGGAGTACCTGTGGTGTCTTGGTCCATTGGTGATACCGCAGTGTTTGTGTATGGCGAGCAGAAGCGTGCTGACCTCGCAAAGAAGCTACTGCTGAAATCGGGAGATGTACTAATCATGGGTGGACAATCAAGGATGCTATACCGTGGCATCAGAAAGATCAAACTGAATACCGCACCGTCGGCAGTGATCAATGCCACACACATGAAACCTGGACGTTTAAATTTGACCTTCAGACAGTTTTAAGCTTTGTACAATTGTGTGATGTGATAAGCAGTATGTATTAAGGATGTTGTAAGTGTGAATCATGGCGACAGTATAAGCCAATGAATGTTGTAAAAAGAGTGTGTTAATGAATAAAGTGGAGTTGTTTGAAGCATGTAAACCGTGTTGTTACCCAATACTTATTAGTTTGCCAATGAATTAGGCTGTGCACTCGGAACGGGAGGTATACTGAGTGTCTGCAATGAGGCAGAAGCCGGCAAGAGCGGCACAATCCTCACCGGTACCTTTCCAGTGAATGGCGTCGATGCATCGATCTTGTTCGACTCTGGAGCCTCACACACATTCATTTCGCTATCATTTGCGAAGAGGCTGGGGTTAGACGGTGAAGAGATGCCAGACTTCGTGGTCACTCTCCCGTCGAAAGAGCGGATCAGATGTACCCGCTACTACCGAGATGCTATTGTTCGAATCAGGGGTGAAGAGTTTCCTATCGACTTGATAGAGTTCGACGGACTAGGCTTTGATGTGATTGTTGGGATGAACTGGTTGGAGCGGTACAAGGGCAGAATCCTGTGTGCTGAGCATCGACTGCTTCTTCGGAGTCCATCTGGGGTTACCATATCTTACCGCCAGAGGCCCAGGGAGCCTTCGACTCAGATCATCACCGCCATGGCTATGTATCACGAGTTACGACGAGGGAGTGATGTATACCTCTGCTATGTCCAGGACATAGAGAGAGACCCTGAGTTTAGCCCAGATGTGCCGGTAGTGTCGGAGTTTCCTGATATATTTCCTAAGGAACTGCCGGGCATGCCGCCAGCACGAGAGGTTGAGTTTGAGATTGATCTAGTTCCGGGCACCGGACCCATTGCGAAAGCGCCTTATCGTATGGCTCCAGCAGAGATGACAGAGCTCAAGGAACAGCTGAGAGACCTACTCGACAAGGGCTTTATCCGCCCTAGTGTTTCACCATGGGGAGCGCCGGTCCTCTTCGTGAAGAAGAAGGACGGTAGCCTCCGCCTGTGTATTGATTATCGAGAGCTGAATGCTGTTACGGTGAAGAACCGTTACCCCTTACCACGCATCGACGATCTATTTGATCAGCTGAGGGGAGCATCAGTATTCTCCAAGATAGACCTACGTTCCGGATACCACCAGATTGCCATCCGTGACAGTGATATCGAAAAGACAGCTTTCAGAACTAGGTATGGGCATTATGAGTTCACAGTTATGCCGTTTGGCTTGTCAAATGCACCAGCAAAGTTCATGGACTTAATGAACCGTTTGTTCCAAGATCAGTTGGACAAATCAGTGGTAGTCTTCATCGATGACATACTTGTGTATTCTAAATCGAGAGGTGAGCATGAAAGCCACCTGAGAGATGTATTGCAAACGTTGAGAAAGAATCAGTTGTACGCTAAATTTTCTAAGTGTGAATTCTGGTTGAACCAAGTGTCCTTCCTTGGACATGTGATTTCTGAGGCCGGGATCGCTGTTGATCCGGCAAAGATAGATGCAGTGCGCACCTGGCCTAGGCCGAAGACAGTTACCGATATCAGAAGCTTCCTCGGTCTGGCAGGTTATTATAGGAGGTTTGTGAAGAACTTCTCCAGTGTCTCGAAGCCGATGACTTCCTTGATGAAAAAGGATGCACCATTCGAGTGGACAGTCGACTGTGAGAGAGCTTTCACGAGTCTCAAGGATGCTCTGACATCTGCACCGGTTCTGACATTACCAGACGGTCCAGATGGTTTCGAGGTCTATTGTGACGCATCAGGCAGGGGTATGGGTTGTGTATTGATGCAACACGGGAAGGTCGTGGCTTACGCCTCCCGACAGCTGAAGAAGCATGAGGAGAACTACCCTACCCACGACTTAGAATTGGGGGCCATTGTCTTCGCACTGAAGATATGGCGACATCACCTGTATGGGGTAAGTGTGACGATTTATTCTGACCACAAGAGTCTAAAGTACTTGTTCACTCAGAAGGAGTTGAACATGAGGCAAAGAAGGTGGGTTGAATTTCTGAATGATTATGACATCAATTTACAGTACAAGGAGGGTAAGGCAAATGTGGTAGCTGACGCATTGAGTCGCCGAGCACACTCTCTCCATTCGCTAGTCTCTCAAACTGGCTTGGTTGAAGAGGTGCGGAGTGCTCAGATGACGGATCAGTACATGATGGAGATTAGGCAGAAGCTTATTGATGGCACATTCGAGGGTCAGAAGTACGACTTCAGACTCCACGATGATGACCTGGTTAGGCTTAATGGCCGGTTGTGTATACCCAGGAGTAGCGCTGAACTGAAGTAGCGCATATTGAGTGAATCCCATTGTTCTACGACATCGATTCACCCCGGAGCTTCAAAGATGTATAAAGGTATGAAAAGATACTTCTGGTGGGCGGGAATGAAAAGGATGTAAATGACTATGTGTTGAGGTGTCTCACTTGTCAGAAGGTCAAGTTTGAGCACCGACGGCCTGGTGGTATGGTGCAGCCAATGCCAGTGCCGGAGTGGAAGTTCCATGACATATCTATGGACTTCGTGGTAGGGCTTCCGCTACAAGGGAGGTCTGAATATGATTTGGGTTGTGGTAGACCGACTGACCAAGGTGTCTCGATTCATTCCGATGAAGGACACCTGGAAAGTGGCAAGATTGGCAGAACTATTCGATAAGGAAATTGTAAGACATCATGGTGTACCAAAGACGATTGTATCTGACAGAGATACCAGATTCCTATCCAGATATTGGAAGTCTACACGAGAGGCATTGGGTACTGAACTGAAATTGAGTACGGCGTTTCACCCACAGACCGATGGTCAGAGTGAGCGCACCATCCAGACACTTGAGGATATGTTACGTGCATGTGCACTTGACTTTCAGACCAGCTGGATTGATAAGTTACATCTGATCGAGTTTAGTTACAACAACAGTTATCATGCATCGATCAGATGTCTCCCTTCCAGGCATTGTACGGTAGACCATGCCGCACGCCATTATGCTGGGATGAGTCGAGTGAGACGGTCATTATAGGACCAGAGTATCTTGAGCAAGTTCAGGCAGAAGTTCGCCAGATCAGGGCTAATATGAAAGCAGCTCAGGATAGACAGAAGTCGTACGCAGATGTGCGCCGACGTGACCTGGAGTTCGCCGTGGGCGATCAGGTATTTTTGAGAGTATCCCCCATGAAGGGAGTATTTCGTTTTGGCCAGAATGGCAAGTTGAGCCCGAAGTATGTGGGTCCTTATGTTGTGACGGAGCGGATCGGCCCGGTAGCTTATAGACTTGATCTACCCGCCGAACTGGGCAAGGTACATGATGTATTTCATGTGTCCCAGTTGAAGAAGTATATGTCTCATCCGTCTCATGTGCTTCAGCCTGAAAGGCTAACTTTAGAGCCGACCATGCGATCAGTGGAGACTCCGGTACGGATTCTGGACACTAAGACTCGAGACACTCGCCATAAGTCCGTGAGACTGGTGAAGGTCCTCTGGTCTAACCAGGACGTTGAGGAGGCCACTTGGGAGCTGGAGGAAAAGATGAAGGCGAAGCACCCGTCATTGTTTGCTTCTTAGTGTTTGTATGTATAGGGTACGGGGCGTACCCCTATTTAAGGGGGGTAGAGCCGTTTCGGTTATGTGTATGACATGTATTTATATACATTGTCTGTGTTGTGTTGTCATGTTGTTAATGTTACACACCGCTGAGTCTGAATGGTGTTGTGATGTTTTGTTGTTTGGACCATGTGTCCGGTATGATGTAAAGATGTTGTTAATGTGATATAGAATGTGATATAGAAGTGTTTGTTGATATGTGCTCTCATGTTCTAATGTTTAGGTTATGTGGAAGTAGGAACTTTGGGGACAAAGTTTTTTAAGGGGGGTAGATTGAAATACCCCAAACCTAGTTATGTTTTTAAACACCTAAATATGGTGTAATAAGACTAAAAGAGTCTTAGAAACCTTAGTAAATAAATTTAAACTAAAGAAAACACAAAATGTGCTTAAAGTCAATAAGAGCCAAAATGTGCTCTAAGCTTGGGATAACTTGGGTAAGGCCTAATGAGCTTACCAACACTTCATTTATACACTAATGAACATATTAAACCAATTACCAAAGAAAACCAAGCTTGAAAACAAGTTAAAACACAAAATGTGCTTTAAGAAGTCTTAAAGCACATTTTTGAAAAATTATCTTGTAAATGAGTTTTGAATGGCTAAATGTCCATCATTACTCTTAAATATATATGTGTACTATATAGTATCACATTTGGGTGGCTATATTAATGGGAAATCAAAAATTTCACTTCTAAGTGCCTTGTTTAGGTGAATAGTGATTTTTATAAGCTAGTTTATAACATATGTTGTATTAAGTAATTAAATTGACAAACAAAGACTAAAATACCCTCATACTAATAAAGGGGGCCGGTTTTTATAAGTGTGGTGACTCACCACTCTCTAGTTAATGTAATAAGTAAGTAAAGCAAACTAAGTAAACTTACTTTTTACTTTATAAGCATAAATATCTTCTTAAAGCAAATCCTATCTTCATTCTCATTTCTTTCCTTCATTCCCACGGTTTCCAAACACCATCTTCTACCTCTCCTCTTTGCTCTCTCTCGGTAATACCACTACCACCATTAGAACTCCCACTTTGATCTCTTGTTAAATCTTGCCCACTTGTCCAAATCAAAAACAAAGACCACCAATCTCTTCCTCTCATCAAGCTCCTCATTCATATCTTCTCAAAACTCCAAGAGCCCCATTTCGGTGCCAAGGTGTTCCACCATTGAAGGAGCTTGAGCTTGTCTTTTGACATATTGTTGATCTCCTTTGCTTCTAGGTAAGGAATCTCAAAGAAAAATCATGTTTCCTCCATGTTCTTACCTTGACCGAAAATACACATTGATATAGCTCTTTGTGTGACTTTGTTCTAGCTTTATTTCAACTCTTCATGGACTAGGTGGAGTCCTCTCTTGTTATATATTCAAACTCTCTTCAAAGAGCAAGGTAAAACAACTACATTAATGTTTTTGAAACAATGCAAAATTAGGGTTTACAATGAGATGGAGCTTATAGCTTGAATACTCATTATAGTGTTTGTATATTGTCTAGAACTTGACAAGGAATCAAAATACCATACGGTTTGTAAGGAAACAAGAAGGAAGTGTTTTGGAAAAAGAGGTAAATCTACTAACTTAATGTTGTTTAATGCCTTAGGAGAAATGAGCCTATAATTGCTTATTAAAACTACCTAAAGAGCAAATGGTAAATGACCTAGTAAATGTTCTCAAGGAGACTAGTAAAATAATATATGTCTTGTTGTATGTAATCGCAGGTTAAAGGCATATATATTGTGGAAATTCAGTGTTTATGATTCATGCATTTTAAGGGCCTAAGAGCCATGCATTTTAAGGGCCTAAGAGCCATGCATTTTAAGGGCCTAAGTGCCATGCAATTTAAGTTATGCACTATATTGTGATGTAGTGTGAATTTGGTGAAGTTGTGTAAGAAAGTGTTCTTGGTGTTCTTAGTGTTCTAGGATGTTTAATGATGAAAACAATGTGCTAAGGTGTAACAAAATACTAGGAGAACTTATGTCGAAATTTAGGAAATGCATAAGGAGTTCAAGATGTTGTAAAGGGATTTTGATGAACTAGGAAGTGTTCTAGAGTGTAATAAGGATTTAGGCATGATCTTGAGGTTTTAGTGTGTACCAAAGTCATTTTGGACTTAGATGAAGGCTTAGGCAAACTTTGGTAAAATAAGGAGGAAGTGTAAGCTTAGAAAAAGGGATTTCAAATGATATAAGGAGTTTTAGTTTGTAAGAAATGATGTTTGAGTAATGATGTTGTGTGGAAGGAATATCTTGATATAATGGCTAATATAGGCATGAAACATCACTTAGGAACCTAGGGAGTAGATACTATAAGTGTTGGAGGCTTTGGAGAAATTTGGTTAAGTGTTTAAGGTTGTAGAAAATGAGTATAATGGCACGTCCGAACTTCCGTCCGAATTTGGAAGCTCGGACATGCCCTGTTACGCTTACAGTTTTCTGGGTTTTAGGTAGTGTCCGAACTACCGTCCGAATTTGGAAGTTCGGACGCACCCATTTCTTTCTCTAGATTTAGCTGCGACCTGTGTCCGAACTTAGGGAAGCTCGGACATAAGTTCGGACGCGCCTGCTCCTTCTGTTGGTTATTCTCGACCCATGTCCGAACTTCCGAAGTCCGGACACAAGTTCGGACATGTGTCTGTTTTCTGTCTAAAGTCACGACTTGCGTCCGAACTTGGAAGCTCGGACACAAGTTCGGACAGGCCACTGTATGGACCAAAAATTGTTGTTTTGAGATGGGAATTGTTATCTAAAAATGGTAGTAGGTTAGTAATGATATTATGAGGTTATGAAAGACATGTTAGGTGGGTTTTAAAGGCAATTAAAAGGATGAAAAGTTGTAATAAGTGTAAAATAAAAATAAATTAGTAGTGTTGAGTAGATAATGTTAACAATGGACTAGTGCGTTAATTAACCGACGTTACTAATGTGTTTAGGATTCTCCCAAGGTGGAAACCAGTCGAGGCAAGGACCGAGGTATGGTTTTTCTTGCAGTCTGTTGCCTACCGGTTTACACCGGCTTGTGTGTTGTTTGTTTTTCTGTGTGTTTATGACTTTGTAAGATTAAACCATGTAAAGAGTTTACAGTTGTTAAATATTGTTATGTTGTTAAGTATGACTCTCTCTTCCCTTGTGTGTGTCTAACAAGACTTGGCCTATTATTGTGGATTGTTTATTGAGTTCAATGATGAACTACTAACAAGGGTAACGGGGGAAGTGAGGAGTCCGGTCTGTTCCGGCCACGCGTGTGATTATGGGAGTCGATGTCATAACCGGTTCGATTCTCTCTGTATGTTATGGTTAAGTTTCCAATTTGGTTTCTAACCTTCCCTTTAGCTTAACCAAGGCTATTTTACTGACTCACGTCGGGCCACAGGGGCATACTATGTGTTATTTCGGTGTGCTTGGATCACTATATCTGAGGCACCTTGTGTTAAGTTAACCGTTCAATCTAACCGGACGGTAACGAGTTATGTAACGAGCTAAGTATGAGCGTGGCAACATTCTCTAGGCTCTTAATGGGGACTAACTGTGTTGGTTCTCTTCCTAAAAGGAATTGTATGTGTGTGATGTGTGTTATGATGTGTACAATACCCATATTATGTTATATATATATGTGTTGTGTGTTTTAAAATAAATACCATGTCATCATGACAAATAGTTGCGCGCATTCCGGTAGTCGATGGGCTGCGCGTTAACCATGCCAGCCAAGGGTTGTTGACCCCCTCGGGGGATCCATATTTCTTATACTGCAGGATGAGGATCGAAGAAGCAGAGTGGCTCTAGTTCCTAGGTTGTTGATGGACTTTAGGATATGTTGGTTGTTGAGCCCGGGATGCGCCTGTGCTCCCGAGGCGTTACATTTTGATACCGTTGTTATACAGTGGTGAATGATTATGGTTGTAGGTGTGTTGTAAATTAAATACTCGGTATGGTTGGTTATGTTTATATATGGATGTTAGATGCTATGCTCGGGAGTCTGATCATCAGACCGATGCACTTGTATTTATTCTGCCTAGTTAACCACGTGGGTGGTTAACGGCGTTGTAACACCAAAGCGTTCAGTTACTGTTTAGTTGTTTATTTTCCGCTGCGATTCCAAGTAATGTGTTGTGCGTAGTAGGGGTGTTACAGTTAGTGAATCAAGAAATCTTTCATGAAAAGTCTCATTAGAAAGAGTTACCCCAACCATTTTGAGTTCCATAAGCACTTGATTGAACCTTTCCACCATCAGTGCTAGAGTCGCGCCTTATGACATTTTAAAGTTGTTAAAATCTCGTTGAAACTGTTTCTCCTTGGCTTTGCTGATTGATTCTGCTCCTTGATAAGCAATCTTCAGGAAGTCCCATACTCCTTTTGCCGTTCTTATACCCAAGATTCTTCTTTAATCCTCGTTGGACAAGGAGGAGACAAGAATACAAAGAGCTTGTTTATTTTTGCTTAAAAGTTTTTCATCGGTTTCTGTCCATTGATCCTTAGGTTTGTTTTGTCTCACGCCTTTAACAATGACAGTAGATTTGTAATCACCATGCACCACCACCTTCCAAATCTTGTAATCCACGGACATCAACTAAGCTTCCATCTGTTCAC
The DNA here is from genome assembly GCA_023374045.1 of Limonium bicolor. Taxonomy (NCBI): domain Eukaryota; kingdom Viridiplantae; phylum Streptophyta; class Magnoliopsida; order Caryophyllales; family Plumbaginaceae; genus Limonium; species Limonium bicolor. The sequence continues at coordinate 76,976,438 of CM041777.1, read as the reverse complement.
ACCACTTGGAATAATTAAATTTTGTCAACCTTGGTGCTTTTACATAATACGAACTCATCTTTCACGATCTACCCCGAAGTGTTAACCTCTATATTGGGTGAACCCACTTTGATACCACTTGTGAGTACGTAATGTAGAAAATCAAAAGCCCAGTACAAGACTGACAGAGAACAGAATTGAAGAACAAGACAAAAGGTGTTTAGAAGAAAAACTCTACAATCAATTTTATTATTGATAACTTGAAAACTCCTCACCAGATCCGTTCAACACTTTGAACAATCGCCCTCACGTCTAATTCTAGACAAAAATGTTGATCACTATCAACAACTCTCTTCTCTCTCAAAGACTATATTTTTACGGTGAAAGTCTCACCTTTACTGATGTTTTCTATATACATTAATACCACTTGGAGGCAGCTAACAATCTCCTAGATATCTAGAGAAAGTCTTTATCTAAAACTAATATAAATTACAAATGAAAGATCTTAAAAATCTCATAGTATAATGTCGATCAATATTCTCTTTGCAAAGGTTGTTGAGATATTTCTTGTGAGACTTAGGCTGGCACTTTTGCCACATCAAAAACATAATGTAAATTTACATTTACAATGTCACCTTCCTTCATCTGAATTCCCCGACCGAGATCCATCCTCCTCATCGACACCGCGTTGGTGGCTTGGGATCTCTTGCATGTCGACTGTGGGCTTTAGATTTTATGTTCTAGCTCCTCTCGTTTTGAGATCTATCACCCACAGTGACACCGTGGAGACCCCCGAGCTTTTGCATTTAAATTTTAATAAATGTGGCTGTAGAGAAAAGGACGACGATTGGCTTCTAAATCTGTGCTTCTGCTTTTCTCGCCCGAGATCTATCCTTATCAGAGACACCAATGTAGAAGCGTTGAAGTTGTTGCATTTCGATTTCGGCCGGGCTTCCAAATTCGTCATCCAGCTCTTCATGTCCGAGTTCTTTCCTTCACAGTGACATCGAGTTTGAGCTTTTGAAACTTTTGCATGTCGGTCTTCTTATGTCTGTACGTAGTTTTTTATTCTAGCAATAAATCTAAGAATATTGTTTCCAGATCGAACAATAGATAAAGAAATATTGTTTCAAGATCTAACAATAAATCTAAGGGTGCATTCACTTCGGGGTAATCAGCAAAGTGAAACGGAATCATTCCCTTTGTGGTTGTTTGTTTTGTATTTTTATTAATTCCGTTTCCCCCACTTCCAGTTTCAAAAACCCCCATGCCCCTCTTTGGTGATTCCCCCCAAAATCATAGGGAAAAGTATTCTCTTTCCTCCCTCTTACCCCTATCTTCATCTTTTACATAAATAAATATTAATATATATGGTATATAATCTATACAAATACTAATATATGATACATAATTGTTATAAATATTAATATACAATATTTATATCTAATAGAAATATAAATATATTTTCTTTATAATTTATATAAATATAAATATAGATATGAATATAATATATATAATATAAATATTACTATATATCATTTACAAAAAATAAATATTAATGTATAATTTATAATAATATTAATATATATTATTATACTTGAGAAAATGAACAAATAATATATAATAGTATAAATATTATTTATAATTTAACTACAATAAAATTCAAAATAATAATATATATTAATAAATTTAAATAAATATTATATATATAATCAATACATATAGTTATCATTTAAATAAATATGAACAACCAATATATAATTATATATAATAATAAACACTATTTAGACTTAAATGCTAAAAAAAAAAATATATATATATGCTTATAAAGTTAAAAGTACTATATATATATATTATAATATATGAAAATATTTGTATATATTATTACAATTTAAAATATTTTAAAAATTATATGTAATAATATTATTATTCAAAATTTAAAAATATTAATTTATAGTTATATATAAATATATATATTTATTTATATTATTACAATTTAAATAAATATTATTATAATATACATATTAATAAATATTATTTATAACTTAAATACTATAAAAGTAAAAAATTAATATATATTATATATAGACAAATTTCATAAAATGTTATATGTTAGATATATAGATCTTAATATATATATAATCTATATAAGCATTAATATATATCATTTATAATTTAAAAACTATTTATATATGCTGTATAATTTATATAAATATTTAGTATATGTCACATAAAATTTAGATAAATATTAATATACATTATTCATAATGTGATTAAATATTAACACTTCTCTGTTTGGAATGAAACAACAATAAAGACAATCATTGATAATTATATTCCGTTTCCGTGTTAGAATTAAACAGATTTCTTGATTCGGGGATATCTCATAGTATAAATTACAAATAGAGAAAATCATTATCTAAAACTAATATAAATTACAAATAAAAGATCCTTAAAATCTCATAGTATAATGTTGATCAATATTCTTTTTTTTGAAATAATGATGATGCATATATATATGGTAAAGAATTACATGATAGTTAGATACATAGATAGACTATGTATCTGAGTACAAGTGAGGCCGTCATAGCTATGAGGGGGGTGGGTTTACCTACGCCTCCTAGCCATCACATAAAACAACGCATAAAACAACGAAACGAGTACAAGAATGGTTGTTGCCAAAGTACAATTACAAGGGATTACAAAAGGGAAATCTTGTGTAAAGACAGTATCTAAGAGCATAGGACTCTATCAAGCCAGGCAAAGTCTGGACTGGCCGCATTCATCTTCGTCCATATGATAGCTTTTATGGCAGCTTTGATGTCAGAAATTATGAGAGAGGGGTCTCTGGCTTTGTTTTCCATTGCTCGTTTGCATCTTTCAATCCAGATGTGATAAATAACATTGGCGACAGCTGCTCTCTTCACTAGGTCTATCGGGCGCCGTCTCTTATAGTATCTGTTGATCCAGTGTGAACAGCTACGGAGGCTTCTCCTGTTCGTGGGGATACCCAACCAGTCACAAGTGCTCCACCAGACTCTGCTCGAGTACCTGCATTGGAAAAAAAGATGGTCGCTTGTCTCTTGAGGATGCTCACAGAGCCAGCACCTGTTAGCAAGACAGATGCCCCATGTTTGGAGCTTATCACAGGTTTTAAGTCTACCTTTTAGAGTAATCCAAGAGATAAATTTAGCCTTGGGGGTAGACCAAGAGTTCCAGCATATATTGGACCAAGCGAAGGGCCGGGGAGGGGTAGAGACATCCTTATAGAATAAGCTGACCCTAGAGCGGCTAGGATAGGAGTGGAATAGGGAATAGGCATCATTGGGTGACCCACATTGATCAATCCACCAATCCCTAGCCTGAAGGATTGCTTTCCAGATCCATGGATCATTCCCTTTAGCAGCGGTCGTCCATATGGTACAAGTGGGCAGGAAGAGCTTGTGGATCCATTGGATCCAAAGGCGTTATGGGTCGTGGGCGATGGCTGAGATAGTCTTGAGCATGAAACACATATTCCATTTATGTATATCTTTTAGCCCTAGACCGCCATTTTTCTTAGTGTTGGTAATGGCGCTCCAAGCAACTGGAGGGGCAGAGCTGCTTTCTGCCTCTCCTGACCAAAGGAATGACCGGAAGCAGTTGTTGACCCTTTTAACAACAGACTTAGGGATAGCTATACAGGAGGCCCAGAACCCCACAACACCAAAGAGAGTACTTTGGATGAGCGCAAGCCTACCCGCAAACGAGAGGGATTTACTGCTCCAAGATGTGATAGCTTTGCGGATGCTATCCATTAGGGGGTTGAAATCAGCAGCTCTTGGCTTCCTAGCAGTGATAGGTATGCCCAGATAGCGGAATGGGAATGACCCCTGGTTAAATCCCGTTAGCTGTATAAGCGAGTCAGCAAGCGCAGGAGTAACCCCCCCAAGGAAAAGGTCTGATTTGGTATGGTTAAGCATAAGCCCAGAGACATTAGAGAAGAGATTTATTTTGTCAAGCATAAGACTAATGGAGTGTTTATCCCCTCTACAAAATAGAAGGGCATCATCTGCAAAGAAAAGATGGGTGATACGGAGAGGTTTGCATGATGGATGGTAATGGAAACCTGTGGAGCACTGAAGTTGGTCAAGAAGGCGAGAGAGAATGTCCATAACCAGCGCGAATAGGTATGGTGAAAGGGGGTCGCCTTGGCGCAATCCCAGCTCCCCTTTGAAGGATGCTGAGGGGTAGCCATTGATGTTTATTGAGAATGAGGTTGTAGTGACACATTGCATAATCCAGTTCCTAAATTACGGGGGGAAGTTTAGGAAGGAGAGAGTGTCCTAGAGGAAGGTCCAGTCGACAGTGTCGAAGGCTTTTCTGATGTCCATCTTCATTGTGCATCGAGGGGATATATGGGCTCTTTGATAGTTTTTCATAAGGCACGAGCAAAGCTGAATATTGTCTGATATAAGGCGGCCTTTGATGAACGCCCCTTGGTTAGCACTCACTAGGGAGGGGAGGACATTCTTAAGTCTCTCTGCAAGGATTTTGCTAATAATTTTGTAAAGGGTGTTGCAGCAGGAGATAGGTCTGTAGTCCCCAGGGGATGATGCATTGTCCGACTTTGGTATGAGCGTGATGAGAGTGGCATTAATCTCTTTGAGAAGCCGACCATTGTGGAAGAAACTTTTAACTGCATCACAAATATCATTACCTATGAGGGGCCAGGCTGCCTTAAAGAATTTGGCAGTGTAACCATCGGGATTGGGGCTTTATCATCACCAATGGAGAAGAGTGCTGATTTAATAGTATTATTATCAACCGGACGGATTATGGAAGCCCAAGAGGATTGGTCCAGCAGCCTACAATTGTCCAAATTCAGATCAGTGAGTGAACAAGAGAGTGGAGCTCTAGAACCTAGCAATTGTTGGAAGTGGTCAACTAGGCATTTCTCAATGTCGAGAGGAGTATTGAGGACATTACCCCGATCGTTGGTAATGGACGCGATGGAGTTTTTGTTCCTTCTTGCTTTTATGGCTCTATGGTAGAACGAAGAATTAGAATCAGCAAACTTTAGCCAGCGGGTTTTCGAGAGCTGGCGGAGGAACAGGAGCTCCTGGGAATCCCTAGCAAGGAGCTTATGCCTCAGTGATTTCTCCTGAGAGATGAGGTTTGCGTTCCAAGGGTCAAGATCTAAACTTTTTTGAACGTCAGCGAGTTCATGTCTAATGCTTTGGCTTTTGTCCCCAATGGAGCCATACTCCTTTTTATGTAGAGTAATGAGCCCAGATCTTAGGCGCCAGAGCTTTTGGACAATAGTGTGCATTCGTCCCCCCCTTGGAGAGTAATCCCAGACGTCCCTGACAAGGGGAAGGAAGGAAGGGTCCGAGATCCAAAGATTGAGAAACTTAAAACATCTCCTTCGGGGGGCGGGGGCGGGGAGGGTGATGATCATTGGACTATGGTCCGAGACCAGAGGAGGGAGGAAGGTAGCATAGCTCGTGGGAAACCTGAGGATCCATTCCTCGTTTACTAAGACTCTATCAATTTTCCCAAGGATGCGCCTGTGGTCAAATTGGTTATTCCACCAGGTGAAAAAGCGTCCATAAAAGCGAAGGTCTTGTAACTCAGTTCTGGAGACACAATCGGCGAAGTCTCGGTAGTCACCCGGCTGGGGGTTTCGCATGCTGATCCTTTCTTGAGCGTAAAGGATATTGTTAAAGTCTCCTGCCACAACCCACGGCCCAGTAATGGTGTGGGTGAGATTGATGGTGTCATCCCAGAGAAGGGCTCTGAGGCTAGGGTAGTTGCTCCCGTAGACAATTGAGATGGTAAAGTCGTGGCCCCCGAGAATAGAAGCCTTGCAAGAGAGGATTTGATCTGAACAATGGAAGAGGGTGAGGGTGATGATGGAGGGGTTGTAGAGGGTCCAGATGCGCCCGCTTGGATTCGCCCCATAGTTGTGGACAATACTCCAAGTAGGGAAGAATCGAGCTAGAATAGAGGGGAGGTTATTGAATGAAACATGGGTTTCCAGAAGGCTAAACACACAAAGCTTGTTGTTAGCCATAAATTTTTGGATCTCAAGGAGTTTGGGTTGGTCGTTGCAACCCCTGACGTTCCAAACTACCAAATTCATAGAGAGGGGGCAGATGAGGGAGCGGGGAGGGCATTGCCCTTATCCAAGATTGCAAAAGAATTAGAGAGCTGGGGGAAAAGGTCATCAGGAAGGGGCTGCAGAGCTTTATCTGGGGGATTCTTTCCTGAAGTGGTGACCTCCGGCCACGGGTCCTCATAGATAGGATTTAGCACAAGCTGGAGAGAGGGGGACATCAAAAGTTTAGGGCTAGTAGGGGAGCAATCAGGATCCGGCTGACCGGTAAGACTTGGGGAAGAGGCCCTAGGTGACTGGATTAGGCCCTTCAAAGAGTGGGGTGTAGGAGCCAAAACAACGGTGGTCTGTGTAGTGTCACTATCGGATGGGGCTGACTGGTCTGAGGAGGTCTGCATGTTGGGGTTCTTAGAAAGGGTGGGGGTGTCTAACAAGGAATGGGGGCTCACCCTCGGGGCACGGCCCGTGGAACGGTGAGAGGGTGCTGAGGTTTAGGAACCAGAGAGCGCCCTGGTCGGGTTGATTCAGGGCGGGCGGTACTTGGACAGCGAGCAGACGAATGCCCAAGGCGGATGCAGGAGGAGCAAGTGATTGGCTCCCATTCATAGACAACCGGCTGAAAGTGGATACCTTTGGGGGTGCGGATCTCAATCTCTCTAGTAACTTCTGAACTGAAATCCACTTCCATGAGGGCCCGAGCGAAAGATATTCTAGATTTGGATGCTGTGGATTGGTCTGTGTGGAGTGAGGAGCCGACCTTAGAGCAGATCTTAGAGAGACTGGATTGGGACCAGAGGCTAATAGGAAGCCTGGGAAGCTGGATCCAAACTGGGATGCGGTTCAGGTCCTTGGGGTTGAAGGTGAGGTCAGGGGACCATTTTTTTAGAACAAGAGGAGATGAGTGAAGTAGCCAAGGGCCCTTTTCAAGAACTTGATGGAGATCCTCATCATTGTCAAATCGGAAAAGGAACCATCCCTCTTCGTGGAGGAGGATCTGGGGGGTGGGCACAAAGTTCCATGCTCGTTTAACATATTCTTTGACGATATTAAAGCCAAATTTCCGTCCCCAGATATAGCCCACTAATGCATTTCTCCAATGGTCAATTTCAGGTAAGAGGTCATGCTCCTCAATCGTAACATAGGGAGTATCAGAAATTGAAGTTTCATTGCTCTCAGTACACAAAGTCATACCACTATTCGATTTTTGTTTAGCTAATAGCATGTCAAGGAATGAGGGAATAGGCTTAGTACCTCGCATCATCTTATTCACTCGATTCGGATGAGATGATCTTTTGGCCACTGGAACTCGCTCGCTCAATGGTGCTGGTGCTTGACCGACCGGTTCTTCGGGAGCTAGAGAGACCTCGTCTCCAGTAGATGCGTCTGGCCGGTTAATGTACTCCACCATGCCCGAGTCGATTGGGGGGTTCAGATCCACAATCAAGTCAATAGCTGGAGTCGAAGAAGAAATGGTTTCTGCAACCATCTGAGTGGACCCATTCTTGTGAAAGAACACATGGGGTTCAATACCAACACCCAATCGATCCAGAGGTGGATTCTCAGAAGCTGTCACGCGGAGGCCGGCCTGGTCTTGGACGACCTGTCCAGCGGGAATCAATCCCAGTTTTTGAGCCGCATCCGCATCTACCACAGCAGCACACGAGACTCCATTTGGTGTTGGAGGAGGGACCCCAGCCACTTCACCGGACTCGGCCGCATCAACACGGGAACCTGCGCCAACAAAATGACCACGCCCAGCTTCATCCAAGCGTAAATCAGAGCCGCCAGACTGAGACAGGGGAGAAGCAAGCGCCGTTTGAGCCAGGGGGAGAGAAGCAACTGTCGCGGTTGAAGAAAAAGACAGGGGGCAAGTCCGATCTGAACTGGGCAACACAGGACCACCGCCATCGTAGCCCACCAGATCCGTCGCCTCGCTAACTGAACCTTGGGGGGGACTCCACCATCAGAGCCCGTATCTAGGACCAGAGACTCCATAGCAGGCGTAGAGGGTGCCATAGCAGCCTCACCAATCGGAGCTCCACTAGCTGGGGGAGACGCAGGATTGGAGCGGGTGATGGGGCGCTTCCTACCCATCAGAGCTTCAGAGAACCAGAGGGAGGAGAGCAGGGGAGGAAGGGCCAACCGGAGTGGGACCTAGCCACCAGGATGTGGCCTGGCGGGCGGCGGCAGGAGCATGCGGCGCCTCAGTCGGAGCAGAGTTGCGGGGGAACTCCAGAGGAGATGTTGGGAGACGTCGGGGGGAAGAAGACCGGAGCGGGGGGATTGGAAATCGCCAGGGGGGGGGGGGCGTGGAGCGCGTAGTTAGTTTTAATAGAAACTTAGTTTGATCAATATTCTTTTTCCTCTTTAATTAATTCCTTCTGAAGATAATGCTGAGTAAAGAGTTTGTTGAGATCTTTTACTCAAGCTGGTGCAAAGGTTGTTGAGATATTTCTGGTGAGACTCAGGCTGACACTTTTGCCACATCAAAAATATAATGTAAAATACATTTACAATGTACCTTCCTTCATCTAATTCCCCGACCGAGATCCATCCTCCTCATCGACACCGTGTTGGTGGCTTGGGATCTCTTGCATGTCGACTGTGGGCTTCAGATTTTATGTTCAAGCTCCTCTCGTTTCGAGAGCTATCATCCACAGTGACACCGTGGAGACCCCCGAGCTTTTGCATTTAAATTTAATAAAGGTGGTTGTAGAGAAAAAGACGGTGATTGGCTTCCAAATCTGTGTTTCTGCTCTTCTCACCCGAGATCTATCCTCATCAGTGACACCAATTTAAAGGCGTTGAAGTTGTTGCATGTCGATTTTGGCTTCCAAATTCGTCATCTAGCTTTTCGTGTCGGAGTTCTTTCCTTCACAGTTGAGCTTTTGAAATTTTTATATGTCGGTCTTGTCTTATGTTCGTATGTAGTTTTTTATTCGAGCAATAAATCTAAGAATCTTGTTTCCGGATCTAACAATAGATAAAGAAATATTGTTTCCAGATATTAGATTTATTTAATAATTTTGTTGGTTTATGGATATATACCCTACTTTCTCTTAGTTCCTGAATCAATATTCTAGGTTGATCTTAAAAAAAAGTTTCCACAAAATAAGTATATTTACCATGCATTTTGGAGTCGGTGCGCAGTGCACTGGTCACATGTCGAACAACAACCACTTCTAGAGTTCTACTGCCTCCCGCAATTTGCATGCAGCATATACCTTATTCAATGCAGCATGCAAGTTTCCATCCGCCTTCTAACAAAGCACCAGCTTAGTCAGTTGAAATCCCCCGTTTCCAATTCCACCCTTTAATCGCTTCACCCCTCACCTATATGAACCTATCCCCAACAACTGCTCACTTTAAACCCTCAAATCACCAACAAATCCAATCAATCAATGGCGCCGCACCGCATCGTCTCCTCGGAATGCACCCTCCGTATGTCCGCATCTACCCTCCTGCTTCTTCTCATCTCCACCTCTCCTCCCTTCCTCCTCCTCTTCCATAATAACCACCACGCCACCGCCGCCGCCTACCCTATCTACCCTTGGTCAACATTCTACCTCGACTTTCAGAACAGTTTCAGCAAGCCTTCCTCGACTCTGCAACTCAACTGTAGCAAAATGATGACAGGTACTGCCAAAAAGCTACCGCCGGTGGTTATCAGTCAGAACGATCACTGGGGTTTCAATTTCCGCAAGAACTGGTATCCGATCCATTACATCTGCCATTATGGGTGTCTTGGGAAGACTGGCAACTTCGAGGCCTGGGAAGATGATAGCACATTCATTGATCGTGTGTGTGGCGGGAGACACTGCCAATGGTTGGCCCAAGACGACGGGTTTTACTTGCTTAATCTTAAGGATAACAAGTTTCATAAGCGGTTTAAACTGTAGCTCAGGTTGGAGTAATTAATCGCTTAATTGCTGGGGGTTTTAATCTAGGAGAAAGCTGAGTGATGCTAATTAAATAGATACTACTCCCTCCGTCCCACTTTGACCGTCCTATTTACTATTTAGACATGTCGTTTGGCTTCAATTTTTAACATATAAAATAAATTAATTTGAAAATTTAAGTTTTGCATATGATTCCTTATATGATAAACTATATAATACAAAATTTAGTTTTATAAAATTATTTTACCTTATATGTTTAATATTGAGGTGTAAAAACGTGCCAAAAAGTAAACAGGACACTTATGACGGGACGGAGGTAGTATGTGATATGGTGGTTACTATATATATATAAACCGTATCTGGGATGTGATAAAATTCAAAGGGGGTCTCTCTTTTGTTGCAATTGGAATTACTCTATTCCACCTTATTTATAAATTAATATTTATAATTTATTTTTATAGCTGAGAACCATTAACCTCGGTTTGGTTGATTAAACGGGCGTGTGTTTTTTCTAACAAAAGCAAGAGCAATTGTCGATAACTTACACGCTTGTAGGAGGTAATATGTGAAATAACAGTATAACTTACACGTTTTCACATCAACTGAATACTATAGGCTTAGTATGGTCTGACCGATTGCATCGGGTTAAATGCATTGGATGTTCGTTTAGGGCATATGTGTTCCCGTGTAAGCAGTTGATCAAATATTGTAGAAAAAAATCAAGTAAATTAATCTTCAAAATTGAATCATTTAACTGTAAATTTTGCCCAAATTGTTTGGTGCTTTACACTTGTATCTATATTCCTCTTATTTTTTCGAAAACAACAGACCTTAATATAAAGTAATATTTCGCAATATGTTCTAGCAATAGCATTATTATTAGTGTTTTATTCGTAAGTAAGATTTTAAGGGCACAACGTGATAACGTAGTCTCCTCCAGTAGGGCAGGTGAAGGTGGACGAACTATCATCATAAGCATAACTGTAAGCTTGTGGACAGTTATCCTTGAATATCCTCGAGTAGTTGGTTGGCGGGCATGTCTCCGGCTTGTTATGAGCTCCAGTGCAACAATACTCCTCATTACCAAAAGCCAAGCAAGCACTCTTACATCCAACCACACCATTAGCGCTCTGCACGGCCAGCTCGTTTGGACATGCCTATAATGAATTGAATAATTGGTGTCTGTTTCCCTCGACTGAATTGTATTTAAATACATACAATAAGAACGTTGAAGTGAGTAGTAGATCCTAAATCTAAGGAGTTAGTGGAGAACTACTAGGTTGGTTGAGAGGAAAAGATGGAGATGGTTAGGTAGTGGAGAGATGTTAGGAAGGGAATTACAATATTAATTATATTAACTATTTTCCTTAATATGCCCCGCAAGCTGAACGGCCGGTGGTCGAGTTCGAGCTTGGATATGTTGGTGTCAAACTGCGCTCGCGGAAGTGCTTTGGTCAGGACGTCTGCAAGTTGGTCAGTCGTCGAGATGTGTTGTATGCGAAAGATACCGGCTTGGACCTTTTGTCGAACAAAGTGGTATGCAATGGCAACGTGTTTCATTCGGGAGTGAAACACCGGGTTGGATGACAGGAATGTGGCACACATATTGTCACAGTGAATTGTCGGTGGGGCCACAGGATGGTGTAGTTCTTGCAGGAGGGATAGTAGCCATAGGACTTCAGAGGCGGTGTCGGCAAGAGCTTTGTATTCTGCTTCGGTGGAGGAGCGGGCTACAGCTTTTTGTTTTCTGGAGCTCCAGGAGATCGGGGTGGTGCCGAGGTAGATGAGATAGCCGGTGGTGGATATGTAATCGTCATGATCGTCAGCCCAGTCCGCATCAGAGTATGCATTGATTGTGTTGGACTGATGGGGCCTGATGTGGATGCCGTGTGTGATTGTACCGGCGAGGTAGCGGAGCAGGCGTTTCAGCGCCGTCCAGTGTTGAAGTGTGGGTGTCTGCATGAACTGAGAGAGCCGGTTCACAGTGAAGGCGATATCGGGACAGGCGAGTCCGTGGTATTGTAGGCTGCCAACTAGTTGGCGATAGGTTGTGGGGTTGTCGAGAAGGTCGGTGGCACTGCGAGTTAGAGGTGTGGTGGAGGTGATTGGGGTGGGGGATGGTTTGCAGTCATCCATACCTGCTTTTGTGAGAATGTCGTGAATATACTTTCGTTGAGATAGGAATAAACCATGAGTAGTAGGGATGACTTCCACCCCAAGAAAGTAGGAGAGGGGACCAAGGTCTTTTAAAGAAAAACGGTTGGAGAGAGTTGTGATGAGGTGCTGTACGGCCGTGGTTGTGTTGCCGGTGATGATTATATCATCGACATAGACAAGGAGGAAAAGGGTGGTTTGGTTGTGGGTGTAGATAAAGAGGGAGGAGTCGGATTCGGCGGGGTGGAAGCCCTGAGTGAGAAGGAAATTTTTGAGTTCGGTGTACCATGCACGTGGTGCTTGGCGAAGTCCATATAAGGCCCGGTTGAGGCGGCATACATGATGAGGTCTTTCGGGGTTGACGAAGCCGGGGGGTTGGGAGACAAAGACTTCTTCTGGGAGTGATCCTTGAAGAAAGGCATTGTTGATGTCCAATTGGCGGAGAGGCCAGTTGTTGGAGACGGCGAGGGTGAGGATGACGCGAACGGTGATGGGTTTGACCACCGGGCTATATGCTTCATTGTAGTCCCAGCCGGGTCGTTGGGTGAAGCCCTTTGCGACCAGGCGGGCTTTCAAGCGATCAACAGTGCCATCGGGATGATACTTGGTTCGATAGATCCACTTGGTGCTGACGATGTTGTATGTCGGTTGAGGGGATACGAGAATCCAAGTGTTGTTGCGAATGAGAGCGTCGTACTCCTGTTGCATTGCCAGGCGCCATGATGGGTGTTTGAGGGCCTGAGTAATGGTGCGGGGCTCGGGCGGGGAGGAGGTGGTGGCTGTGAGATTGAGCTTCTGAATCGGTTTGGAGATGCCGTGAGCTGAGCGTGTGATGGGGCGTGTGGGCATGGTTTGTAATTGTGGTGGTGTGGTTGGATTGTAAGGGGTCGGGGATGGAGATTGGTGCGGAAGACTATGGTGTGAAGGGAGAGATTGAGGGGGCTGGCTTGGGCTGGGTGGGGGAGTCGGGGTTTGGGCCGTGGGTTGAGGGAGCAGGGAAGTAATTGGGGCGGGTGCAAGAGGTTGGGGGTTGGGTAAGACTGGGCCGGGGTGAGGAGAGCGACGTGGCCTGGCACGGGACGGGGGTTGACGTGGGCTGAAGAGGGAGGTGGAGTGGGAGATCGGTCCAAGTAGAGGGATCGAGCTCGGGAGGTGGGTCATGGGCCAGGTCTTGGGGCATGGTTTTGAAAGGAAATATATCCTCGTTGAAGGTGACGTGCCGAGAAACATATATGCGGTTCGTTTTTGGATCCAAACAATAATACGCGTGTTGACTGGTTGAGTACCCTGCAAAGATGCAAACAATAGACTTGGGGTCGAGTTTGTTAGTCGTGTACGGTTTTAACCACGGATAACATAAACAACCGAAGCTCTTTAATTTCGTGTAGTCCACAGATTCATTTAATAAACAAAAATACGGTGTGTGTGAATGAAGAGTAGGGGTGGGTAATCGATTGATGAGGTATACGGCAGTAAGCATCGCATGAGGCCAGAATTTGGTGGGGAGGCCAGAGTAACTGAGGAGGGAGAGACCGGTTTCGACGACATGTCGGTTTTTGCGTTCCGAAATTCCATTGTGTTCAGGAGTGTGGGGCGGGGTTGTGAAATGACTGATGCCGGTTGTTTGGAGATAACGTGTGAGACCGATATATTCCCCCCGCTGTCGGTGTATAATATTTTGATTTTTTTGTTGAAGAATGTTTCCACAAGCTTATGATATTGAGGAAAGATAATGGAAACGTCGCTTTTGCGTTTCATGGGGTATAACCAAGTGTAACGGGTAAAATGGTCAACAAATAAAACATAATATTTGTAGCCGTTGTAGGAGGGAACGGGGGAGGTCCAGACATCGCTAAATATGATTTCAAGTTTGTCGGAGGAATGTAAACTGGAACGAGCAAAAGGAAGTTTGTGACTTTTATTTAACTGGCATGCAGTACAGTCTTTTTGAGAATAATTTGAAGTACAAAATTGAAATTGTTTTTGTAAATATTGGAAAGTAGACGTGGAGGGGTGGCCCAGACGATGACGCCAGACGCCGTTGGATGTGGAACTTATTAGATAGGCCAATGGGGGTGGGGTGGGCCATGCATAGACTCCGTTGGTGCAGGGCCCGGTTGCTAGGATGTTACCTGTGGTGAGATGCTTGACAGAAAAAGAGTCAGGTAAAAATGTGACGGAACAATTGTGGTGTTGTGTGAGTTGAGAAACAGAAATAATATTTTTAGTCATTGTGGGTACACACAGTGCATTATGTAAATTAAAAGAATATGCGGACCCAGAAAGTAAAAGAGTACCGGCGGATGTTATTGGTAAACCGTCCCCGTTGCCCACATGCAACTCGTCTGGGCCGGAATAAGGATAGGAGCTCGTGAGTTGGGCTGGGTCAGTGACAACATGGTGCGACGCACCACTGTCGAGAAGGAAACCAGACGGAGAGGTAGCGGTGGTGACGGTGTTCGCCTGGGGGTTGCGGGTCGGCGGTGGTGGTGGTTGGGCATTGGGGAACTGCCGCTTGAAGTCTTCACAGACGGTAATCCAGTGACCCACTCCTCGACACCATTGGCAACGACCGAGAAAAGGTTTGGGGGCAGCTGACGAGCCGCGGGTGTGGTAGGGTTGGCGGTTGGAGGCGCCAGGTGAGGCGGCACCGGGGGAATGGGAAGGGGCGCCGTAGGTCGAGACGGGCGAGCTACGATTTTTGCCAGAGGAAGAGCGGTGTTTGGAGGTTGCGACGAGTGTTGTGGCGGAGGCCAGATTCGTGGCGGTGGTGTTGAGTTCCAGTTCACAAACCAGGAGCTTGTCATGGAGCTCGGCGATGTCAATGGTGGAATCCCGGGCCTTGATGGCGTCAACAATGGCAGCGTAGGAATCGTCAAGGCCGTGGAGAATGTGAGCAACAATGTCGTCGGCATCCACCGGCTTTCCCAGTTCGGCCAGAAGATCGGTGGTGGCAGTGATGGTTTGTATGTATTCGGTGATTGATTGGGCGCCTTTGACGATAGTGCGCAGCCTCTGTTTGAGCTGATTGATGCGGCCCTTCGACGGATTGGCGTAGGTTGAAGTTAGTGTATCCCAGGCCTCCTTCGTTGTCTTGGCGCGGGTGATGAGGGGTGCAACAGGCGCAGTGAGTGTGCCGACAAGGGCGCCAAACAGGAGCCGATCTTGACGGTGCCAGGCGGTGTAGGCTGGGTTGGAGGTGGTGGACTCAGCGGTGGTGGTTGTTTTCGGTGGGGCGGTGGATGAGCCATCTACGAATTTCAGAAGGTCATAGCCTTGTAAAATGGCTTGCATTTGAACTTTCCAGGTAATGAAATTCTGTGGTGTTAATTTGATTATATTGGAAAGATTAACGATAATGAATGGTTGGTTGGCATCGTTGGGGTTGGTGAGTGTGGTGGAGAGGTTGGCCATTGTTGGGTAGTGTCTAGCGCAGAGACAGAACTGATGGTGGTGGGCAGACCGGGATTAGGCTGATACCATGTAATGAATTGAATAATTGGTGTTTGTTTCCCTTGATTGAATTGTATTTAAATACATACAATAAGAACGTTGAAGTGAGTAGTAGATCCTAAATCTAAGGAGTTAGTGGAGAACTACTAGGTTGGTTGAGAGGAAAAGATAGAGATGGTTAGGTAGTGGAGAGATGTTAGGAAGGGAATTACAATATTAATTATATTAACTATTTTCCTTAATAATGCCTGGTTGATATCTATGTTGCAACTTGTGGTTTGACAACCGCCGGACTGCGGTGTGACAGACATTGGTAAGTTGAATCCATCTACAAGGCTGATGTCATAAAAGTCTTTCCCACCATCCCCATTTAAGGTAAACTCGACCAAGGCCACAGGCGGAGCACCACCAGCACCGTTGCAGGGTACTTGGCCAGACCCACAATCCCCAACCGTACAAGTGAATCGGTCGGCTGAATTGCAATTGGTTCTGACCCAAAACCGACCAGACCAACTTGTTGGGGCGTCCAAAGAGGAGGAGACGCCAGGGGCTAACTCAAACCCTGTGGACCCAAGTGGAGGAGAATTACTGGCTGTTAGTGCACCAGGCCATACGGTGTACTAACATTTGTTCATGAATGTGAACTTAACGGATTCACTGCCTGTTGAAGTAGAATTATGAAATCAAAGGCAAAGTGTTAATTATGGAATGGAAGACATATATACTCCTAATCAACTCAAGTGTTTAACAACATAACAATCTCATTTTGTTTGCATGAAGTGAATTAGCTAGGCAGGCATCTTGTATGTGCAAAATACATGCCCAAGTACTTCTGAAACAAAGAAAACCTCACCAGTTATGGAGAAGGACGCGATTATTGCGATGAAAACAATTAGGAACCAAGAAGCATAAAAGCCCAAGCATAATGGGCTGTTTTCTTATGGGCTTTCGTATCCATAGTTCTAGTATAATTATCAGGGTCCATCCCTTTGTTCTAGTATATTCTATTCAGTAGTATAAATATATGATGTAATGTCCTGTTTACACACGATTGAATACAGCAGTACTATCTCTGATGAATTACATAAATATCTTTCCCTCTCGTTTTAATATGGCTCATCTAGTCAAACTGAAACCAAGCAATTTTCGTTTATGGAAAGGCATGTTGCTTCCGTTTTTAAGAGGTAATGACCTCTATAAGTACTTGGATGGAAGTACTCCATGTCCAAACAAAGAGATCAATGGAGAATCGAATCAGGAATATCTCACATGGAAACAACAGGATCAACTTGTTGTCTCAGTCCTATTCCTATCTCTATCCGAAGAAATTGCCAGCCAGGTAATTGATTTAGAAACCTCTGTTCAAGTCTGGGAAGCCTTACATGCTTCATTTTCTGCCCAAACTGCCGCTCACCTAGGCCAACTCCACCTTCAAATGGCTAGCCTCCCAAAAAAATCAGATGAAGATATCACCTCTTACTTTAACAGGGCCAAAATTCTTTCCTCATCTCTCGCTATCACTGGTCACACTGTCTCTGACCGAGAGTTTCAATCATTCATACTCAGAGGTTTGTCAAAAGAATATGAAGCAGTTGTCACAAACATAATAACTCGATCTGATGTTTCCACCCCTTCTCAGATCTACAACTATCTCCTAATCTATGAAGATATTCTTAATCAGTCTAAAAACAAAGTAACAGAAACTGTTTGTGTTAATGCCACAGACACAAATACTGCAGATTCCTTTAAGAAAAACAATCAGAATCGAGGAAGAGGAGGTTATCAGAATAATAGAGGAGGTGGACGTGGCAGGAACACCTATAGGGGTGGAGGCCGTGGTGGCCGTGGTTCATATTTTAATGGACAAACAGATTCTAGACCTAGCTGTCAAATCTGTAATAAGAAAGGTCACATTGCTGCTGTGTGCTACCACAGATTTAATCAAACCTACCAGAGTCTTCCCCCTCCTTCCTTTTCGGCAAATGCTACTGGTAATGTTGTATACAATGACTGGCTTCCTGACACAGCTGCCAGTCACCATTTCTCTGGTGACTTATCCAGACTCAATCTAGGAAACAACGAGTACTCAGGTCATGACACTATCACTCTAGGAGATGGATCTGGCCTACCAATTTCACACCAGGGCTCAGGTTCTATCTCCCATCCTTCTGGTGAATTTATACTGAAGCAGATCTATCATTCTCCAACTCTAAATAAACACTTAATTTCTGTTAGACAATTCTGTCTTGACAATAGTGTTTATTTTGAATTCTATGGTTCTGGTTTTCTGTTAAAGGATCTTACATCCAAGAAAGTCCTTCTCCAAGGAACTGTTAAAGATGGAGTTTATGTGCTGCCACATTCTCCACCTCCGCAAGCTCATTCTACCAAGTTGCTACCAGGCACCAAGACCACACCAACAATTTGGCACAGGAGGCTGGGACATCCTTCCAGTCTTATTACCAATAAAATTTTGTCTGACTACAGTCTACCCTCACTGTCCTCTAGATTCTCTGAATTTTGTGATTCTTGCTGTCAAGGGAAGCACCATGCTCTCCCTCACTATAACAGAGTTTCTAGAGCTGCTAGACCTTTTGAGTTACTCTTTCTAGATGTATGGGGACCGGCATATATTTCCTCAGTTGATGGATTCAGATATTTCTTATTGGTTGTAGATGATTTTTCCAAATATATTTGGATCTACCCTATGGCATGTAAATCTGATGTTCAGCTAATTTTTGGCAAGTTTATCAGGCTTATTCACACACAGTTTGGTTCTACTATTAAGAATATTCAAACAGATGGTGGTGGAGAGTTTACTGCTCTCAATACCTTGACCTCTACATATGGCATTCATCACAGACTTTCTTGCCCTTATTCTCATCAGCAGAATGGGGCGGTTGAGATTAAGAATCGTTACATATTGGATAAAACCCTCACTCTATTGGCTCAGTCTCAGTTACCATTTAAGTTCTGGTCATATGCTGCTGTTACTGTTGCGTTCCTAAGTAACAGAACCCCTGCAAAGCTTCTGTCCTATAAAACCCCTTATGAGGTTCTGTTTCACACCCCACCAGATTACACTATCCTAAGAGTTTTTGGCTGCGCATGCTGGCCTAATCTCAGGCCCCACAACTCTCATAAGCTGGCCTACAGATCCTCCCCTTGTGTTTTCCTCGGTTATTCTCCTAGACATCATGGCTACATCTGCTATTGTCTCTCCACAAGGAAAACTTACATAAGCCGGGACGTTATCTTTAATGAAGAACATTTCCCTTTTAACCAACCACTTTCCCCTCCTACCTCAGACTCTCAACTCTACCCTGTCCTGATTCCCACTACCTCCACGCTATCAGTCCCTCCACCCACTATATCTAACCCCACTACCAGCTCAGAAATTTCAACTACCTCAGAACCTTCACCATCCACTCCTGCTCCACATACAGACCCTGCTCCACAATCCAACCCTGCTCCACATACAGACCCTGCACCACAACCCAACCCTCCTCTTCACCCTATGGTTACCAGAGCTCGGGCACACATTCATAAGCCTTTAACCCGCACTGATGGAACTATACCATGGTGTAATACCTCTACCCTCACCAACCACACTGCCCCTGCTGTCCCTGATGAGCCTTCTTTCAAACAGGCTCAAGATTTCCCAGAATGGAGGGAGGCCATCCTCCGAGAATATAATGCCCTACTCGACACACACACATGGGACTTGGTCCCTTATCAACAAGGAATGAGTATATTAGGAGTCAAGTGGCTTCTAAAAACAAAGAAAAAGGGGGATGGTACTATAGAACGCAGAAAAGCAAGGTTAGTAGCTCAAGGCTACAATCAGACTTTTGGTGTGGATTATTTTGACACCTACAGTCCTGTGGTAAAGGTTACCACTATCAGAACTGTCCTAGCTCTTGCGGTTTCTATGAACTGGCCTCTACAACATTTGGATATTCAGAATGTATTCTTAAATGGTGAGCTTGAGGAAGCAGTCTTTGTCAAACAGCCCCCTGGCTTTATTGATGCCTCTAAGCCTACACATGTTTGCAAACTCAGGAAAGCCCTCTATGGGCTAAAACAATCCCCCAGAGCTTGGTATTCTACTCTCAGCTCTTTCCTAGTTCATCTTGGTTTTTATCTCTCTACAACTGACAGCTCACTGTTTATTTTTAAGCAAGGGAAAGATGTTATCTACATGCTGATTTATGTAGATGATATTCTACTTACTAGTTCTTCTCTAGACCTACTGTCCCATCTCAAAACACAGCTCAAAACTAGATTCCCGGTTAAAGACCTTGGCAATCTATCTTACTTTCTGGGTGTTTCTGCTCACCGTTCCCCTCAAGGTCTCCTCCTCACTCAGGAGAAATATATATCAGACATCCTACACAAAACAAACATGACTTCATCCAAACCTATTTCTACACCCAGCTGCACCACTACTTGCCTAGATGCATCTGAGACACCTCTGTTTGAGGATGTTACTCTATATCGCAGCACAGTGGGATCACTTCAGTACCTTGCTATGACTAGACCCGATATTCAATTTGCTGTCAACCGTGTCTGTCAATTCATGCACAAACCACAAACAATTCATTGGACAGCTGTTAAGCGCATCTTACGATACCTGAATCAGACGAGGCGCCTTGGGGTTTTCTACCCAGCAACTCCCATTGATTCCATGACTGTGTTCTCTGATGCGGACTGGGCAGGCTCGATTTTGGACCGTCGGTCAACCACCGGGTTTTGCGTCTTCCTTGGTTCGCACATGGTCTCCTGGAGTTCAAGAAAGCAAAGGTCAGTAGCGAAATCAACCACGGAGGCTGAGTACAAAGCTCTATCTACCGCCGCTGCTGAATCAATTTGGATCTTGCGACTTTTACAAGAATTAGGGTTTCGGTTGTTCAAACCCCCAAAACTCTACTGTGACAACATCAGTGCAACCTATCTAACAAAAAATCCTATCTTTCATAGTCGTATGAAACATGTGGATGTGGATTACCATTTTGTTCGAGAGCGCGTTGCCATGGGTGCTTTCACTGTCGAGCATGTCCCGCTTCAGCGCAGCTTGCGGATGTTCTCACAAAGTCGTTGTCTCCATCGGCATTCTCTCAGGTCCGGTCAAAACTACCGCTACACAGTCGTATTGACCGCGGGGGGATAAAAGCCCAAGCATAATGGGCTGTTTTCTTATCGGCTTTCGTATCCATAGTTCTAGTATAATTATCAGGATCCATCCCTTTGTTCTAGTATATTCTATTCAGTAATATAAATATATGATGTAATGTCCTGTTTACACACGATTGAATACAACAGTACTATCTCTGATGAATTACATAAATATCTTTCCCTCTCGTTTTAATAAAGCACCCATGATGTAATTAACAACTTCAACTTTCTGTCTCACGAGTCAAGATCGAGATAAACTACTACTTTTCTTGATAGCTAGCTTGTTGATGATTCTGTATTGCGAAGATCAGTAGCTTTGGCTTGGTGATGATGCATGAGTAGGTAACCAATGTGGTGTTTATATAGGGGAAGAGCTGGTACAATTAATGGACATCTCTATTATATATATTGTATCTTAAGAAAGGAGGTCCGAAAAGTCAGAGTCCGCATTAGGGAAAGAGTATCTAGGAAGTCAACTAAATTGATGAATTTGAATCATTCTAACAGCGTAGTTGATAATCGACTCCTTCAATATTCAAGGTTATCATTTACCGCCTAACTGGAAATTCTGTATTTCTAACATGTGCTAATTAATGTTATAATACATGCATTTGGAAAGTCTTCGGTAACATTAGCTTATCCGCTCATGGATATGAAATTATTTACTTTTTAATTTATTAACCAATTAACTCTTGGCTACACCACATGTAACTATTTTTAATTATATTAACTGTATTTGTGGGTATACAAAACTATACATGTGGGTATATAAAACTGTACATTTATGTAGATTAATGTTGTGATTGTTATTGTGCTTGCCCGTTAGACCAAACATAGTAATCAAAGAAACAAATGCTTTATATATATATAATTGGCTGGTTTTCCAACTAAAAGGCAATACTGAGGTTCAAACTAACCTTTCTCATCAAAAAGGTACAATTCAAAAGAACTAGAAACAAAAACAAAATTCAAAGTAAACAAAGCGAAAAGAGAACAAGACCAAAGGGGTTCCTCGTATTCCTACGCGACCGGGTTGAAATTTTAGCTAGCCAGTCATTCCCAGTGACCGCCTCTCTCGAACTAGCCCTTGGTCAAATTTGAAGGAAACGTTTTTTGGAGATTCACCAAGCTTTGGAGTTTTAGAAGACCATTTGCCTGAAGTGTCTCAAAACCTGACACATTCCACTTTAGGACTATGTTTTCAGCAGTTGAAGCAGTGCTAATTTCTTGTTTCCAAATTTGAAAGAGATGATTGAGAGCCCGATCAATGATAGTCGAGATGAAGCTATGCAATAAAACTAGACCCCACAACTGTCGGAGAAACATTTATCAATGACAAGAGTTTCGAATATGTTTGGTGTCGAGGGTGAGACATCCTCACTAGAGCTGTTCCAACCGATCGCAAGGGCTTGCATCTGACAACTAACGCCATCAAACAAAGCGGGTGGTCTCATATTTTTCTTAATTACGGATTTGTTTCTCTCTGGCTCGCCTATTACGCATGAGTATGTGCGTAATGTTTTGCAAAGATATCTCCGGATAAGGGAAGTGGCATCTAAGTTTACGACCATAGTCCAAACAAACTTGGGCTTCAGTGAGGATAGGACTGAGAGAGGAGGGAAGGGGATGGCTGGGGCCAAAATCTAGGGAGAGACAAACTTCTACCTCTATTCGAGGGATTCGGGAAGATGAAGTAGAGAGAGTGGGGAGAGGGAGGAGCTAATGATGGTGATAGGTAGTAGGGATGTCAATCTTTACACGAACCCGAAATCCGATCCGAAACCAACAAGCTATAACGCGGGTCTGGGTTGCAATTTTCAACCTGAAAACATTTTTGGGTCGGGTTCGGGTTGGGTTGTTAAAAACCCGGGTCGGTTTTGGGTTTGAGCTACCGACCCGTTTTCAACCCGCAACCCAAAAACATTTTTAAAAAAGAAAAGAAAATATATATTCTTATAGGTATGCACATAACTCTTAATCTATATCAATCATGTAACCATTTATGTTTGATGGTTTTATATGTTATGTTATATTGCCTTGGTGATTTGTATAGAATTTGTATTGATAGTACAATATTTCTAATTTTGGATTGCTTTCGGGTCGATTTCAGGTTGATTTTGGGTCAATTTCAGGTTGATTTCGGGTCGATTTTGGGTCAATTTCATGTTGATTTTAGGTGTCGGGTCAGTTTCGGGTTGATTTCAGGTCACCAAGTCAATTTCTGGTTGACATAACATAACCCGTTTCGGGTTTAGGTCGATTTCAGGTTGAGGTGAAACATGAGCAGGTCGGGTTCAGCTTGAAGTCAATCTGACCCAAAACCCAAAATTGACAACCCTAACTGGTAGGAAAGTAGTGTGAGCTGTTGATTTTTTTAATGGGCTTCAACGATTAATGAATAGGTTGGAGTAGTAGTAGTACAAGTACACAACATATGGTGGTAAGTGGTAATTAACTAGAGTATTATGGTTAATGAGAACGATGACCATTTAGCTTCCGTATCCAGAAGCTCATGGAGTTTTGTTTGGCTTCCGAAACTCATAAAGTTTTATTTTTTTTTTTGATGTAGAAACTCACCAATTGAATGAAGATATTTGTGGTATACCTTATGCATATTATATTATATGAACCGTATGTTTGTGGTTAAAACAATAGCATATTAAGTTGACCGCGACAATTCACTGCCCTTACGGTGGATGAATGGTTAACCAAGCTCAAGGATATGTTGTAATGGGTCCTGTGATCCCCTAGGTTGTGAACGAAATTCTTTTTACAATAGTTATATATAACAATTAGACCTTTTTCGCAAGTTAAGGTTGAAAAAATTACCATGAGTGAAGAGAATGATGAGGATTGTGAAATTCTACTATCAATTTTTCGGTTCGTTAATTGCCCTTATCTTATGCTATATACTCTACTTTATCATAAATATTTTTTTAATATATTAATATAGATAAAGGGTGAATAGATTGAGTGAATGGATCGGGTGACCGGATAAATTGTGGAAATATATTAATATTCATTACATGTTGAATTTTGATCAAACATCAGTTTATGTTCTATTAACTTTTGTTGTACTAGGTTTATCAAGATTGAGGTATATATGCAACTTTGATGGAAATAAATTATTTATCTTATAACATTTATTAACAGTTACTTTATTTACACTAGTATAAAAAGAGCCTATTTTAACGCCCCTAGGTGGCGGTTGTTACTAAGAGCCGCCGTCATAGAGTTCAGAAGGTCTATGGCGGCGGTTTTTAGCAACAACCAGCGTAATAGACTAATAAGTTTTTTTTTAATCAGAAAACACTCATCACGACAGTTCTAATAACAATCGTCGCAGTAGGTATTTTTTCCCGTTTTATTTTTAAAAAAAATTAGTTGTTTTTCCTGGTTTTATTTTTTAAAATTGTTAGTCTATGGCGACGGTTTTTTAAAGAGTCATCGCCATAGATATTTTTCCCGGTTTTTTTCAGTTATGACTTAATTTTTTTTATATATGCTCCTCTTCCACTGCTCTCGCTAATTCTACAACCCAATTGTTCTATGCCTCCTCTCTGCTTTATTTTCCAACCCAAAATGGCGAACAAGGAACTACGCCTCTGTTTCTCACGACACTTTTGCAACCCAACCTCTGCGCCTCTCTCTTTCTCACGGTAATTTTCCAACCTAACTTGGAGAACAAGGAACATTGCTCTACACCTCTCTTTCTCACGGTAATTTTCCAACCCAAACTGGCAAACAAGGAACATTACTCTGCTCTCTTTCTCACGGTAATTCTACAACCCAACCTGGCGAACAAGGAACATTGCTTTGTGCCTCTCTTTTCTCACGGTAATTTGCAACCCAAACTGGAGAATAAGGAACATTGCTCTACGCCTCTCTTTATCACGGTCATTTTGCAACCTTACTCGGCGAACAAGGAACATTGCTCCACGCCTCTCTTTCTTACGGTAATTTTGCACCCAAACTGATGAACAAGAAACATTGCTTTACGCATCTTCTCATTTCAATTGTCATAGTAATTTTGCAACCCAAGCAGGCGAACAAGGAAAATTGATCTGCGCCTCCACAAAGACGCATCACTACAACTGTTGCAATCCGTCATGAGAATGAAGACGACATGTTTTTTTATTTTTTTTTAAAATAATTAGCTAGGAACTTCCGCCATAGGTGGTCTATTTCGGAGGTTGTATAACCGTTGAATTATGTTCGAGACCCTATTTCGACACCCCTTATTATGGTGGTTCCAGAACCGCTGAGATAGGTCCTTTACAACCGTTGAGATGTATCAAACTAAACCCTCAATATGTCCTCTCTCCTCTCTCCTCTCGCTAACCCTCGTGGCCGATATGGCCTATCACCTTACCGCTAGTCTCCCAGAGTCCGCCGCCGTACCCAACACCAGCAGAACCACCTTACTATTCTCAACACACAAAAGTTCCGCAGCCCAATATCACCCCCACCACCACCAGATTCGCACCACTGAAAATAGCCTCGAAAACCAGGACAACGGTTATAGCTCGGCGGAGGAAACTAGCCTCGAAAACCAGGACGACGGTTATAGTCCGGCGGAGGAAGGAGGAACGCAAGATGGAATGGAAACCAGTAGGTCATCGAAGGAAGAAGGAGAGCCAGGGTAGCTGGGAAAATCGAGACAGGAGCTCAGCGACCCAAACAGGTAAGTACAAAAGGCCACAACAAGGCAGCTATCCTCGCCTTTCTAGCGCGACAGTGTTTATTGATAATGTCCAAAGACGAACGACGAATGTCCAGCTGGGGCAGATTATTAGGAGATTCGTAAAGTGGAACTGGCTATATATTAGTCGGAAGACAAGAAAAAACAGTAATCATGCGTGCGCATTCGTTGTCCTGAACAATGTGCTAGACGCAAAGAAGGTTATAGAGGGAGTTACTGGATGGAATATCAATGGGGTAAAAATGAAAGCAAGGATGGAGTTTCAGGGGAAAAAAGATAGAAGAAGAAACCAGATACTTGGTGGGAGGAGGACTATATCGGGACAGAGCTGGGGAAGAACGGAGGAACAACGCAATAATATAGACAAGGCAAAAGTACAATACATGCAGAAAAGAGAAGGACACCGCGAGTCAGCAATTTCCAGATTGACAGTTCGATTGGAGCAAGACCAGAACATGCGAAGATGTTTGGAAAAATGTGTGGTGGCGGAAATGCCATGTGAGCAGAATCCAGGAGAGGCTACGCTACAGTTAAAGAAATGTTGGACGGAACTTGAAGGAGTTCTTGCCCTATCGAGAAAACGCTTCTTGATGATTTTCAACACTGTAGACGCTGTTCGAAAGGTCATGGATAACCCGGAGTCTATCGACGGCATTCAACTAAAAGAGTGGACGGTAAACGATCAGGTGGAGACCAGAAGAACATGGATTACCATTAGGGGAGTTCCTCTGCATGCATGGAATAAAGGAAACATTGCCCGCATAGCCAGGATGGTGGGAGAAGTGGTAAGAGTTGAGGAGGATGAGTCAGATGTAGTAGAGAATGCTGAAGTAAAGGTGCAGGTGGACACGTCGTCCCTTCACTTTGTCAATTGGAAGGTCAGGGCTCAGGTGGAAGGAAAAGTGTTTATGGTATCGATTGTGGAATCAAACCCACCGGAGTTGTGCAACGCCCAGGCGGCAGCCACGGACAGCATCTTACAAATTCCACAAGATGGAAGCCGGAACAGGAAGCAGAAGATACAGAATGAGACAAGCAGAGGAGGCGCCTCGTGTAAGGCAATAATGAGCCCATTTCCCCAAAAAGAAAACAATAAATCTGCAGAGGAAGTGGTAAAAGGAAATAGCAATAATAAAGATAGACAAGCCGATCATGCGTCGGATGAGATAAAAAGCTGGGGAGACAGTGTAAAGGATGGGGTTAAGAACACATGGGAATGAGGAAAGACAAACGAATATACAATGAATGAGTTATTGGTACTTGAAGAAACAGGAGAATATTCTCCAAGGGAGCGGTTAAGTGGCAGTAAAAAAGAGGAGACAAGCGAGAATGGTTCGACTGACTTGATACGAAGCCCGAGAAAGAGTAACCTAGTACTAGAGAAAAATCTCGAAAGTACTCAAAAAACTCTTTCAAATAGCGGCACGTTACAGAGGGAGCTGATTGTTTTAAATACTCCAAATCCTCAACAAGGACAAAGTCAGAAACAGACAAAGAAAACCAGAAGGAGTGGAGTTCGACTTTATTGCGGAATTATTCCGTGATGGGCAGAAAGAGAAGAATATCAGCAAAAGAAAGTAGCCAGAGACTCACGTGGGAGAATCAAGGATACAGACGCGGAGGCGGACGAGTGTTTAAACTTATTAAGCGTCTTGGGCTGTGGACTTCCATGTCCTGAAAGTGCACGGAATATTCTACGCCGGAACATCCAGAGTTGTATCAACAATCAAGTCCATGGGGATAACAGTGGCAATGCAGAACATCCGAGGGATGGGGTCTGTTTCAAAAGGCAGTAGAGAAGTAGCAGTTCGGAGGGAGATCAAATGAGAAAAATAACAATAATGTGCATGGTGGAACACAGATGTCGCAAGTCTCTGCTGATAAGGTCGCCGGGTTCTGGGAAGGGAAGAAGGCTAGTATGGCCTGGGAACATGTGGAAGCTAGAGGGCGGTCTGGTGGGATTGTGGTTACGTGGAATGAGGAGGAGGTGGAAGTAGGGAGATGTGAAAAAGGTGATAGATGGATCATGCTAGAATTAATAGCATGAGGATGGGTTCAAGGTGCTTTATTGTGCGTGTACGCTCCATGTGACGGGTAGCAAGGAGGGAAATGGTTGACAATATACTGCGGGCAAAAGAAAATTGGGAGAGAACATTACTAGTGATTGGGGATTTTAATGACGTGTTAGCAACTGAAGATAGATATCAGGGGGATACAGGACAGGGAGGGGAGCCGCCTGGTGAATTTCGGGCAGTGGGTTTTGGATATGGAGATGACGGAGATACCATTACAAGATGCTAAATTTACGTGGAAAGGGCGAGGGTCTTGTAGTCGAATAGATCGAGCTTTATTCAAGATGAATGGTTGTGGTCACTATGCTGATGTCCGCCTCAGTACGGGTACATGGGATATCTCAGATCATCGGTTATTAGTGGACAGTGGAAAATATTCAGTGGGGACCCAAACCATTAGGGCCCTAGACATGTGGCTAGAACACCCGCTTTTGGAAAGATGGTGAGCAAAGAGTGGCAAGCAAAATGACACATGGCACCACTCAGAGACGATTAAACAGCTGAGAAAGTTTTAAAATGGTGGAATAAAGCGGTTTTTGGAGATGTAACAATCAAGAAAAGCGATCCAGAGTAAACTGCGGGAGTTCGATGAAAAGTACTAAGCAGGAGACAGATCAGTGGAACTGGAACTCAATAAAAAAAAAGACCATGACCGATCTTGCAGTGGCCAGGCGCAATAGTGAAATCTCCTGGCGCCAAATGGCGAGGAAACACATAAAGGGTGGGGATAAAACTCCCGTTATTTCCACCGAAGGGCTACCTAAATCGAAAAAGGAAAAGAAACAGATCGGCAGGCTAAGGGTGGGCGATCAAATGGTTGAAGATCCAAGAGAGATCAGAGAACGCATAGTAAGCTTTTTTTCGAAGGTGTACAGGCCGGAAGAAGTGACTCGACCCTGCATGCAACCTCCTGCTATTGATCATCCAGTTCTGTCAGCAATACAAATCAGAGAACTAGAGGAGATTCCGACGCTAGGTGAAATAAGGAGAGCAGTTTGGGATTGTGATGGGTCAAAAGCTCCAGGGTACGATGCTTCAATATGAGATTTATTAAACAGATGTGGGGTGTAATAGGGCCGAGTTCGCAAGTGACGTACGTGAGTTCTTCGTAACCGGCAAGCTTGAAAGAGGCGTGAACATGACGTGGATACTCTAATCCCCAAGCTAGCCGAAGCGATAACCATCGAAGAGTGTAGACCGATAAGCATGCTGGGATGTATTTACAAAGTCATAGCAAAGACTATGGCAAGAAGATTGACGAAAGTAATGCCAATACTAATCGGTGAGACTCAGACTGCTTTTGTTCATGGGCGTAGTATCCTGGATGGTCGTTCATTGCAAATGAAACAATTAGGTGGCTAAGAAATATCGTCAGAAAGGTGTACTAATCAAGGTTGACTTCCGGAAGGCTTATGATTGCATATCATGGGAATTTCTACGAATGATGCTAGTCGAGTTTGGGTTTGGGCAGAACTGGATTGCTTGGGTAATGGAATGTGTTACCACTGCGAAGATTTCTATCTTGGTCAATGGATCTCCGACAAAGCCTTTTGAACCAAAGAGAGGCCTGCGGCAAGGTGATCCTCTATCCCCATTCTTATTTGTGATAGTAGCCGAAGCTTTGAGTTGGATGTTCAAGAAGGAATGCAATTAGGCAGATTTCATGGTCTGAAAATTGGTAGTGAAGGAGCGGTGCTATCGCACCTACAGTTTGCGGATGACACGCTAGTCTTTTGTGATCTTAGCTATGATGAAGTGACTGAACTACACCGAATTCTATTATGCTTCACTAGTATGAGTGGTCTAGAAATTAATTTGGGAAAGACTGCCGCATACTGCCTGAACGCCTCAAGTAGTGAAGAACAAATGGTTGCTGATATTTTGGGTTGTAGCATAGGCAAGCTACCGTCGATGTATCTTGGATGCCCGTTGGGGGCAAAAATGAATCGCGTCGAGACATGGAGCCCGGTTATCAGGAAGGTGGAGTCGAAGCTGGCCAACTGGAAGGCGACGTCACTGTCAAAAGCAGGAAGAGGAGTATTAGTAAGAGCGGTGATGGAAGCTGTACCCCTATATTACTCGAGCCTCTTTGTAATTCCAAATAAAGTTCGCAAAATCCTTGTGGACAAGCAGAGGAGATTCTTTTGGGGTAAAGAGAAGAGGAGATACTTGGCGCCGGTGGCGTGGGAGAAGTTAGCTCGGCCAAAACAAATAGGAGGACTGGGCTTTGTTGATATGCGGAAGAAAAACAAATGCCTGCTTGCGAAGTGGCGATGGAAGTTTATGCAGACAAAAAGGATCCCTTGGCATAAGATAATCCTGAATATATATGGCCGAGATGGGGGATTGAACTCGAGCACAGGTTTAAGGAGAATGCGACAGTATCGAGGTATTTGGTCGAATATTATCAGAGCTACCAAGCTAGAAGACGTGAGCTTAGATGAGATGCTGGTAACAATTTCAGATGCAGAGTAGGTAATGGAGAAAGTACACTATTTTGGGAAGATCGGTGGCTAGGTGGTGAGCCGCTACGGTCTGTGTATCCCAGGCTATATTCTTTATGCGAAAATCAGAATGGTGTAGTAGCAGATATGGGGAGGTGGACAGGAGACAGGTGGAGCTGGATTTACATGGAGGCGGCGTCTGTTTGAGTATGAAAAGAGAATGGAAAGTGAACTTCTGGAGAGGTTACAGGGACAAATGGCTCAACGCGATATGGAGGATGAAGTAGTGTGGGGCGAAGCTGGGAGAGACTTCAGGACACGTGAGCTGTATGCAAGTCTCTTTCAACAGAATAGTGAAGAGGGGCCAGAAGTAGTTTCAATCGTGAACAACATCTGGAGCAAAGCAGCAGAGCCACGCATAGAGGTACTTATGTGGTTTGTTTTAATTGGAAAGCTTATGACTAAGGATATTCTATTTGACCGAGACATGATCCCGATTGGTCAATGTTGGTGTCCTCTATGCCGGCGTCATATGGAAACCTGTGAACATGTATTATTTTTCTGTGAGTTCACCGTGCGATTGGAGTAACCTCATTGGGTGGTGGAGGATTAATTTCGTTTTTAAGGAGACGCCGAGGCAAGTGTTTAAGGAGTGGATGTCGGTCACGCTCAGCAAAAGTTCGCAAAAAATATGGAGATCAGCTTTCTTTTATGGGGTCTGGAGTATTTGGCAAATGAGAAATGATGTAATATTTAGAGATGTTAGGCCGTCAGTGGATAAGGCTACCTCTGAGGCAAAGAGTGGTGTATGGAGATGGACGAAGAGCTGGTGGCGTGATTTTCCCATACCATTCGAGGTGTTCGTCAATTCGACTAATCTCAAGGATGACATGTGGCTCCTATAATCATAACAGCCGTTGTTTCCTTCTTTATTTCAAGCGCTCCTGTGTTGTTAAAGGAAGGATGTGTTCAAGTCTCTATGTATTGTTCCCTTCTGTTTAAGTTGAACTGCTGGGATGTTTGTTTGTACTGTCTTAGTGGTGGGTACTCTTTTTCCCCCTCTGGTTTTTTCCCAATGGGTTTTGCCTTAGGGGGTTTTAATGAGGCCCAATTTTGTAACCACTATCTTATGTTTTTATGAGTCCTAATAATATGGCCTAGTGCCGCACTTATAAAAAAAAAACAACCGTTAAGATAGGCTCTTTTTGTACTAGTGTTAATTTTTAATAAAAAAATTATTTTAAACAGTAAATATTTATGATTGTAGTACTGAAAACGGTAAATACATTGCACATAACTAACTTATGCTGTAAAAATGCCACACTGATAAATAACAGTTTTCATATATGTACACCAATACAAAACAGCCAACATAATTATACTGTAAATATGCCAACATAAAACATTTACCTAAATATGCTGAAAAACAGCTTAAAAAAACGTGATGCCGTATTGTAATTGTATCATAACGGGTTATCCTAAATATAAGAATGTTCGGATATAATCGGAACATTGTTCGGCACGGTGAATAGGCCCATGTATTATGTCGATATATACATAGGTTTGATCCGAGTGGGCACCCAACCCAAGGTGGGTACTCGGCGCAGTTTGGCTATTTGATGTCCCAAACTGCTTTTCGACCATTTTCTCTTTTTCTCCCGTACAAATTATGCAAAATGCCATGTCTCTTCCGAATTGATCATTCCGAACATCTCTGCATGTGCGATCAGGCCTTTTGTCTTCTTCAGCCCGGTTTTCATAGCTATTTCATCGATCCACAATTAATAGTGGAATTGTTATATTGTTGTTTGTATGTACATACAATCGCCTAACAAATCAGAATGAAATGATTTAACGGGTCATTTAGTTCTTGGAATGTTAATTCCTGGAATAACATTCCTGGAATAGAATTCCGAGAATAGAATATGGCATCGTTTGGTTGTTATGATAGAAATAACTAAAATTTGATGGTTTCTTTGTTTGGTTGCAAGAATAATGATAGGAATAGACTTGGAATAAGCATCAAGTTACTAATAAATCATTGACATTTAATACATTATTATTAGTTGTATGTTCAACTTTTAATTATATATATTAAATTGAGAATTTGTAAAAATATATTTGATAAATTTTATTTGTCACAATTATAAGAACCCAAAAAATAAGTCAATAAATTATATTTAAAATTTCTCTTAATTTCTATTTAAAATTTCTGGATAACATTAAATTGATATTATGAATATAAATTTGTAATTATTGAGCATGTAGAATGTAAAAGGAAACATTAAACATATTATATATTAGCATGTAATATGTATGTGATTAACATAAACTAGTTCATTTACAAAGTGAATTGGAACTCAAAAGATCATAAAATATATTACTAAGTATTCAAATGTAGTAAAACATTCTACACAAAAAATAATAAAAATAACAATGTAAACTTTCATAACCAGATCAAACCAAATAAATAAATAGCAAATTTATTCAAAACAAAAAGATAAAGTGTCACATAGAAATGATTTTGAAAGCGTAGCAAAATTTTAAGAATAACAAGTTTGAGAAAAAAGTGTAAGATAAAAATAGAAGATAAATAATTAGTTGCCTATTGGTGGAAATTATGAAAATATCTGTATTTATAATTAATTATCACGTAGTGACGGAAGGTACCGGCAACTCATTTGGAATTACAATTCCTAGCTAAAAATCAGGGAATATTATTCCTAAAATAAGACCATAATTTGGCAGTTACCAAAATTCTTGGAATTCAAATTCCTTCAACCAAATAGTGTAATTATTTCAATTCCAGGAATTACAATTCTATTACCTCCTACCAAACGACCCGTAAGGGAATAGAGGGGAATGAAAACATTGATTTTACAAGCTGTTTGTTTTAGTAAGGGAAATAGAAATGAATAACCAGTCAACGGTCGCCAGTCAATTATCAATAACCACTAGTTGCCATTAAACAGCCATCAATTGTCAATCAACATCCACTGATCATTGGTTGTTGGTCAATGATAATTTTTCACCGGTTAAAATGCACTAGGGAAAGAGAATATCATTCCCTAGTAGGGGTTGAGGAATCTAGTTAAAGGGATTTTGGGTAATCTCATCCTTTTCCTTTCATGGAAATAAGAAAAATTGACTAAAGCAACAATTGCAAACGGAATCCCAAAATAAACATCCCCTAAATTGTTAATTTGAAACCGACAGGGGACACTCATTCTGCGATTATTGCTTCTAAATTCTCACCTATACGACACACGAGAGTGAGAGACCTCTTTTATCTACGAGCATGTAAGCTCTTCCTTCCACTATATAAACACCCTATGGGTTATTATTGTTCATTCCCACCAACCCAAAGCTATTAACATACACAGTCAGTCAGAAAAGTAGACATTACGATCGTGAAAACAGAAAAGTACTGCAGTTTGTTCACAATGTATGCTTCTTCGTTCCTAGCTGTCCTCTTCAGCGCTGTTGTTGTTATGTCCTTGTGCATTACTGGTGAGCTTCTAAAACAAGTGGGCACATTTCTAATTACAGTTTGTTGTATTTTAAAAAAATGTAGATGTGTATTGATTGCCTCTGCATTATTTTATCAACGTACAATCTTACTGACATTTTTGACGAGAAATACCTACGCATGCATGTGGTATATTTACATGTGTATTGATTGCCTCTGCACACAACAAACTTGAAGTACTCTCTTGTTATGATCAGGTACCCAATCTATTAAGTTCACCTTCACCAATAACTGCCAGTACAATGTATGGCCAGGAGTCCTAACCGCTAGCAATTCACCTCCACTAGGCTCAACAGGCTTTGAGTTAGCCCCTGCCGCTTCCTCCTCTTTCGATGTTCCAACAACCTGGTCCGGCCGATTTTGGGTGAGGACTCAATGCAACTCAGCAGAGAAGTTCACCTGCGAAGTTGGGGATTGTGGGTCTGGTCAAGTTTCATGTAACGGCGCAGGTGGAGCACCCCCAGTGACATTAGCTGAGTTCACCCTCAACGGAGATGGCGGGAAAGACTTCTATGACATCAGCCTTGTAGATGGGTTCAATCTCCCGATGTCCATAGCACCTCAGGCTGGTGGGTGCCCAACTACTAGCTGTAACGCTGATATTAACAAGGTTTGTCCAGATGATTTGGCGTTGAAGGGTGCCAATGGTGTAATCGGATGCAAAAGTGCTTGCTTGGCCTTTGGTACTAGAGTATTGTTGCAGTGGAGCTCATGACAAACCTGAGACTTGCCCACCCACTAATTACTCGAAAATATTCAAAGACAATTGTCCACAGGCCTACAGTTATGCATATGATGATGGTACGTCTACCTTCACTTGCCCTAACGGTGGAGACTATGTCATCACATTCTGTCCAGGAGATTAATTGTGATGTACTAATGAACAGATCAATATGCATTATACTGTAATGAGGAAATAACTATATTAAAATAAACTGTGTTGTCTTTTCTGAAATAAATAAATAAAACTCGATACCTAAACATGTATGTGTGATTATAATTTTACGTCAAGACTGATGTAATCTGTGTCTATTTAATCATATATGATTATTAAAAATTTCCATAGTATTCTATTAACAGAATATGCATTACATAGAGCTCATTTCGAATGAAGCAATTTAAAAACAGAGTTATTCATGATAAATAATATCAATTTGTATCAAAGTCAGTAATAATTCTTCATGGTAACCAACCGGGTTCTTATTCTCTTTTTTTTTCAAATATAGTGTAAATGTACGTACTCTTTTTTTTGATGAATATCTGGTTGAAGCCGGCGCATGGCCATTCTCGCCAACAAAAACCGAAGAAAACACACATCAGGAGAAAAGGAGAGAAAACAAGTCTCTAGAAGACAAGACTATATGAGAAGGCATGTGAATATCTTGATTACTATACACACTTACGGTTTTTGATATGTGACAAACTAAACACTGAGTCAACCTTACACTCCGCAAAGTTTACCTTCGTTGGGTTCGCAGCGACAATAACGGAATATGATCTGTACTTGCGGTATTTATTAGATACTAGGTTGTTGAGATATGATTCTAGTGAATCTTTATTTATGTGCTACATATAGTTACGTAAATATCTTTTCTAGGGAATTTGTTTAAGTATTTAGGAAATACTAATTATTGATGTATACAAGGATGTATAGGTTTAATATACAGGTGTGCTTTTTGGGGTATTAAAACTGATTTACTTCATACGGTGACTCATCCTTGAGTGTTGAAAGAGATTAGGTTTTCATTTTATTAAGTTGATAACGATCAATCTAAAGTGTTAGATTGGAGTGTGATTGTTCAAAGTGTTGAGCAGATCAGGTGAGGAGTTTTTCAAGCTATTATTAAAGATCAGTGGTTGAGTTTCTTCTACATCTTCGCTTTGTTTATCTTTCTCATTATCGTTAAGCTCAGATCTGTATTGAACATTCTGTAATTGAATCACGAACTTACAAGTGGTATCAGAGCAGGTTTATCTTTCTTACAAGGCTAATGCTTCAAGGTAGATCGTGAAGATGAGTTCTACTATATATGTCAAAGCCCCCAAGTTAACCAAGTTGAACGACTTAAAATGGTGCGAGCAAATGGAGGCACAACTAATGTCTGTGGATTATAAAGTCTGGAAGGTAGTTACTAAAGGAGAATTTAAGCCAACTATTACAGTAGAAGGGTGTATCCAAGATAAGCCTAAGGAACAATGGACCGAGGATGATGAAAAGTTGCTCAGTAAAAATAAGCAAGCTTTACGTATCCTAGTATCCTCGCCTTCTGACGAAGATCAAGGAAGAGTTCTAGGTATCCAGACTGCGAAAGGAGTATGGGATTTTCTTACAATCGCATATCAAGGAACAGAATCCATTCGAAAGGCGAAAGAGAAGCAATTCAAAAGGGGGTTTAATAACTTCATAATGTCAGAAGGAGAAACTCTAGTTTCTGCCATTGAAAGATTTATCCAGATCCTGATAGAATTCAAGACCGTTGGAGCTTCGCTTACAAATGAACAGACGAATGAAAGGTTTCTGGAGGCACTCACCAAAGATTGGCTGAATTATACGTCCATGCTGGAGAAAATGGATAAAGTCTCTTCTGTATCATTTGAAGAGTTGCGTTCTGATTTGATTGTTCATGAGAGCAAAATGAAGGAGCAAACTCTTGAAGGAGTTTCTATGGAAAGAAAAGACCTAGCCTTGAAGGTGAAGAAGGTGTCTGAACATCATAATTGGGAATTAGACGATGACTTCGATACAGAGATGAACCTACTGGCACAAGGGTGAAGAGAATCATGAACAGAAAAAGAGGTGGATATCAAGGAGCTAGCAGTAACCGTCGGGAACCGGATGTTAGTAAAATTGAATGTTTTCGCTGTCATAAGTTGGGGCATATGATAAAGAACTATTCTTTGTCATCCAAGCCACCCTAATACAGAAGTTGAGATTCTCGTATGGCTGCTGCTGTATGGGGAGATGAAGAACAAGAGCCTGAGCTAACTGAGAAAGTGGAGGCTCATTACTGCATGACGGCAATCCATGGGTCTCATACTGACGAATCAATGTATGATGAGTCCATGTGCTTAGTTGCAGAAGATAAGGAGCATCACTCTCTCGTGGGAGAACAGGTAAGTGTTCGAAACCTAGACAAAGTTTATACGAAGTCAACCAAAGATCAAAATTTTAATGCTTTAAAAGTAGCTCTCTTGGAGATTGATTCTCTAAAAGAAAAGCTTGACAAAGTAGTTAAGACTGATAGTCACAAAAACGACTTGAGTCATAGATAACTGAGTTAAAGGAGAAGAATTAGGAACTCGCAGAAAAGTTAGTAGAGAATTATTCTGAGGTCCTTCAATCTATATTTACTTAGTCAATTAAGAATAAGTTAAGTTCAATTCTAAAGTGGGCCAAAAAGGAAATTCAACTGCTCAAGGCATACAATGAATGGATCATCAAGACAATGCTGATCTACAGAAACAGTGTGATACTCTAAACAGGAAATTGAACATTATTAACTTAGAGAACCCATTGTGGTACACAAGGAAAATTAGGCTTAACGAAATTGTTAGAAAACCAAATCAAAATCGAAGTGGATTAGGATTTCTTGGAGTAGAGACAAACCTCAAACCTCGGAAACAATACACACATATTAGATCTACATCAAGAAAAATTCCTTCAATGTACACCACACTAATAGAGTGTAGTTACTGTCATAATCTTGGGCATCATATTAATTCATGTTATAAGTTACAGCGAAAGAATGCTAGGACTGTTAGTTCTCATACTGTTAAATATGCGAATATGTATTCACGTCGACCCAAACAGCATGGGTCCCAAAACGTTATTGACTTATTTTTGTTTTTCCCTGTTGTGTCTCAGGACTACACTGACGGAACTAATCTATGGCTCATGGACAGTGGTTGTTCTCGACACATGACTAGAGACCATACTTTGTTTCGTGAACTAGAGGGACTACATGGGGGGTTTTGTAACATTTGGAAACAATGAAAAGGGACGAATCATTGTTGTGGGCACAACGGGAAATAAAACCGGTGTTGAAGATGTGTGCCTAGTTGATGGTCTAGAACATGTTAAGTCAAGACCCTTTAGTTTTGATGATAGCAAACCTGTGTTGTTTATATAATATGTTTATTAAGCTTTGAGACACAAATAAATAGATAAAGGAGTGGCTTAGCACGCAAGGTTTCAAGCATGCTCCATTCATGATTTGTGCCCAACCAGTCGGGCACCTGTGAAGGAGCTTACGCCAGCACTTCTAGTACACACAGGAAGTCGAGCATCACACGACCGTCTCTCATATATCAGATGTAAAATAAGGACAAAACACTACAAGATAATCAACAAACCTATGCAGACCTTCACATCCACATAAGCAACTAGCTCACGACAAAAGCATAACTCATTAATGTGCAAGATAACAAGATAAGTCAAGGGCTATTAATACACATTATCACGTAGCCATAATGAAGTCTGAAGAGTGCATTTATGAGCATTAATGAGTCATACAAGATTAGACAAGTTGAGCACACAAGTGGTGTTCGACCAATCGAAGGAACTGCCACCGACGTATTCAATCACTAGGTGACACATGTTCTTGGCTTCAGATCAAGTTGAGGATCAATCTACAATTGAGTTAGATGTTATGCTAAAGGGAAAAGTAGTAATCGATCCCTAGACTAGGTGATCTTAGGTTGTCAATTATATCTTAACTAAATGTATAAATATGTGCATTTACATCATATGTAAGTAGCTGGATACATAGAGAAAAAGCAGAGATAATCTGAGTAAGTGTGAGTGAGACTAAAGTGTATGTAAGGGCTAGAGAGTTGTGAGCTAGGTAGGGATGGAGTCAAGTGACAATACGTGTAATTGATAGACTGACCAGTCGGGGAACGGTTAGGGAATTGTAGGCCGACTGTCAGGAGAGGGTAGAGGACTTAGGGATAATGTCCTAAATTGTCTCTGAGTTTGTAGGTAAGGCAAGGGAGATTGAGTGAATTTCTATGTGTAAATTGTCAATCGAATAAGGTTTCCAGTTTGAGTTTATCCCGTCTCTTCCAAACTATCAAATAGGTCATAATAACATAAGAGACATCCACAATAGGTCGAGGATGTATCTGGGGGCATCCCACAGTTTCAGAACATAATTTGCTAAGTGTTTCACAAGTCTATGACAAAGGACCATCTTCCATCACCTTTGATTCTTACGGTTTCATAGTCACAGACATAGCTACTAGTGTTCCACTCTTAAAAGGACATAGAAGGGGAAATCTATATTTGGTAGATGTAGAGCACAAGATTTGGATGCTACGTGTTTAACGGTTTCCACTATCAGTGCTAATCTGTGGCATCAGCGGCTGGGTCATGCTCACACCAGATTGATTAACAAGCTTCGTTCTTAACACCTAGTTGAGGGACTTCCTTCTTATGTACTACATGAAGATAGTCCTTCCAGTGCATGTCTCCTGAATAAACAAACACGTTCAGCTCACATTCCAAAGGCAGTCGTGTCCACATCAGCTATATTGGAACTTGTACATATGGACTTGGTGGGTCCTATGCGTACAATGACTCGAGCTGGGAAGCAGTATATCTTTGTTATTATGGACGATTATTCTCGTTTTACCTAGATATATTTGATCCATAGTAAATCTGACACATTTGATTTGTTTAAAGGCTTCTGTATTCAAATACAGCGTCAACTGGATTTGCTTCTGCACTCTATTCGGTCTAATAATGGTACAGAATTCGTCAATCAACATTTCCGCCAGTTCTGCACTGATCAAGGTATCACTCACACCTTTTCTGCTCCTAGGACGCCACAACAAAATGGAGTGGTTGAAAGGAAAATCAAACTTTAATAGAAATGGCATGCACTATGCTAAATGCTAGTGGGTTGGCACCAAGTTTCTGGGGAGAAGCAATTAAAACGGCCTGTTACATTCTAAACCGTGCACTTATCTGACCTATACTGAATCAAACTCCATATCAGTTGGTGAAAGGCAAACCACTATCTATCAGACATTTTAAAGTCTTCGTATGTCGACGTTTTATCCTCCACAATGGCAAGAATAGTGATGGAAAATTTGACACAAGAGCTGATGAAGGAGTATATTTGGGATACTCCACCACTAGTAAGGCATATCAAGTGTTGAACAAACGTACGCTCATTGTGAATGAATCGATCTATTTTCGATTTGATGAAACTAACTTTGGATTTCACAATCCATAAAACATTGGTTATGAGTTAAGTATTGATGATTCTGACGACTCGGATTCAGATACTACACTACCTTCCCCTTAGATTTCTCCTCATACATCTCAGACAGGCTCAAACCCTACTCCACCATCCACGTCACACCCGCCTTCAGATACCCCTAGTAGTACTCCCATGCAAGTTGAATCCTCCAGAAATTTAGACCCTGCAACTGATACTGATGATACTCCAAGTTCACCGTCAGATGGTAATAGTATTCCACCAATTATTCCCTCTTAGTGGGCTGCTGGTGTTACATTAGATAATCTCTTTTCACACTTGAACTCAGGGAGAGTTACACACAATTCACTTCGTAACTATTGTGCTCATGAGGGGTTTCTTTCTAGTATCGGACCTTGAAATATAAAAGAGACTCTCTGTAACACCCCTACTAATTCGGCTCCTAATTATCCTATAAATGTCGCACATAATAAACAAGTCGCAGCGGTAACTAACAGACTGTCGCTCTAATGGTGTCACTGTTATCACTCGCCCATACGGGTGATAACGAATTACCTGATAATCAACATGCGAAACGTATTCCCGCAGTGACCACAAGAGATAGATAGTAGTACTTAAACAATTTAAAACAAATCCAACAACAACCAATTATTACAAACCGTACTCGTGAGCGTCTAACCAAATACACCTCGGTTTACACAACCCGAGTCCAAAACGTCATCAGTATCAAACCGTACCAAGTTTAAACCAACAGTAATATCACAACCGTCGCGCCTCGCGTCGACCACCAGCTAATCTCCTGAAATAAAAATGGTTTGTGGTATGGAATCAGCCCCTACTGAGTATGTTATCACATGCCCCGTCATGCCCCCTCAAACCCCTCAATTATTTGGTACAGAGCATGAGAATCGTTACATGCAATACCGTTTTAATATTTAAAACTGTAAAACAATTAACAGTAATATCTATACAATAACACAACCATCAACACACATAATATAACCACAAGTATAACCAGTGAACAACAAAGCGAAACAACGAGAATAATAAACAAGTATTAGTTCTCGTCCATGGTGTAGAAACCAATATCGTTCGCCACTGTACAAGTCTCAACTGTATTAATTGTTCAGTTATACCTAGTGACAATGTCTCGTTAGAAACGACATGTCTCTAAGTTACCCATATATTATGGCGGGTCACCCACGGCAGTAGCCACTCCAACGGTATAGTCTCCGACCAACGAGCCATTCTAGCTCACGGGAAATTTTCTTGATACTTACGGACCCGTACGCGGACATCCTGGTATCGTTTTTGTGATCACAGCGCGCACCAAGAGCCACATCCTCTTGGCTTTACTATCTTTCCATTAATTAATTATACCATCGCATCGCATTACCAATTTTTTTTCCAACACAGCAGACTAAGGTCATTAGTCCAATCCAGAGTCAGTAAACTCGGGATCCAGTGTTAGATACGAGAGCGGCGTATAGAAAGGCCAATGCTCCGTATAAAAGTCTCGGATAATATATATATCTTATTATCCTAGTGCTACATCGTTTTTCTGACGATCCTTATATTTCATATAAGATAGCACCATAGCCGCTAGTTCGTTTTATATATATAGGTTCATATATACGAACCAATACTGTTAA
Source organism: Limonium bicolor (assembly GCA_023374045.1). NCBI lineage: Eukaryota > Viridiplantae > Streptophyta > Magnoliopsida > Caryophyllales > Plumbaginaceae > Limonium > Limonium bicolor. Next base: position 76,935,058 of record CM041777.1, on the reverse strand, counting down.
CTCAACAACAGTAAATAATAAGCAGCTATAAATATACAATTCATGCATATTAATTAACACATTCAGACAAACAATCTTATCACAGATCACACAGAAGTCTGAACTGAGGAAGTCCTCAGAGACAATCAGAGACACATAACAACATACCGTTCACCCTGATGTATTACGGTGGAGTATGAATCAGCAAGTTCCTATGCTCCGTGTGTCGTCTCTAACAGTCTAAACAATACATAATGCTACTGATTAGCATCCCGTATGAAAATACAACCCTACGGTACCCCGTACCGTCACTAATATCTCCCGGTTAAACCCCCGTTATAAACTGTCAATGTTTGTCGGGTTTTCGGCTTAACTCGAGATTAGAAAGGTGTTATATTACATGTGTAGTCTTGTCTTGTATATTAATATACTTATTGTTGAACTTGTTATCGCATGTACACTCTTTACATTAGAATTCCATATCCAATGTTTGAAATTGTTTTCCCTTTTTCTTGTATCACTTTAATCATGAAAATACATGGTTATTGAACCATATTATGTTTTCCACACCATAACATATACTCATTTATAACATGTATCATGGAACTATTTATTATATGGTAAGTCTTATAATATATATTCATTCTTTTTAATGAATACCTCTTATATTATAATTGTTATAACTCTTATAACATTAAAACCATATTATAAATTCCATTTAAAAATGTTATTATTTCCGAACAACACCTATGTTCTCAAATATTTACAAAATCCACCACATAATTAATATAATGTTACATTATAGTTATATAACATATATTATGACATTTATGTCATTAAAACAATTATAACGTATAGTTGTAAATTGTTTAAAATACCAAACAGCCCCTTATATTTTCAGCTTTCACTATAAACCACTAAACTTCTATAAATCACAAATCAACCTCTATTATATTCATTGTTACACCTATACATATACCTTATAATAATCTTTAAACCTTAATATAATTATAACCTATGGTTATGTTTTTTTTAAATAACCAAACAGACCCCCTAGGTCTATTCTAATTATTTTTTTCCACCCACTTAACTTTCTATATTCACCAAATTCCCCTCTTTATAACATATAGTTTTCTAATATCATCAAAACTATATATTATACATATATCTTGATAAAACCTTATATATAACTCCAAAAATTACCAAACTATACCAAAAGGTTATAAACATCATTACTAACCTTATACTTTCTCTAAATCTCGGTTTTACCACATATGTTACCCATTTGTAAAATATTATGAAATATCTTATATTAACTATATAATTCATATAAACTCCAAATTTAACCAAATCAACTCCTAAAAATTCCAAATAACCTAAGGTTTGTACTAAACTCCATTTAGTACCCCAAGTTTTCGGAAATCTCAATATAGCCCCATCTCTTATAAATCTTTTACAATTTAATACTTATCTTAATATAAGGTAGTATTTTAATTTCTAAAATTCTCCAAACTTGGTCAAAGTCTCCTATATAGTCATCTTTGACTTCTAACACCAAATTGGAACCAAACTTTTGGTAATCACCAATAATACCCCATAGTTTTCTATTTTTACAATTTTGACACAAAACTTTATAAATGTTATAATTTTATTAAATTCATTTAAAAACCCTAAATTCCTCTAAATTAAGCCCACGGCCTAATATTTGTTAGTAATTACCGTTTGACCCCAAACTTAATTATATAAGCATAAATCTAACTAAATAAGCTATAAACTTAAATTAAAATGGCCTAATGACATGGCCTTATTACAACCTTGAACTTGAAAAATAAATTACACTTTAAATGTCTCAAAATATAGTATAAACTCACGGCCTCACCATAGATTAATTATTTTTCCACATAATGTCATAATTTGACCATTATGTTAATTAAATCTCTTAAATGACTAGCTTAATTTATCTTAGTCATTTTTTCCATTTCTAGGTTAATATAACCCATATTATTAAGTTCCCTCTCGGCAATATTAATATATATGCTTAGAAATTATAAAATCATAAGTTTTAAGGTGTTTATACCTTGATTTCTCCTTGTATGAACTCGGCCACTTGAAGGAAAATTCACCACATCATTTAGACATGTTTAATACACCAAAATAAGATATGGTTATACTCCAAGCTTGAGCTTAACCATAAGGAACAATTAATGTAAGATTTAAGGCAAAAATCACCTTAAAAATGCAAGGGAACTTCAAGATGGATTCGGCCTGAATCAAACACACCACAAGGTGTTAGATCCACCATATAGACATAGGAAATAGCTAGACAACAACAAGCTACCTTGGTATTAGGTTTTACCTTGGAAAAATGCCTTAAAGAAGGGTATTTCCTCTAGATCTCGGCCTCACATGCTTCAAATGGCTAACAAACTGATTGAACAAGTAAATATGAAGATTATGAGTGTATAAACTCATAAAAATCAAAGGAAGAAAATCGGATGAAGAGTAGAGAAGCTTAAGGTATGTTTTTACCTTAAAATGAGATTTTGGAAAACCTTGGTCCCTATACTTGCTTCAGCCGAAATTGGTTGGTGTCCTAACCTTAAAACACTGAGAATAAGCCATAGGAAGTGATGAGCCATGAGATCTAAGTGTATATGGTGAAGAGATGAAGAAAAAGAGCCAAAATAAGCCTTAAACCATTACCTTAGAAGCTTAGGAGATAGATCTACCTTCCATGCTCAAGAACTTTGGTTGAGAGGGTCTGGAAACTCAAGGAGCTCGGCTGGAATGGAGCTAGGAGAAAGAGAATGATTGAAGAGGGCTTAATTAATTGCAAAAGACAACTTTGATTAGTTTATGTTTTGTTAATGTGTAATGACTCACCAAGGGATAAGAAGGAATGAGAGCCATCGGTAAATGGAGGGGAAAGGGATGGCTCACACGGTTTTGGAGGCTGGTGGAGTCAATCATGGAGCAAAAGAGTGTATTAACTAATCAAAAGGTAAAAGGTAATCCCTTAATTTAGGGAATATGTTGGAGTCTTGTCCTTGGTATAAGCAAGTGGCGAATTCAAGCCTCTATTGCTTGTGGCTGCCGATCCCATGTGGTCCAAGGGGTCAACTTTGACCTCTTGACCATTCTTAGTCAATGTTGACTCAAGTGGGCCCCCTTTTAGGGTTTTATTAATATTTTAATATTAAATTTGTAAAAATTTGTAAATTTTGGAATTAAATTCTTAATATGATATAATGTGATTTAATATCATATTTAAAGGTAATTATAACCTTTAAGCCCATTAAAACCAATTTAGAAGGCAATTTCATAAAAATGTGCTTTAAGGTGTTTTAGTGCACATTTTGTGTTGCAAGGTGCTTCTGGGCTTAGTTTTCTTTGAGAATAGTTTTGTTGTGTTCCTTACTTCATTATAATACTTAGGAATCCACTTTGGATCCTATTTGAGGTCATACAATCTTTATGGTGCTTTAAAGCACATTTTTGGCTTTGCCGATCTTAAGGCATGTTTTGCCTTGTTGAGATCTTTAGATTGTTCCCCAATAATATTTAGATGTTTATTAACCATCTTAGATCATTAATAGATCATTTAATTAAGTTTTAAAGGTTAGGGGTATTTCACTCTCACTGATTCTTATTGGATTCAAGCCATGCAGGAAGAGCTCAATGAGTTTGTCAGAAATCATGTATGGACTCTGGTTCCTCGACCTAATCACAAGGAGGTTATTGGAACAAGATGGGTTTATCACAACAAACTTGATGCTTATGGTCATGTTGCACGTAACAAAGCCTGGTTGGTGGTTCAAGGGTACAATCAGCGAGAAGGCATTAACTTCGACGAAACTTATGCTTTTATTGCTCGTCTAGAAGCTATTCGTATGCTGATTGCCTTTGCTGCTCGCAAGGCATTTCCCTTGTATCAAATGGACGTCAAATGAGCTTTTCTGAATGGTTATATTGATAAGGAAGTGTACGTTGCACAACCACCAGGATTTGTTGACGAGTCCAAACCTGATGATGTATACTTACTCAAGAAATCTATTTACGGGTTAAAACAAGCTCCTCGGGTCTGGTACGCCCGTCTCACTTCTTATTTACTCTAGCAGAGTTTTTCTCATGGTCAGGTGGGCAGTACTCTCTTTTTAAAATTTCATGACTCAGATATTTTGTTGGTTCAAATATACGTAGATAACATTGTGTTTGGGTCATCCTATCCGATGTTATCTAAATCCTTTGAAATTGTGATGGCCAATGAATTTTTGATGAGCAGTATGGGAGAACTCGCCTTTTTCATAGGACTGCAGATCTGTCAGACTAAGACTCATACTTTTGTTTGGAAAGGGAAATATGTTATAGAATGGTTGACCAAGTTTGGGTTTGACTCTGATAAGTTTTTTACCACTCCAATGTCTAGTGTCATCAAACTTGGTTCTATGACCCATGCTGACCCACTGATCCTACAAAGTATCGTGCTATGATTGGTTCATTAATGTATCTTACTGCAAGTCGACCAGACCTACTTTATAGTGTTTGTTACTGTGTTCGGTTTCAAGCTGACCCTCGTGTTCCCCATCTCCAATCAGTGAAACGAATCTTTCGTCATTTAAAAGGTAATCTCGGTATGGTTTATCATGTAGGATCTTCCTTCACTCTCCGAGCATTCACTAATGCTGACTTTGTAGGATCACTCACTGATCGGAAGAGCACATTTGGCTGCGCTCAGCTTCTGGGTACAAGCCTGGTGTCCTGGTTCTCTAAGAAGCAATCCTCTGTCGCTCTGTCCACTACTGAAGCCGAATACATTGCAGCTGCTGCGTGTTGTGCTCAAGTCCTTTGGCTACAATTTCAACTAGCAGACTATGGGATGCCTCAATCACTAGTTCTAATCTACTGCGACAATCAGTCTACGATTACACTTTCCAAAAATCCTGTGCAACATTCACACACAAAGCATATCGAGATTCGTCATCATTTTCTTCGAGATCAAGTAGAAAAAGGATCAGTTGAGCTGTTACACTGTTCCTCAGATCAACAATTGGCTGATATTTTTACGAAACCTCTCCCTCGAGAGATTTTCACTTGCCTGTGTCTAGTACTGGGCATGGTTAATGTCAATTAAGATCCATTTGTTATATTTTCTATGTTTTCACTACTTGCGTTTATCGAACTTGGTACTAGAAATGAGTGGAGAGTGTCTTTCATTAATGTTTCAAATAAAAGTCAGGATTCATGTGGTTATTGTGGTACACGTATTGGATGATCTGGATTAATGTTATAGTGGGAACGTATTTCATGTTGTTATCTCTACACCAAAAATTTATTAGACCAAAATTTTCTAGCTAATCTTTTTTATCCCGTTATGTTATTCACAAAAAAAAAAAAACAAAGTCCACCAAAAATATCTTAATCACGTCTTCCTCAACTGTCATCCACTCTTCTTACCCATTTACACACATTTTATCACTCGTTTCTCTTTGAGTCGGTCTAAAACCCATTTCCTCCTTTTTCTCATTGCATGTTGCCTTTACACCCGACTGTTCTTCTTCCTCTCCTTCGTCTTTCTCCTTGTGATTCTTGCTTCTGCCATGGAAATCGTCCCATATGATCCTGCATTTGCTTACCGCCAACTTCTTGCCCTTACTTCACCACATTTTCTTGTTTCTTCTGGCACGCCGCGTATCTATGTTGACTCACATCTTCTTCCTTCACAACCCGAATACCACATTCCTTTAGTTATAATCCTCCCTCCACTGCATCTACCTGTACCACCACCATCCCCTGCTTCACCACGCAAGAAATGCGTCGACAACTTCCCACCCTATGATGTTACGTTTGAGGATTTGCCCCTAACCTCTGATCCTTCCCCTGCTTCCCCACCTCCATCCACCTCTCGCTGAAACGCTAAAAAAGAGTTTGTCCTTCCTCTGCTGCTTCTCTCCATCGTCGCCAGTCTCTTAGGCCACGCCGTCCACAACCTACTCAACCACCGTCCACCCCATCGCACCTTGACACTGTCTTTGATGATGATGTGCCCCTGTCAGTGTTGCACCGACACAAACGGAACGCAGCCCCAGCATAGAGCGCTTCTACTTCAAAATGACAACGTCGTACTTCCCCGGTGCCTTCTCCGTTTACGAATGCTTCGGTTGCTTCCTCAGCTTCTTCGTCGACGAACTCAGACTGGTCTGGTTACACTTTTCCTTGCTATCCTGCTTTTAAATCGGATATTAAAAATGCACAAATAGTAGTGGGAAAAGGGGTGAACTCTGCCTGGCTCCGTAAAAATCGGTTGTCTAATATTGTAAGTTGTCTCTCAGCACAAGGCTTGTCTACTGTTTTTGAACTGGGGACGCATGTTTACTGGGAAGCTGTTAAAATTTTTTACAAGAACTTGCATTTTAAGGATGAGTATCTTGCCAAATCTAGGGTTAAGGATATTGAAATTGAGATCAATCCTGATGTTCTTGCTATGATTTTGGAAATTCCTACTGAGGGTGTTAATACTTTCTCCCGTGATGTTAATACCTTTGCCCCCAATTAGAAAGATGAGTACCTGTTCATCTTTTTTGGTGCTGAACCTGAAACCAGGAAAATTCACTTTGCTCCCCAGTGTATGTTGGATGTTATAGGTCGTTTATTACATATGATTATGTACCAGGGTATTGCGCCAAGAAATGATCAGCGTGGCACTGTCACCTTTCTGGATGTCTGTTTGATCCAGAAATACCTTGGAATACCCCAAACTAATAAAACATGGATTAAATATCTAATCACATTGATTAAGGCCTAAACATGCCTTAAAAGTCAACTGAGAACAACAGTGGTCAACACAAAGCAAGGCATTGCACCCTTTGACTGTTTAGGGTAAATAAATACCCAAATGAACTACTTAGGACCTAAAACTTTGTCCTAAGCTTAGTAACACATTACTAAACATATTACAATTGTTGGACAACACTCCAACACAATGAACAAGCATTTTCATGCTTCAAGGTCAAGTAGGGCAAAAATGTGCTCTAAGAATACCTTAAAGGTCTAATGACCTCTAAATGATATAAAATTGGATACCATGATCAAATATCATGTAAGGAACACAAAAAAACTGTTCTCAAGGAAAACAGAGCTCAGAAACACCCTGTGACACAAAATGTGTACTAAAACACCTTAAAGCACGTTTTTGTGTATGAGCTCTAAGATAATGACTTTTTGTCATTTAAAGACTGGAGTATATCATTTATAATATTAATGTGACATGATAGACTATATTTTAAAGTCTAAATCAAAGTTTGAAAATTAAAAATCAAATGGGCAATTTAGTATGAATAGTAACCTAAATAGTGTATTTTAAGTAAAATTGATCAAGTATGGTCAATGGTCAACTAATGACCCTTATAACCCCTTGGAAGTCGGCAGCAAGGGAGCTGGGAAGACAGCTCATTCAGCATTCACACAAATATCTAATCAATTTGGTGAATACACATTACTATTCCATTAATTAATGTAAACTTAACTTATAAGGCAAATTAGCGTACTTTTCTTCATTTGCCTTCACCCCTGCCGCAGCAGCTCTCCAAAACCTCTCTTTGGCTTCTCCAAACCGTGGCTAACCACCAAGAACAGAGGTACAACCACTTGATATTGGTCAGCTATTAAGCCTTTAAATGTTCTTTTCTTCACAATTTCTCTCCTTTCAATGGATCAAAGCATCAACCACTTCCATCAATGTTCTTAGGTTGTTTTGGAGGTTAAATGGAGGGTATATCTCGGCATTAAAAAGGGAAGAAGGTGGAGAAAGCCAATCTCGTTCTTAAGGTATAAAAATGTGCTTTAAGCACTTATCCTTGATTTCCTTTCAAATCCGGTTGTAAAGCTTGGTTTTCTAAGCTTATAATCTTCATCTTAACATACTTATTCAGTTGGTATATCAAGAGCTTCAAGGTATAGCCAAATCCAAGCCAAAAACACCATTTTTGGCATTTTAACCAAGGTAAAAATTAGCTATCTTCTAATCTGAGTTATACCAGTTTAAAGCTTGGTTTTAGTAGCTCTTTTGATACTCTTTAGCTACTGTAAAAACAGGCCGTGGAGCACTTGTTCTTGCCTTGGTATTCTAAGGTAAATTTACCTTGAAAATTGACATTAAACATTTCTTATGGTTAGATCTTGCTTGGAGACTAATCATGCCTTAATTGCTGTTTGAAAACATGTAAACTAAGCTGTGGAAATATTATCTCCAATCAGCCGTGGCCAAACAAGGCCTTAACTAGGCAAAAACAAGGTATAAATCACTTAAACCTTCACTTGGTATATTAATATGTGCTTATACATATTTGTATAATATGTGCCGTGAGTGAACAAGGTATTTAAGGTCTTATTTTGACCTTAGGCGGTTAAGGAATGGTTTAATAAATTTTATAACTAATTAATTAGCATAATTGTCAAATTTAAGACATTATGTGGAAAATTGGTAAATAAAGAAAATATATGTGTAAGGGCCGAGGGTTTAAGGCTTTTATGGGCATTTATGTGTAATTCATTTTATAAGCTAATGTTTGTAATAAGGCCATGTACTTTAGGCCATTTTATTTATGCATTTATAAGCTTTTATTTAAGTTTAGGTGATATTTAATTATTACCGCAAGGAATTGGGGTCTTAGGTGTAATTAAATTAAATTTGGGGGCTATAAAAGGAATAGCCGAAAATTGGAGGTTTAAATGAGTTTTATAAAAATTATAAGATTATATAAAGTTTTGGGGTTAAATGGTAATTTCTGAAAAGATATGGGTATAAACCGTAATTTGTGGAGATTAATGGTCAAGGAAATATTAAGGTGGTCAACCTTGACCATATGCTAAGTTTTGACCAAATTAAATAAGTTAGATAACTTATTTAAGGTTTTATAATATATAAGTATTTTATTGTAACAATTTTATAACATATGTGGTATATATGTTATTTCCGAAAGTTAAGGGTGTAAAATGGTATTATAAACACCCATGGGCTATTAGGAATTTTTAGGAATTTATTGGGTTGATTTTGGAATTAAATAAACTATATATGTATATATATAGTTATTATGTCATTATGACACTTTGGAGAAATATATGTGGTGGAATTATAAATACCGAAGTATATGGGTTAGTAAGGGCAATTATAACCCTTTGGTGAAATTTGGTGATTTTTAGAATTATATAAGAGTATTTATTAAGATATATGTATAATATATAGTTTTAATGATAATATAAAACTATATGTTATAAAATGGGCCAAATGGCAATTATAAAACAGAACAAGGTCTGTTCGGAATTTACAAAAAAATAACCATAGGTTATACCATTTTATAAGTTTAAAAATGTTATATTAAATGGTATATATAACATGGTATAAATAATGGGGTGATTTTGTAAATAAAGGAAACTATGGTTTATGGAAAAGAATAAGGTTTAATATATATGCCTATGCGGCAATATATAATAGTTTTGTATAAAAACTATAGGATATAAGTTAAAGGAAATAAAGATATCATAACAAATGATATTAGTATATGGTATAACATTACATAATGTTATGTGGTCAAAATGGAATTTAAATAAATTCAAGGGTTGTACCGAATTAATAAGAGTGGAAAATGAATTTTAGACTATGGTCTACTAGGTTATAAATGTTTTAACAATTATATGGTTTAGATGGAATTAATATAAGGAAGGATATTCACATTAAACAATGTGACAAACTATAAATAAATGAGATTTATAAACTAAGGTAATTATTGAATAAACCTTAGGAGTTGTAAATATACAACATAAAATGTTACATAATATTAGGATAATAATCTTAATATAAGTTGTATAATATAATACAACTAATGGGAATAATCATCTAATATAAGATGATAAAATGTAACATATAATATAAGAGTTTTATAACTCACGAAATTTACCTACGTGGTAAATGTATACATATACAAGAATAATGTATATAAGGATGGATATATTTATGGTTGGAAGCCATATAATATGGTGGTGGTTATTACAAAAATAGTTACAAACTATAGTTATGAGTTTTTGGATGCAAATATTATTTGCTAAAGATAATGGAGTATATAATACAATGTATTATAATGGATGGTGGGAAAATAACAATAAATATAATAATGCATGCACACATGCAACCATAGGTTATGTACCTATATTAATGGTGGATAAGATTAAAGAAAAATAATGAATTAACTTAACAGTTGAAATGTTTTGACATACGAGTTTTAGTAACAAAGCCGACCGGTTTAGAGAAACCCGTAACAATAACTGTAGAAAACGGGGATGAACTGTAGGGGTTACTTGTTATTCGGAAATACCGGATGTAGTTAGTCATTGAGACTGACTTATAGTTTTAATACCGTTTAGATCATACTTCATACAAGGACGCTTGACGAGCTAGTGGACTACACTGCGCATCCTAGGTCTTGGTGAACGGTATGTAAAGGGGTTTGATCCGAATTGTCCTAAGGAAACTCCTTGGGCTCGGATTTGGTTGATATCACTTGTGTGTTAAGTGTTTTGGATACATGTATGTGATTATGGGTGTTACTGCATTAATTATTTATGCACGAGCGTCCTACGGGACTAACACTACGTCGACTATAGATCGACTTATATAACATACTATACGTTAATGTGATGACATGACGGTTACTTGATATAATACCATAGTATTAATATTAAGTATATGGTAACCTAAGTAAAACACTTAGGGATGAGTCACGACATTGTCAGTCTCTAGAGCATGGATCTCGAACATGAATATGACCTAGATTACTTCTAGGTATGCGTGAGACCCATTGGGCAGCTAACTAATAATTATTCTCCATAAGACTAAGAGCATATCTTAAACATTATGAGAGAGAGAGATGGTATGAGTTGAGGTGAGGAATCCCGGTAGTTTACGAACTACTTGGTTGCGCAATTGTGATCACTGAGGGGTACCCGATTGGGTTCCGCTCCAGGTATACCCGTACGAGCCCTATTTGGATCGTGGGTCAGGTGGCTACGGCCTTTTATATGGACGTCTTACGAGACATAAGTGAATAGTCAGGGGCCTCCGGACCTCTGGTGAAATGAGCACCTTTGTGTGTACGGGAGGACTACTGTCCATGGTGAGGTTATCGGGTTGTCTTAATATGACGTCCTACTGGTATTAATTAAACATGGTTGGATGGAGCCTACAAGGCTAAGGTAAATTAACTATGGAAACTGTACGCTACGGCGATTGTACATTGTACATATGGATGGGGCCTTGAAGGCCAAATTAAATTAAATTAACAATGGATGGTGTAACACCCCAACCCGAAATCCAATCAACTGAACGGCGATCACTCCCAAATAAAATACAACTGCAGCGGAAATAAATACAACAACCGGGCGGTATTACAATGCCGTTGGCCACCCTTGTGACCAACAAGGCTAAGTCCAAATACAAACTCCAAAAGTCACGGTCTGAATACGAGTACAATCCGAGATACTAGGAATCAAACTCAAATGTAAAATACTTAAGTAAAGATAAATGTCTAAAAGAAGACTCCCACAGCTTGAATCTACCCCACCTACACTCGGTGTGGTAATCTTCTCAACTTCAGGTACCTGAAAAATGGGGGTGCCCCCAAAGGGGCTCAGCAAACAATGCTGGTATGGAAAACGTGCAGCCCATCGTCTACCGGGCCACACCAACTACTTCGTCGAATACATGCAGTTCATTTTTATAAAGCTGTAAACAAACATAGTAGGATAATAACAAGTATCCATACAAGGACAATAATGTCACATAGAACAAGACACAGAAGGTCGTGTTAGCTGAACTGAAATTCTTTAATGATAGTCGGTCCACACAATGGGACTGACAGGTATAACTGAATATCTTAAATAGTGGAGGTATAGTGACCTCGTTAAGATTGAAAGGTTGGGTATAAAAACCCCAGGAGATAACGTAGTTAAACCCTGAACTGAGAGGCGTGAGAAATAGAATCCCACTAGAGGAATGAAGTCTTCCTCAAACTGAAGGGAATTAGAAACTCGGAAGGAATAGAGTCTTCCTCCCAACTGAAAGTTCCGTCGCGACGTAGATAGGAGACGACCTGATACAGGTACAACTCCTGTAGCATGCATGGCCAGATCCAACTGGGCTCCTCGTTCTCGTAGTATAGAATTGTTAATGTCATATAAAGACGTTAAACAGGAACACAATGTGTATTGTCAATTATCACGTTTAGGATAATGACGTTTGTTATAAAGTGAAGTTAGTGAGAGACTCGAGTACAAGTCCTCGGTATACTGAAGGGCAGGTATTTAATCCACTGGTATAGTAGTGTTTGTATGCGTGGGACATACACGTAGTAGTCAGCATCATTCACGCACATAAAGTAATACAACAGCGCACAAGAGTAAACAACATTTTACATTAATTATCTTGGTCGTTATTTCAGACAACAGATAGCACACAAGCCGGTGTAATCCGGTAGAAAAAAGACTGCAATAATTTCATACCGTTCACCGTAGACTGTACTTGTTTAAATTCCCGGTCAACGTCTGGTCAAACAAAGTCCTAGAATAGGATTAACTGAGAGGGTTAATTATGTTACCCTTATATAATAATTCTATTGGATCTTTCAGCAAATCTCGTATTTGTTATTTCATGTGAGGTTTATTTCTTTTAATTACCTCATGATTTAATGTATAACTTATTTGTTATTCCTTTTTGATTATTTATAAATCCTTTAATGTACATATATGTATTCATATATTCATGCACTATATTTGTTGTTTATTTTAATTGTCTAAGTGACATTAACAACTTATAATTTTCTTAACTATATTTAATGTCTTATAACGACACAATATTTATAATCTCATTATTTTCCTTTTAGTCATAAATAATATTTATTGTTTTCCTTTAACTTCCTTTTAACTATATAAGCCATAGTTCTAATTCCATAATTCCTTTAATTAAAATTCTTTCTTCTAATTCCTCCAAAATCCATGTAGGACCTTTATTTATTTAAATCTAAATTATTAAACTTACATTTCGGTTATTTACAAAACAACCATATTAATTCATAAACTTTACATTTAAATTCTAATCTCTTTATATTATAGAGTTTTAACTTCTTATTTAGCTAAATTACATAGTCACACTAATATCTTGGTATATAGCTTTTAAATATTATAACTTTCAAAATTAGCAACTTAGCCCCTTAAATTCTCGGCAATAATAATTTATTCCCTATAATTACAATCTAACCACAAAATCTTATAAACTTTACATAATGCCTTATAAACTATAGTTTTAATTTTAATTCTCCATAAATGCCGAATATATATGTATAAATCCTTAAATTACCAAACTAACCCCAAAGTAATTCGGTTTTGTCATTTATTCTTCCTTAATTACATTTTCATCCCAAAAATTTGTAACAGTCTCTTAATAACTTATAAACTAAAGTCTAAATATATAATTCCTCATAATTTCGAAAGTGAGCCTAATAAATCTCTTAATTATGAATTTGCCCACTAATAAGTTCTAAACTTTCATAACAACTTTTATAAATCACATAATAGCCCAAAACTTTATAAAAAGTTATTTTAAGGCTTGTTTAAATTATCTAAAATTCTTAAACTTAATTCCTAACCTTATATTATATCATAATTACACCAAACACCCCTTTAGCTCTCGGCTTTCACAATAAATGCACTATACTTTGTAAAAATTACATTTAAGCCACATAACTTAATTAATTAGCCATTTAAGCTCTCATAAAATATTTTTAACTCACCAAACTTTGTGATATAAGTTTATATACCTAAGTAGGTCATTAATACCTATTTTTCAAATAAAGCATTCGGCCATATTTATTTGGTGACCATATAGTATATAAAAGTGGATTTATATGTCATAATAATTATACATAAATTCATAGGAGTTATATAACTCATGTAAAAATTATTGTAATGTCTTATATAAATTCTTAGCTCAAAAATAAGCATTTTTGCCCTTGATAATTCGGCTTGAATTAATATGTAACATAACTAAATTTTGTGACACAAAATGTGTCTTAAGGTAAATATTTTCTATATAAGTTATAGATTGTATTTTTGGCATATAATACTATATAGTTTCGGTTTTAATAAACCTAGGAGATGTACATAATTTATGTATAATTTTTAGAAGCTTAACAAAGCTTATAACATAAAGATTTACTTAGTAAACTTACTTCTTAACAAAGGTGGTTAAGTGCTTGAACTCTCTTGAATCTCCAAGCTTTCTCCTAGGTAAACTTGATCTTCTCTTCGGTTTTATGCAAGAGGTGAAGGTGTTTAGGAGTTAGATCTTCAACAAAGACCTTAAGTAGATTTGTAAGTAGTTTTACAAGACTTTACCTTAGACTTTTTCTCCTTATAAATTCGGCACTCCTAAGGTAGATGAAGAACAAGTTTTCCTTCATCATAATGAAGAAGAAAAGAGACTTAGAAGAAGTAGAACTTGGTTACACATAAAAATGTGCTTTAAGGATTTTCAAGCTTCAAAACCTACCTTAAGATAACCTTGAGATGCTCCTTGGTTTAATGTTGGTTTGGACAATCTCCTTGGAGAACTAATTGATGCCGAACACACCTTGTTATGCTAGGAAGAGTTTTGCTTCAAGACTTGCCAAGAAATGCTAGGAAATTACCTTAAAGATGAAGATAAAAGTTAAAACTCCATTAATGGACTTAAGAGCTTCAAAGGAAGAAGATGAAGCTAGAAGAGAGAGGAGAGAGCATTACCAATTCGGTGGAGAAGAGTGCAAGAGAGGAAATGAGACCTAGCTCACGTAAATGCAAGAAGAGAGTGACTTGGAATTGATTTTTGTTTTCTTAATTCTTAATGTCAAATGACTATACTTTTCCTTAGTTTATTCAATGAGTTATTGGCTCAATAAATGCCCTCTTTTCCAGCATTTGAAATCGGCCATAATGGAGGACAAGGCAAGGTGGAGCAAAAATAATGCAAACTAGAAGACAAGGTGAGAAAAGGTAAGGTATCTTCTTTTGATTTTTCTAAGTTAAGCTTGTCTTCTTCCTCTCTTGTATATGTCCGAATTCAAGGGTTATTTGAAGCTTCCCAATCGGTAATGAAGAGCTAAGGACAAGCATGTTAGGTCACATGGAAAAGAAGGAATCTAGAAAAGTGAATCCTAGATCTACTTTTTGCTTTTTCTCATTTGTTTTTGTTCTAGCTCACATGGCCTTATTCCATGGCCTAATTTCGACAGCTTGCTGGTCATATGAGACCTACATACTTTGACATTAAGTAATACAACACATGGGAAGGTGAGTCACCATGTATTAAACCTTTTATAAACTTTAAAGGCAAATTTTATACTAGTTTTTGCTCTAAAATTCGGCCCCTATAGAGAGCCTTGTTGACTAGTCACACCAACTGATTTAGAAGGTCATTTTAACCATATTTAAGATTACCAATTCGTGGCATGTCAAAAACTACAAGGAAATTGCGTAAAACGCGTTTTCGTGACACCCGAAGGTGTGTTTTTGTGCTCTAAGGAAATTTTGGGAAACAAATTATTTTTATGAGTTCCAAGTGTTTGTAAACACTTATTATAGTAAATAAACATATACTAAGATGTTACATTGGGTTATATGGGGTTACATCAACCCATGACATAATTTACGGGCCATCGGGACACACCCGGGCAAAAAGGAGCGCTAAGAAGTCCTCCTGTGGTTTTTGCTGAATTTTGAGAAACCACTTCGTGGGTTCTCTTTATAATGGTTAATAATGATGTTAGGAACTCAAGGAATTAATTTTATAGGAGTTCGTGCCACCTCGGCACTCCTCCGGACTTTTCGTGCTTTAAGGAGCGGGCGTGAGCACTCCCGAGCGTTTTGCGTTTTTGACTGAATTTAGCTTAGGAATATATTTGTATATTCATATAATAATTGTATGACCATTTGGTTTGAATATTAGAGGGTCATACAAGGTCATGTTTGACCATATGCTTCTAAGGCGTTTTAGCGTTTATGGAGAAACGACTGTTTTTACGTAACGTTTTCATGCATGGGTTTGCATGCGTACGTGAAATGATTCATATTTGGATTATATTCCAATAAATAATGATTTAATAATATTATTTAGATTTGGGGTATTTCAGATGGTGAACGCTACGGCGATTGTACATTGTACATTATACTGTTATTATTCGATACGTTCGATATACAATTGTTGTTGTGATATTTTATGAATGTTGAGTTAGATGGATGGTTAAGTGTTTATGAATGTTTGGATGGATAATTATGTATATTATACATATATATTACAGTATTGATTATAACTGTAAAATGGTAAAGCATGAAACCAATCTAATAATAAGATGGTTAAAATGACTAAGTGACCAATAGGGTCCAGGCCCGGCATACTCAGCATCTATCGCTGATACTACACCATATGCAGGTTGTTGATTATCGCCGAAGCCGAAGTGCGGGAACAGGGTAATTAGAGTTTATTTTAATTACCGCACATGGAGTTGTAATATGATACGGTTATGTATATTCAGGTTTGGGTAGACGCTCACTTGTCGATGTTTATGAGTATGGACTTAGTATGATGTATAGGAGTTTCTCGTTATCACGGCGGTTAACAGTTTGTTTATGTTGGAAGTTGGATATAGTTTGGCTTCGTTGCTCGCATGGGCGAGTAATGGCCGGTGACACCCGAGTGAGTATTGTTATTATTGTTTATTTTTCCGCTGTAAGACGTTTTATTTATTGCTACGAGAGAGATTATTACGTGATTATGCAGAGGGGTGTTACATACCCTATTAGTTTACCCCACTTTATAATGTGCCACATGCATCATGCTATCACTCAGTGCTTCTCTTCCCTACCCTATGCTACTTGGCTGACTAAGGTGTTTAAATGTTACTCTATGGATCTTTCTGCTAATTCTGCCAAGGTCTTGGATCATAACCATGAGCTTTTTAAAACTACCTTAGCCAAGATGGGATTTGGACTGGCTGGTAACCAGTGGGTTGTTAAACAACCTCCCAAGGTTGTTTCGGGCGCTGTAGAGACACTTGGAACCATTTCAAATCAGCTCCAAGAGATTTTGTCTCTTGTAAAGAACGTTGAACAACGCTTGGCACATCTGGAGGCTCACTTGGGGTGCGACGTTCGTTTTTTAGCCTGTTTCCTATCACTCTTTTGTCATTGGCCCCTAGAAGTTTGTTGGTCTTAGCTTGTTAGCCCTATCTTCTCTAATTTTGTTTCGTACCAGACTCGTCAGCTTTTCTGTTCCTCTGTCTTTAATGTTTCCTTTGACTATTTTGGTTATGGTGTGGTAACTTCTGAACTATTTTCCTACGATTAATATTGTATAAAATGCCATTTCGTGTTCTACCGTACACCACTTTACACTTTTTTTTTTTTGTATGGTACCATTTTTTATTGCGTAAAAGGGGGAAACATGGTGAATACTGAGACTTTGATTATTGATCATATTAATACTTGCACACTAGCTTTGTTTCACGGGGAATCAACACTTCAGGGGGAATATGATCTAATATGATCTTTGATTCACCATGCGAGATTTGCACACATAAAAAAAGGGGGAAACGGTAAATGTATATACTTTATACACACTTGCGGTTTTTTATGTGTGACAAACTAAACACTTAGTAAAGTTTACCTTCGTTTGTTTCGCAGCGACAATAATAGAATATGATATGTACTTGCGGTATTTATTAGATACTAGGTTGTTGAGATATGATTCTAGTGAATCTCTGTTTATGTGCTACATATAGTTACGTAAATATCTTTTCTAGGGAATTTGTTTAAGTGTTTAGGAAATACTAATCATCGTTGTATGTAAGGATGTATAGTTTTAGTGTACGGGTGTATTTTTGGGGGTATTAAAACTGATTTACCTCATACGACGGCTCACCCTTGAGTGTTGAGAGAGATTAGGTTTTCATTGTTATTAAGTTGATAACGATCAATCTAAAGTGTTAGATTGTAGTGTGATAGTTCAAAGTGTTGAATAGATCAGGTGAGGAGTTTTTCAAGCTATTAATAAAGATTAGTGGCTGAGTTTTCTTCTACATCTTTGTTTCATTTATCTTTCTCATTATCGTTAAGCTCAGATCTGTACTGAGCATTCTGGGTAATTGAATCACGAACTTACATATAGTAACATATATATATATATTAATAAGGCACAAAAGCATGAGATTACACATCTTAGTGTTTGAAATACTGCATGGTGACAATTAGGTTGACTGCTAGAGCAGTAGTGAAATCTAAGCACCTTAATTAGGGTTTGGTGCTATGCAGACAAACTCAATCCAATCTCGGTTAACCAATGACCAATAAACCATCCAAAGAACCTTAAACTTCCTGACCCACAACACAACGATAGCAAAAGAATTAAGAGTTTGAAAACTGAAACCAGGTAGAAACTAAAAAACTAGGCGAAGAACTAACTAAGCATAAAGATTGCATCATAACCATAAGACTCCGAGAAGCAAGCACGATTGCATGGGTCGAGTCTGGACTCATGCAACCCCGAAATGTAATCATTTTAATTGACGACTCTAGGTGTCGCACAGAGACACGCGAGGAATGAAAATTGACAATCTATGACGTTCCTCTACCATCTAGGAAGATTCAGGAGTGCCAATGATCATAGGTTTCTTTCCCTTTCTTTCATAATTTTGTTGGGCGAACCGGTCACATTCTCATCATGACCAATATCCAGAAGCTGAGCTAGAGCCCTTTTTTTTAGATTCACCCTGGCCGTAGCACCACGAAGACTTAAGGACTCCTTACGGGATAGAGAACTCAAACCTGGGGGGATTGACGCTTTGATTGGGCAGGAGCCCAAGTAGTTAGTTACATGCATGTGGGAAAAGGCTTCCGCCAATGGATTGATAAGGCAGCTTGGAAGACTCGTGCGGATAAGGTGTAAGTTTGTGCATAGCCACTTCTTGTAAGAGACTTCCCGTAAGGGCAAGAGGTCGAGTCATGAAGAAATCTGCCGCAACCTGAGCAAATGTTGGGCATGTCATCGTAGATGATTGTGTAGACAAGGTCGGAGCCATCATAGTGCACTAATAGAGCTCAGAGAACCGGGCGGTGCACATTGAGTGAAACTTTCAGTCGAATGAAGATGATACAACCCACCAATTTATCTTCCATGATGCCTAAGAAATAACCTATCTTTGCCACAACTTTCTCACCAAAGCTCAGTGTCCGATATGGAAGTGGGACATTGAAGATGCGGACCCAGAAGGGCACTTGAAGTCGTGATCTTTAAATAGGAGCTGAGGGCCATGTAACACCCCCGTCTATTAATCCTATTCCTTACAGTAATCACATCGTAACAGTAATTAAAAACACATTAATTGCAACATCCGTAGTGGAACACTCTCACTATCTAGGCGGGTGTCACAACCATCCATCCAACTACTTAACCATCCATCCGCAATGATGACGAGATTAACACCACTCAAAACACTCATCAACTATATCACAGACCATCCAACCCATAAGTAAATCCATATAGTTCTAAGGACTAGTGAGCAACTATTAAGATTCATGATATAAAACAACCACCACTTGGCACATTTAATATAATTCCATAGTCCGGAAATCCTCATACACATACCGTCTAATCAAAATCCAAACCCAACACCATCCCGCACTCCGACATCAATCGTCATACACCTGCAAAAATGTGGTTGCCAAAAAGGCTCAGCACGAGGCTGAGTATGTTGAACTATATGATCCTTGGCCCCATTAGGCCACATGAGTTGATTAGCTGTCTTAACATGCTATTCAATTTTCATCCTATTCCGGTTTACAAGTATATACATAAAGCTGTAATTATAGAAAGTAAACATCTAACAGTTCATACATATCATCAACATAACAATTCAGTCAATACATCATATAAAACAAATAATCCATTTTAATCCTTAAAAGAACATATTAACCATATTGAAAGTCATACTCTCATATTTGTTTACCAACACTTGAAGCCCTGATTCCACCATCACTTGTATCATCTTATGGGTGTCATGTTAAAGGACATTTCCCCATTAATACTTTCCATGTTTAATTAAATTTTGGACAGTAGTCCTCAATACCAATAATCGAAGATCATTGGACTTCCTTGAGTCTCGTGAGAGATGTCCATATGGTCATAGCCGTGTGCCAGACAGCAGCACCCTCTGTCAACCGATCTAAGACGATCAATTGGATTCCTCAACGAGAGGTTCCATACTTGGATCTTCTCTGGTGATCACACTACACAACCTGCTGGAACGGATGCATCCAGGATTTCCCGTACATATACCACACTACCATACCATCCATCATTTCTCCATAGTTAAGCGTTTTAACCAACTCATTTGTTTTAGTTTTTGAGTTCTTAGGAGAATTCATTTTATTAGATGCCTTGGTAGGTCTTACTCATACCTAGAAGTCGTCTAGGTCATATTCATGTTCAATGCCAATGCTCTAAGATCGGTAATATCGAATTTTTTTCCTAAGTTTTAAGTCTTAGGTAGATTGAAGTAAATTTTGATAGAGCCGTACTTCATTATGTTCACCAACCTTGCTCATAGCATACTCGCAATATACAAATCGAGTAGTCCAAAGGACGTCACGCACAATATAAAAACACTTGTTTATCGAGCACACAATATCATATAATCACATGCAATAATTCACACATATCTTCTTGAGCAATTAGCACACAAATGTCTGAACCCAAAGAATCCATCAGGGGTTCAGACCATAGAATCCAACATACCATACACCGAAGTACAATGCTAGCGTGACAATGCACGCTTGTCCTCATTCACCCCGAAGCTCGTCCTCCAGCACAGGCCCTCTAATGCACTCAACTCTGAAATACAACTACATATTAGCTCTATGTAATACAGACTAATTTGATATCCTAACTAGTCATTAATCCCCCGTGATCGTTTAATGTTTATCATTAAGGTTTTGAACAGTTTGGGATTAGCTAAATCATCCTCTAATTCTATTGCAATTAACATGTAATATTTATTCACTACTTAGGACTTAATCCAAATAACCTATCTCATTTATTCATAGGTTTATTATTTATATATAATACACACATCCATATAGTTGTTACTACATGTTAATCATATCCTTGACTTATAAGCCTTTATTTCTTCTTTGAATTATGAGTTGGTCAGCTCGACCTCTTTGGTCAATCAAGTTGACTTGGCCGATTATGTTGATTTGGTTAGTTTATCCAAGTACATACGATTATATCCTTCACATTATGACACTTGTATAACATATAATTTATATTATAACATCGTATTATATATATTCCACCCACTACTTTAATATGTTACACTTTAACATTAGAACTTTATACTAATGTTTATACATTATGTTCACCTAATAACATTCTGTACTTAATATTATACAGTTCCCAAACATATTATATAATCCATTCCACCTCATTTGTTTATATATATATATATATAAGAGTTATAAACTCGTTTGCTAAATGATACATCTTATCATTTATGTCAGACAATCAATCTCACTTAGTTGTGTCATGTTACACAAGCCCCTATTACGATTATCATACTTTAAGAATTTTATATTAATCCTTATGAGTTATACGATTCTAATCTCTTACCCCATATACCAAAGTCCAAATCCTTTGATTATGTACGCATATACAACCGTGAAACCTGATATACCCTTATATTACTTGCTTATTTAACCTTTCTATTTATCATTTAATCTACTATTTTAACCTTAGCCACAACTCTTATCATACTAGCAACCTATTATTGGATTAATACCGATTTACCCAAAGTCTTTCAATTACTAAAACCATCCCATAACCATATACTGCAGAAGTGTACTCATTATTTATTACATATGTAAAACCGGTTTATTCTAGCTTGCACGTTATGTAATTTAGGTACTCAATTTCAGAAGCAAGTTACAACCAATCCACATTTACGTATCATGTGGGTGCAAGTTAATTTGTCTCACCTCTCTTCTTATTCCTTTCACTCTATATCTACCTACAACAGACGAAGATAGTGTTTAAATCAATTTCATAAGGTTTACTATACCACTACAAGCCGATGTGTCTAGCTCACATTAGATCACACCACTGTGTGCAGCATTAATCCATATTACTCATAGTAGTAGCAGAAGCGATTGTATCGATTTATTAAACTGTAATTATCAGTATAAGGACAACTATACAATTAACATATCTTGATTCGTAATTAAACTCTTCTCATTTTACTGACTTATCCACTAATACCATCACCATAGTTTTATCAAGAAGTATGGGATCACATTACGATTGGTATTACTACTATATTACTCTATAAACTTTTAATCAACTAGTTGAACATCTATATCCAACCGTGGTACTTTATATGAGGGGTCACTCATTAATTAACTAATTTTATTATTCTCATAACCCTCTTACTCTTATTATTTATATCTTACCCAACTTATCATTATCAACTTAAATCACTACCAAACCATCACTTACACACAGCTAGCCATATCGTTCCAAATCAATCACTTACTCTATGTAGCCCAATGTCTTAACTATCTTCTAACTCTAATCCTTACTAAATAAAGTTAGATTTCCCCTTTGCATTTTACCTCATATTAGTTTAATTTATTTCTTTAAGCATAAATATACATGTTTCAATATTTTTTTAACTATTGTTACACTTTATCCTTATTCAGCTTATTATTAAACCCAGGGTCATTTATATGATATAAGAATCTACACAATACGTGTAGACATGTACCATATCTACTTAGCAAGTGATCAATATACATTATAAGACCTAGGTTATTCAGACTTTCCAACCAACAAAATGAATTAATATTAGGTTATTCATAGCCTACATAATTACTTGACCACACATGTCTCAGTATGATGTTAGAATTCTAGTAGCGAGCCATATTAAATTCCTACCTTTCGTAAAATTTCATTTACTAAGTTATAAAATTAACTCACTTCATATTTCTTACAAGATTACTTTTCTGACACCAGTTATTAAAACTTCTAACCCTTAAATTCCCTAACCAAACTTCTGTCCACCTATCGAGTTACTTTATTAACTCCATGATTTGCTAACTTATCAATCTAACAACCGCTCTTATGTGTTGTTTCCTAATCAGGTCCACTTTGCCACCATGATTTGCTAACTTATCAATCTGACTACTACTTGTATAGGTTTAATCCCCCATGTTTATACAGTCAACGTTTAATATCGACTAATTCAAAATCCTAAGGTCTATAATACATTTAAGTTTATTTACTCTCCATTCCCTTTAACTAAATACTCCCTCCGTCCTGAATTGACCGTCCTGTTCACTATTTGGACATGTCGTTTGACTTCAATTTTTAACATATAAGATAAAATAATTTTTAAAATTTAAGTTTTACATATGATTCCTTACATGTTGAACTATATATTAAAAAATTTAGTTTTATAAAATTATTTTATCTATATGTTTAATATTGAAGTGGAAAAACGTGACATAAAGTAAACAGGACGATCAATTCAGGACGGGGGAGTATGTGTTTGGTTCGTTAATCCCCTTATTATCACCAGGAGCCGATAAGTAAATACCCAGAACTTGAGGACATTATTTCAGCACGACAAGGTTTGTTACCCAGATTATGAAGTTAATCACATCTTAATCACTAAGAACAACCGAAACCCCACTGGATTAAATTTCCAGTGAAACCACACACACAAATTAAATGTAGAAATTTGTACTCCAAACAGGGCCTACCAAACCTTAAATTCAGAATTTGCCAGAACACAACTCACTTAACTACCCATCATTCTAGAACAACTTAACAACGTAGACGGTCTTCTTACTTCAGATCCTTACATATTACTATATTCCTAAACAATATTAATTCAAGATACTACAAGGGTTAGACTCGTAACCTTTTTTTCGTCAGGAGTGAGTATCTAGCCCCCCAACATTAGGTCCTGTTCGAAATAAGAAATGGGGTTAAGGTATTTGTTTCAGATCTAGGAAGAAAATAAACAAAATCTACGGTTTGAAGGTACTAAGCTCGACTTACCCAACTATTTAGGATTTGCTTTCGGTTTCCTCTTGGAATTTTCGGTTGTAGACCAATACGAATGAAGTTCCCCACCGATTCATCATGCGGATGAAGAAGAAAGGGTTAGGGAAGTATGATAGCTCAAGTTAACTCCAAAACCGTGGAGGAAATCGTAGAAAGACAAGCCGAACATTACCTTCTTTTTCTTGGATTTGTATGACCGAGGGAGAATAGGGGCGCCGAGCTTCCATTTCTTGTTCAGCCGGTTGGAAAATTAAGAAGAAGGATAAAGAAGTTGGTTGCCGAATTACTGAGAGTGAAGAGAAGCAACAGAGCTTCACTAGTTTAGGTTGTATGGAGAAGAAATTGAACGAAGGAGAGAAAGGGAAAGGCGGCAACGAGGTGTAGGTGCTCAAAAACAGATTTTGAGCACGTGTTCAATTAAATCATGACAGTTGAATTTATAATAAATAAATGGAAGGTTTAGATTTTTATTGTTTATTATAGGGGCATGGATGTCAAATTTAACTTTAGTTTTAAGAAATAAAGGGAAAATGTAAGATTGCACGATCTAGTGTACAGAGAAAGAATTAAATCAATAATTCTAATAAATATTCCCACAATTGGCAGTTATAATTTTTTTAACTGTAATAGAAGTGGAGTAGTGATCTGAAAAAATCAAAAGTCCCACTTTTATGAAAAAAATTATTTAAAAATAACAAATTAGAAATTTAATTGACAAGACTCCTTATAGAAATGTATAAGAACAACATTAATTTATTTATTACTTAATAAAACATTACAATCAAACAAAAATAAATCAACGAATTATATTTTGAAACAACCATTACTTTACCTAAATATCTACACTTTTACTTGAATTAGGAATTAATTAAAATTCACACTTCTAAAAAAAATCCACACTTGCATTTTTAAAATCTGACATTTTACTAAAATGTCTAAATAAGAATGTAATTTTAGATGAGTTTGTATATTGCAACGATCTAATTTGAAAAAAAATGATAAACCATTAATATTTTTTAAAGTGGGAAACAAATTGTTTTGAAAGAAGCAATTAAAATAATTTGACATGAACCCTTTAAAATAAATATAAGATCACAAGTGAAATTCCTAGGTTGTCTTATTTATTACTCATTAAAATAATTTCACTCATTCGTTTTAACATTGTATTGTTCAAATAAAAAATCTACACTTTTATCAAACAAATCTACACCTACATTTTACAAAATCTATCCTTTTACTTAAATAACTACACTTTTACTTAAATGAGCAATTACTAAAAATTTACAATTCTATCAAATAAATCTACACCTTCATTTTGAAAAATCTATCATTTTTTTAATATCTACACTTTACTTTCATTTTTAGAAAATACTAAAAATCTACACTTCCGTCATAAAAATCTACACCTTCGTTTCAAAAAATCTATCCTTTTACCTAAATATCTACACTTTTTCTTAAATTAGCAACATATCTACATTTGCATTTTGAAAATTGTATAATTTTATTTAAATATCTGATATGAAAAGAAAACTATAAACAATCAATTCTAATAAATATCCCACATTTTAAGCAACTTACTTTATTTAAAAATAACAAATTAAAAAAAAAATACAAACTTTGTAGCATTAATGGATGTGGGGAAGAAATTTCCACAATGTCAATGTCGTATATTTAGGGAAGTTACTAGTCAAATAATTATTAAAATACTAATTACTGGTGGGTGAGGAGAGATAAACTAGTAGAGAGCATGATTTTCTTGAGATGGACGAGAGGAAGTTAGGTAACAAAAACTTCCGTAAAATTTATCTCTATTAATAAGGGGGAGTGGTTGGTTATATTTGAAAAAGTCTATTACACCCTTATTATTATTATTTGATTGTTTTTCTTTTTTATAAACCTAATTATTAAATAAATAAATACATATACGGTTGAGATTAATACTTAAAAAAATAAATTATAATCTAATGGCCAGAAATGGTTTGAGCATATGCCCAACTTTTACTCATAGGCATGGTCCCCTGTTGGAAAGGCGGTGCTCTACGTTGCAGTAAGGGTTTGAGAGATTCTTCAATTTCAGAAGAGGAAAGGGCATATTCAGAGAAGTCGTTCCAGTTAGGGTTGCCAACTTGCAAACCGTGAGAGAGGGAGTGAAGGGAGACGGTGAAGTTCTTCACCAGATTAGGGTTGAAATTTACTGTGGGTGTAGAAGAGAGGAGGATAGTGGGCTTTATTTATTTTTTAGTCTGGAATCACTGTGGCCCACTGAAGACTGGGCTATTACCAGAGCGGATGGGAACTGGGCCGGCCCAGTCTTTAGGCTAGTCGGTCCGTTTCGATTTTTATAACAACGTTTCACTTGTAAGGTCGTTTCTAAGTCGTTTAATACCCGTTTTTAGTGTCGTTCGTGACATGTTGTCCCGTTTGACGAGGCAAACCTTCTTATGACTCTAATTTAATAATCTTAAACAATAATTATTATTGTTGTTTATAAATTAATTAATTAGTATTTAATTTCTAATTAGTTTATGTTTCACCATTTTAGACGAAAATGCGATGTCTTTTATTCCGACTGCTTAACCAATTTTCCAATACCTTCAAAATCACCCAATACTTTATAAGGTGTCTAAGACCTCATTTTCACTTCAAAAATATTTTATGACACATTTTCTAATGTAAAAATGATTAATTATAGTTTCATTTACATTTTCTTTTTTCTAACCTCCTCACTGTCGTTTTAGGTTTCGTTAATATTTCTAACGACTTCTTGGGATTTATTTAAATATTATGTTTCCCCCTTACCCATTTTGAGATATTTAATTCCTTAATCTCTTATTAATTACTTTTATTTAATTAATTCATGATTAATTAAAGTAATTACTGTTTGGATATTTCAATCTACCCCCCTTAAATGGACTTCGTCCCGAAGTCATATTCCTCAATTCAAATAGTCCTAGAACATCTAGTTCCATACTATGTCAACTCTAGGGATCTAGTCCCGTGTCTCAACAACTTAATTTCACAATGCATGTCTAGCACGTGTCATCTCGATAACATCCACAATAATAACCACAAAGCGCAACGAGTGCACATGTATTTCAACCCAAGGTGTAGCAAAGTACACATATAAACAATCAAAGTGCAACAAGAGTGCACATAAACAACATCATATAAGATACATCATAAAATCCAAACAAAGTGCAATAATAGTGCACATACAATTAGTTAGTGCAACACAATGCATATACAATCACAATATAAGTGATCTTTTCGCACCATGAATATCAATTTTGAATTCATGGTATGTAAGTATACTTTAGGGGTATTATAGTTCCCATCATATACCTTTCATACTACTTATATGGTATATATATAATTGTGGTCAATCCATTCTATTGTATGGAGCCTCTAAGGCCTAATGGTAAAACCACAGCAAGAGACTTTTCTGAGTGCCCAAACATCCACCAATACCCGCAGGCACACCGGTCTTATGACTAAGGACGCTGAGGTCCATGGCCCTTGGGAAAAAAATACAATAACACTCAATCTTCATAATCACCTAAACTCATAATCTACTCATATCTGTGTCCACTTGTAGGGAGTTTCGAGAGTCACCCAACACTGATGTGATCAGCATCAGTGTTGAACTATCCTTCCACCCCAATTTGTGTTTAGTTTCCCTTGATCTGACTAGGATCAAGTTCCACCTCTCACATCTATTTCAAACAATCAATTAATTTAACAAGTTCTAATTCTCTGTCTTTTCATAATTCTAGTCTTAATCATATGAAACTAGCACATATCCCAAGTAATAGAACTAGTTCATCAGTTAATACCCGTCCTAATCCAAACAACCCTCCATTTTCTAGGAAAGTCCATTCCCACTAAGTTCCACATCGGTTTCGTACCGATTCACACCTCAAGATGTAACCGTATTTGGTTCCATATTTATATACCATACAAAATTCAATCTTCGGGAGTTTCTACTCCTCTTTATCTGTATTCTCACATCAGAGTTTACAAGTTGTCGTTTCTATTTCAAGTATATGAGAATACATATCACAGTACCATACGAGTATCACATAGGATACATCATAAGCAAGTGTATAAGCACATGCAACCAAGTATCGCATAGTATACTTAAAATACATACAAGTGTACAAATGCACATACAACCAAACATAGACTAAGTATGCCCCGCATACAATACATACAAGTGCGTAAATGCACATACAAATAGACACAACTATGCATTCCCCGCATACGAACTCAACAAAATTTAGTGCACACATGTGCGCGGCCAGAGGCTCTACCCCCTTAAAAGGGTTACACCCCTGTACCCCACAAGTAAACAACAGCAGCTAAGTGAAGAGCGTTGGATACTTGGTCTCACAAAGTCCTCCAACTCCCATTGGAGTGGAGTCTCCTTGTATCTGAGAGACGGGTCTAGTTCTAGCCACTCGGGCTCTAAAAATATGTGAAGGGTGAGGCACATACTTCTTTAGCTTAAAGGCGTAAAATACTTTGTGCACCCTCCCAAACTCGTTCTAATGGGCCCGCTCGCTCCGTAATGAGGTGCAGACCCACGAACATAGGGCTTGGTGTGCCCTTTTCATACTTATTGGTATATTGTATACTGTTTAATAGCAACAAGTTATTGCTGACCTCGTTCCAATGTGACAGTGCTGTCCACGGTCTTTATTAATTTGAAAACAGAGCTATCTTAATCGGTCGGTATCTTTAATTGTACACGCGCACGATTAGATCTAAGTTGTATATCCCGATGTTCTGGATTACTAGCACACATGCGCATAATGTATATTTTTGTCTTCACTTACTAACTTTCAGTTTTGAGGTGAATTATGACATTGGCTATAGTTAGTACTTAGTACTCTTTGTACTTGTCTTGGCAATCTTGAGACGTACCAGCCTATATATTCCCGAAGATAACCCTTGTCATCCCGTGGCTCCAGGTTGTTTGTTCTAGAGTAATATTTTGTTGTAGTGTTTACTACTAACTTCTTGTTGATGTATATTATCTTTTTCTTGTATGTCGGTCTAGTAACCATATTTGTATGGTTCACCTAGTTTCTGCCAGGGAAGTCCATTTATTATGCTCATATTTGTGCTCTACATCTTTCGGCGTTTGATATGGTATGATTCTTGGCATTTGAGGCATTTGCCCATAGGCTTATTTAATATGATCTCCTTATTGATTCATCATGAATGTACTTGTACATTTTGCATCTCTGCGTGGGTGTATAGTGTTGAACATTGTGTATATTTTGAAGTGTCTCCTTGAATGGTCTAGACTGTTGTATATTATGTCTTCAATTTTAGTTTCTCATCATTGAGTTCTATGTGAGTTTTACTCGTCTGTTTTCTGCCAACATATTTGTTTCTAGTGGATGTCCACGATGGTCGCTTCTCTGCGCACCATATTCTAATTTATTCGACGCTTATTAGTTATCATGACGTTTGCTTTCTAGCTTAGGGCATCCGCTAATATACTAGCTCTGCCTTTCTTTAATTTCATAGTCATGTGTTTATGTTCAGCCATATTTGGATGAAAATGTGCCAATGCTCTTGTGATCTGAGCTTATGGCAATTGTCACATCATACGATATTTACATTTTTTTAACGTGGAGAATAGTACTCTTATGTCCTTTTCTTGGGTAGCATATTCACATCGTTTAATAGGTTCCTTTTGGGTGGCCAGAATTATGCTAATAAGTAAACTCTTGGTCCTTATGAGGGTTTCACAAACATGCTCGTCCATTTAATGGGTTCTCATGCCTTTGCCATTAAGCTGACCATTGGCTTTCTCGTGTTCGGGAAATTTCCTCTAATACTATTGTTTACTAATCACTCATCTGTGGAGTTACGACTTTGGTCGTATTACATTCAAGGTTCTTGGTTCTTTTAGCGTTGTAGCTGGAACTCTTCTCGTCAATTCATCTGAGGTAATTGGTTACACTGGTCTAGATTTGTACCACTGACCTTGGTACGGAGTTGACTACTTCTCGTATTCCTTACACTACTCGTCTACTATATGGGGTACCTTATTGATACATTACTACTTACTTGACTAACTTATAAGTAAGTTTGTCAAGCCCACAAGCTCCTACGGAGTGCGGTCGTCCCACACAAGTTTTGTATTCTCGTAGTGTACGTCATACTTTCTAATTTGTGACGTGTTCTTTTGTCAATCTCCTTCTCAAACCATATTGGGGTATCCCAAAGGGATTTATAGGTTCCCTGGGCTCCTTGCCCAATGGGCATGCTTAATTATCTTCTTTTTGGTAGGTGTTTATGATATTGCGTTAATGGTGAGGTTTGCATTGTATGATGGTACGAGGGTGGTTTTCCTATGTCATTGGTTTCATTATTGTCATAAGTTCACTGATGTTTTAAAGGGGTTTTACAACCACTTGTATTGACAAGTCGATGTAGGTCTATTGTTAATAAATTCTTTTTTTGGAGTAAATGTGCATTAGCTCCGAATTACTGTTATCTGGTTTTCATGTGTCCGCGTTTATCACTTGTTCATTATTTCACACTCTTGTATTTTGTAGGTTATTCTGTTGTTTACTGTACGTATTGTAGTTCTCCTAACTTTACTCGATCTCTTAGGTTACGTCCTTTGGTGTAGTTCACGACTCTGTGGCGAAGGTTCATATTCTCCTCTTTAATGGAAGTCCTTGTTGTAGTCTGTTGTTGTCAGTTGTCATTATTTTTCATCTTGTTGTAGGTGTTGCTGCCATAGTGGCATATATTGGAAAGGTGTTTGGAGGCAATACTTTGTTCTCCTGGACTCGCGTCCTTCTAGTGGTTTAACAGCTAATTTCTCTTAGGTTTATGCCTCCAAGTAGTTAGACTTGGCGTCTTGTATTATAATACACACTTCCATCTCGACATTTATTTGTTCTTTGTTGGGTATGGTCCTCCTTCCTAAAGGTAGTACTTTGGGTGTTAATCGAGATAAGTATTCAACGTCGATTGTGTTATGGTTGTAATCGGTTTGAGTAATACTTGAGTTGCAGTATGACACTTTCAATCTTTCCTCTGTCATGGTCATCGTGTTTCCCGCCTTCATGATAGGTTATTGATCGGTCTCTCGCCTATGCTCTCCTTACTGGAGTTTAGTGACACTTGCGGTCTCGATCTCGATCCTATTGAGGACTAACACGTTCTTCCTTTCTCAAGGTATTTATTATATTTGGGCGTCTGCCGTTGTGGGTATAATATCGACCCTAATCATTACATGATTACCTCTCATCTACAACTTTCTATACAGTTTGGGAATGAGTTATTACATTTGAGTATTCGTACCTGGTCCCCCATCCGTTTAATTGGGTGTTTTATAGATTGTGTTACAGTTTGAGCAGCTCAGCTTTTTGCTTCCCAACCATCATCAATGACGGTGGTGCATCTACGAAGGGTATGAACTTCCATATAAGGTCATGTGTGTCATAAAGACTAAAACATTTATCACTGGTAGTGATTGGCATTTAGTGTCGGTATGTGTTTATGGTACTTGGCTCATAAGTCGTAGTCAAGATTTGCTAACATTTTAAACTGGTCTTGTTTGCTATGGGTTGTGTATTCCCTTTAGTTGTAATGTCGGACCTATTGGGTCTTTCTGAGGTTTCGTAGGCCTCATGTTTTAGGGGCTTTGTGATATTATGTCAAGTTGTAGTCACGTGGTTTGTACAGAAATTTGGTGTTTACCGGTTGCCATGGTTTCATACCCTCTGGTCTACTCGTTCTTTTAGAATTTGGTTATAGTTGCAGCACTTGCTGTGGCAAGTGCGCAAGGTCGGCGGAATTGTTAATATATTGATTGTCATAGCGCTTGCTGTAGTAAGTGTGCCATGTAGGTTGAGTTATCGGTATTGTGATTATCGTAGTGCTCATTGTGGCGAGTGTACTCTACAGTTCTTCTCTCCATCCTTTGCAGTTGTTACTCTTGTTGACTCTTCCGCCATTTGCTCATGGCTTACGTGGTTCCGGTCTTGAAAATGGTAGGATTGTAGTTACTAAGGTCCGTCAAAGTATGTAGGTCTTCTAAGGTTATTCTATTCCTAGGTTATCTAAGTTAGGCCCTTTTTAGTTCTGTTTACACGTGTATCACAGTAGAAGAAAGTTCTTGACGCATATCTTAATTAGTCGATCAATTAGGTTTAAGGAGTTGTGGATACATAGTTCACGCTGAGTACTAGTAACAGCACCTAAGGTTCCCTCAAAGTTCGGGGTACTCTGCCCCAGGGTGACTCCTTTCCCTTTCTGATTGTACCAGCTAAGGTCTACCCGTTCAGTCACACGTGGTGCTCCGGGTCTAGTAGATGGAATGTCTTATTATATTTGGAGTGACATTTTTTTAAGGTGTTGCATTGTAGCAATCTAGGTGAGTTTTGCTTTGTAAGCTCATATAGCTGTTGTGTTTTGCAGGTCAGGTCTTATTGAACCTTCAAAATGTATCTACTTGAAGTTATCCCCTTTTTGGGAGAGGCTTCAAAGAGGTCATTGGTTCCACATGCTATACACTTTAACTGTCGTCTTGGAGTTGCTTTTCTGTCCTTCATTCTTCGGGTGCACTCATCTGTGCTTTCCCTTGGTTGATTGGACGGGGTTTCGATGTCCATTTATAGACCTCCCCTCTTGCCCTATGGATTATTATCCTTCTTCAGAGTATGGTTGAATGTCTACTTATCACTGCATATAATCACGCCTCTAGATAATGTAAACTATCGGGACCCCCGGTCCTTAGTAATTCATTGTACTACAACTCTTTTCTCTATCTTGCTATTATAACAATTATAGCAGTCACTTCGGCCTTCCCGATCAGGAGGGATCTTCCGCCTCCTTGGCGTCTTTCACTACATTGTCTCTATAGGCAATATTCGAGGTGTGGGCAGAGGCGGGTGGGGTACTACTACTGTTTCTTGGGATGTTCTCCCAACAAGCTAGAGCATCAGTTGCCGTCTCAACGCTATTCGAGATTGCAGGACCTCCATTATCCCCGACATGCCTCGCTTTTTGTGGCCTCTACCTCTACTCGACAACTGTTATACAACATGTCGTATCGTTACTCGGTAATCTACCGTATTGCAAATAATAAAACTGGAGTACCATCAAGGCTAACATCTGCACGCATTAAGCATTGCTAAGACGTAGATTCATTAAGATAAAATCTCTCGCACCTCACAAGCATTTCTTGTATTCCCATAATCCCAAGCTCACTGTCTTAATCCTAATATCTCATCATCAGAGTGGTACTCCACTCTGATACCACTTTTTTGTAACACCAGCATTTATTAATCCTAATCATCACCGTAATCACATCGTAGTAGTAATAAAAAACACATTAATCGCAACATCCGCAGCGGAACACTCTCACTATCTAGGCAGTGTCACAACCATCCATCCAACTACTTAACCATCCATCCGCAGTGATGACGAGATTAACACCACTCAAAAAACTCATCAACTGTATCACAGACCATCCAACCCATAAGTAAATCCATATAGTTCTAAGGACTAGTGGGCAACTATTAAGATTCATGATATAAAACAACCACCACTTGGCACATTTAATACAATGCCATAGTCCAAAAATCCTCCTACACATACCGTCTAATCAAAATCCAAACCAAACCCCCCCGTACTCCGGCGTCAATCGCCGTACACCTACAAAAATGTGGTTGCCAAAAAGGCTCAACACGAGGCTAAGTATGTTGAACTATATGATTCTAGGCCCTATTAGGCCACATGAGTTGATTAACCGTCTTAACATGCTATTCAATTTTCATGTTGTTCCGGTTTACAAGTATATACATAAAGCTGTAATTACGGAAAGTAAACCATTAGCAGTTCATACATATCATCAACATAACCATCCAATCAATACATCATATACAACAAATAATCCATTTTAATCCTGAAAAGGAACGTATTAACCACATCGAAAGTCGTACTCTCATATTCGCTTACCAACACTTGAAGCCCCGCTTCCACCATCACTCGTATCATCTTATGGGTGTCATGTTAAAGGAAAATTCCCCATTAATACTTTCCATGTTTATTAAATTTTGGATAGTAGTCATCAATGCCAATAATCGGAGATCATTGGACTTCCCTGAGTCTCGTGAGAGACGTCCATATGGCTATAGCCGTATGCCAAACAACAACACCCTCTACCAACCGATTTAAGGCGATCAATTGGATTCCTCAACGAGAGGTTCCATACTCGGATCCTCTCTGGTGATCACACTGCACAACCTGCTGGAACAGATGCAGCCAGGATTTCCCGTACATATACCACACCACCATACCATCCATAATTTCTCCATAGCTAAGCGTTTTAACCAACTCGTTTGTTTTAATTTTTGAGTTCTTAAGGAGAATTCAGATTATTTGAGGCCTTGGTAGGTCTTACTCATACCTAGAAGTCATCTAGGTCATATTCATTTTCAATGTCAATGCTCTAAGATCGCTAATACCGAATCTTTTTCCTAAATTTAAGTCTTCGGTAGATTGAAGTAATTTCGATTGAGTCGTACTTGGTTATGTTCAGCAACCTCGCTCGTAGCATACTCGCGATATACAAATCGAGTAGTCCAAAGGACGTCGCGCACAATATAAAACGCTTGCTTATCGAGCATACAATATCATATAATCACATGCAATAATTCACACATATCTTCTTGAGCAAGCACATAATGTCTGAACCCAAAGAATCCTTCAGGGGTTCAGACTATAGAATCCAACATACCATGCACCAAAGTACAATGCTAGCGTGGCGATGCATGCTTGTCCTCATTCACCCGAAGCTCGTCCTCCAGCATAGGCCCTCTAATGCACTCAACTCTAGAATACAACTACATATTGATATATGTAATACAGACTAATTTGGAATCCCAACAAGTCACTAATCCCCCTAGTAATTACCCCGTGATCGCTTAATGTTTATCATTCGGTTTTGAACAGTTTGGGATTAGTTAAATCATCCTCTAATTCTATTGCAATTAACATGTAATATTTATTCACTACTTAGGACTTAATCCAAATAACCTATCTCATTTATTCATAGGTTATTATTTATATATAATACACACATCCATATAGTTGTTACTACATGTTAATCATATCCTGGAATCACTGTGGCTCAATGAAGACTGGGCTATTACGAGAGCGGATGGGAACTGGGCCGGCCAGGTCTTTTGGCTGGTCGGCCTGTTTCGATTTTTATAACAACGTTTCACTTGTAAGGTCGTTTCTAGCTCATTTTATACCTATTTTTCGTGTCGTTCACGACATGTTGTCCCGTTTGACGAGGCAAACCTTTTATGACTCCAAATAATAATCTCAAACAATAATTATTATTGTTATAAATTGATAATAGTATTAATTAAGTTACTTAATGGTTTTGTTTCACCATTTTTTGCCATTTTTTCCGAAAGCGCGACGTCTTTTATTCCAACTGCTTAACCAATTTTCATTGCCTCCGAAATCACCCAAATATTTTATAAGGTGTCTAAGACCTCATTTCACTTCTAAAATATTTATAATGCGTTTTCCAATGTAAAAATGATTAATTATATTTTCATTTACATTTTCTTTTTCTAAACCTCCTCACTGTTGTTTTAGGTTTCGTTAATGTTTCCTAACGACTTTTTGGGGTTTATTTAGTATTATGTTTCCCCTTACCCATTTTAAGATATTTAATTCCTTAATATCTCATTAATTACTTTTATTTAATTAATTCATGATTAATTAAAGTAATTACTGTTTGGGATATTTCAGGCCAGGTTGCTAGAGCGCTAGAAGATGGCTATAACCAGTCGTGGCCCCTACGAGGACAACGTTCATGGTTATAGTGGAATCAAACTCGAATATGTACAAGCTAGGCCAACAATGGCATATCTGAATTTGCCAAAACTGACCACAGACGACGATGAGTAACACAGAGGCAGTCATGGATATCGGGCTTAAGCGAGAAAATATTCCCAAGCAAGAAAGGGTTTGCCAGA
This sequence comes from Limonium bicolor, assembly GCA_023374045.1. Taxonomy (NCBI): domain Eukaryota; kingdom Viridiplantae; phylum Streptophyta; class Magnoliopsida; order Caryophyllales; family Plumbaginaceae; genus Limonium; species Limonium bicolor. The sequence continues at coordinate 76,898,854 of CM041777.1, read as the reverse complement.
TGCATGAATGGTGCTAATGAAGTTTAGGTATATGAATGTTGAATAGAGGATTTAGCTATGAGCATTGATGGTATAAGCATACTAGTGAATGGAGATTAAGATGAGATTGAGGTATAAGCACTAGTTGTGAAGAGAAGGTAAGAAAACTAAGACACGGGAGGAGAATTGAGGGGAAAATTTTATTAGGGTGAAAGGGCTGAATTAATCTCAACGGCCATGCATCCGATAATATAGGTCCAGCTGTTGAGGGGAAGCATGCAAACAGAGTGTTGGTAAAATTTTGTTTAGCTGGACAAGAAAGCAGTGGCAAAGAAATGGTGAATGAGAAGAGGGGAAGGCATGCATATTAGATGGCTAATGATTGAGAAAATAGGTGGCGTGCTAGGAGTGCAAGAAGAAAGAGGAATCGTGTACGGTGGAGGGTGGCGGGAACCGACATAATCGGGGAAGAAGCGGGAGGCAAAATGACACCCCGAAAGAGGGCATGGCTCTTTGCTACATCTCTCTAGTTAAAATCATTTATGTGGTTTTATTCCGTCAAAGATCGACATCCCCAAAGTGATATCTGTCTTAGTGATGGTTCCGTTGTTAGCACGAGAGGAGAAGAAAAAAAAGGTTGAGGTGTGCTTGCAACCGGATTCTTATTCGGTCATGGGATAAGAGCAAAAATTATGCATTAGGCTTCTCCTCTTTTCTTCCCTCATTCGTGTTGTTTGACTGATCACCAGCGGCATGCAAGGCTGGTAAAAAAATGTTTATTAACCTGACTCTTCCTCCCATTTTCAGCTTTATCCATCTATAGATCTTTTCTTTGCACCAAGTCAGTGAAATATATATCATTAATTTCAGCCTAGTCTTCCTCACGGAACTAGCTCCTTTGCTTTCCTTTTTGTTTCTTGCTAAAATCCACTCAAAATATTTGTTTTCAATCCTTTTTTGTTGGTTCTTGATTTGAATCGATCCATATTTCCCAACACTAGCTCAATCAATTGGTCTTAATTCTGTTCACTCATAATTGAAGAACAGAAACCCAATTCTCCCTTTTTAATTTGAGGTTTGTTTTAGTCAACTGTTACTGTGAACGTATTTTCATTACGTTCTACAATCACATGTGAGTTTTTAAAAATTTGGGTTTGACATAGGATCAAAATATAACACTTTAGCATCATCCATGTAAAGTTTCATCCCCAATTTCAAACAACATTTAAGCATCTCCTAATTGAATGAAAATGAAAATTAGAAAAACCCGACTTGCTGGATGAAACAAGGGGAACCACATGATGAGGAAAGTAATTTTGGAAACCTCATGGGTGGAGCGTAGAATTTTGACAAACGTTATAGTGTGGGAATGTATTTTCACTTATAGAAACTTAGTGTTGTAATTCTAGCTCAAAGAGTCTTTATGAGTTTTCTTTCCAGACATAGGTTGATGAGATTTTACATCCATAACCTCTTGTAATATACTATTTGTCGCATTACCATCTCCTTTCCATATGACTAAACTTAATTAAATAAATCTGTATTTATTTAAAAATTTGTAATTTAACTAAATATTGGGAAAATTACATCCTTCACCCATGAGGTTCGGCCAAATTCACAGTCTCTATATAGTATAAGAAATTAATTCCATTCCATAATATTTACTATTTTACATTCGTCAACAAATTACTGTACTCAATAGTAAGTGCCTAATGGATGTTTACTAACTCACCCCATATTTCTTTACCATAAATTTTGGGTTCCTACCTTGACCTGGATCACATAACTCACATTGACTCAACCACTCTCTATCCCTTGCCACCGCCTCCAGCAGTTAACCTCCATCCCTAAAAACCCGCCATCTCCATTCTTTCCCTCACTTCCCAAACACCTCACATTTCAAGCCTTTTAAAAACCCTCTCCTCCCTCACACGCCACAATATTAGCCACCTTCCTCCATAATCCTTCCTCCACATAACCACTGCATCTCCCCTACTCCCCCCGCCAACGTATCAATCACTTCTGCATACTACGCCTCACACTCTAAAACTCACATCATGAATGACGTCGTGTTAACATTCATCTCTTACTGATCCCCCTGACCTTTCGTAACAACTCATCCCTCAAAATTTCCATTGAAACCGACTCATCAGGTACACAGAACAACCTGTACGTAAAGTTCACCATCAATGTCTCACCTTCCTCACACCCAAGTGAGTCTCCTGTCAATTCCACGATCACATAAACCACCGAGTCGAACCAAAATGTCAATATTACTTCAAGCTCTTCAAGCGGTGGAAGTTATGGCGAAGAGATTTCACTTTGAGTATAAGCAGGTTTGGTTGTCGTGATGGGGAGTTTAAAGGCACATGGTAATGATGTGATGATGGAGTCCGTGGTTGGAGACTAAATGACACATATTTTTTTAGGAGCTGACATACTATCCACGATTGGATTCACATCTGTCAATTCACTCTCTCTATGTTATTGGAACATGTTCGACAGAAGAATAAGAGAGAGGGGGAGATTCACGGAATAAGAATGAGGGGGGAGAATCGAGATAAGAAGAACGAGAAGGAGAGAAATACAAGGCATATGGGTTCAAAATTGGGTTCATAAGATAAATGCTTATTACTCATATGTCACTGTTTTTAAACCAATATATATCATATTTGTTAAATCAAAAAACATAAATATAAACCTAAGATCAACTAACCGTGTAGGATCCAAGACACAACTGTTGTACACAAGCAAGAAACCTAAGAGAAGGCAAGACTACTAGTAGCAAAAGAGGCCTCATTGGATATTCTAGAAGTAGATAGATTAGCCAAGATCCCAAGGTTCAAACCAGTACCGATCGCTAGAAAAACCAAAGGCTAGGGAACCAACTATACGGCCAACATTAACCAACAAAGAAGAGCTAAACAAAAGTCACCAAGAGCAAACCAAGGTAGCATGGTAAGGCGCAAGGCATGACTACCAAGTACTTAACCAAAATATACGAACAGGACAAAGGTGTTTTAAGGGTAGAAAAACCAAAGGGTTGTAAGACACCCATAATCAACCAAAAAGACAACAACTCATAGGTAAACAAACAAGAGACAGGGTTGAGCCTTGCGAAGAGTTGCAGAGGCTCCAACCATTCTTTATTTTGAGGCCTGGGAGAAACCCGCCTCTTTCGCAACCACGCCTGGAAGATTGAGCTGCTTGCCTGATGGGCTGAAACTGAAACCAGGCGGGGGTTAAAATTCATTATAGGGGTAGGCCACTGAGCTGGTCAGCGCTATGCTTTCCAATTCAATAGAAGAACAAGGGCAACCTGGTTGTACATTTTGGACACCAAGGGTCTTGTCTAAGCTTGGCATGCTTGGACCCTGAGGGATATACACTCGCACAAATGTTATTGAACTTGGATAGAGGCCACTCTCACTAATCGGAGGAAGGGTTGGGGAATATTGTTGTTGAGTAGATCGGATGTGACTTCGCTGATAGGAAGCCATTGTCCGGATAGGATGAAGCCCTTATATGGTCGGAGCCTGGCTCGATAGACATCTTAGTGTGACCACAACCTGAAATGAGGAAGTTTCTTATGTGTGGGTGTCACTAGAGAGCAAGGTCTGCGGTGGTGCAGATGTTTGGCGGGTTATCATAGGTTGTGGGGAAGATGAGATTTTGTCCGTCCAGATTGACAGAGAGGGACTAATGAACATGGACATGAATGTCAAGCTGCACTTTGAAACAAAGGTATTAAAAGCATGAAATAAGAGGATCCTTCATCATCCCGCTGAAGCCCAAGCTTGGTTGCTAGCAGCTCGACAAATGTATTATCAAAGTGTGGCCTGAGCACAACGTAGAGACGAACCCAGCAAGGAACCCATTTGTAGTCATGCTTCTCGACGGCGAGACCCTCTTCTAGCCATTGTAGCGAGTAGACACTTGTTGACCAGCCTTGAACCCCTAACGTACACCGCATGCAGGGCTTGAAGATGGTCAAAGTCAAAACAAAGTAATTGCGAGGGTTAAAATTCATTAAGGGTGATTGGGCCACTGAGATGGTCAGCGCTATGCTTTCCAATTTGGTAGAAGAATAAGAGCAACTTGGTCGTACATTTTGGACACCAAGGGTCCTATATAAGCTTGGTATGCTTGGACCCTGAGGTATTTACACTCCTGCAGATGTTATTGAAGTTGGCTAGAGGCCACTCTTACTAATCGGAGGAAGGGTTAGGGAATATTGTTGTTGAGTAGATCGGATGCGACTCCGCTGATAGAAAGCCATTGTCAAGATAGGGTTAAGCCCTTATATGGTTGGAGCGGGCTAGATAGACATCATAGTGTGACTACAACCTGAAATTAGGGAAGTTCCTCATGTGTGGGTGTCACTAAAGAGCAAAGGTCTGCGGAGGTGCAGATGTTTGGCAGATTATCATAGGTGATGGGGAAGATAAGATTTTGTCCGTCCAGATTGACGGAGAGGGACTGATGAACATGGACATGAATGTCAAGCGGCACTTTGAAATGAAGGTATTCAAATCATGAAACAAGAGGATCCTCCATTATCTCGGTGAAGCCCAGGCTTGGTTGCTAGCAGCTCGACAAACGTATTATTGAAGTGTGGCCTGGGCACAACGTAGAGACGAACCCAGCAGGGAACCCTTTTGAAGTCATGCTCCTCGATGGCAAAACCCTTTTCTAGCCATTGTAACGTGAGCAGACACTTGTTGACCAGCCATGGACCCCTAACATACACCTACACCGTATATAGGGCTTGAAGATGGTCAAAGTCAAACAAAGTAATTAAATCCAACCTTGCAGATGTGAAGACCTTCTAAAGGGATCTAGTTTTATCGAAGCAGAATAGCAAGATTGTTGAAGGGTAGGTCATCATGACAGAAGTGCTTCCCTAGAAGGTGTGGAAGGTGATTTTTCAGTATGAGGGGGGTCTATCTGAATATGGTCTGACTGAAAAGCCTAGATCCTAGAAATTCCATTCTGTGGAGGGTGAAAACCCGTTATTCTGGCAGCCCTCAAATACCTACTTTATCGTCCGTCTTTCCCAGAAAGCATAAGGGGAATGCTAGTGAGCACTACACCCGCTCTCAATGGGCTCCACACGGACTTATGCCCTAGGGCGGAAATTGACTAAAGTCGCCACCTAGTTTGACCTAAGGAACTAGGAAGGGAGGAGAAGGGTTCTAAGAACCGTTGGTTGACTCTGAATTTGTTGCCTATAGATAGGACTAATCTGGTCATTTGCAGAGATTTTGTGTGGTTTCGCACTGGGTTACACCCCTTAGAAGTGGCAACGACCACGAGTTTGGATTGGTGCCTGAGGAAACCTCGGTCTCCAATTGTCGGGATTGCCCTCTTTTAAAACCTTCTTAGAGAGATTCAATTAAAAGGCCACAAGGATAGGGCAGGAGAGGAAGAGATAGAGAGAGAGGAGAGGCGAGCTTTTATGTCAAGCCGACGCCAAAGAAAGGATTGATGGATCGAGAGTTGATTGAATGTAGAATCAAAAACCCGGGAAAGGTTTAAGGATTGAGTGAATGAGGAAGATCTGAAGTCTAAAGGTTGGGGGTCTGTGAGGTTCAAAGGAGATTAGAATGGGTTTCTAATTTTTGAATGTTTCGAAAGTATGATTGATGTCGTAGAGTTGGAGAAGGGTTTTGATTTGGAACAGGGTCGCACCCTGGGTAGGTTGCCTACGTACTCAACTCCCTATTGAGATCAGACCTTACATAGTTCAAGGTATTTTTTGGGTTTTTAAAGATTTTGAGATGTTTGAAGTTTCGGGTTTGAGCGATTAGTTTATGAGACGCTTGGGTCTATGAGACATTTAGGATGTTCATGTAGTGGGAGTAATGGGATATCAAGGTCTATGAGACGCTCGAGTTTGTGAGACCTTTGAAACCTTAAGATGTCGAAGTCTGTGAGAAGCTCGGGGCTATGAGACACTCTGGTCTGTGAGACGCTCAGGTCTGTGAGACATTCGAATCATTAGAAGGATAAAGTCTGTGAGACGCTCAGGTCTGTGAGACATTTAGAGTGTAAGAGAAATTGGAATGTAATTGGAATCGAATTGAAATCGAAGTTGAATTAAAGTTGAATGATTTTGATTAAATTGGAATCAAATTGAGATTGAATTGGAAGTCTAATTGAAATTGGATTGATTTGTTTTTTGGAACAGGGCTGGAATTGAAATTGGAATTAGAATTGGAATTGAAGTTACAGTTGAATTTTAAATTGAATTGGAATTGATTTGGAATTGAATTTGAATTGAAAGTTTTGAGTCGAATTGGAATTTACAATGTCTTTTTGAATTGAATTGGGATTGAACTGAAGTTGGAATCATGTTGGATTGGAATTGAATTGAAATTGAGTTTGAATTGATTTGTGATTGAAATTGAGTTGAAATTGTATTGGAATGAATTTTGAATTGGAATGAATTTTGAATTGAATGAATTTTGAATTGGAATGACTTTTGAAATAAAATTGAATTTAATTGAGTTTGGAATTGATTTAGGCCAAACTGAGTTGAATCGAGCCGAATTGAGTTGAATTGGAATCAAGTTGGATTGAAATTTGATTGGAATTGGATTAGAATTTGATTGAATTGGATTGAAATTGGATTTAAATCAAATTTGGCATTAATTTGAGCTGGGTTGATTTTTGGACTGATCTTGAAGTGGAATTGGACCAGATTTGGGCTGATTTGAATTCAGGCCAAGTTTGCGAGTGGACTAGATTTGGACCTCTGATTGGGCCTTTAATTGGGCTTCGCATTGGACTAATAATTGGGTTTCGCATTGGGCTTCGAATGGGCTTTGAATTGGCCTCGAATTGGACTTTGAATTGGGCTTTGAATTTGGCCTCAATTTGAGCCAAGTCTGATTTGGGCTTTTATGAAGTTGGGCTTTTTGTGAACTTGATCTTTTTGTGGGTTTGGGCCAGTTTTGGTTTTGGCTAAAGATGGACTTTATTTGGAACTGATTTTAGACTTGAAACTTTGAATTATTCTCTTTTTTGGGTTAGACCCTCTTTTTTATTATTATTAATAACATAATAAGATGTGGTTTGGGTTTAGGGGTCATCCAATTTATTAGGGTGGGACCATGACTCACCTAAATCTCTGGGTTCACCCACTATCCTAAGGCTTGGTCCTAAAGGATATTAATTAGGGTTAGTTAGAAAATAATATGGCTGAAAATAAATCCACTCAAACCAATCAGATTGAATAGAAAATCAAACTGATAAACAAAAAATAGCATAACAAATTGACTGCCAAGTTCTATGAGACCGCTTCTATTTCCATTGCTTATCAAGTCTGTATATTATTGCGTTGTGTTTTTTTGGACAAAAGTTCTAAGCTAGGACAGAGTACCTAAACCAACTGGCATATTATAAAACATTATTAAGCTCATCAAACCAAATTTTATTCACACTTTCCTTTTTAATTGGAATCAAATCATTACACTACCACTCTTGTACAACAGAGAGTAAAAGAGGATATACATGCTCACACGAAATTGAGAAGAGAGAACCAAACACATTTTCAAAAAAAGAAAAAGAAAACGAGACTACAATTGGTAGAGAGATGATGACTTACGCTCAAACATTCCACATACAAACACACATTAGTATCAAAGTTATAGAGTTATCAAGAGTAGAAATGAAATGCCAGGATGGAGAATTATTTCCTTATTGGGTGTTTGGACTGAATCCAAAGAGTCCGTGAGTCTGAAAACGAGAGAGATCTTAACATGCATAGAGCCAGACGAGTAAGAGAAATTTCCTACAAATATAAGGACGGATTCAAACACCAAAGACAACAGACAACAATCGGAATTAGTCTCTGGTAATTGAATGAAAATTATGACAGGAATAGCAAATGGATTAGAAAAGCGGACTTCACTCGTGAATACAAGATTGGTGACCGTCACTGGCATAGATTTACATAGTCTATCCTGAATCCTAGACTTCTATAAGCAAAAATCAACAGATATTATCAGTAGAGAAGTATATCAATAAAAGGGAAAACACTGCCAATGGACATACAGAAAGAAAATTCACGATTCTTGGTCTGACATGGTACCAAACTAAGACATAGATAGTACTTCAATCGCTTCGAGAATGCTTATGCACAGATAGTATGACATAATAGGTATTCAGAACTCTTGTGATGAATAGAGGAATTGAGGCATGTATACGGTCCTACATGTCACAAAAATCAAAGGAAATGAAACCAGATACATATCCAGATTTTAGACTTCGATTTGCACACGAGCTTCCTACACCTTAATTGTCCAGAGACTCATACTTATTGTGAGTATGGGGCCGTTTGAAACACTAAGGACCCAAGAGGAGAAACAGAAGAAGCTAGACCAGATTGCACACGAATTTTACCTGATATCTAAGAACCCACGAATCCATCATGGATTGAGGGTCACTGCAATCAGTATTAGTCGAAAGTAACTGAAAAAAAAATGACAACAAAAATGAATACGAGATGCAAACGGGGAGATAAATACATGGTACAGGCATCAGACATTTTTTCATCTTCCCTTCTGCTGGGTTCATTTGGTCGGACAGATACATACAAAAAAAAAAAAAAGAAAACGATGATTACATATGATGAAGAACTGGAGCCATTATTATCGACACTAGCACCAGAGATGCTCCGGTGAAGTCAAAACTATTGAAGAATAAGATAGTTAGAGACTTTGTACAGAGCTAGCGCTGGACGTTATTTCTATTACTCCGTTGCTTTTTCTATTTGTTCTTGAACGCTGTGTTTCCTTTTTCTCTCTTTCTTCCTCTTTATATACTGCTATAGTAATAAGCTCTGTAATCAAGTCATCCGACACTCATCGTGTCTGCTCTATCAAGAAATAGTTCTAGTTTACTCTCTTCGCTGTCTTTCGATGCTAAGTCAGTACGCCTTCCTTTATGGTATCAGAGCAGGTTAATTCCTGCCATTCTTGATTCTGGAGAATTCTGGTTAAGATCGTGCAATGGCGGACGAAGAAACACCATTGACGATGCAAAACCTGTTGCAGTTTCTCACAGCAGCTACTGCGAATTCAGGAACAATTCAGACACATCGGATCCTTTGTATATCCATCCAAGCGACCATCCAGGTATGGTGGTAGAAGTCAGTTTACTAGTTCGAACTTCCATACATGGAAACAATCGGTGATTTTGTCTCTAGAATCCAAGAACAAGATAGGATTTATCACTGGAGACGTTAAAAAAAACTAGCGATGATGATGCTAAACTCCGAAAGTGGAAGAGATGTGATAGTCTTGTTAGATCTGGATTCTAAATGCTTTAAAACCGTCAGTAGCGCAAGTGTAATGTTCGCCTTGAGCGCCAAGGAATTATGGGATGATTTGTGTAGCCGTTTTGAGATTGCAAATGGCGCACAACTGTTTCAGATCAAGCGAGAAATCGCTACTATGAGACAAGGAGAATGAGAGCATTACAGAATACTACACTAAAATGAAGCGACTATGGGACGAGTTTAGATTGATGAGTAAGCTCCCGTCGTGTTCATGTGGTTTTTCTCAAAGAATGGGACAAGCTTTGTCAAAATCAGAAGTTGCTTGAATTCCTGATGGGATTAAGCGATAGCTACAGACATATTCGTGGAATATTTTAATGATGAGCACTTTACCGTCTGTAGAGCAAACCTACTCGATTCTGATTCAAGAAGAAAACAAAGAGAGCTTTCTACAGGAGGGAGTAAAACTCATACAGACACCATGAGTTTTTCTTACAGTGTGAGTAAACCGGGACAAGAGCTAAAATGGCAAAATGATACTGAAAGAAACGGGATCTTCGATGTACTTATTGCAATAAGAGAGGGCATTCTGTTGAAACTTGATATGCCAAGCATGGATTCCCCAAGGGATTCAAACTTGGAATGAATAAAAGAGGTTCGGGATAGTAATTCTTGTGTTGATTCAGAGTCTTTCAAAGGGGAAGAATCCACAAGTACTGCTATACCTACAAATCCAGGTTTCACCAAGGAGCAGTGGAGTTCTCGCTGCAAACTTTGCCAAGGAAAGAAAGAAGAGACTGCTCTCTGTAGTTTTGCAGGTACTGCTTATGAGGAAACAGTTTATTCCTATTGCCTTAGCACACTCAAAACTGATAATGATTATCAAAAGATGTGGATTTGGATTCTGGTGCGTCTGATCATATATGTTGTGATTTGAAATATTTCACAAAGTATGGTCCTGCTATGCGACAGAAACGTGTTAAGATGCCAGATGGCCATTTTCAAGAAGTGATGATAACAGGCAGTGTTGATCTATGTGATGATTGCAATTGAAAGATGTTTTGTTGTTTCAGGATTTCAGTTTATTTGATTTCTGTAAACAAACTAACAACACAGTTGCAAGCTCTTGTCAGTTTCGGTACTGATTTGTGTCATTTACAGGACCATTCCCTGATTAAGCATATGGTCATAGGACACATGGTTCAAGGTTTGTACGTTCTGGACAAAACCAAGCTACAGAAGGCCTGAATTTCTGAGAAGAAACGCTAAGCTCCAATCAGGACAACCTTCACAGAAGAATGAGCAGTTGTCTGTTTGTAGTGCTACTTTTGAAGAATGGCATCATCGATTAGGTCATTTACCAGTTTCCAAAATGAAGATGTTAAACATAATAAAAGAATCTGACTTTGTATCAGACTTCATTTGTGATCCGTGTAAAAGGGCAAAGGGGCATCGTTTACCCTTTCCTGACAGTATTAATAGATCAAAGAATATGTTTGATTGATACACATTGATACCTGGGGTCCTTTTAAGGAGGCAACTTACAATGGTTATACTTACTTTCTTACTATTGTTGACGATTATAGTAGGAGTACTTGGGTGCAACTTCTCAGACGTAAAGCAGCTTGCTTTTGCTGTTCTCAAATCTTTTATCACCATGGTTAAGGTCCAGTTTGATGCTGTTATTAAATATGTTCGAAGCGGAACAATGCTCTTGAGTTAGGCTCAAGCAGTGAAGGAAAAACATATTTTAACAGTCACGGCATTATACACCAAGTCAGTTGTCCCTATTCTCCTCAACAAAATGGGAGAGTTGTGAGAGAAACACCGATTTCTCCTCGAAACGGCAAGGGCTTTGATGTTCAAAAGCAATCTGCCTTTCTTTGCTATTAGGGAGAAAGTGTCTTGCATGCCACTCACCTTATTAATAGGATGCCAAGTCGGGTCTTGCAGATGAGGTCTCCCTATCAGGTTCTTTATCAGCCAACAACCTGATTACTCTCTGTTGAAATCATTTGGAAGCCTCTGTTATGCTACTATTAATGGGCACAAGGCTGACAAGTTGCAGCCAGAGCACAGGCATGTGTCTACCTGGGTCAGCCTCCTCATCAGAAAGGCCAAGCTGCTCTTATTTGGAAACTAGACATGTTTTTGTCAATAGAGATGTTACGTTCTATGATTCTGTCTTCCCTTTCAAACAGATTCTTAACTATCTTCGAGATGACCTCTCTCGATTGATCCAACCAGAAGAACAGTCCATGTTTCCTCATGAAGATGATTACATTTCTATGATAATGGTGATTTTTCCTGTTATATCACCAAATGCTCCACAGACAGATGCTGTTATGAGACCTTTGATGCTTCTCCTTCTCGTACAGAGATTTGTACTAATGATAATAGTACAGAACACACACAAATGATGAGACAGTTGACAGTGTTGACACTTCTGCACCTACTCCAACTACCTTACCTGCTGTTCGCCGATCTCAACGCACCACCAGTCTACCACTTATCTGTCTGATTACATCTTACAGAACCAACCAGCTCTTCTTTTATTACTCTTACTGAAGTTACGCCTCCCACTGTATGTTGTGTTGTCTTCTTCACTCACAGATTCTATACCTTCAGAACCAAGGAGTTATGAATATGCTTGTAAAGATAGTCGGTGGACTGAGGCTATGCAGAAGGAGCTATCTGCTCTTGAGGCAAATGACACATGGGAATTAGTTCCCAAGCCTACACACAAGAAACCCATCGGGAGTAAATGGGTTTTTAAGGTGAAACTTAAGGCGGATGGTTCTGTTGAGCGTTTTAAAGCTCGATTGGTGGCTAAAGGCTTCTCTCAGAAGGAAGGTTTGGATTATCAGGAAACCTTTTCCCCTGTGGTTAAGTTAACCACTGTCAGGGCTCTTCTCATTGTTGCTGTCAAGCGGGGTGGTCTGTTTCTCAGTTCGACATCAACAACGCTTTTCTTCACGGCAATCTAGATGCAGAGGGTATATGACACCTCCTAAAGGGTATCTTTCTCAGGGTGATACACGTGTCTGTAGGCTGAAGAAAAGTCTCTACGGTCTCAAGCAAGCGTCGCGACAATGGTACTCTCGCTTGTCTGATTTTCTTAAGCAGTTTGGTTACAAACAATCGTTAAACGACTATTCATTGTTTGTTAAGAGTTCCAATGACAGCATAACATACATGATCGTTTATGTCGACGACATTTTGTTACTGGAAACAGTTCAAAGAGATTTTACTGTTGAAAGAGGCTCTTGATTTTCAGTTCAAAATCAAAGATCTTGGATCCATTGGATATTTTTTGGGCATGGAGTTTATACCATCGTCTAGTGGTTATATCATCTCTCAACACAAATTTATGCTTGAGACTTTATCTGAATTTGGTCAGCCTGATTGGAGACCTGTTCGAGCCCCCCTTGAGTTAGGCCTCAAACTTGAACAACATCAGGGAACACCGTTGTCTGATCCCACTCTTAACAGACAGGTTGTTGGAAAGCTCAAACTATATGATTCACAAAGGCCTGATCTATGCTTTGCGGTTCAATTTTTGAGTCAATTCATGACTCATCCTACTGATTTGCATCTTAACGCCGCCTATCATACTCTTAAATATGTTAAGGGTACTTTGGGCTATGGCCTGTTACTAATAACTCCATCAGTACTGATCTCATAGGTTATTGCGATGCTGATTGGGCATCCTGCCCACCACAAGACGTTCTGTTTGTGGTTTTCTTCATCACTCTCGGTGGAAGCCCCCTTTCTTGGAAGTCTAAAAGGCAGACTACCGTTGCATTATCTTCGGCTGAAGCTGAATACCGGTCTCTATGAAGAATAACTACAGAGATTGCTTGGCTTACACGTTTGCTTCATGAATTGGGATTGGAGAACATTGAACCGGTTCCTGTCCACTGTGATAATAAAGCTGCGGTTTACATTGCTAAAAACCCAGTTTTTCATGAGAGGACTAAACATATTGACTTGGATTGTCATTATGTTCGCGAAAAAATTGCAACAAGGTTTGATTTGTGTCAATCATATCTCCTCTAAGCAACAATTAGCTGATCCTCTGACAAAGATATTACCAGGATCTCAGTACTTGTCTCTCTTTCCTGGCTTCAGCTTACAGCAGATTGGTTCTTAGCTATGATGGTCAATCCAGTCCTTGTTTTTCTCCGGTCTGGGATTGCGGGGGAGTATTGAAGAATAAGATAGTTAGAGACTTTGTTACAGAGCTAGCGCTGTACGTTATTTCTATTACTCCAGTTTGCTTTTTTCTATTTGTTCCTGAACGCTGCGTTTCCTTGTTTCTCTCTTCTTCCTCTTTATATACTGCTATAGTAATAAGCTCTGTAATCAAGTCGTCCGACACTCATCGTGTCTGCTCTATCAATGAAATAGTTCTAGTTCTACTCTCTTCGCTGTCTTTCGATGCTAAGTCAGTACGCCTTCCTTTAAAAACTGGGCATCCATTCCCAAAGTTTGGTGCAGAATAAAAGAAAACCTAATGTGAAAGAAAGAGAACTGAAGAAAACAGAAAGGGCAGTCACAAGCTTCAAAAATGGTTTTAAGAGTCGGAGATAGAGAGACAAAGCCTGAAGGAGGGTGAAGGGAACACGACATGAACATCAGGACTTCAATCACGATGAAGTCGCTACGGAGCCATCCACATTCACTGGTTCATGCTGCTCGGGACGATGATGAACAGGATGGAGAGTAGTGAAGGTTTCAGAAAAATGGTAGGATGTTGAGGGATGTTTTGATGGAAGAGTTTCAATTTCAGGCCTAGAGCTGATTTTTTTGAGTTTGGGTTTTGTATTCTCATAATTACAGTCCAGAGGAGCAGAACATTCTATTACAAATGAGAAAAAACCTGGGGTGCGGGTCGGTTTTGGCGTTGAGAAATTTTAGAGTGTGGTATAGAAATGGGATGGAGATGATGAACGAAGTTCTTTCTCGAGGAAGAAGAAAGACATGAAGGAGGTTTTCGAGGGAGATGTTTTTTCTCGGGATTCAGACTGAGGGGATCAAATGGAATGTCCTCGGAAGAAATGTCTGTTGGTGGCTGACTAAAAACATGTCTTTTATAACAAAGATTTAAGGTTTTTTTAAATTGGATAGTGGACTTGGTTTGGAGTTTTAAACAAGAGTCGTAGTTGGCCTGGTCACTGGGCCTCGTCTTGCCAACTGAAGACTGGGCTAAGGCAATGCTGATCTATCTAGAAGAGGAGCACGCTGGACACAAGAATGAAAGTAAAAAAATAAGAGACCACTCCAAGGTTTGAACCCTGCACCTCAACCTCTTGCACAATCCTAGTAACGAACTGGGCTATCGACCATTCACGAATTATTATGCGAGAATAATGTAAAAGTCATTAACAGTGGTCTGCTATGATAAAATCCAGAAACGCTAACTGACACGTGCAAAGAAGTCCGATCTTTTTGTTTTTATGAGTAAGAAAGAAGAAAAAACATGTATTTCACATTGGACATGATAGGAGTAAACCGAGATGGAAATAAGAAAATACAGTGATAAATAAGAAAATTACACAAATGATAATATAAAAAAAATGATGATGATAAAAGTACATAAAATGATTGAAATAATAATGAATGACTCATAAAGTGATAGATATAACGATGAAAATGATGGCGATAAAAATAAAAAGTAAATGAAGAAGACAATTAAAAGTAGCATCAGACAGGAAAGTAGATAAGTAATGAAGAAAGAAAGAAAACTAAATATGTAAACAAATAGCAATGAAGATAGAATATAACAAATGAGATAGTAAAATAAGTGAATACAAAAAAAAAGGATAAGTTTAAAATCGGATTGTCATTTGAAATTCATTTCAAAGAATTTTTTTACTGAAATGCTTTGAAAAAAGAATGGGGACGATCTTCTTATTTTATATTTGGTTGAATTTCTCTTTATGGGGTGAGAATTTTTAGTGTTTACATAAGACATTGATCGTAAAATAGAGTGCATCATTGATCTCAAAGACCTTCATTTGGGCTAGATTGTAGTGCAGAGTAAGAGGGGAGGGCAGGAGTGAGGGAGGAGTAGGATCGCGTGGACTAGGGGGAAGAATGACGGGTAGTATTGGACTATTGTGGGTATATGGGTCTTATTTCCATCCATGGTGCCGGTAACAAACCCGTACTTATTCTTCGACTTAAGCGCAGAGATGATATCGCACTTCCAGCCCAAGAATCCAACTCCACTGAATTTCGGTACAAGGGAATCCCTGGTTGCTCCGCCGCATGCACATACAGCGGGTCATTGATGTCGATGGTGGAGTTGTTGCTGTTGCTCGTATGCGCCGCTGGTGTCTTCTCCTTGCCCAGATCGTCCGCCATTGTTGCCAGAGGAAAAACGCTAGTTAACCACGCTCTTGATACCATATTAGAACTTAATGACGGTATTAGAAGAGAATAAGAGTTAGTGTATTTGAAGCGAATCTGGGGAGAGTTGGATTTGGCAAATCCGACACAGAGTGTTCTTGCGGAGCTTGCACTTGCAGTCTGGACAAATACTGGCGATGCATGCAGAAATACCCAGTTTAGAGAAAGCTTTTTCTTTGATAGTTCAAGAAGAAGATCAGAGAGGAGACGATAATGTCACAGAGAATGCGATGTCCTTTTACAGCCATGGAGCAGGCTCAGGAGAAAATTCCAGAAATTACAGAAGAAGTGTCGACACAGAGAAGAAGAAGGCGATTTGTTCTTTTTGCAAGAAACCGGGGCACAATTTTGAAGAATGTTATCAGAGGCAAAAATGTACCCATTGCAAAAAGTCTGGGCACTTAGCTGTCGAATGCTACCAATTGCACGGGAAAGAGGCAGTAAACCGCAGCTCGGAAAAAGAAAGGGTATGCCAATGCAGCTAGGGTTCAAGATGAACCGAATGCAGATGCTGGTTTGACACCGAAACAGCTACAGCAGATTGCAGAATTGATTGGAACAAACACATCAGCAAAACCAGAAGCAATAAGTCACTGTAATTTTTCAGGTAACCATCTACCTAAACTCAATTACACACAGTGGTTTATTTAGCAACAATTCGCAAGATTTGTTCAAAGGCCAATGGATTATAGACTCCGGGGCAACAGACCACATGTCAGGAGCGAAAAATCTTTTCGAAAACTGGCAAAATTTGAAGATAGAAAGAAGCGTCATTCTTCCTGACGGAAGTCCGCAACTGGTGAACAAAATTGGAGATGTGAAAATTGGAAATGGAATCAGGCTATCAGGAGTATTGTATATTCCGAATTTCATGTTCAATTTGATTTCTATTCGAAGGTTGACTGAACAATACTCTTGCTCACTGAGTTTTGACACCCGAAATTGCTTTGTCCAGGTCCCGTTGACAGGGACGATTGAGAAAGTAGGGCGCGGTCAACATGGTCTTTACATCCTGGACGAGGTAGGGAGGCGGATCGAAGCCTTGGATTTTCTGGATCGTTTTTTGCAGACACGGCCCAAGACAAGGGTGGTGTTAATGTAGTGGTTTGGGCTCCAATATAGATAGACTTGTTATTGATAGTTACGGTTGGGCTCCGAAATGGATATCAGTCCTCAAGCTAAGAGTTTTCACATTACTTTGGGTCATGTACCTTTAAACAAGCTTGTCCGGTTGGGATTAATAAAGAAAGAAGATTTTTCTATACAATATGCTTGCGACATTTGTACAAGGCTAGAGCGCAGCGGTTACCTTTTGGAGATTCAATGAGTAGGAGGAGCAAGAGACTTTTTTGAATTATTACACATCGACGTATGGGGACCATTTCATACTACCACATATAATGGTTACAAGTTTTTTGTTTGCTTTGTTGTGATTTCTCACGAACCACTTGGGTACATCTTATTAAAGAAAAAGGCGATGCTTGGGA
Organism: Limonium bicolor; assembly: GCA_023374045.1. NCBI lineage: Eukaryota > Viridiplantae > Streptophyta > Magnoliopsida > Caryophyllales > Plumbaginaceae > Limonium > Limonium bicolor. The sequence continues at coordinate 76,881,691 of CM041777.1, read as the reverse complement.
AGCAGTGGTTAATTATATTAGAATGGTGGAACGACAATTCGAGGTCAAGGTTAAAATTGTTCGAACAGATAATGCAAAGGAGCTGGGTGGTTCTAATGCAGGCAAGTTGTTCTTCTCACAACAAGGTATAATACACCAGACTACTTGTGCATACACACCACAACAGAATGCGGTAGATAGAAAGAAAACATCGATACCTCCTTGAAACTGCAAGAGCTATATTTCCAATCCGGTCTTCCCCTCGAAATTGGGGGAATGTATTCTGCAAACATATTTGATCAACAGACTCCCGACTAAGCTTTAAATGGAAAGACCCATATGAGATACTATACACAAAAAAAACCTTTGTATGATAGTATCAAACCCTTTGGGTGCCTTTGTTACAAGACATTATTCACAACAGAGGAGGAAAATTCAATCCAAAGGGGGAAGCATGTATTTATCTCGGAGTAGACCCAAGGAAAAAGGGCCACAAGGTAATGAGCATAAAGGATTATCACGTGGAAGTAGTCGTGACGTTAAATTCACGACTACCACATTTCCCTTCAAGGATGGAATTGAACGTTACATGGACCATGCACAACACCATACTAGCGATAATCAGAATATAGCATATTTTGATGAAGACGTTAATCATCCAGAGTCTGAGCAAGACGCTCACGAAGAGCCTGCTATACAAGAGCAAAATACAATACATCAAGAGATTCGACGGTCAACACGGGAAAGTCATAGGCCTCGTTACCTTGAAGATTATGTTTGCAATATTTTTCAAGAGGTTCTAGACGAATGAGTTTACAACAATAGAGGGGATACCACTACTGTCATATCAACCTTGGCAGTCTAACCGATATCACACCTACCAAGTCAATTGCTCTACTATCCACGAGTCTTAATGCCTAAACAAGATCGTGGATATGAAGGAACCAAGTACCTACAAAGAGGCAGCCGTCCATGACCATTGGAGACAAGCAATGCATGAAGAATACAAGCTCTTGAACGAAACAATACTTGGGATGTTGTGAACTTACCTAAAGGCAAAAAATTGATTGGATGCAAATGGGTATACAAAGTCAAACTCAAATCTGATGGCACGTTAGAACGTTACAAGGCACGGTTGGTTGCAAAGGGCTTTACTCAACGACATGGGTTGGACTACAATGAAACCTTTTCCCAGTAGTCAAACTCACTACAATACGGGCCCTTATTACAGTCGCTCTAAACCAAGGATGGGTGATTAATCAGTTAGATGTCAACAATGCTTTCCTACATGGCGATCTGATGAAGAAGAAGTTTATATGAGGATTCCACACGGTTTAGACATACAAGGACACAACAAAGCTTGTCGTCTCAAGAAGTCTTTGTATGGTCTCAAACAAGCTTCTCGACAATGGTTTTCCAAATTGGCAAGCTTTCTTCGTACTCTCAATTTCACACAATCCAAGAATGACTATTCATTGTTCGTTAGGGAAAACAACCGAGGAAGTGTTTTCATTGCCGTTTATGTTGACGACATGCTGGTTGTTGGTACAAATCAAAGTGAGGTCGATGACAAAAAGAGCGCTAGATCTCAACTTCAAGATTAAAGACCTTGGCGGGAACTACACTATTTTCTTGGGTATAGAGTTTATACCCACAGCCGCGGGTATGTTTTATCACAGAGAAAGTTTGTATGGACTAGTCGACGAGTATGGTCGTCACAATCTCAAGGATGCGCAAGGACCATGCATGTGGGTAAACAACTTTTGCTACATGATGGCACACCACTCGATTATCCCATACAGTATCGACGGTTGGTTGGCAAACTGAATTATTTGTCCAACACACGACCAGACATCAGTTTTACAGTTCAAGTTCTAAGTCAGTTCATGCAACGCCCGACTGACGCACACATGCAGGCAGCATTACATGCTCTCAGCTACGTCAAAGGTACCATGAATTATGGTATTGTATTGACAAGCAACAAGAACTCTAAACTTGATCTCCTGGCGTATTGCGATTCGGATTGGGCAGCATGTCCAAATACAAGAAAATCCGTCTCCGGATATTACATTTTCTTGGGAGATAGTCCAATCTCATGGAAAACAAGAAACAGAGCTCTATCTCTCTTTCTAGTGCTGAAGTAGAATATCGATCTTTACGACGAGTTACCGCAGAACTCACTTGGTTGACTCGATTATTACATGAGTTTGGTGTCACCAATATCACTCCTATTCCAGTCAAGTGTGATAATCAGTCAGCTATCCATATAGCACGCAATCCTGTCTTCCATGAGAGGAAAAACACATTGAGATTGACTGTCATTTGTACGAGACAAGATACAGCAAGGACTCTTCGACGTAGTTTATACTCACACCACGATACAATTAGCAGACATGATGACTAAAGCATTACCAGACACAAGATACAGAGAACAGTTACAACGTATAGGAATGCACAATCCAGTACGCACAAGCCTAGGCAATTCGAATTACCTACGGCTTGAGGGGGGGTATTGGACTATTGTGGGTATATTGGGTCTTATTTCCATCCATGGCCCATTATTTCTCAGCCCATAGATAATAATGTTAGATAGATGATATATTATCTATACTAGTTTTAGTTAGATGACATATTTATCTTTACTTTATCTCTAACATTATATGTTATATATATGTTATATCCGTGTATAGTGTTGTACGATACGCATATGAATTATAATCAATACACTAAACTCTTATTCTCTTCTAATACCGTCATTAAGTTCTAATAGGTAGATGAACGATAGGGGTGAAAAATAAGAGATGATCATTTCATTTATTGGAGGTTGGGGAACTTGATGTGAGATTAGAAGCATGCAAGAGCAGAAGATGGGCTGACAGGAAAATGATGACTATAATCTCCTAGGGAAGCTCAAACGTCAAAATTACCTAGATGATTATTCCTAACCATTCTAGTCGATTTCCAGCAGGCTGTAGGTGAAAATAGTGATCAGACAGGGTTGGCTAGGCAAGACAGCAAGGAAGGTGAAAAGGCGAGATAAAAAAGGCAAGGGCGAGCTCCTGTCGAAGAGAGAAATATTCTATTGAACAACTAGGTAAAACGGAGAAACATCATGGATGAGCAATTTGATTTCTTAAACCACATGAGTTTAGTCAAACCTCATGGGCGAGGATGCAATTTTTTCAAATGTATTTCATTTACAATAATACACTTAATTAATATTATGAGTAAACTATCAAATTTAACTAACCCAAATCACTAATTTTCTCACAGAATTATGAGCCATTGATCTTTGATGTTTTCACTTATTAAATAGTAGTTTCTTGCATGTATTAAAAGAAGAGCACATTGCGTGGATATGGGAAATTATAGGATATAACATGCTTCTTATTATTAAAATCACCGATACAATTGAATCGATCAATATGCTAAGTACATGTACATACTTTATATAACATGTACTTATAAGGGGAGAAGGGTTTAGACAATAAGCTCGGACATAAGTATATGTGGGCTTGGGTCTGCAAGAGTTTAGAGATTGTGCAGATCCTAACACCCCCAATCCACTAGGTTCCCCAGAAGATCTTGTAACAGGTAAAGGCCCATGTCTTTCAGAAGAGTAGTGTAAGATGTTTCTGTTACTGGTTTTACGAGGAAGTTCATTATTTGCTTGATGTTGGAGATGTGTTGTACAGTAGTGAGGCCTTCTTGTATCTTTTGGCATATAAAGTGTATGTCAATTTCAATGTGCTTGGTTCTCTGATGTTGCAAAAGATTATTGGTGATGAAAATAACTTATTTGTTGTCGTACTTGACTAGAATTGGTTGTATTTCTTTGACGCCTATTTCACTGATCAATCGACTTAGCCAGGCTAACTCGCATGTCATTGTTTTCATGGCCTTGTATTCTGCTTCTATTGATGATAGAGAAACACTACTTTGTTTCTTGGATTTTCATGATATTGGTGAGCTCCCCATGAAGATGTAGTAGCCCAAGATAGATTTTTTGGTTGTAGGACGGCGTGCCCAATTATCACTATTGTTGTAGGCTTGAAGTGAATATTCTAGCTTGTTATTGAGGTTCATGCCATAATTAAGTGTGTCTTTGATGTACTATAGTGTGTGGAGAGATGATATCATATGTTTGTGTCGAGGTTCCAAGCAAAAATTAGCTTAAATAACTTAACTTCCCTACAAGACTTCTGTAGATTATGGGATTAGGATGTGGTTCACCGTAATCCTTGCCCAACTTGACTATAAGCTGCAGAGGAGAAACAGAAGAATTCTTCCAAAAATGTCAAATTATTTTTACAAATCATTATAGAATTTTCTTTGATTCATGGTGTAGGAAGTCCATTCCCAATAAGAAGTGGATTCTCCTAAATCTTTTATCTTGAATTTTGTATTCAATTTTTCTTTCACAATAGCTATCATGAGGATCATTACCAGTTATCAGAATATCGTCAATGTAGATAGAAAGAAAAGTCATGTGATGCTAGTTATTTTTCAGACTCAAAGAAGTATCCTTATCGGACTTAGTGTATCCCATTTCTTCCAAAAAATCACTAAGTCTAGCCAACCATTGTCTTGAGGCTTTTTTTAAGCCATAAAGAGATTTCTTTAACCTACAAGCATTAACATTTTCTTGGACTTTTAACCCTTTAGGAATCTGCATATATATATTTCCTCATGAAGATTGTCATGTATAAAAGCACTATTGGTGTCTAGGTGGTCCATCATCCACTTTTTTCACGTCAACAACCAAAATGGTTCTTATAGTTGTCATTCTAACGATGTGTGAGAAGGTTTATTTATAATCAAGACCATATTTCTAATTGAATCCCTAAGTCAATAATTCGGCTTTGTATCTTTGAATAGTACCATCTACCCTTAATTTGGTTTTGAAAACCCTACCTATAGCCTTTTTATACTTTAAAAATCTTGTTAGTTCCAAGAGCCATTGTAGGTAAGAGCTTTCAATTCAGCACTGCTAGCTTTTGTGCATTTATCACTTTAGGGGTCAGCTTCTTCATAGGTTTGGGGTTCCTTACTATTAAGGAATTTGTCAATGGTGTTTCTATTTTGTATAGTTGTACAAGTGAGAGAAAGGGTTGGTGTAATATTTGTGAATGCATTCAAAGATATAAAACTTTCATATCTATTGTTTTGAAACTCACTGATCCTATTTTTGCAAAATGGTTGTGAAAGGATCTTCTTTTGTGTGTGTGTGAAATTGGTGTGATAATCATCTAGGTAAGCTGGTGGGTGTCTAGATCGAGAAGACCTTCTAAGATGTTCAGTTTGCTCTACTTGCTGATTTTGAGTATTATTAGGTAAGCTTGTTGCTTTTTGTTGGGAAAAATAGTGATTAAACTATCTTGCGAAGTAATGGGCAATGAACCTAGTCATTGTAGTACAACAAGTGTCGTATCCACAGGGATTTGCAACTATCTAGTGAATTATAAGCTTAGTGTTTGTGCTAGAATATAAACAAAAGTGCATAAATGTAAGTTGGGGTTTTGGGGGTTTTTTGTTTATAAATGGATAAATAAAAGAAAAGCAATAGAACTAAACTAATACTAATCTAGGATAGGTGTAGCTCGGGATAGAAAGTTGCACCTGCAACCCTTTACTATGAATTGTCAAATCTTCGATCAATAGCTATAAAACGGGAATTTAACTAATAGCCAAATCTAGGTCTATTAATCCTAACCAATTTAAACGGGAACCGAATGTTAGTTTGAATCTCTAATTCAATCAGAAGCATTAAGCACACATCTACCCTAAGTTGAAATGAGAACCTCATCTCAAAATCTATTGAAAATCGGCTAACATTGATTTAGTCCCAATGGTATAGATTTCTACTTCCGGAAACCCGTCCATAGAATTCACACTAAAAACTAAACGTCGATATCAAACCAATCAATTTAACAAAATAGAAATTAATTAGAGCAAACCCTAAGCAAATCCCTAAATTAACAAAGACAAGCTTAAAGGCCATAATCACTCATAATCATCTTTAATTATGAACAGGGACTATAATATAGCATAAACATCTATCCAAGATTCAATAATGGAGTTTAGGGGATTTGAGGAAAAATCCAAATCTCTAGCTACAAGGAGACTACTAAGCATACTAGAGATAGAGAGGAGATAAGGAGAGAAATTAAAAGCCGTGGATAAGGTAGGGAGCTTCAATGGGGGTGGCTCTTCCTTTCTCCTTCTTCTTCCTCTTCCTCTTCTCTTATTTATCGTCTTTTTCTCTTCTGTTTGTCGCCTCAATCCGCTCGAGTCTTCCTCTCTCTCTCTTCTCTTTTCTTTCTTTAAACGCATAAATTTTCGCTATCTAGGGCATGGTCCGGGTTTCTGTCCTGGAATTAAACCCGGACCAGCCTACGTGGCGCGTAATGATGGAAACTTAAAACCATCATTTTTTGGGTCCGGGTTTCAGTCCGGGGAATATATATGGACCATTCTCAAAATCCTCCAGACTCTCACGCCTTGCTTTGGTCCGGGTTTGTTTCCCAGGTTCAAAAGCCTGATCGCTGCTTTGGTCCAGGTTTGTATACCTGGCATAAACCCGGATCATACCCAAAAATTGGCAGAAGCTTTATCACTGCTTTGGTCCTGGTCTGTATATCCGGACACAGACCTGGACCACTCTCAGAAAAATGATCCTAGCTTGTTTTTGCTCTAGCTTCTTCGTTCTAGCTCAAAATTTGAATCCGCTTGTGCCCACATGTTTCTCTCTTCGTTTACTTTATTCCTAGATATGTTATTTATCCTATTTAAATGATAAATGTGTATATCACCAATAAAAAATAAAACTAGAGGAAAACTAGCTAGAGTTGAGAAATGAGCATGAAAAATTTTGATAGAAAATATGAAATACACTCCTAAAACATGCTCATTTGGACACTCATCACTTTTCTAGATTAAACTGAGTTTGAGTATGAGTATATATATCAAGCAACTGTGAAGGAGTGGGTGGCGATGAAAGTGTTTCTAATCCCGTGTTTGGAGATAGACCAAAGGTTTTGTTGTTGTAGGATACAAGTGACCATCTTTAGAGGTGTAAATGATATGATCAGATTGAAGGTAAGTATTTTGATCAGTAGTAGGAAAAGGAGATCCAATATGTGAGTTGGACTTCTTAAAATGGAAAATAGTTTCATGGAAAATTATATATCTAGACACTATCATCTTGTTGTCTTATAATCGAAGCAGCTTATAACCCTTTTGTTTTTCAACCAAATGCATACAAACGCAAGCAGTACATTTTGAACCAAGTTTTTCAGGTTGTTGTCCTAGAACTAAGACATATGCAAGAAAACAAAGGGTTTCATTATGTCATATTCAGGTAGCTTATTGTAGAAGTGAGGTGTTTTCCCCTTAAGAGCAGTACTAAAGATTTTGTTTATTATTGAGGTAGCATTGAGAATGCATCCCCTCCCCTAATATATTAATGGAAAGTTGTATTGAAAATAAAGTGCTCTTTTTGTTTCCAACAAGTAGCGATGTTTTATTTCCACTATTTCATCTTGTTAGGTGTATGAGAACAAGAATTTTGGTGAATAATGCCTATAGTTTGAAAAAATTTCTTGCCATCATTAAAGTTTCCTAGTTCTAGGGCATTATCATATCTAACACACTTTTTTTTTGTCAAATTGGTGTTTTGCATATTTAATGAATCATTGTAAAAAGGAAAAACCTCAGATTTATATTGCAAGAGTTTAACCCATAAAACTCTAAGTTTGTCATCTACTATACTCAAGAAATATTAACTAGTGTCATGTAAAATTTATCTGAAAGTCCACCTATATCAACATGAATTAAATAAAAGTGTGATTACTAGAAGTGACAGAACAGGAAAATATTAATTAGTGGTTTTTAGCCTTTTTCACAATAGTCTCAAAGAAAGTGTTTTGGTATGTTTTTTCATTCAATCAAATGAAGTTTACATATGTTATCAAGTGGGGCATGACCTAATCTCATATGCAAAACACAAACATCATCAAGAACAGAAGAAGATATCGCTTTCTTATTCAAATCTTTCTCAATATGTACAACATTATTTTCAGGTTTATAATCATACATCAATCAGTAGCACAATCATTCATAAAACTTTCACTTCTAACACAATTTATCGTATAAAGAAAAACATCCAAGAAAGGAATATCTAAAACATACATTCCTTGTTTCTCAACAACTATATCAACAAGTATCTTGTTTTTATGGTCCTGCAAGGCACACTTGTGTGTATAAGTTATCATTTTAACATCTAATTATAACATAAATTTTCTAACAGATGAAACTTAAAACTGAGGACATATAACACATTGTGAAGCAATAATTTATTAGATAGTTTGGCAGTAATTATAACCCTTGATGGAACCAGGATGTCCATCGGGCATATGCACAAAGTAATTGCAAGTCGTAAATTCTTCATCAAGAGACAATTTTAAGTTACCACAAATATGGTCAGTCGTTCCTCTATCAACAACCCATGAATTCAAGAAATCGTTAACCATGCTTAGTGTTAGAGGGGAGAGTACAATACCTGTGAACTGGTAATAAAAACCAATTCTCTCTTCTATTGGAGAAGACAAACTATGCTCCAGATATGTGCTCAATGAAGCCTACTGTTTTTGTGTAACCCAGGGACTGGTGTCCTTCCATCTTCGGAGATAATTTTTCAGGGGTGCCAAGTCTTGGTTGAAACCAGGAAGGGAGATTATGCATCTTTATTCTGTCAAAATCATCTGCGACAGATGCACTTAGGCGTTTCTTAGTCTTGTTCGGCTGATTCCACCAATGGCTAGGGAAAATCCCTTTAACCCAATAACAATCTTCCAGTTTCTTGCAATGGGTACAATTTCCCTCTTGTTTTCATTCTTTCCAAATCTGGTTCTTGATTCCTGGTAAACTTCGATAGGTTTGGTTGTTGGTGCTGGCGAAGGCCAATCCTATTGCTATCTTCTTTTCTTGTCTTCGTGCTAATTGATGGTTTTCTTCTTGTCGTGCCATGGCATAGACTCGATCAAGGCTTGGAAGGGGACTAAGCATAAGAACGCTGCTCCTCAGTAACTTATATGAGTTGTTAAGCCCCATAAGGAAATCAAATATGCGTTCATTTTCTTGTTGCTTCATGATTGGAAAGGTAGAGCCACAGGTACAGGGAACAATGTAGACTAATTCCATTTATTCGTCTAGATTTTAACTCACCGGGTGTAATACTTGTTGATTTGTTGTTTCCTTGCTCAATTTTTTATGATTCTTGATATAGGGCATACCGTTGAGTTGGAGGTGGTTCGTCAAATTTTGAAAAGGTTTGCCCCATACCTCAGATGTTGTGGCGTAGTAGATTACACTTTCTTTGATGGACTCATCCAATGCGCTGATAAGTCAAGCCAAAACCATTCCATTTGCTTTATCCCAATCGGCCTATTTTCCTTTCGTAATCGTGTCTTTTTGTCACTCTGGTAATAAAACCAACTTAGTAGTTTCCTGGCAGGCCAATGGTGAAAGCTCATTTCAAGTACCAAAGGAAGTTCTGTTGAATTTATGAGTGAGAAGTGTGCTGAGACTGTCAGAAGGATACACACACGACACTGTGTCTTTCTCCTTCGTCTTGGATTCACCGGTAATAGCCTCAACTTTATCCTTCTTGATTCTCGATTCTTCTTCTTGAAGTGATTTGTCTTTGTCACCCATTTTTTTTGCTGTTGAGATGTAGGTTTTCAGGTGGCGAGGAGAATAGAAGAATGACAGGGAAGAAGAAAGGAGAATGAAGGTTTATCTTTCCTTTCTTGTTTTTTTTTTCAGTGATATGAAATGTTACATCTTAATCTCTAGGATTCTCTGATACCATGAAAATTATAGGAAATAAATGGCTTCTAATTATTGAAATCTCCTATACAATTAATCGATCAATCTGCTAAGTACAAGTACATACTTATATATAACATGGACTTAGAAGTAGAGATGGGTTTAGACAGTAAGCTTAGATAGAAGTATAAGTGGGCTTGGGTCTGCAAGAGTCTAGAGAATGGGCCGATCCTAACAATATAAAGAAGTATAACAATTTGATGTGAAAAAGGATATCTAACAATTTAATTTTTTGGGTAATGAAAACATGATGCAGTCGCACGGGGGAAGGGAGAGAAATGCCTCCTCCTCTTTCTTCCCTTACCCCACTCTGCTTTTTACTGATACTTGTTGCATGCATTGACACCATAGCCACTACCGCCCTCGTCTTTCCCAGGTGAGAGTTCCTATTTTTTGTCTCCTGTTTTTAACCAGCTGTTTCTCAAATTTCTATGTTATAAGAGGTCTTACGTAAGGATAGGAGGGTGGTTCCCCCACTGGTTTTACCGGTGTTGACGCTAAAATTGAAAAAAAATGTTCAATTAACTTCTCTGTTTTGGCTGGTTCGCATGCAAGGACTGAGTAGGTAAGTATGACTGCACATGATTATGGGAGCACATGCACCTGATCCTTCATGTGGCTGGATTGCATGCCGGTGATTCTTGTTGTCAATGGGTGATTACAGAATCAATTTATGGGATATATGTGGCAGCCAAGGAAGACAACTACCGATTGCTTGGATTTGTGGGAATCACTGGTCCTTCTTTGCTTCCTCTCTTGGAATCGTTGGTCTTCTCTGTTTTTGTTTGGTTAATCTAGCTATTAGATCTATGTCTTCTAGCTTAAAGGCTTCCTACTATAAAGGAATGTCGGGTTTATGGGATTGTAAGTGTTAGCATTACCTTTTATGTTGGTGATATCAATGAGCTTTACATGCTTTTTAGGTCCTTAGTCAGTTTCAATTGTTATCTTACTTAGTGAGTGCAATTTTGGTGTTGGAAGATGGGTTTCCTTTCTCCTATGTCACCTGATTACTATGAGGGTTAGTCAATGCTCTAACTATGTAATGTTGTACACCTCATATTAATGAACAAAAGGCATTTTTTTAGGATGAGGTCGATGGAAACCATTAGCTAATCATCAAACAAATTAATAAAAGCGATTTAAGGGAACTTATGAAGAAGAAAGTCCATGTAATTGAGGAGGTTTAAATAAGGTAAAAGGCTTGCCCTATTCATCATGATGTTTGGCGAAATTACACATCCACCCTCGAGGTTTCAAAAATTACTTTCTCCACCCATGTGGTTTTCCCCGTTTTACATCCAACAACTGTTCTAATTTTTGTTCAATTTTTGAGATGCTTAAATGTTGTTCAAAATTGATGAAACTTTTCACGTGGATGATGCTAAAGTGTTATATTTGGGTTCTATGTCAAATCCGAAGTTTTTTAAGCTCACATATGACGTGTGCGACCCAATGAAACATGTGACATGTGAACGTGTTTTCATTGGGTCACACAAGTCACATGTGAGCATAAAATTTTTGGATTTGATATTGGACCAAAATCAACACTTTTTAGCATCGTCCTTATAAAGTTTATCAATTTTTGACAACATTTAAGCATTAGCTAAGTTGAACAAAAATTAGAAAAAATGCCAATGTAAAATGGGGAACCACATGGGTGAGGAAAATAATTTTTCAAAACTCGTAGATGGAGTGTGTAATTTTGTCAAACATCATGGTGTGGAACATGTATTTTTCTATATTTTTAGAAAAATCTAAAAGAATAAAAGATAAAATGAAAGTTGAAGGCTCTTGCAAATTTCATAATATATTGTACTGTCAAGGAGCAGGAAGTGCTGCTGAGAGTTGGAGACGGAACCAAAATAGAAAAGGTGCAGATAGCGATGATCAGAGTTTGGTGAATAATCACAAACTTAAATCTTTTTCTCCCATCTTTCTCACCCGCTCGACTTTTGATCAATGGCGAACGATAGAATATACAGCAGAAGGAAGAAGGAGGAGAAGGAGGAGAAGTCGAATCAAACTGATCCGTTTCCTGTTACTTCTCAGCAACCTAGGAGTAGAGCCGATGGTTGTCCCAAACGCCGAACCGATTTCTCTCTCTTTTTCTCCCACCTTTCTCCGTCTCCTTCGCACCCAGGTTTTTCTCTATCCTAGTTCAGTCGATTTGCTAATTTGGTTGGATTGAATTGTGATCCCTCACTATATATATTGTTACAATAATCGTTTCCTGTATTCCCCTTCAAGGTTTCCCTTTTTGATTCCCGACCTCAATGTATGTAAATTTGTCGAAGTTTCCGTTGATTTTGTATTGGTTTTGTGACCTTTCTTACTCTTTGGCATCAGAGGCAAAAGTTATTTGTGCCATGATGAATTTGCTTCAAAAAGCTATTTTGCAATGTTCGTCAAAGGAAGTCACATTTAGGTCGTATTAGCCAAATTAGAGAGAAAAAGGACCCTGCGGTTCTGATAGATAGGTTATGAAAAGTTCAGGGAATTAGCTGGTTGGTTAAATTTGGAGTCTGTGTGCTGGAAGTTGTTTGCCGATTCATTCTGCGATATGATTGGAAACTACGGTTAGTGAGTTCTTTGAGGTATGAACTCGCTTTACCTGTCAGCTGTGCAGTAGGAGGGTACCTTGGGGGTTTGTTAGGCTGGTTTTTGTTGTCCACCTTAGGTACTGGTATGAAAATATTATCAAGATAGGTTTGATGCATTATTTAGGGTTTCGCTGAATTGTTGAAAATCCTCGTGCCTCTGTATTATTCTACTTTACGTCAGTTACCATTGCAGGGATAGTTACCTGTCTAGCAAGTAGCTCTTCATGAACAAGTACCTTCTGCCTCTAATGCTTTATAGAGCACAATAAGTAGGCCTGAAGTCGTTGATTACTTTCTCAGAGTCAAACAATGTGACCTCTCATACATGTTGAAGGAAAACTCTAAGATGATGCAGGGCAAACTTACAAACTCTGCATTCATGTCGTGATGGGCCTGTTTATTAACTATGTTTAGGGTTTTGAATATCAATTCAGCATGGGTCACTTATTAAATTGCGCCGTCCAGTGTTTTAATCACACAAACAAGAAAAAGGTCTTTGGAGAACAACAATGAAATGTTAGGCATTGTTGGTTTTATTTGTGATAATCAGAATCAACTAATAAGTCAGAAGTCAGAAGATGAAATGGGTTATGAATCAAATATGTGATGCCTTATTTTTATAACTAATGGGAGAAATAGCCAAAAAAGGATGGGGAGAAACTATGGCATTTTAAGTTGGTCATAGTTGTGTGTCCATCCTGCACTAGGTTCAACGTAGCTATATCTTAAGCTATTAATATGTCCTTCCTTGTCTGCGCTATTAATTACTTGTGTCAATAGTTAGGCCTGTGAAGCATTCAAAACTGTGTCACATCGTGTTAATCTTCCATGTTGTTGCAGTTGTTCCTAGGTCTCTTCGGGGTAGGATTGTGACTAGCATAATCTTAGCCATATATATTGTCCACGGTGTCAGCCTATCAACTATATGGACAATTAGCAATTCAAATTATGAGCTTAGCAGTTGTTATTGCAGAATCCACTAGGGCAGGAATAATCAGACTTGCAGCGCTGTTCAAATTTGTCGGAAAAGTCTTCTTTTATTCTCTGATCGCTCTTTAGACATCTGATTACTCTATCTTGTGACTTTTCTAAAGATCCGGAGTCTTCTGGTAGCAAAGATGGATCTTGCATTCTCAGCGCAACTAGTCAAGATGACTCACCTGGGAAGGGAGAAGATTTATCCTGGCATTCATCTAGTCCCATGCCACCAACTTGAATACACTGAGGAAGGAGAAGCCAAATCAACCAGGTTAATTATTCTGAACTCATCAATCTTCAAGTTGGAAAGATTGTTTTGATGGAATGCTTAAAATTTAATCATACAGTAATGGTTTCTGAAACCTCTATGCTAAACAACACTAGGGCTTAATCTTCTGCTGATTTTGCACTTTTCTCTTTCCTTGCTCCTACCACATTCCTGAGAATGGGCTTCCACTTTTTGAAATTGTAAGGTATTTTTCTAGCACTAATTGAATACCACTCATTGTTAATTTGTTTCCTTTTAGCTGTGGGTTTAGGCACCAAAATGCTGGGGGAGTCAAACTCTTGCCTAAATATCTGGAAACTTTTGTGATCGATGACTTGAGCTTTTTTCTGTTAGGCGGGCTCAGAGAGATAGATATAGGTGTATCTATGGCTAGGATTGTATACTATGTTATGATCCTGGAAAAGTTGATTGAGAACAATTGATTTTAGTGAGTGTTAATGTGTTATTTGATATCAGTTACTTCAGTGTATTGTAAAGGATCAATGACACCAAGCCATATTTTCCACCTTCCAGTAGAGCTTAATAATTTTTGGTTTCACATTTATATCATCAACCAATAACTGAAAAGTTTGTTTACCACGGTCTTTATTAAGTTTGATCATGAGTGTGTCCACAAAGCTGCTATCTGTTTTTGCTTGGATCTATTATCCAATGTTATTTCAATTCTTATTTAAATCTATATGTATGGTTGAGTTAAGATATCACTTTCATTTTATTTCTTCCTCTACCAGGACTGTGTATAAGCTACAAAGTGAAACAGAGAGGGAAGAAGAGGTCCACCCTAGCAACTCCATCGGTGCTAGGCAAGAGGATATTTGTGAAATATCAGTAAGTGTTGTGTCAAACCTATTATAAAACCTGAAATTTTGCATTTTTCTAGGCATGGCTAAAATTTATTTTTGGAGGGCACTGGTCTACAGATTCCAGATAATTGAGGTATAAGAAACTGAGATCTGTTCGTTTATAGTAGTACACCACTATTGAAATCTCCTAGCTTGCTCCCAGTGCCCGTTTTTAGTTCAATGAATATCATGTCGCCTAAATGTAGGTAAACATAATTATCTATCAAGTGCCTAATCCACTTGCCTTCTTACACGTTAACAGATCATTATATGGTAGTAATTTAGGGTGATCTTCTGCTTGCATACCAGAAAGTTTGCATGTATAGGCACATGGGCGGCTCCGAGGGTATTCTACCCTTTTTAATGGAATAGGGCCCCCAAAATTTAGGGGCCCCATATTTTTGGTTCCTTTTCATTTTTAATTGGTATGATTATTTTCAAAATATAGAAAATTTGTACAATTAAATAAGCACATTAAATTAAATTTTAACAATATTAGTTTTATTCAAAATAAGTGAATGATTTACGGGGAAAGGTAATTTTATCCGGTTGAAATATATTTACTAATAAATAATTTTAAGTAACTTGTATCCACCACCACCAGACTATCTAAATTTTCAAAAGGTACCAGATCTTTTATTTTTTTCTCTTTTTCACCTAGATTACCACTTATGTGATTGCATTTTTATTAACAATTACTTTTTTCAATAATATGAGATATTAGCGGTTAAGAATGACCTTTTGAATAATAAACTTATAAAGACCATATTGATGATTTTGCTGCACAAAATGCTACAAGAATTGCTATTTTTTAGTGCTTTTTTTAATAATATGTATACCTTATTAGATGTGATTTGAGTTCATTTGTATCCCATACTTTAATTTTAAATTTTATTTGTGGGGCCGCGTTTAAAACATTCAGCACAGTGCACATTGCCCCTTAAATGTTAGAGATGCCCCTGTATAGGCATCTAATAGCTTCCTAGCATTTTGCTTGGCATACAGTTAGTATGAAAGAGCTCCTTGATTCAAATTTGCTCAGAAGTTCTATGAATATGATGATACATTTTCACCTGCAGGTTGACCACAGGTTTACTTCTGCTGGTTCAGAGGATTCTTGTGAACGCATGACAAGTAATGAGTGGTGAGACGTCTACCTCTTAGCCTATAGCTAGATATTTTACTCGGTATATGGAAATCTAATTTAGTTTTTCTTGTCATGTTTCAGTGTTAGCGGTAACGCTGCACCAAGCATTTCTCGTTCTGAAGATGTAAGATTTTACACCCTTTTTTCTAGATATCTTATGTATCGCAACAATGAGCTCAACAAAACCATGGCACTGTTTGAATTTAAGCTGTCCAACCATAAAAAGTTCCACTACACTGCATAAGATAAAAAGCTAAACCTCATATCTCTAAATCCAACAGAGCCAACGGTTTTTTTTTCATTTTAGTTAGAACATCAAATCCTGTATCGGTTCTTAATGTTTGTATACGTTGCCTTCCTGATGTTTCCATTAACCAAGACTGCGCATCTGAGTCTAGTGTATTCATGTTTCCTTATTAGTTTCCTTGTCTTCCTTCTACTCCTTGTTACAGGGCTCGCCCTCTAGTGCTAATGCTCGCTCATTCGAGCAGCCAATTGAACATCACACGCAGCCCAGTTGCTCAGCTAAAGGTGGCAAATCTTCAAGTTGGAAACTCGTACTCTTATAATTCAAGTTTTAACTAATATGCAGCCAGCTGAATCGCCGGTGTCATTTATCTGGGCAAACAAAACCTGAGATCAATGCTTAATGTTTCTCACAAAATCTTCTGATACTTCTTCTTCTAAATATATAATTATCAATTATAGTGTTTGCAACTGTAGGTGATTCTGTAAGATCGGGTCAAGAAGGCGTTGATGGAGAAGAGAGTGGAAGGGGGAAAAGGAGAAGAAAGGCCAAAGTTCATTTTGATGTAAGTTGCTGATATAAAAGCTGTATCGTGTTTTCCTGGGCTCTGCATTTTTCACAATGACGTATACCGCAATTTTCTCTTTTATGAAGGATTTGAAGCAGCCTTTGGAGTCAGCGACGAAGGTTCGAAGGCTTAAGATAATGCGTCATCTTGGCCTTGCAGCTCCAGCTGGATCACCTTTTGCACATCAATGAATTGACGCCCAATGATTATTAAAATTGGTTTATTTTCAATTATTATTCTTTTTGGTAATAGAAGTAAGTTATTGGTTTTGTTATGCAAGTAGCTCATTGTCCAGGAGAAGATTGATCATATCTAGTTTGTTTCGAAATTTGTGTAATTTTTGCTCCCGCGCTTGCCCCTCCATCATTAGTCATATATGGGGTGTTAAAAATGGTCATTTTTTCAACCCTTGGGGGATGAACGAGGTTATCAACAGTTCAAATTGGTCACCCGTTTAACATTATAAACTAATCGAAAAAAACTATGATCATTACTTCAGGGACCTTGGTTAAACAATTTAACCCCAATCCATGAAAGAAGTGACATCTGGCAATAGATGTCATTGAGTAATCACTTAAAGCAAACAATGATTTCTTTTTTATGAAACAATACAGCAATGACAATTGAATCGATCCTTCCAAAGAAATGTTTGGGAGTTACGCTCTGTTGAAATAAGAGAAGAAAGGCTAATAGAGAGAAGACGATAGAATGTAAATGATGTAATACTGTTTATTGATTCTTCAGTTGAGTACAATATGCTATATATACTAAGATAGCAGTGGATAGACAGATTATTAGTATGGGCCTAATACAAGCATGGGCCATAAACATAAGTCTGCATAACAATGTCCCCCGCGATCAGTGCGTGGGTTAACCCAAGTAATGGTCGTAACCTGAGAAAACGAATAGAAGCCAAGGGCTTAGTAGGTAAATCAGGCAGTTGCTGATCTCCAGCAAGATGTTCAACAATGAGGGAGTTGGAATGCACACGTTTCCTTACAAAGTGAAAATCCAACCCCACATACTTGGTTTTGTAGTGAAGTACCGGATTTGCTGCAAGGTATGTAGCACCAAGATTGTCACACCTTATGATAAGAGGGCGAGAAAGAGTAACACAAAGTTCTTGTACTAGCTGTTGAATCCAGATTAATTCAGCTACACCTGATGCAATTGCATGATATTCCGCTTCAGTTGTAGATCGGGCCACCGTCTCCTGTTTCTTTGAGAGCCAAGAAATCAAAGAGGATCCAAGTCTACGTGATGTAATGTCCGTGGCCTAGTCTGCATCTGTGTATGCACGACAGAGAAATAGCAGAAAAACGAGGTAGGACAGAAATGAGGGAGATGGTGCCATTGAGGTAGCGTAATATTCTTTTGAGAGTTGTCCAGTGGATTTGTGTGAGTGAATGCATAAACTGACACAGTTTATTGACACTGTAAGATATATCAGGACGGGTAAGGCTTAAGTATTGTAGGCTGCCAAGGATACTGCGAAACAAGGAGGTGTCAGGAAAAGGAGAGTCGGAGGTGTCATGAAGATTGGTGGTGGGAGACATAGGCGTGGATATAGGCTTGCAATTAGCCATTTTGGCCTTGACAATAATATCAGAGATGTATTTAGACCGAGACACATATAGTCCCTGAGAGGTGCGTCTCACCTGCACACCCAGAAAATAAGACACAGAACCAAGATCCAGTACAGGAAAAGCTTTATGTAAATGTTTAACAAACTGATTGATTAATGTGGTTGAGGAACTAGTGACGATTATATCGTCAACGTATACCAGAAGATATAACAAGTCAGACTCCAAGGAGAAAACAAAGAGAGACGAATAAGACTTTGTGGTATTAAACCCGCAGTAATAAGGTTTGTGCTCAGCTTGTCAAACCAGGCCCGCGGTGCCTGCTTAAGACCGTAAATCGATTTGTGCAGCTTGTAGACAAAATTAGGTCGAGTAGGATCAATGTAGCCAGGTGGCTAGCACATATATACATCTTTAGTGAGATCACCATGTAAGAATGCGTTAGAGACATCTAACTTCTTAATACACCAGTTACAAATAATAGCCAGAGCCAGAACTAAACGGATGTGACTGGCTTAATTACGGGACTGAAAGTCTCCAGATAATCAACACCATATGCCTGAGAATATCCCTGAGCCACAAGGTGCGCTTTGCGCTTCTCAACACTGCCATCTGCATTCTGCTTGGTCTTGAGGATCCATTTACAGCCAAGTATGTTTGCAGTTGGAGGAGCAGGAACAAGAGTCCAAGTTCCAGTAGCAATTAGAGCATTATATTCCTGATCAAGAGCACGACACCACTCAGGATGTTTGAGAGCACGAGAAAATGATGGAGCATGAGGGACCAACAGTGAAGACTGTAATGTAGTGAGCCAAGCAATTGTCCCATCAGTGTGAATTTTAGGTTTGTGGGTATGAGCTTTGGAGCGAGTAACCATTGGATGAGTAGGAGGGGGAGAAGGTGGGGGGGGCAAAAGTGGAGGAGATGTGGAGTTGTCTAAGGAGGGAGGCGATTGGTGTGTAACAGTAGATGTAGGTTCTGGTGGAGTAACCGAAGGAGAAACATCAGGAGATAGATTCTGGGATTTTTCTGGTATACTAGATGTAAAAGTATAGATGTCAAGGGTAGGTTCTGTAGAAGAAGAAGATATAGCCTGAGTAGAAGGAAAGCAAGTCTTGGCAAAAGGAAAAATTTTCTCATTGAAATATACATCACGAGAGATGTACAAACAACCTGACTGTTGATCCAAACAGAAATAACCCTTATGCTGCAGACATTACCCCAAGAAGACACAATGTGTGCTTTGAAAAGAAACTTATGTGATTGATAGAGGCGTAGATTTGGCCATACTACACAACCAAAAACCTGAAGAGAAGTGTAGTCTGGTGAAGTTCCAAATAATTGCTCATTCCGACTTTTTTTTATGTTCAGAACTGCTGAAGGTGTTCGATTGAGCAAAATTACAACTGTAAAGAATGCATAGTTCCAATATTTGAAAGGAACTGATGAATGATATAGAAGAGATAGTCCTCTGTCCACAATCGTTCTATGATGATTTTTAACACTTTATTTTCAGCATGGGAGTGAGGACAGGTAACCCGATGTATTATTCCAATTATTTAAACAATGACATTAAGACACAAAATTCTCCTCCACCATCCGATTGGAAAGCCATAACATAGGTATTAAACTGAGTGTGCACATAAGCTAAGAATTCCTTTACAGTAGAGAGCACACCAGATTTCATAGGTAGAGTAGACAACCATATATATTTTGTAAAATCATCAACAAGTGATAAGTAATACCGACTACCATCAGCTCCAAGTAAAGGGGCAGGACCAGCTGTACAACCAGAACAGGTAAGAGAAATAGAAGATTGTGTGGGATTACAAGGTAAGCAAAATTTATGTAATATGTAATTAGTTATTCTATCAGAGGAGTGACCAAAACGAAGGGGCCAAGTGTATGTGTCAGTTTTGATGGAACGAATGAGCAGAAGGAGAATGATCAATAGGAGCAGCAAGGTGATACAGCCTATCTTTAAGTCCTCCCGTGAGAAGAATAACCTTGGAATCATGATCCTTCACAACAAAATGAGAGAAGTGAAATTCAAAAAATACTCAGTTATCCAAACAAAATTGTCGAACGGATAAGAGATTTTTTAAAATATCAAGAACATGAAAGATTTTGGATAAATGAAACTGTTTAGTAGAAGATGAGAGAAGGCTTGTGCCTTGATGATCTATATAAATTATCGATCCATCTCCCATGGAAACAACTTTAGATCCAGAGTAAGGATGGGCCGAAATCGACAGATTCAAGAGATCATTGGTGAAATGATCGGTGACTGCGGTGTCGGGATACCATGAGGAATCAGAAATCTAAGGTGATTTATATGTGGCAGTGGAAAATTGGCGGAAGGATAGGAAGGTTGATAGGCTTGATATGAATGGTTGTATCTATGATAGCAGAAGATGGCCTTGTGCCTAGGCTTCTCACAGATCCGACATATAGGGCGAGAATCTTGCTTTCCGTAAAAGAAATATGAACCAGTACCTCTACCACCTCCTCCTTGTCGTCCTGAATAAGATCGACCTCTAGAGGATCTGCCACCACGATAATATCCTTGACCTCGTTGGTTCGAATTAGTCTTGTCACGCACAACATTATTTGTAGAAATAGCATTAGTAGTGAACTGGCAGTATTATTTGCAGAGAGATTGTTGTGATTGACAGAACTGCATTCTGCCTGGCCAGTCAATTTTTAACTGTGAGAAGCTGACTCATAACCATAGAGGTACGGAGTTGATTCGATTGGCTGAGAAGAATCATAGACACTGGTGGAACGGAAGCCTTAAATGACGGCTGATTAATCACGGCTTAAACACAAACCGTGATTAATAGGAGGGCCGGAATTAATTAATGGCGTTTATAGAAATAACTGTAAACAATAATTGATCGGAGGTAGGCGCGCGTTTTTTACAGCGGACTTTAGATCACGGTTATCAGTAAACTGTAATTTAAAGTCCCTGTGTGGCGCGCGCTTTGACGGTCAACGAAATTTAGATTACGGTTTACTGATAACCATAATCTAAATTCCTCGTCCACTAATAGTCAACGACATCGTTTTAACCTGACACCAAATATTTCCCGCACTATTTGATTTTTTCGATGCCGCGTGTAGTCTAAATGACAGTTAACGATGTCGTATTACCAGCTTATTTTAGCTTAAAAAACTTATTATAAATGTGTTGCATAAGTTTGATCAAATAAGACTTATGGCTTAGTGCCCGAGGGTACATGAGTCAACACCATAGATCATGAGTTCGAAACCCAACATAGGCCAAATTTTTTTCGCGCTCTATTTTTTATTTCGTTGGACTTTAGATTACGGTTCTTTAGAAACCGTAATTAAAAGTCTGACTTTAGATTACAGTTTTCTTGTGAACCGTAATCTAAAGTCCTTTTAACTAGAAAATTTGCCCGTTTACTCTGCACACTTACAATAACCTCTAACACTTCTCTCTCACGCTACTTCCTTGCTAAAATCGCCTCCTCACTCCCGTCACCTTAGTAACGCCCATCGCCGCCGATGCTCCCGTCACCTTTGTAACTCGCATCACTGCCGGTCACCACCCATCTACCAATGGTCGTCCTCGTCGACTTCAACGCGTACTAGGTATCTGTTTTCTGTTTGATTATTCCTAGTTCTAACTTTGTTCATATATATGTCAATTCCTAGTTCTAACGACGTTTTTATCAATTCCTGAGAGTGTAATGACAAATGTTCTAACCTTGTTCATATATTTGTGCCTAGATTCACAGTTAAGTGGAACATAGTTTGTGGGCTGATTTCTGCACTAATTGCCAATTTCGCTGCTTACTAACGGTAATTTTGCAAACCAAACTGTCAGCTGCTGTAGTTATATTTCTTTGTTTATTGTTTTGAAGAGTAAATTTGATTTGGCTATTTTTAGCATTTAGTTTTACAATTAATACATAGTAATGTAGTTTTAAAATATAAAATTAGTTTATAAGTAATTCTGATGGTGTGAATTTGATGTTGATAGAAGTGAATTGGAAATGTTAGAAATATAGGGGAGATGCTGTCGAATTTTTGTCGTGGTTTATCTGGCATTTTAACCTTGCTTTTTTGATGAATTCTAATGTTGTCATTTTTTTTGTTTATGCATCAGGACTACGACATTATTTTGGCTTCCGATCTCAATTGTCTTAGCATCGGCTAATCCTCTACTAGATCAAGATATATATATATATATATATATAGTATTTGGCAAACTACCAAACATAGTTATCTGTCGGGACTGTCCATGATTGTTAAATCTCACACCTAGGGTGTGAATGTGTTTTTAATATGTAGTTTACTGATTATTTCAGCAGTATCTCTTTATTTTTCTTTGGGTGCATATATTATTGATTAATATCATAATATCATGCATTTGAAGAACTGTAAGGAGATGCTGCCAAATTTTCAATAAATTACATATTAAAAACACGTTCAGCGATGGGATTTAATACTCATGGATGGATATAGGTTGATAAGATACAAAAATGTAAAGACTCCACCATGGGTGACGGTATGAAATGGCTGCCTTCATATAAATAGCTAGAAGGAGAAGGAACATTCATGGATTTACAACGGCAAGTTGGACGACAAGTTTTTAGAAGGAGTCAATAAGTTATGCATGGTGTTGGAGAACAATTTAAAACCTTCAGACAAAGATACATATTTTGTCCGTGTATTGACTGCCAAAACATCTCTGAGATATCGCGGCGTTGAAACAGTTAAGGAACATCTGATCCGCTGCGGTTTTACAAAGGATTTCTAAGACATAATCCGATGGCATGGTCAGAGCGTGTTTGATGTTATTAAGCCTGACGATGGAGATAATGGTCAGGCAAACACAGATACAGAACTCGGAAATGATACTGCTACGGGTGATCCGGAAGACGCTACAATTGACGTTGAGCTAGATTTCTTTGATGATGACATGAGACAATGCTCGAAGATGTGGAACGACATCACTCTAACACGCCAAACGAGTATGAAAATTTGTTGGATTCATCCAACACCACTGTACCCCGGGTGTGACCCTACAAAGTTAAGAAAGTTGAGTGTCATCCTAAAGCTATTCAACTTGAAAGCAAAATATGGCTTGATTGACGTAAGTTTCACTACCCCTCTTGTAACTATTGAAAAACATTTTCCTTTGGACAACGCTTTACCAACGACTACGTACTCAGCCAAAAAATTGATGTGCCCAATGGGTATGGAGTACCAGAAATTCATGCTTGTCCAAATGGTTGCATGTTGTTTTGGAAGTTGGATGAATTTGATGATAGCTGTTCAGCATGTGGAGAGTCACGGTATCTGAAGAAACACAAACTGACATCAGCGGTAGTAAGAAATGTTCACCGGCTAAGGTACTGTGGTACCTGCCCATCATTCTAAGGTTCAAACGTTTGTTCTCTGTTGAGAAAGACGCAGAGAATCTTATGTGGCATTCGGTTCACAGGAAGAAGGATGGCAGATTGAGACATCCCGCTGATGCACCACAGTGGAGAAACATAGACATAAAATTTCCTGATTTTGGTAACGAACCGAGAAACCTAAGGCTAGACTTGTGCACGGATGGGATGAACCCTTATGGTACTTTGAGTAGCATACACAGTACCTGGCCTATGATTTTGGTTATTTACAATCTACCATCATGATTATGCATGAAACCAAGACACATCTTGTTGTCTCTGTTAATATCAGGACTGAAGCAACCGAGTAACAAAATTAATGTATTCTTACAACCTTTGATAGAGGATATATAACTCTTGTGGAATAAAGGGGCTATTATTTATGACTCATTCAGCAAAGAGGACTTCAATTTGTGTGCTATGTTGTACTGCACAATCAATTACTTCCCCGCCTATGGTAATCTTTTAGGCTTTTCAATCAAGGGGGCGGTGTCCGATTTGTGGTGAGAACACTTGTAGCATTCGCTTGAAACATAGTGGTAAAAACTTGTACATAGGCCACCAAAAAATGCTTCCAAAAGGACATAAGTACCGAAAGATGGTGAAAGAGTTCGATGGGAAAAACTGACCACAGTGTGGTGCGCCAGCCTTTGACAGGTACAGTGATTTACAAAAAGGTGGATAATATTGTCAAAAACTTAGGGCCGCCAACCAAAAGTGGTGAAAAAAGTGTCTAGATAAAGAAATCAATATTTTGGGAACTTCAGTACTGGCAGCATCTGGAGGTTAGACATTGTATTGATGGGATGCATGTCAAGAAGAACGTGGGTGAAAGTATCACTAGCACCGTTTTGAACATAAAAGGAAAGACAAAGGATCATTTGAAAGGAATGAAAGATTAAATTGAGTTGGGTTACGCACAGAGTTTGGCCCACAAGAATGTGGAAAATGCACATTCTTGCTTCCTGCCTGTCACACTCTGTCTAAAGAAGAGAAACATAGTTTATGCAGTACCCTTTACAACATAAGGTGCCTTCAGGATACTCCTCTAACATAAGAAGCCTAGTGTCCATGACAAATTTGAAACTAGTAGGAATGAAATCTCACAATTATCGTGTCCTAGTTCAAGAATTTTTGCCAATTGCATTGCGTGGGATCTTGCCTGATGATGTTAGACACACAATCACAAATGTCAGTGTGTTCCTCAAAACCATTTCGTCTAAGGTTCTTGATACGGACACTCTGACTAAATTACAAAAGGATCTTATTGTGACAATGTGCCAGATGAATATGTATTTTCCTCCCTCGTTCTTCGATATAATGATACATCTTCTCGTGCATCTTGTGTTGGGATAAAACCTAACGGCAAGTGTACTGGTCAATTCTAGCAAGTTTTAATAGAGAGTATTCCCTAAGTATCGAACCAGAGGAGGCGATGTCTAGTTGTAATCTTTACTAAACCAAAAGAAATAAAAAGACTAAATAAGGAAATTGGGGGGTTTTGATTTGACGAGAAATAAAAGCTGTAAACAGATTGTAAAACAATAAATAGCAAGAAAATAGTTGTTTCAAAATTGATTTGGGAAAGGAATCCCGGTTTACTACTTCTCCCTAAATCTGTAATTCCTTTCCCTAAGTGATTTCCAAAACAGTTCTGAATAACACCCTAGAACAATAGTAATTCACATCCGGTCTCCCGCTCAGCAAATTCTAATTAGTAAAGACTGAATTCTAACTCTCGTTACGAACCCACTGTTTACTAACCGCTTTAAGGACAATCTAGATTAATGGTCAATTAGCAATTTAGAGGAATTACCGTCTCTATACTAACCGTTCTTTTCCTGTATTCAATTGAAAGCCGCAGTCATCACTTATAAGCTAACAAAATAATAATCATTATAACTGGCCAAATTATAAACGATTAAGGAATTCAGCAAGGGAAAGAACTTTATTCAATTGAATTGTAGAAATCACAAAGGTACAGGAATAATCAATCTAGGGATACATAGCAAACCAGAATTAAAAGAGACTACTCAGACATGTCCATAATAACAGTGCTCAAGTTGAATAGAAAAGACTCAGGAAAGGAAGAACAAGAAGAAACTCTAATGTCAGTAGCCGTCGTGAATTCTCTGTTCTTCCTTCAGCCTTCTCTTTCTGATAGTCTCCAAGATCTTCCCAAAACTCAACCTTTCTCTCTCTCTCCTTTCTCTTCTGTGTAAAAACTGTGCTCTGTGGTGTATTTCAGCATGTCCTTCACGTCAGGTAAGTCTCCCCTTTTATAACTTTCCAAATCTATCTTTAATTTCTTCCTTCCGTGTAGAATCTGGCCGCGTTTTATCTATTTGGTCTGGGACTTGGTCTGAGTATAAAGTCCCGGACCAGCCTCTAAAAACCACCGAGAATTCATCTCCAAGCATGGTCCGGGACTTAGGATATGTATCAAGTCCCGGACCTGTCCTTAAAACTGGTCGAGAGTAATGCCTTTGTATGGTCCGGGACTTAGGGTGTGTATCAAGTCCCGGACCAGTCCTCAAATCTGGTCGAGAGTAACGCCTTTGTATGGTCCGGGACTTAGGGGATGTCTCAAGTCCCGGACCAGTCTTCAAATCTGGTCGAGAGTCAGGTGAATGGTTGGTCCGGGACTTAGGGTCTATGCAAGGTCCCGGACCCAACCTAAAATTTAAGAATAAAGCATGTCTTCACTCTGTTCAACATGTTTGAGAGTCCAGAATAACACTACAATGATTGGGAACGCGTTTCTTAAGATTTTCGCCTGAAATAACACATAACCCATCATAGAAGACAATTGCAAGTAGAAGCATAAAAATAACCATAAGGCGGGAATTTAATAACAATGAATTAAGCACAAATAGACCCCATAGATATAGATAAATTCCCAACTTATCAACTTTCTCACACTTAACCTTTGCTTGCCCTCAAGCAAATCCTGCAATAAGAATATACTGGATTTCAATAGCGGGGAATCATCAGATTAGGAAAAGTGTACAAGGAAATCTAATTTTGAACAACAACCAAAAGTCACAATGGTTAGTACTGCAGGTTTTCATAAATAGTGAAACGGGAATGCTGTTAAATGCTTGAGAAAATTTTTATAACTATCCAGTCCAGATTTTACCCAGGGCTTTACTTTCCTTTTACTTTCCACAATCTGTTGGACGACAATGGGCCAGAAGTAATGTCATATTCCACATTACCTTTCATTGTCACGTACTCATAATCAAGGAAGAATTTGTAATAACTTATTAAAATGAAAGTACTCTCCTTCTGATTTTTTGAATTAGCATTATTCTTTTTCATCCCCCCAGAATTTTCTCCCATCCATGTAGCGGTGTTGGGCCTTCTATCCCAGATCAGATGACCTTAGGTATATGAGTGATGAGGCACTCCAAGGGCTTAATAACCAGATGGGAGAGGCCTGTTGTTCCGGTTCAGAATAGATTAGAAGTATCTTGCCTTTGTCCTTTCTTTCCTTTCATTCCATAACTTCCCAAAGCCCCAAGTTAGTCCAAACAAAAATAGTCACAAAAAATGGTCTCACCTTTTATTGAAAGAAATAGATAGAAATTTAATAAAATTTGTACATACAAGCAGTATAACCACAATGTCTTTGACTGAAATCCAAATTCAACTTCAGAAAATGTGCTACTTGTACGGTATTCCCAACTGACTCATCTTACCATAAATCAAAACCAAGTATATCTTAATCGAAATTTTTGTTGATGGTCAGCAAAAGTCAGATAATATCAAAAGTCAAAGAAACATAAGCAAATTGATATCCTCAATAAAAGCAAGTGTAAACTCCCCCTTTCTCACACTTTAGAATTAAGCAATGCCCTCATTGCTTTCAAAATAAAACCAAGTGTAACCCCCCTTTCTCATACTTTAAAATTAAGCAATGCCCTCATTGCTTTCAAAATAAAAACAAAGTGTAAAAGGGAGAACAGAACTCCCCTGGTTAAGTTGTGATAAGATCGGGCAGATGGAGTTCTGGAAAGAATCGGGCAGAGTCTCCTTTGTACCGTGTATAAAACTTATCAAAATATTGGCAAACCTGGATGAATATCAGACACAGTGCTACAATAGAATAATAGATCATTATCCATAGAGAGAAAGGTGCAGAATCATTCGAGTTATCAGTAACATCCCAAACAGAAATGATAAAAGTCATAGAAATTAGAACTAAGAATCTAAAAAGACATCAAAATAACGGAAATGACAAAATAAAAGAAAAGCTAAAAGAACAATAAAAGATAGGTAGTCCGATAAAGAAGAGAGCATAAACCAACACATGTACTACTGACGGGGTAGGCGCCAGGACTCTAGCTGAGCAAAATGAGTGTCATAGTCCGTGAATCGTGCCTCCTGACGAGCTGTAACTCAGCAAACCGCACATCCTGCCGAGCCTCATACTCTGTCTAGCGGGTCTCGAAAGCTGAGATCCGGGCTCCATAATCATATAGGCTAGCACTCATCCCATCTAAGCGGGCATCCACCTAAGTCATGTAGTTTGCAAAACCATCAAAGCGAGTTGTGGCCATCCCCCTCCAGTCAGTAAACTCAAGGAGCAGCTCGTCATAACCCGGGGCCGGACCAGCAGGTATCGGAATGTCCAGGGCCTCATCACCAGCGGCAGCAACCTCAATAGCGTCAGCAGCTCGGGGTGCTCGTGCAGCGCGTCAAAGCTTCACCCACTGTCCGTCGATCTTCTCCCATTGAAAGAAGCGCATCATAGTCATGTCGAGACTAGATCGAGGAAACTGAGGCTGCTCATCAGACAAATCCACACCCCTACATCATCAAACAATGACTGTAGAAAATGTGGGAATGGCAGAGAAGCGGTGTTGTCTGTCTCAACCACCCGAACCATGGAGTTAAATATGATACGATGCAGAGAAGGTGGAACCCCTGCCTGAGCAAAGTCATCGTCCAGGATGTAGTGCATGAGCCAGAAGTCATAAGCGTTTAGATCGGCGCACTCCCGGGGGCGAACATTGTACATCAGTACCCCTAGAATCAGACGCTCAACCGGTGTAGGTAGCTTATCCCCCGTGACTACCTGCTTGTCCCGATTATTCCTCCTCTGTCGGTTTTGAACCTCAGGATCATTGACAATCAAATTAATGTAATACTCCTTAGCTTGTCGCTCTAACACAGGCTGATTTTCCCTATTCTCCTGAGTCAGAACCCGAACAGCCACAAGTAAATCCAAAAATCTCCTAATGCGGGAGGCAGTCACCGTAATATCCTTCCCTTCAACCACAAAATTAATAGCACTTCTATCGTCATTCACCGTTGCATTTGCATAAAATAGTTTAACCAGTCTTGGATAAAACTTCCCATCTATATTCAGTAGACACAACTAGCTTCTTGCACGAAATATTCTCTCAAATCAAACTCAGCAATTAAAGTTGGGCAAACTGACCTTTCAGCTATGATTTTTCTTTCCCGTGCGCAGAACCAGTTTGTAGCAGCCTCATTGATGAATTCAGATTCGACCGTCTCTCGGACCCGAATTGGAGCTGCTTCGGGGGAGGAAGGAGCTCCGGCGGAGGAAGAAGCTTCGGCGTTGACACATCGACGAGCACGTTTGGGAGCCATGGAGAATTCTGAAAATTGGTATGGTATGTCCGGTGGTGAATTGAACTCGGTGCACGGGTGGAGCTGGGATTGAAACAGGTTCTGAGTGAAAATCACAGGTGGTGGTGGTCGACCGCTGGAGTTAGGCGAGATGGGTGTTGGAGCAAATGGGTGGGACTATGGTGGTCGACTGAGATAGTAGGTGGGGATGTAGGCAGAAGTTGGTGGTGGTGGGTAGAGTTGGGCGACTTGACGGAAGTGGTGGTAGGTGTCGGGTTGTGTGAGTGGATGGTTATCGACGACAATGGTGGAGGCAGATGTTGGTGGCGAAAGGGAACTGTGGGTGGTGTGTGGTGCGGCTTAACTGGGCGATTGGAGAGAGCTCGACGAATAGGTTTCTGAATTAGGTAAATTTGGGAATGAGGTAGAAGACAACACGTGGGTTATTTTTTTTCAGAGGTGCGACTGGTCCGGGACCTAGGCTGTGTATGAGGTCCCGAACCGTAGGGAAAAATAGGTTGAGAATCACATAGCTTTGGGTCCGGGACTTAAGTTATGGGTAAGGTCCCAGACCATATGTAAATTTGGTTCGAAGGTTGGGTGCTCCTCTGGTCTGGGACTTAAGGTATGGATCAGGTCCCGGACCCCCGTTTACGATTCTTCGGAATTTCGACCATTCGTGGGTCCGGGACTTAAGTCCCATAACAGGTCCTGGACCACCCCATTTATTCTGCCGAAACTTTTCACTTTGATAGGTCTGGGACTTAAGATCAGCATAATGTCCCGGACCACCCCATATATTCTGCCGATGGACTGCTGCCATGAACTCTGTTTCCTCACCCTTCATCAATCCTGCAACTTAATAAGACCAAACATGGAAAAACAACTAAAAGAAGAATTAGAATAAGTAAAAGCATTAAACAAACTAAAAAAAAGAAAGAAAATGAAAGAAGATTGGGTTGTCTCCCAATTAGCTGCCCGTTTTTCGGTCTTTGGCTAGACCATGCAACTGTATGATCAATATGGAGGATCGTATACCATAACCACCGAATGAACTACAGCGATGTCACCACTCAGATAATGCTTTAGTTGGGACCCATGACTTTGAATGTCTCCCCTTCTGTATTGATTAAACCGATGGCTCCATAAGGCGAGACACTTGTCACCGTGAACGGTCCAGACCAATGAGACTTTAACTTCCCTGGAAATAGTTTCAGGTGGGAGTTGAATAGAAGAACCTTATCCCCAACGTGAAACTCTCTCTTGACCAAAAGCTTATCATGCCATCTCTTTGTTCTCTCCTTATAGATTTTGGCATTCTCTTAGGCTTCCTCTCTGAATTCCTCTAGGTCACACAACTGCATTTTACGTTTCTCATCAGCCTTTTGTAGATCAAAATTTAACGCCTTGATTGCCCAAAAAGACTTATACTCCAGCTCTACAGGTAAGTGACATGTCTTGCCATAAACCAACTTGTATGGGGACATACCTAAAGGTGTTTTGAAAGCAGTGCGGTATGCCCATAAGGCGTCATCTAACTTGAGCGACCAGTCTCGCCTCGAGGATGTGACAAATTTCTGGAGAATCCACTTAAGTTCTTTGTTGTAATCTCGGCTTGCCCGTTCGTTTGTGGATGATACGGTAGAGAAACCTTATGTCGTACACCATACTTCTGCAGAAGAGCTTCAAACTGTTTGTTGCAGAAGTGGGTACCCCCGTCACTAATGATCGCTCGTGGGACACCAAAACGGGTGAAGATATTCCTCTTTTAAAATTTTAACACCACTCTTGCATCATTGGTAGGTGCTGCTATTACTTCAGCCCATTTTGTAACATAATCCTCTGCTACCAAGATGTAGAGGTTACCTTGAGATGATGGGAACGGTCCCATGAAATCAATGCCCCAAAGATCAAAAGTTCAACTTCCAAGATAGAATTTAATGGCATCTCGTGACGTCTGGATAAATTCCCCTGCCTTTGACATTGATCGCATGTGGAAACAAACTGATAGCAATCCTTATTCAAGTTCTTCTAGAAGAAACCAGCCTCCAAAACTTTCGTGGCTGTCCTAGTCGGACCGAAATGACCTCCTGCTTCTCTAGAATGACAGTGCGATAGGATGTCTCTAGCTTCATCTTCAGAAACACACCTACGAATCATACCGTCCACACAAACCTTGAACAGAAATGGGTCGTCCCAAAGGTAATGCTTGACCGTGGAGAAGAACTTCTTCTTCTGCTGATATGTCAACTCTGGAGGAACGATGCCCTTAGCTAGGAAGTTCGCAATATCAGAATACCAAGGGTCCGTGGAATGACCGACCATGTAGACATACTCATCAGGAAAATATTCATTATTGGCCTGCCATCATCTGGAACTTCCATACGTGATAAGTGATCAGCCACTCCGTTCTGTGCACCAGGTTTGTCTCTGATCTTAATGTCAAATTCTTGCAAAAGCAAA
This sequence comes from Limonium bicolor, assembly GCA_023374045.1. Lineage (NCBI taxonomy): Eukaryota > Viridiplantae > Streptophyta > Magnoliopsida > Caryophyllales > Plumbaginaceae > Limonium > Limonium bicolor. The sequence continues at coordinate 76,850,074 of CM041777.1, read as the reverse complement.
ATCCATCTAATTAAATGAGGTTTAACATCAACCTTTTCAAAGAGATACCTGAGAGAGGAGTGGTCGGTGTGCACAATGACTACTACCAATAATGTAAGGTCAAAATTTATCACATGCAAAGACAATTGCCAGCAGCTCCTTCTCCATTGTTGCGCAATTCTTCTGCGCCTCATTCATAGTCTTACTAGCATAGTAGACTATCCTCAACACCTTGTCATGCCTCTGACCCAAAGCTGCTCCCAATGCTTAATCACTCGCATCACACATAATCTCGAAAGGTAGTGACCAGTCAGGAGCAACAATAATGGGTGCAGAAACCAATTTAGCCTTAAGTAGATTAAAAGCATCTAAGCACTCTTTCGTAAACTCAAATTTAGCATCCTTAATTAACAAATCACAAAGAGGCTTAGAGATCTTAGAAAAATCCTTAACAAACGCCTATAAAAACCTGCATGACTGAGAAAACTCTGGACATCCTTTACCGATGATGGTGGTGGCAGTTGCTCTATCACTTCAACCTTAGCTCTGTCTACCTCGATCCCTTTCTTAGAAATCTTATGTCCGAGCACGATGCCTTCCTGCACTGAAGTGGCACTTTTCCCAATTAAGCACCAAGTTAGTTTCCCTGCATCTAGCTAAGATTAAATCCAAGTCTCTCAAACATGAATCAAAGGCCAGTCCAAATACAGAGAAATCATCCATAAAGATTTCGATGCACTTTTCAATAAAATCAGCAAAATAGCAGTCATGCATCGCTGAAAAGTAGCTAGTGCATTACATAAACCAAAAGGCATGCGTCGATAAGCATAACTACCATACGAACATGTAAAAGTGGTTTTCTCATGATCTTCCTTAGCAATTGGAATCTGAAAATAACCGGAGTAAACCATCTAAGAAACAATAATATTCTTGTCCTGTAAGCCTTTCTACATCTGGTCAATAAAGGGAAGGAAAAGTGGTTTTTCCTAGTGGCGGCATTTAATTTCCTATAGTCAATACAACTCTATGCCCAGTAATAGTACACTGAGGAACTAATTCACTTTATATCTAGTAGTAACCACAGTTAAACCTCCCTTCTTAGGTACTACCTGTGTAGGACTTACCCATTCGCTGTCAGAAATTGGGTAGATAATACCTGCATCCAAGAGCTTGATAACCTCATTCTTAACTACCTCTTTCATGTTAGGTTCAGTCTTCGCTGGGGTTGTCTCAATGGCTTGTAATTCTCCTCAAGAACGTGGGAGCAATACCTTTGATATCAGGAATGGACCATCCTAACGCCTCTTTGTTCCTCTTTAGAATCTGCAACAAAGCTTCCTCCTGTTCATCGGTTAACGTATTAGAAAAAATAACAGGCAAATCAGATGGAGGAACTAAGAAAGCATATTTAAGGTGACTAGGAAGAGGTTTAAGTTCAAGAGAAGGTGGTGATTCCACAAAAGGAGCTAGCGTCTTTGGAACTCAGTCCAGCTGTTCCTCCTCGATTCTGTGGTTCTTCTTATATGGCCTCCCAACAGAGAGTTGAAATGTTGTAGCAGAAACCTCAGAATCATCATGAGTGGTTTCTATGGAATCCACCAAGCACTTCTCCAATGCATCCAGCTCCGTGGGGCTGTAAGAATAATCCTGCATCAAGGTGTCAATACAATCTAAACTAAAACAAGCATGTACATCAGAAGGATGGGTAGCAGCCTTGGTCATGTCAAATACGAGCTGCTCATCATGTAACCACAGTATTATCTTTCCTCCCTCAACATCAATGAGAGTCCTTGCTGTTCGTATAAATGGTCGACCTAAAATAAGTGGTACTACCTTGTCTTCCTCCATGTCTAAAATAACAAAGTCAGCAGGGAAAGCAAACGTACCAACTGAAACAATTAAATCTCTTACCACCCCTTTAGGCAAGATGATCGACTTATCAGCTAATTACAAAGTAATTCGGGTAGGTTCACACTCTCCTAAACCAAGCTTTAAATACATAGATAAGGGCATCAAATTAATACTCGCACCTAAATCACATAAACCCTTACCACAATTCACATTACCTATCGCGCAAGGTATGACCGGAGTACCTGGATCATCAAGCTTAGGTGGAAGCTTCTTCGAAAGAATAGCTGAAACGCTCTCGGTAAGCTGCACAGTATCCTTCTCCACTAAAGACCGTCTATTGGACAGGATGTCCTTCATGAACTTTGCATAAATCGGCATCTGCTTCAAAGATTCAGAAAAAGGAATGTTAATGGTTAGCTTCTTAAAGATACTTAAAAACTTACCAAGCTGCTCATCCAAGTCTCTCTTCTTCAACCGGTTTGGAAAAGGAACCGGCGCTTCAGCAACTGCGCGTCGTGGAGGTGATGAAGTCTTAGGAGCTTTGTTAACCGTCACCTCTTCTTCAGATGGTTTCTCCTGAGAACTTGCTGGTGCAGTTTCTTCATTCTGCTCATCATTAGGAAGAGGAGCCTCAGCTTCAGGGACCACCGGGTCAAGCTGCGTACCACTCCTTAATGTGATTGCCTTGGCATGTTCTCTTGGATTCTGCTCTGACTGACTAGGCAAAGAACCCAAAGGACGCTGCGCTAACTGTTGGGATATCTGAGACAGTTGAGTCTTGATGTTTCTATTGAAAGTCCTTTGATCATTATTGAAGGTCCTCTGCTCCTGATTGAAAGCTTCCAGCTCATTAAATTTCTTTGTGTTAACCAAGATGAAATCATTCATTCTGGCCAGAACTTCATCCATACTAGAGGACGCACCAGCACCCGAATTCTGCGCTTGCTGATTCTGTAGTGGCTGCTTCTGATAAGATGAATTGTATTGCTGTTGGGGTCTCTGGATGTAGTTGTTGTTACCACCATCTTGGTAACGATTCTACCGCTATGGATGGTAACCTGAGTTGCCTTGATTCCCAAAATAATTTCCCGGTCCGTTACCAACATAATTTGCTGCCTCTTCTTGTGGTGGAGCACACTGGCACATGTTGGAACCTCTACCACAGTATTCACAAGGTGGGTAAGCCTCAGGAGCAGCCGCTACATTTGACTGCGGGTTCATCATTGCACACATAAGCTCAAACTGCTTCGACATTGCTTTTATCTTGGCATCCTGAAAAGTGTTCGAATCTACTTCATAAACTCCAGCAGTTTTCTTTGGTGCAGCTTCTCCGGTTCTCGTACCTCCCCACTGATTAGCTGTTGTAGTGATGGTCTCCAACAATTCCTTAATTCTTGCAATAGGAAGCTCCATTAAACTTCCTCCAGTGCATGTATCAACCAACAACCGGCTAGAAGGATCCAAGTCTTTGTAAAAATACTGTAGTACCACCTCCTCTCTCAAACCATGATGCGGTACTTTCCTTACTATCCCTTTAAAACGCTCCATGCTTCAGATAGAGTCTCACCAGCAAACTGTTTGAAATTGGTAATTTCACCTCTCATGGTCAGCATCCGAGAGAGTGGAAATATTTCACCAGGAACGCATTAGCCAATTCTTCCCAAGTGGTAATGCTGTCAGGCGCCAGTGAGTTCAACCATTCAGCTGCACTATCCCTCAAGGAGAATGGAAACAGAGTGAGTCGAGCAACCTCCTGCGAAGCTGGTGTCGAACATGCTCCTACCAATCTCAGGAATGTGGTGAGGTGAACATTAGGGTCTTCGGTAACTGTCCCGCTGAACTGAGGTGCGTTCATCACCATAGTCACGTAGTGGGTCTTGAACTGCCACTGCACCCTTGCTGGTAACGCAGGAATTACTATTGGTGAAACCAAACCCTCAACGCTTGGACGAGTGTAGTCCCTCATCTGTCTCTGATTGTTAGCCATGTTAGCTACTGGTTGAACGTCCGGAACCTCTTCAACAACAAGTGGTTCAGGGACCTTCTCCTCGATCGGTGGTTCCAGATTCAAACTCTTACAAATCTGCCTTGCTAATCTTTCGATCTCGAGGTTGAGTTCGAATTCTGGTTCACCTGTAGAGCGGGTTTTAACCATAAACTGGAAGTTAGCAAACTGAAACTTAACTAACGTAAATTAAAAGAACAAAATCAATTAAATTAAAACAGAAAAATCTAGAGAGAGATAAAAATTAACTCACACAATATTCAGGAATAAAAATAAAAATCCTAGTGACTAAACATAAAATATATATTCAGAATAAAATCTCGAGGATAAAATCTGAAAACAAATCTAAAAGATAAAAGAAAATCTGAAACAAAATCAAACTAAAGATAAAAACAGATTAAAAATAAAATAAAAATAACATAAGCTAAACACACAGATTCTACCGGTCAACAATCCTATCGGCTAACGACTAGCAATTAAACCAAAGATAAAATCTGAATCCTAATCTAATTGAAACAATAAAAACAGATTAGATAAAAAAAGAAAGTAAAACCTAATGAACCTAAGTATAATGACAAAAATAAAAGGAACGAAATAAAATAAGACTGTTAAAACAGTAAACACAATTAACTAATCGAAACAAATTTTGCAAATCAGAACTAAACAAAACAAAAACAAGAATAAAGATTAAACTAAATAACCGTGCTTCCCCGGCAACAACACCAAAAACTTGTTGGGATAAAACCTAATGGCAAGTGTACCGGTCAATTCTAGCAAGTTTTAATAGAGAGTATTCCCTAAGTATCGAACCAGAGGAGGCGATGTCTAGTTGTAATCTTTACTAAACGAAAAGAAATAAAAAGACTAAATAACAAATTAAAACAGGAAATTGGGGGGTTTTGATTTGATGAGAAATAAAAGCTGTAAACTGATTGTAAAACAGTAAATAGCAAGAAAATAGTTGTTTCGAAATTGATTTGGGAAAGGAATCCCAGTTTACTACTTCTCCCTAAATCTGTAATTCCTTTCCCTAAGTGATTTCCAAAACAGTTCTGAATAACACCCTAGAACAATAGTAATTCACATCCGGTCTCCTGCTCAGCAAATTCTAATTAGTAAAGACTGAATTCTAACTCTCGTTACGAACCCACTGTTTACTAACCGCTTTAAAGACAATCTAGATTAATGGTTAATTAGCAATTTAGAGGAATTGCTGTCTCTATACTATCCGGTTATTTTCCTGTATTCAATTGAAAGCCGCAGTCGTCACTTATAAGCTAACAAAATAATAATCTTTATAATTGGCCAAATTATAAATGATTAAGGAAATTCTGTAAGGAAAAGAACTTTATTCAATCGAATTGTAGAAAATCACAAAGGTACAGGAATAATCAATCTAGGGATACATAGTAAACCGGAATTAAAAGAGACTACTCAGACATGTCCATAATAACAGTGCTCAAGTTGAATAGAAAAGACTCAGGAAAGGAAGAACAAGAAGAAACTCTAATGTTAGTTGCCGTCGTGAATTCTCTGTTCTTCCTTCAGCCTTCTCTTTCTGATAGTCTCCAAGATCTTCCCAAAACTCAACCTTTCTATCTCTCCTTTCTCTTCTGTGTCAAAACTGTGCTTTGTGGTGTATTTCAGCATGTCCTTCACGTCAGGTAAGTCTCCCCTTTTATAACTTTCCAAAATCTACCTTTAATTTCTTTCTTCCGTGCAAAATCTGGCCACATTTTATCTATTTGGTCCGGGACTTGGTCTGAGTATAAAGTCCCGGACCTGCCTCTAAAAATCACCGAGAATTCATCTCCAAGCATGGTCCGGGACTTAGGATATGTATCAAGTCCCGGACCTGTCCTTAAAACTGGTTGAGAGTAACGCCTTTGTATGGTCCGGGACTTAGGGTGTGTATCAAGTCCCGGACCAGTCCTCAAATCTGGTCGAGAGTAACGCCTTTGTATGGTCCGGGACTTAGGGGATGTATCAAGTCCCAGACCAGTTTCAAATCTGGTCGAGAGTCAGGTCAGTGGTTGGTCCGGGACTTAGGGTCTGTGCAAGGTCCCGGACCCAACCTAAAATTTAAGAATAATGCATGTCTTCACTCTGTTCAACAAGTTTGAGAGTCCAGAATAACACTACAATGATCGGGAACACGTTTTCTTGAGATTTTCACCTGAAATAACACATAAACCCATCATAGAAGACAATTGCAAGTAAAAGCATAAAAATAACCATAAGGCGGGAATTTAATAACAAATAACAATGAATTAAGCACAAATAAACCCCATAGACATAGATAAATTCCCGACTTATCATCTTGTAAGAGAGATTCTTATGTGTGGTCCTTTGTACCTTTGCTACATGTATCCGTTCGAAAGGTACGTGGGTATCCTGAAGAAGAAAATGAAGAACCGTTGTCACCCGGAGGGCAGTATTATAGAGGGCACTGTGACAGAGGAAGTTGTAAACTTCTGCACCAATTACCTAGAAGGTGTCGATACCATTGGACTTCCACGTTCTAGGCACGAGGGCAGATTGAAGGGTACGTGTTGGCACAATTGGACGGAAACTGAAAAGAATTGATATAGACACTCTTAACAAAGCTCATTTAGTTGTGCTGAGTCATCTTGAATATGTCAAACCGTACTTTGATGAACACTTGTGCGTTTTAAAAGCACAATATCCAGACATGAGTGACATTAGACTACAAATGAGCATAATAGGACATTTGTCAGATGGTTCAGAGACAGAGTGTTATCCAATCAATCCACAAATGTGCCTGAACTGATTAAAGTAATTGCATTTGGACCAAATCTGGATGTAATTTCTTATAATGGGTACGATGTCAATGGATTCACCTTTTTCACAGAACGCCAGGCTCGCAAGTTAACGAATCAAAACAGTGGCGTAGAGCTTGAAGCTTATCAAGACTTATATGACATCAGCAGTGTGGGTCACAGTTCAGTCTCAGTATAACAATCATATTTCGGTGTTATACAAGACATCTGGGTATTGGACTACAACAACTACAAAATGTGTGTTTTCTGGTGTAACTGGGTTGACAACAGACATGGCTACCGTGAGGAGGAGCATGGTATGAAACTGGTTGAACTTTCTAGAGTTACTCCCGCGGTTGAGCCATTCGTTGTTGGGATGAAGGTTAAGCAGATATTTTACGTAACTGATCTCTGCTATCCTAAATGGTCTGTGGTGCTTAAAGGGAGAAGAGGAATAGTTGGTGTGGATAGTGTGGTTGATGAGAATGAGTATGACACAGAATATGAACCTTTAACTGTTCCCATTTCATTGGAAAAGGCTGAGGTCATTGGTCATCGTGAGTCTATATGATCAGACCATAACGAGGGAATGTGGATTTAGAGATAATGGTGTATGTAAATTATTACCATTAAAATTTATAAGTAATTAACAATATTTTATTTGTTGCTTGTATATGACCATTGTTAAATTTCGTGTTTTTTTGTCATTATCTAATGCTTAATTTTATTTCAATTCTCACAGGCATGGCTGAAGAGTTTGAGTTATTTTGCGACAAGTTAGAAAATGATCTGTAAATGGTACTGGTTCCTTCTACCAGTGCCGCTATTACTGTTGGCCCTTCTACAACTTCCACTACTACTGCTGCCCCTTCCATGAGTGCACCTTCCACGAGTGCTACTCAGAGACCCAGAGGTAAAGGCCCGACCCGTGGGCTGAAGCTGCAGAATTGATTAACAGGTCGGGGAGGTTCACCAATGGACCTAAATCATGGCTAATACACTCACCTAAGTTGGTGTAATCATTTGAGAGTCTAGTAGTCAGTTAAGAGTATTAAAACTGAAGTTCAATAAAGTGGAAAGCAGGGTTGTGTGCTCCAGCCTTGTTTTTGTAACTTGGTTTCCGTGTAACTGAATTTCAGAAACGTTATGAGTGTTGTGCTGGCTTGATAATGAACTTAAAACCAAGCTAATGCACTTACTTAGAATTGTGAATACTTGGGAAAGATAGGGAATCAATGTAATACATTATAAGAGAAGTGACTGGTTACATGTTTAGGTTTCAGTTTTTGTTTCGTGGGTACCAGGATATTTCAGTAGTTTAATTAACGTTGCCTAGGTAGTAAACAACATTACAGTGTTAGGGGAAAACAGTTAGCATGATAAAACTAAAGCAAGAAATAGAGTGAGCAGAAGGAGACTTCAGGTTCTACAGTTTGTTTCTTCATGCGTCTTAGCTTTCAGACGACACAAAGACTGTATTGACTAGAAAATAAACCCAATCACATTGCTACCACATAAGCCTATCTGTAGATAAGTTGGGAAGAAACTTGAAACAAATCTGTAAGCAAAGAGGACAGTAGTAGGAGGATGCAGTAGCTTGGTTTCAGTTTCTTTCAATTTTCTTCAGTTTCAGATCCTGTGTAAAAGAATTTCAGAAACGTAGCCCTTGTGGCCTTGGGTTGTTTTGTATTCTAAGCTATAATAAAACACATAACAAGGAAGCCAAACAACTTGGGAGAAGTGAAGGGTAGAGCGAAGAGCAGAAATAGAATAGAGAATAGTAGTTTGGCGTTTCAGTTGCTGTTTTCAGTGTTTCAGTTTTTTCCAGTTTTGCAGTCTCTTTCTGTTTCAGTACACAGCATACATCAATGGGTCTAACAGGGTGGCCTAGGTAGTTTTGGGATTTAAAACATAGCCGGAACACCTAACTAAATAAGTGGGTACTTTGGGGTGGATTGAAAGGCGGACTAATAACAAACGGGAGAGAGATTATCAGTTGTATATTTCAGTTTTCATCAGTTTGTCCAGTTTCTGTTTTGATGGTGCCAGTGATATTAACAAGGTTGTGTTGGGTTTAGAATCTTGATAGAGCCCCTGATTAACTGGGTCAGTAGTTTGGGAAGGTTGAAAGCCGGGTGTGGGCACAAACAGAAGACAATAGAAGAAACAAAAAAAAATATATCAGACTTCATGTTTCAGGGTTACAGTTGTCCTGAAACCTCGAGTTTATTGTTGTAGAAATATGCGACTACTTCTTCAACCTAGGCAGTGTACCTAATCGTTTTGCGGAATAGTGGATTTGTGGGGTGTCGAACTCTTGGGGACCTTGCTGTGGTTTAACTGATAGTGCAATTTAATTGAGAATTCTAATTAGACTACTGAACAGAAGAAACTTATCATTTTTTTTGAGAAAAATTGTGGTTTAGAACTTAGTGTAAGCAAAGTAGTAAAAAGAACAATTAATTAAAACAGATTAATATTAGCAGTTATGAAACTCTTTTGTTTTAAAAGAAGCATCCCGGGTTGTTCTGCTCACCTATTTTACTTAATTATATTATTGTAGACTTCCCCACTTTAGCAATAAACTCAAGAATTTTAATTAGTTTATTGACCGTTCCCTGTCTAATAAACCCTGATTAATTTAAACAACAAGCGCAATTCCTTGTTCAAGTCATTAATAAATTAATCGCATTATTAATAATTCCTATTGGAGACTGGTTAACCTATAGGTGAAAACTCACTTCTAGTCGTTGACCTGTTTTGACTTCTCTTGTCTAGAATCTTGCCTCAGCACTGCATTTTGACAAAAACTACAAATATCACTTTAATAAATGGCCTAAATATTAAAGCGTAATAAGAGGAGAATCAAAATATTGCTTGAACAGATTATATTAGAAAGTCTACGTAACACAGTTTAGTAAAATAAGCTTACTTCTCAACCCGGGAGCTAAGGTTTTTACTCAGACATAATTATACAAACAGAGGTCGTAGGTACGACAGCCATTAAAACAAAATACAGTTAAAGAAAAGAGATAGCTCTCTGCACTCGCATGGACTGGATGGAGGAAAATGGAATTTCTGTGGAAGAAGTGAAATTTGGAAGTGAAGGTGAGAGATTCGGAGAGTAGTTTTGTGTACGAGCGTGAGTTATTTTTGATGAAGTTGCAGTGGGTTTATATAGAAGAAAGGAAGAAGAAAAGAAGAAGAGATGAGCATGCGTGCAAGTGGATTAACAGGATAAGATAAGGGAGGTAGATGGATTGGGGTTGCAGACGCGTGAGGACTGTCGGTTATCTTGTTGTCTGTAGGCGCCGTGAAGAAGGAAGAAGAAAGCGCCGCCAAGAACGAAGAAGAAAAACTGTTCGCGTGTCTGTTTTAGTCGCGTCCGCCTGTGCGTCCGCCTAACAGCCACGCGGACGTGTCTGTCGACTTCCCAGCCGTCCGCCCGGGCACTGATTCCGTCCGCATGCGCGTCCGCTTCATATTCAGGCGGACGTGTATGTGTCTGCGCCTGTCTTCTTGTCCGCCTCTCTTGTCCGCTTCATATTCAGGCGGACGTGTATGTGTCTGCGCCTGTCTTCTTGTCCGCCTCTCTTGTCCGCGTCTTTTCCAGGCGGACGTCATAGGCGGTTGCTATGCGATATTACATATATATATACCGATGTACTGCAATCTTCAACCGGCTCCCGATTCTTCGTTATAAGTCCGTTTTACTCGCCGTTTGTTGCGTTGGAAAGCTTGTGAAATAAACTATTTGATTCCAACACTTTTTCCTGTATTTGATACATAAAATATATCAGTCCATATCAAGACATAAATCTTAGGAAAAACATACGATAAGTGAGAAATATTATCCTGAAAGTGCACATGTATAAGGTAAATTAAACCCTTAAATATCTATGTATTTCTCACTTATCAAACTCCCCCACACTTATCTTTTGCTTGTCCTCAAGCAAATCTTTCTGACATAATGTTTAAACAAGTTAAACAGACAATAATCAAGTAAGGAGAACACAGAAAAGGTAATTGCCAATTTTTTCAGATTTTTAAAAGGGTACTAATAACATTAATTTTATTAGTTATATTTCTCTATTTCTGAGAATAACTCTGTAGTCCTACAAAAGAAAGAGAAGTAATACCATGAGAATTCTGCTTTTAACCCTGAGCCAATCCACCATTTTCTTTCACAATTCTTTGAACGACAAGGGGCATGAAGTAAAATCCTATTCCATTATACCTTTCAATGCCACATACTCATGATCCATAATGACGATTTTTTTTCATTTTAGCACCAAATGCACAGATACTTCAATTTTGAAGTTCATTTTTCTTTCACCTCAGACTTTTCTCTCCACCCTTGTAGCGGTTTTGGGTCTACTATCCCAGATACCGAGTACCTTAGGTAGCCGGGTGATAAAGCACCCCTGAGAACTTAATAACCGAGTGGACGAGGCCTGTTTAGGATCAGAATATGCCTGTTTGGATCAGAGGAGTACCTTGCCTTGTTCTTTTTCCACCATTTCTTTCCAAATCAAATCCAGGCTCAAAGTCAAAACAAAATTCAAACAGTAATTTCCTCAGAATTTTTTTGAGTAAGGAGCAGAGTAATAATAATTTTTTTTTGTGTGTACCCTTTAAACCTGTTAATACCAGCATAACTCCCTCTATGGCTCCTTCTTTGATTATTAATCACTTAACAAATTTAAACACAGTGTCGAAAAAGAAAACTTAAGAGCAAGCTTTTGATTATTATCTCTCCCCCACACTTGAACCAAAGCAATGCCCTCATTGCATAGAAAGAATTAAAATAACAGGGCATGCAAACTACCTGTGTAATGATCAGAAAGCATGGTAATAAGAGATATTTAAATTTAAAGAGGAAGGTATGGATAGTGTACTCCCCTAATTTCATGCAGAATATGTAGAGTAGCTCCCCCACACTTGAGTTCAGCTGTCGGAATGTGTAAGATGTTCCTGTAATAATTATTCTAAACAGCCAGAAGAACTCAAGTTAATTCTCCTCGTTCTCTCTTCTTTCCTTTCTTTTTTTTATTTCACTCTTTTTTTTATAAAATAAAATACAAAATATAAACATAATACAGATTAAAAGATAGTTAGTAGGGTGCCTCCTACCAAGCTGCCCATCTTTAAGGTCTTTGGCTAGACCGTACCTCAGTGATTTAAGTTGTAACTGGTTCTTTGAAAAGAAGCGCAGAAGCTTCTTCGTTATCCAACGTGTTTCCCATATATAACTTGATACGAGCTCCATTGACTTTAAATGATCCACCCTTCTTATTATCCAACTCCACCGCTCCATAAGGAGAGGTAGATATTATTTTAAATGGTCCAGACCAGAAGGATTTTAACTTACCTGGGAAGAACTTAAGTCTGGAATTATAAAGGAGGACATAATCTCCCACTTTGAAGTCTCGCTTGGCAATCATCTTATCGTGCCAACGCTTGGTCTTCTCCTTATAAATCACTGCATTTTCATATGAATTGTACCTTAGTTCTTCCAGTTCTGTCAACTGGAACTTTCTTTTTTCACCGGCTTGTTGTAGATCGAAGTTCAACACCTTTAGAGCCCAATAAGATTTATGCTCTAATTCCACAGGCAGGTGACATGCCTTCCCAAAAACTAGTTTGTAGGGAGACACACCGATAGGTGTTTTGAAGGCGGTACGGTACGCCCAGAGCGCATCATCCAATTTAATGGACCAATCCTTTCGAGAAGAGCTCACCGTCTTCTGTAGAATCCATTTTAACTCTCTATTTGTTATCTCTGCCTGACCATTCGTTTGAGGATGGTATGGTAGAGCAACCTTATGTCGGACTCCATATTTCTTCAGGAGAGCATCAAACTGGCGATTGCAGAAGTGAGATCCACCATCGCTGATGATTGCTCGTGGAACACCGAATCGAGAGAAAATGTACTTCTTGATGAACTTCATCACAACTTTACCATCATTAGTAGAGCAAGCAAGGGCTTCCGCCCATTTAGAAACATAATCTACTGCTACTAAGATGTACAAATTTCCAAAGAATTTGGGAAGGGTCCCATAAAATCAATCCCCCAAACATCAAATAATTCGACTTCTAGCATATTGTTCAAGGGTAGTTCATTACGGCGAGAAATATTACCTTGCCTTTGACACCGATCACAAGTAGATACAAAAGCATGACAGTCCTTGTGAAGGGTGTTCCAATAGAAACCGGATTCAAGTACCTTTGCAGCTGTACGGGTTGCACCGTGATGTCCGCCGGTTTCTCTAGAATGGCAATGGAGAAGAATATTTCTGATTTCTGTCTCTGGGACACATCTCCTGATAATACCATCTGCACAGATTTTGAAAAGAAAGGGATCATCCCATAAATAATGTTTGACAATAGAAAAGAACCTTTTTCTCTGCTGATAAGTCATATCAGCTGGGATGATCTTTGTAGCCAGATAATTTGCAATATCGGCAAACCAAGGGTCTCTTGCCGTTTGAATTGTGAAAACTGCCTCGTCCGGGAAAAACTCATTGATGGGCTTGTCGTCTTCTGGTCCCTCCATCCTTGACAAGTGGTCAGCCACGACATTCTGGATACCTCTCTTGTCCCTTATCTCGATGTCGAATTCTTGTAAGAGAAGTATCCATCTTATCAACCTTGGTTTTGCATCTGCTTTGGCAAATAAATACTTGAGAGCAGAATGATCAGTATGAATAATGACCTTACTACCCAATAAATATGAACGAATTTATCCAAAGCGAAGACGACTGCCAGTAATTCTTTTTCGGTGGTGGCATAATTTTTCTGAGCATCATTTAAAGTGCGGCTTGCATAATAAATTACTCTCAGAACCTTATCCAATTTTTGGCACAGAACAGCACCCACCGCATAATCACTGGCGTCACACATAATTTCAAAAGGTTGACCAGTCGGGTGATACAACAATAGGAGCAGAGACGTTTTTCTTTCAACAAATTAAAAGCTGCTAAACATTCATCAGAAAAATGAAATTTAGCATCTTTTGTCAGTAAAGTGCAGAGAGGCTTAGAAATCTTGGAAAAGTTCTTAATGAATCGTCTGTAAAAACCTGCATGTCCAAGAAAACTTCGAATACCTCTGACAGTAGTAGGAGGGGGAAGTTTTTCTATTACCTCGATTTTAGCGATCTACCTCTATACCTTTGGAAGACACGTTATGTCCTAGCACGATTCCTTCACGAACCATGAAGTGACATTTTCCCAGTTCAGGACTAGATTTGTGTCTTCACACCTGGCCAAAATAAGATCAAGATTCTCCAGGCAAGTGTCAAATGTCGAACCAAAGACAGAGAAGTCATCCATAAAGACTTCTATACATTTTTCAATGTAATCAGAGAAAATAGCCATCATGCACCGTTGAAAAGTAGCTGGTGCATTACATAATCCAAACGGCATTCTTTTATAAGCGTATGTTCCATAAGGACAGGTAAAAGTAGTTTTATCCTGATCTTCTGGAGCAATTGGGATCTGAAAGTATCCTGAATAGCCATCTAGAAAACAATAATAGTCCTGACCTGCTAACCTTTCCAGCATTTGGTCAATAAAAGGTAAGGGAAAGTGATCCTTACGTGTGGCGTATTCAATTTCCTGTAGTCTATACAGACTCTCCAACCGGTAGTGGTGCGTTGAGGAATCAACTCACCTTTCTCGTTGGGAACTACAGTTATTCCGCCTTCTTGGGTACCACTTGCACTGGGCTTACCCATTTGCTATCTGAAATTGGATAATAATGCCAGCGTCAAGTAGCTTTATTACCTCTTTCTTGACCACCTCTTTAAGAACGGGGTTGAGACGCCTCTGTGGTTGTGCTAAAGCCCTGAAATCATCTTCCATGTAAATTCGATGAGAGCACAGAGATGGGCTTATTCCTTTATATCCGCTATTGACCAACCGATAGCGGTTTTATGACGGCGTAGCACCCCTAAAAGTTCCTCCTCCTGCACATCTGTCAATTTAGAAGAAATAATAACTGGTAGATCAGATGGCTTTTTTAGAAAGGCGTATTTTAAATGAGGAGGAAGAGGTTTCATTTCGACTGTAGGTGCTTTTTCGATGGATGGCTTGGTCTGTCTGCGTTTCTTTCTACTGGCTCGAATCTTGGTCGGTAGGATTGGAAATATGGCTTATGTTTGTTTAACTCTTCAGCCATGAGAGCAATGTCGGGATTTTCGTCTTCAGCTTCGCAAGATGCCATAAGACATCTTTCCAGAATTGTTTCTTGATCTTGCTGAGGAACGTCTCCTGTACTAAAGAGTCAATAGTGTCAATAGAAAAACAGTTTTGTGTATCAGAAGGATACTTCATGTTCCTGGTCATGTCAAAAACTACCTGCTCGTCATGAAGTCTTAAAATTATTTTTCCTCCTTCAACATCAATTAAAGTTCTCGCAGTTCTCATAAAAGGTCTACCTAAGATTAGTGGGACATCTTTATCTTCCTCAATGTCTATAACAATGAAATCAGCAGGGAAAATAAACTTGCCAACAGAAACCACTAAATCTTCAATTTTTCCTTCGGGGTGGATTATGGAACGATCAGCTAGTTGGAGCTGAACAGGAGTAGGAGAGCATTGACCTATGCCTAATTTCTTGAATATAGATAAAGGCATTAAGTTAATACTTGCGCCTAAATCGCATAACCCGTTACCACAATTTATGTCTTCAATTGCACAAGGAATGATAGGGAGACCTGGATCTCCCAACTTTGGTGGTAGCTTCTTTAAGAGTACTGCAGAAACTCTTTCGGTTAGTTTCACCGTGTCATTTTCCTGTAAAGATCGCCTGTTAGACAAGATATCTTTCATAAATTTTGCATAAATGGGCATTTGTGTTAAGGCATCAGAAAAAGGAATATTAATAGTTAATTTCTTAAAAATGTTAAGAAATTTTCCAAATTGGTCATCCAAATTCTTTTTCTTTAATCTGTCAGGAAATGGGATTGGAATATCATATGAAACCTGTGACGGTTTAACAGTAAGGGATTCAGGAGACTCCTTCTCCTTGGAAATTGTTACGTCTTCTTTGTCAGATTTTTTTGATCAGATTTCTCCTCAGTTTCAGGGGCATCATACCAGCTCTCCCGCTCCTTAGGGTTATTGATTTTGCATGCTCCCTGGGATTTGGATCCGTTTGGCTCGGGAGTGACCCTGCTGGTCTTTGAGCCAACTGTTGGGAAATCTGACCTATCTGTCTTTCCAAATTCGTGGTTATGGTAGCCTGATCAGCAACTTTGGCTTCTATCTCAGAAAATTTTGAATTCATTGCCTGACCTTGTTTCAGAAGCTGATTCATCATGCCTTTTAATTCGCCCATGTCTCCTTGTGAGTTGGTTGGCTGTTCCTGTTGTCGGTTGTACTGCGGTTGTCGGTTTTGGTTAAAACCTTGGTTATTCGTCTGGTTGAATCCTTGGTTGCTCGTCTGTGGGTCATAATTCCTCCATGGTTGTTGATTGCTCCTCCAATTGTTTTGATTGTATGAGTTTTGATAAGGAACCCCTGGTCTGTTGTTAATCAGACTTACCTCTTCAAGGGTCCTGTTGCAACCTGAACCATCGCAGTTTGGGGTTTCATGAGCTCCTCCACAGTTTTCGCAACAGGGAGTCAGATATGGGAAGTGGCCACTGCCTTCGCAGCTTTTTGTTGTGGTTGACTAAGAGTTAGTTTTTCCACAACTTTTGTGAGTGCAGCTAGTTGAGCAGACACATGATCCTGCGGGGGAATACTGTAGATACCGGTTTCTTTCTTTACTTCACCTCTCCCCTTATTTTTACACCATTGTCTGGTGCTGGCGGTCATCTGGTCTAGTAGATCAACTGCTTCTTCTCCGGTCATTTTCATAAAATTTCCTCCAGATGAGGAACTTAGCAACAATTTGTTAGAATCATTCAAGCCTCTAAAGAATGATAAAACAAGCTCCTGGCTACTCATACCGTGATGTGGACATAATATCTGTAATTCTTTGAATCTATCCCACGAATCATAGAGAGATTCACCTGGTTCTTGACAGAAGTTGGTGATCTCAGCAATTTTTTCTCTTGTTTTGGACGGGGGATAGTATTTCGCCAGAAATTTGTTTGCTAACTCAGCCCAACTGTGGATACTGCTGGGTTGTAAACTTCTCAACCACCTGGAGGCGCCATCTTTCAATGAATAGGGGAACAATTGCAGACGAATGCGTTCGTTCAGACTTCCTGTTTTGTTAAAAGTGTTACAAAAATCAAGAAATGCAGATATGTGGTGTGGAGCATCATCTGAATCTAGCCCACTGTATTGGCCCTGGTGGTAGAGTGTAGTAATGAAACTGGTTTTGAATGCCAGGCGTCTAGTTCAGCCTGAGTGACCTGAGGAAGGATAATAGCAGAAGGCCTCCCTTCACTGATGGTTGTTGGTATTCGCAAAGAGTTTGTCGAGTTGCCATCTCTACACGTTGTTGTCGTCTTTCTCTGTGAGAAATCTTTCAATCTCAGGTTCAAAATCGTTTTGAGGACTACCTGCAGATCGAGTACGACGCATATATAGAAACAACTAAAGTGTTAATGTTAGTAGTTAGTATACTGGAAATTATAAGTTAGAGACAATGGAAATTAAGAGTTAAGACAATGGAAATTAAGAGTTAGAGACAATGGAAATTAAGAGTTAAGGACAATGGAAATTAAAGTTAAGACAATGGAAATTAAAGTTGACAGGAAAAGTTAAGACAATGGAATTAAAGTTAAGGACAATGGAAATTAAAGTTAAAATGGAAATTAATGACAGAAATTAAATGACAATGGAAAATGACAGAAAATTAATGACAATAAATAAAGAGTTAGTAATTAGATGTCCAAGTCCGATGTCCTTAGTTAGATGTCCGAGTCGATAGTCCGATAGTCCAATAGAAAACTTAATAAGATTAAAAACTGTCAGTTAACCGTGCCGGAGGTCCCCGGCAACGGCGCCAAAAACTTGTTGTAGAAATATGCGACTACTTCTTCAACCTAGGCAGTGTACCTAATCGTTTTGCGGGATAGTGGATTTGTGGGGTGTCGAACTCTTGGGGACCTTGCTGTGGTTTAACTGATAGTGCAATTTAATTGAGAATTCTAATTAGACTACTGAACAGAAACTTATCATTTTTTTGAGAGAAATTGTGGTTTAGAACTTAGTGTAAGCAAAGTAAAAAGAACAATTAATTAAAACAGATTAATATTAGCAGTTATGAAACTCTTTTGTTTTTAAAGAAGCATCCCGGGTTGTTTGCTCACCTATTTTACTTAATTATATTATTGTAGACTTCCCCACTTTAGCAATAAACTCAAGAATTTTAATTAGTTTATTGACCGTTCCCTGTCTAATAAACCCTGATTAATTTAAACAACAAGCGCAATTCCTTGTTCAAGTCATTAATAAATTAATCGCATTATTAATAATTCCTATTGGAGACTGGTTAACCTATAGGTGAAAACTCACTTCTAGTCGTTGACCTGTTTTGACTTCTCTTGTCTAGAATCTTGCCTCAGCACTGCATTTTGACAAGAAACTACAAATATCACTTTAATAAATGGCCTAAATATTAAAGCGTAATAAGGAGGAGAATCAAAATATTGCTTGAACAGATTATATTAGAAAGTCTACGTAACACAGTTTAGTAAAATAAGCTTACTTCTCAACCCGGGAGCTAAGGTTTTTACTCAGACATAATTATACAAACAGAGGTCGTAGGTACGACAGCCATTAAAACAAAATACAGTTAAAGAAAAGAGATAGCTCTCTGCACTCGCATGGACTGGATGGAGGAAATGGAATTTCTGTGGAAGAAGTGAAATTTGGAAGTGAAGGTGAGAGATTCGGAGAGTAGAGTTTTGTGTACGAGCGTGAGTTATTTTTGATGAAGTTGCAGTGGGTTTATATAGAAGAAAGGAAGAAAAAGCAGAAGAAGAGATGAGCATGCGTGCAAGTGGATTAACAGGATAAGATAAGGGAGGTAGATGGATTGGGGTTGCAGACGCGTGAAGACTGTCGGTTATCTTGTTGTCTGTAGGCGCCGTGAAGAAGGAAGAAGAAAGCGCCGCCAAGAACGAAGAAGAAAAACTGTTCGCGTGTCTGTTTTAGTCGCGTCCGCCTGTGCGTCCGCCTAAAGCGGACGGACTTCTGTCGACTTCCCAGCCGTCCGCCGCACTTTCTCCGCATGCTCCGCTTCATATTCAGGCGGACGTGTATGTGTCTGCCCCTGTCTTGTCCGCCTCTCTTGTCCGCTTCATATTCAGGGCGACGTGTATGTGTCTGCGCCTGTCTCTTGTCCGCCTCTCTTGTCCGCGTCTTTTCCAGGCGGCACGTATAGGCGGTTGCTATGCGATATTACATATATATATAACGAGTACTGCAATCTTCAACCGGCTCCCGATTCTTCTTATAAGTCCGTTTTACTCGCCGTTGTTGCGTTGGAAAGCTGTGAAATACTATTTGATTCCAACACTTTTTCCTGTATTTGATACATAAAATATATCAGTCCATATCAAGACATAAATCTTAGGAAAAACATACGATAGTGAGAATATTATCCTGAAAGTGCACATGTATAAGGTAAATTAAACCCTTAAATATCTATGTATTTCTCACTTATCATTTATAAGGGGTTGTAAGGGTTTAATAATGTACCTGGATCATGGCTAACACACCTTAGTAAACTATAAGTACCTAGAGCAAGATTAGAAAACAGGTTAACACATAGATAAATAATCAAACAGAAAGGTTATAAGAAGATTATCAGTTTCAGTTTCTTTTCTTTTTAGTTCCGTGTAACAGATTTTCTCCAGAAATATAGCCTTGTTGCCATGGGTGTGTTTTGAGTCAAATACTGGATAAACTACTTAAACAAGTGAGTAAGCAAGTGGAGTAAATGGAAAACAGATTTGGGAGCAGAAGAAAACACAATAACATAGAAACATATACATCAGTTTCATATCTCATTCTGTCCAAGATTTCCTAGCTTAGTATTACAACCTTTCAGTAGCTTTAAAAGATTTGTCTTGGCCTGTCTTTAAGGGAAAACCTGGATTAAACACTTATAACTAGGTAAGAAGGGTTGGGGGAAAAAGTTGAAAGTCACATTCCATTCCTGAATAAAGAAAGAGACCGAGGTAAGTTATCAAATTATAGTTTCAGTTTTCTTTTCAGTTTCCTGAAACGTTGTATCCTCTGTATAACCCTATTACAGGGGGTTCATAAGGATTGAATCGAGAAATAACTGAACCTAAACACCTATAGCTAGTGGGGTAAAATTTAAAGACAGTCTAGTGAATAACAGAAAGGATAAGGAAAAGATAACTGAATTGAATGTTTCAGCTTTTATGGTTTCTGGAACTTTGTCTTCTGTATAACTCTGTACAAAATGATTGTGAAGAGTGTGTATTAGGTTTCCAATGAATCTAAAACATCTTCTAACGTACCTTAGTAAGATATATATCATTGGGCAAATTAGAAACCAGATTAAAGAGCAGAAAGGAAAACAAAGGAAGATAACTGCATCGGTTTGGTTTGGGTTTGATTATCTTTGTATGGTTTCTGTGTGACCGATCACCGAAGCTATATGAGTGTGTATTAGGTTACCTTCGAGTGGAGACATTGCTAACACCCATAGCTAACTGAGTAAGTATTGTGGGAAAGAAGGGAACAGTCAGCTGAACTAACTAGAGACAAGAGCCAAAAAAGTACTATGTAGATTATGTTTCAGTTTCGGTAAATATGTAGCTTCTGTATAACGTTGTTCATGGGTGTTATGAGGTGTGACAGAGTTGATAACCAACCCAAAACCCTCCAATGTTCTAGCTAAACCTATGTAACATCTTGGGAAGTTTAGACACCCTTAGACACATTAAAAGTGTATTATAAGGTTATGTACAAGAACCTTGTTTCAGTTTGAAACACTTAGCCTCCGTATAAAGGAGTTCTAGAAATAATTGAGGAGACGCTATTTGTGATAATGAACTTAAAACATAGCTATTTAGCTAAGGAGGGAATACAACATTAGACGAGTTTAAACATCTCATATAAGCTTGTTACATGATTGGCGTTTAGTATACTCTAAACCTTAGTCTAAAGGAAAGGACTTAGTTACGTGTGAGTTGGCATGTGAATGTCCTAGGAGTAAGATAAGCCTAGGATTAATGCTGGAAGTTTCTAAGGGTTAATATAAACTAAGCACTTAAGGACTCACCTAGAGAATTGCACATGTTAATATAAAATAAGCTAGGAAAAAGTTCACAACGGTTGTGCATGAAATCATAAAACTGACAAGTTGTGTTGATTAATGTTAGGACCGTAACGACCGCCAACCGGGACCCCGTGTGTGAGACAACCTTTCCTTCTGAATAAGGTATGGACATGTGTGGTTCGTATGTTGCCGTGTTACACGGCTTGTGTGTTGTGCGCCTTGTTTGATTATGACCACAAGACTAATGCATGAAAACGGATGTTTGTTTTACCGTGCTTATTTGTCTGTTGTGAGCTTGTGTAAAGCATGTGAATGGATTGCTCATTTTCCTTGCTTACCCGCTTGTTATTATTGTGCATATTGCTTGCACGCACACAGTAGTGTAGTCCCTTCTCATTGATAAAACCTTGAGATGAAACACAACGAACTTCGTAAACAAAATATAGGAACTACATAAAAGGAAAACTCCTCTTAACTATAGAGGACCTCTAATGACACCCACTATGGTGTCGAACTATCAATGATAATGATAAGCCAATACACGTGAGAAATGAATAGGGAGACGAACCCTTTGTATCCGGGGTAGAGACCAATAATATAAAAAGGAATAGGGAGACAGACCCTTGGTATCCGGGGTGGAGACCCGTAACATCAGAAGGAATAGGGAGACGGACCCTTTGTATCCGGGGTAGAGACCAATGATATTAAAAGGAATAGGGAGACAGACCCTTTGTATCCGGGGTAGAGACCAGAACATTAAAAGGCATAGGGAGACGGACCTTTTTGTATCCGGGGCAGAGGCTAGTAACATTGAAAAGGAATAGGGAGACGGACCCTTGGTATCCGGGGCAGTGGCTAGTAACATTTAGAAACAACAGAGAGAGAGAGAGAGCTATCCGGGAATGGAGGATTGGCTATGGACAAGACGTGCTCCAAATTGTGGTGATAAGAGAATTCTCAAATAATCATTAAAGAACCAAAGAAATATTGGCACCTACAGGGTATGGTCACGGGATCTAAACTATATTCCTAGACCTGGTGTAAGGGAAAAGAAAGAAAATACACATTACGAGAACAAAGAAAAGAAACGAAAACACATAACGTTCGAATGATCCTATAGTGAGGGTCATGGGTATAACATACCTGTGCACACACTTTATTATCTACATGATTGCTGTTGCTATGCCGGCAGCTTGTTGTGCTTGGTTGAGTGTTTGATGTTGCTATGTTGCCAGCGTGTTATGCTTGGTTGCTCGTTGCTAATGCTTTGCTATCTTGAAGTGTGTATGATATCATGGTGTGTTGTGGTGTGTTTTTACTACTTTGTTATAGTGTGTAAATTGGACTTAATAATATTCGACCAAGTAGTCGTGTAGCCCGGCAACATGCGGGCTACACACGTTCATACTCAGCGTAGTTTGTTGAGTCCTTTACAACCCAATTTTTTTTAGGTATTGTGCCGGACGATAACGGAGCGTAGGCGGGATGGATACCATGGGGGTAGTCCATCAGGGCATGACTTTTAAGTTTGTAGTAGTATGTGTAATATATGGGTTGTACTAAACCCGAGATGTAAATTCTTAGTTTATGATTTGGGAATTGTATTTTAAGTTGTATATGAGTTTTGATAGAGTGCTGTTTCCAGTCATACAGACCGTAACTTGGTGTTGGAAGAGTGGTCGTGTCAACCGCGTGGGTGGTTGGCGTCTGTGACACCCGGATAGAGTTCATTCCGCTACATAGTTAGTTTGTAATATGGCTAGGAGCGTTATTCATATGGTTGAATGTTTATTCGGGGGTGTTACAGAAAGTGTGGTAGCCATCAGGGCATGACTTTTAAGTTTGTAGTAGTATGTGTAATATATGGGTTGTACTAAACCCGAGATGTAAATTCTTAGTTTATGATTTGGGAATTGTATTTTAAGTTGTATATGAGTTTTGATAGAGTGTTGTTTCCAGTCATACAGACCGTAACTTGGTGTTGGAAGAGTGGTCGTGTCAACCGCGTGGGTGGTTGGCGTCTGTGACACCCGGACAGAGTTCATTCCGCTGCATAGTTAGTTTGTAATATGGCTAGGAGCGTTATTCGTATGGTTGGATGTTTATTCGGGGGTGTTACAGGTGGTGTCTTTAATTTCAGTTTCAAAGTTTAAATTAAATTGAATTGGCTATCAATAATTTTTTTTTTAGTAAAAAAGGGTCAATTATAATATACATATGTAATATTTGTACTATTCTTTATTTTATTATCTTATATACTCAAAAGTCTTGCATGTACATGTTGGTAGTTGTCAGTTGAAAGGTTGAGTTCCATGAAGAAATGTGTTTTTTGGCTAGGCTCTGCACATGTATGTTCTAATTTCTTTAGTGCCATGAGTATAGTACATATTTTCGAATGCTTGTTGCTAGTTTTTCCTAAGAAATGTTTGACCAGAACTTAAAATTATTATCAGTTTACTGCGTGAACTTAAAATCATGAGTGTTTCCGCTACAAACTAGTTCTCCATGATCTGCTGACAAACCTCTCATCCATAATCTTTATGTACTTGATTTTTTCATTCGCGCCTTTGCAGTCATCAATGATATTGAAGTAATCTTTAATATCACTTCTGCAGTTTATAGTAACTGTTTCCTCTGCGGCTGAAGTATGTCAGTAAAATCTTCTTTTTGGCATTTACTAATTACTTTACAGTGTCCACTTATACGTGAGTGAGTGATGTGACGATCTTTGTGCAAAATGTTTGTTAGAGTTGTTTGGCATTGAGATAAGAGGGTTTGATTATGAGAGATTCGGAGGCATCTTATTCCGTTGGTTCTCAGAATGTGATGACATCTGTGGAAGATTGGAAGGCATTTGCTCAGGACTAGTATGACAATGGTTTCTACTCTGTCACTGCGAAGGTGATTGATTTTTCTTGTTTTTGTTTTACACTGCTTCTGAATATGCATCATGCTTCTTTTTTTCTTTTTTGTTTGCAATTTACGCTCTTTTACTCAGCAGCAGATATATATACTGCAAAATTCTATGGATTCCTTGAGGATAGGAATATGGATATATATGTCGCCTCTGTTAATCTTCATCTGCTGATGAGTGTAATAGATGACGGATCTGAAGTTCACTGCTCAGTAACTCACATTGCATTGCAAGCTTAATGAGTTTTACTGCCATTTTATTGGTTCAGCTTTGACATATAACTGACATAAAACTATCTGGTGGTGGAAAATGAATCATCACAGTTTTGTCTAAGAAATGAAGTACAGGCAAGATTGTGATCTATGGAGGGAAATCTAACGGCAATTTTTTGCCTTAATAATTTTTTTTAAAAAAAAAGAAGCCACTGTTGCGTTGCATTACAATTTGTAAGACAATTTTTCTTATCAAGAGAAGTCAGGGTCATTCTTCTAGGGGGGCCTTAGTAAGCCTTAAATTATTAGTAATTTAAAGTATTTAGCTTCTGATCATCTTTATCAAGCTAAAACTGAGTTCCCTTAGATAAATGTATTTCTTCTACACTTCAATGTGCCTGTCAAACTTCTCATTTTGTTTCTCTAACTAATACTACACTATAGTAGCAAGTAGTTGTTACTATTATATTATTTCAGCATCTTTTGTTTATCTCCACAGGCGTGTGAGCGAGCTCTTCTTCTACACCCTGAGATCTGCACTAATCCCGTGCAGAAGAACAGCAAGACTCCCAAAGATGATGCGGATGTGGCCATACAAAAGAAGAAGATTCAGAACCTCAGTTATGCTGCGATGAGATCATCTTCTTCTACACATGCTGGTGAGTGAATAATCACCCGTATTTATCTTTAATCCATCAATTTACCATACTTTTGTACCTCATCCGTGTTCAATTAATGATTGGTCTCTTGATATTCTGTCCTGATTTTATCACCGATGCAGAGCAAACCCAGCTGTTAAACATTGTAAAAATGCTTAATATTTTTCTCCAATTATTTTCTGTTTGATCTTATTCTGATGCTGAGAATGACTCAATAGTTCGATACTACGTTACTCTTATTCTTTTGCATCATGCTCTTAAAAGTGTTGTTGTTTTTGCGGTTCTAGTCTATCAGAACAGTTTTGTTTGAACCTATGATTGTAAAACAGTTCTGCTGCCTTGTTAAGCGCTATCTGCTTGATAATTTTATAAACGTAAATGTTACTATTCTTATAGATATATCAAGCACCCGTATCAAAGTGGAAGATATTGAAGAACAGGAGATTACATAATTGGGGTATGCAATACAAGTGATTATATACTCAGGCATATTCTCTTTTCTTACTTTTATGATAGTTACTGGAGTTTATATGTCATCGAATGATTGATTTGATTTCTTCAGGGGCTAAAATTTATTAATATTATTCTGATAATGTTGGTGGTGTGGTTCATGAGAAGGGATTTATCAATCAAAAATGTAAGTCTGAAGTTTCCCCCAATCGTTTTCTCTTCCTTATATATATGAGATCGTGACAGTTCTTATGTAATGTGCAGTGCGTTCTTGTGCTGATCATGACAAGTCTGGGATCTTCCCAAAGTTGCCTAATCATCATGTGCTGATCAATGAGTACCTCCCTGATCAAGGCATAATGGTTTAGTTATCTTCTCTGCAGTTGCAATTTTCTCTTCTGTCTATATTTTTCTTTGTACCTTCAATAACACAAAGAAGACAAGTCTGGGTTGTTAAAGGAACAGTAGATTAAGATGTATGATAGTTGCAACTTTTACATTGTGCAGCCTCATCGGGATGGGCCCGTTTATTACCTGGCAACATTCATCTTTACTCCGGCAATTACATGTGTTGGGTGTCTTGTATACTATCACAAGTTTACAAGTTCAGTTTTTGATCTGTTATGCTATTTTCCAACTGGCTCTCGGTGTAAGATACTGGTTATTTCTTTCAGATCAAACAGAAGCGCATACAATGCGCTGTAATATTTCTTTTTTAAAAAAAATTGTCAAAGATTTACCCACGGAATACCCACGGAAAAGTCCGAGGTAAAATGGTCCGTAGGTATTCCATGGGTATGCTTCAAAGGAAAGCCAAACACTTATCCGTGGGTGATCCGTAGGTAATACCTACGGGACATTTCCGTGGGTATTTAGTTCCGTAGGTATTCCGTGGGTATCCACGTGGCATACGAACATGATACCCGAGGGTATTTCATATGTATTCACCCACGGAATATCCGTAGGTATTTACCCACATAATTAGCCGTGGGTATTTTATAGGTAATTACCTACGGGAAATTTTTTTTGGTGGGTAATTAGTTTACCCACGAGGTATTTACCCACGGAACGTTTCCGTAGGTATTTCGTGGGTATAATTGATTACCTACCACTTACCCACGGAAATTTTCGTAGGTAAATTCGTTTTTTCTAGTAGTGTGTAGAAACTGGATGAGATCAATCTTGTCTGGGACCGGTATGGGAGGTATTGTGGGGGCAGCAAGTCAGAGTTCGCTAATATGCTAGGGACTCTGTCCAGATCACATTGCTCCATCAACCACACATGGTCACAAGTCCCGAGTGAAGTTAAGGAGACCATTTGGAATAAGGTGCAAGAACGGTACAAGATCCCAGAAGAAGTGAAAAAGACCGTTCTTTCTATGGTGGGTGGTAAAGCTAAATCATTCTGCCACTACTTGGTGAAGAACTGGATCATTATGGTGCCCCCACACGAGCCTCCGCTGTATGTTGTGTACAACGGCATGATCACCAAAGAGGAGTAGAAGGAATTCGTTGACCACCACTCCACCCCGAGTTCAGGGTATGTTTGTGTGTACTCTTTTCTGAATTATTGCTCATAATGTTTTATCCCTGATTTTCTAATTCATTTTCTATTTGTAATGTTTTAACAGCAAAGACAAGAAAAAGCACGGCAAAACCATGAAGCGAATCTCTTCCCCCACACCAAGAGACGAAGGGGATATGTGAGCAGCCTCG
This sequence comes from Limonium bicolor, assembly GCA_023374045.1. Classification (NCBI taxonomy): domain Eukaryota; kingdom Viridiplantae; phylum Streptophyta; class Magnoliopsida; order Caryophyllales; family Plumbaginaceae; genus Limonium; species Limonium bicolor. Next base: position 76,823,288 of record CM041777.1, on the reverse strand, counting down.
ATTAGTCGAAAGAAGCTGGTTTGCTGACGTAGAGGAATGAGTACGGCAGTGAATGCCCGATGGATGATGTTTTGAGGCGAGTAGGGTGCAGTTGTACCTACTGGGAAGCCAAAGAATGACCAGAGAAGGTCAGAGGATATTTCCTCACGCTGCGCCGGCACAATTGGCTAACCAAATTGTAAGTGTTTGGAAGTAGCTATTAAATAATTTAATTATAGACTCAAGTGTCTGTAGATCTTAAATTTAGTGCTAACTTCTTTGACAATTGGATAGTATAAAGTGGCACAGAGAAGAGAAATAGACTTACGCGCTCCTTCTTCTCAAGATGACCCTCTCAATCAAGCGCTCGGGATGAAGGATCACCCAGGACATGTTAGAGGATTTGGGGGAGAAGTGCGTCAGAAGCATGTATTCCCACCATCTGCTAAAAAGGGTCAGATGAATGTTGATGACATCGAGGTGATGGTAGAGCGTAAGTTCGCTGCTGAGCGCCAAGCTAATGAGGAGAAATTGACTACTGAGCGCCAAGCTAACGAGAAGAGATTGGTTGCTGAGCACTGAGCTTACAAGGAGAGGCTGCAACAAGCATTGGATGTGATTGCACATGAGACTACTCAGCAGCAGCATGATCCTCCTCGACCGTCTTCCTCATCCAGTTGTGCTATGGCTGCTGACCTATACCCGTTTGCCAACATCCAGGTTAGTTTTGTTTCACTATTTTCTCCTTAAATAAAGTCCTTTAAATAGTATTAGATTGACGCACTTATTTATTTCACGCAATATCTATGTTTATTAAAGGAGCAAAAAAATGCCGTATCCAAGTACCATTGGACGGGCACCCTGTAGATGTGGCCTACGGGACAGTGTTGCCATCAGGTCTACTCATGCTTATCAATTTTGTACGTCTACCTGCATTACATGTGTGTGACCTTGGACTTGATAATCGAAGGATTTGAGAATGCATACCTTCCGATGGTGTTTAACAACAAATGCATGTTGGTTGAAGTGAAGTGAGACATATTACCCTGGCTAGTATGTTATATTGTTGTCACCGATGAGGTAAGACTGTTTGAAAACCATTTAGTGTCTAATATAATCCATTATATAGCATTTAGAGTCTAATATAATCCATCATATATCCTTGAGCTTCCTCGTCGTGTATCCCGGGAAAGAGAAGAGATCAACCAGCCGATGGCGCCTGTCCACAGTACAAGGGTATAATAATCAATTTGTAATTATAATCATCAATTTGTAATTATCTTTACCTTCTTATGCATTATTGTTTTGTGTGAAGGGTAAGAATCTAGTGACCCGGGGTGCAAAAGGTAAGAATCCAGTGACCCGGGCTCACACCAGAACTTCTAGGGTGTCGACAAGTAGGTTCGCACTGTCAAAAAAACTTGTCAAACACTTAGGGCCTCGTCAGGTCAATATTTATGACAAGATCATTGCGAGGTCACCTCAATGTATCAACTTCATGGTGGTGCTTCCAAAGTTGTTATTTCACTATGAAGAAGATATGACCACGACGATCAACTTTGGGAACATCAGAGAGATGATGTGTGGAGATTACCTGAACATTAACATAATTCAAGCTTATCTAACGTAAGTGTTCTTTTTCTTATAGTATAAAAACATATATAATAAGTACCTATGAAGTCGCATTTGCTAGCTTTTTATCACATGTGATATAATAGATGTCTACTTCAGAGATGTCATAAGAAGAACATCACCTTCATTTCTGTGGTGTGCCCGGAGCGTTTATCTTACGACTCAGTTACGAGGGAGTCGGGGAGGTTTTGTGAATACATGAAGCATTGCTTCAATGTGCTGATAAATGAATAAACTATTTTTGATAATGTTGTATCACCAAACGTGAGTTCTGATGTACATTTACATACTAATTAGTTAATTTTTTTTACCTTCATTCCTCATTTCATTTTGTATTTAAAATTGTAGCCACCACTAGGCTTTGTTTATCTTCTACACACACCGCCACTGCTTCTCTGCTCGTTCAGAATTCACACACTAGGGCAGAGGACAGAATTCAACACTGAAGACTTAATCAAAAGGTAAGTTTTATTACTGCTTAATTATTTGTAGGTTGTTTGAACCAAAATTAATTTACTCGTTCATTGTGCTTAACACTTTTGTTAATATGTGACAGTTGTTACAAAAAAACCCCTCAGGGAGAGTTTACTGACATCAGAGTCACATACATCAAGGTTTGGATAATTCATTTATTTCATTCATGTTGCTTATCATTTTACAATTATTTTACACTTGTGAATTTTGAAGATTTATTGCCCTACACAAAAGGATTCCAAGAGTTGCGGGTACTACGTGATACGGTACATGTACGAGTTCTACGGGTACTTCCCAGCATTACAGAACTCTGAAGACAAGGTAATACGATAGACAACCCTGTCTTGTATTTAATTCTTTGTGTTGATTTTTTGTGTCTTATCTTAATAACATTATGTGTTCCATTCCTTTTCGTGTTCCAGATTAAAGAGCACTTTGCCAAATCCTCAACTTACAGTGCAAAAGAATTGTATCATGTCAGAGAGAGCATGACAACCTTATTTTTGAGAATGGATTGTAGACTAGCTAGCTTTTTGTATATATTATAGTGGCATAAAATTGAAATGACATTTACTGAATTGCTAGCTGCTGTAACAGATTTGTATGTATTGAAGAGAATGTCTTTTGTTGCTATTTTGTTTGAGTTTTAATATATACTGTTATCTGTTAGTAATGAAAGCTACTGTATGATTCTGGTGTAATTAAAGATGCTGTAATCGTTAAAATTGTGCGCAGAGAATGTGTTTTGTTGCTATTTGATTCAGGTGTGTTGCAATTGTGCAGCTTCTGCATATATGTTGCAATTCTACAATTCTGTAATACTGTCCTCTATTGCAATCGTGTAGTTCTGTAATAAAAAAATGTACAAAATAATAAATAAACAAACACTTTACATTACGGTTCAAAGGAAAACCATAATCTAAAGTGCTTTCACACTTTAGATTACGGTTCCTGATAGAACCGCAATCTAAAGTCCAACAGTGCGCGCCAAAGCACTTTAGATTACGGGTTTCTTTGAACCGTAATGTAAAGTTCCTGACACGTGGAAGCGGAAAAGGGCTTTTAATTACGATTTTAAACCGTGATTAAAGAAGTCTCCGTCTTAGGTGACACCCGCGTTAACTACGGTTCAGAACCGTAATTAAACAGGGTTTTAGACCATAATTTAAGGCATCCGTTCCACCAGTGAGAGATGGAATCATATTCATCCGGTAGACTGTGCAAGATACAATGATAGAGATCATTCTCAGTAATAGCAGATCCGGCAGCCGACAGAGAAGATGAAACTTTTTGGCACGATTGAAGTAAGCGGTAATAGAATCGGCTTCCTTCTTAAGAGAATACAACTGAAATCTAAGCAGTTGTAACCTAGCCATAGTTTGAGAAGCATAAATCTCATGAAGATACTAGCTTCCAGATCTCTGAAACAGATTCATAATCAATTACCTGCCCTTGAGCATCTTCTGTGAGAGATGTCATGAGAATAGAGACTATCATTTGGTCTCGCTATTGCCGGGTAGCAAATCCAACATCAATAGAAGCTGGAGATTTAGTGGAACCATCAACATGACCAAAGAGGTCATATCCACGAAGATACGATTCAAGTTGTCGGTGCCATAAGGGATAGTTTTCACCTGTAAGTTTATGCAATGATGCAGCAGGACCTACTAGATTTGGAATGGTGGTGGTAGAAGAAGAAATATTCTGGCCAGATGTGGCCGAATCGGAGATAAGAGAAGACATGGAGCTTAACAAAGTGCTAGCCAGGATGCCATGCTGAAATTAAGAGAAAAAAGGCTAACAGAGAGAGGACGATAGAATATAAATGATGTAATACTGTTTTATTGATTCTTCGGCTGAGTACAATATGCTATATATATATATATATATATATGTATATACACTAAGATAGCAGTGGATAGACAGATTATTAGTGTGGGCCACAAACATGGGCCTGCATAACAATATCTTAATACGCTCTTCGTGTTGGCATATTGTGGTCTTTATTTGAGTCCCATGTAGGTCTTGTCATTTGTGTGCTTATCTCATAGTAACAAAAGTGGCATGTAATGCTAAGACGAAGTGACAGCATCACTTGGCATCACTTGGTACGAGCTGAAAGTATATAAAGTGGGCTTTGGTTAAGATAGCGGTCAGCTAAAATTAAAAAGAGAGAAATAGAATATATCAAAGAAAAAATGTTTAAAAAAATGTGCGTATATAGTTTTCCGTTGGGAGTATCTCCCAGTAATCTTGGAAAGCGGTTTCTCATTTCAAGTCCAACTCGAACAATCAATCTTGAACCTGAACGAAAAAGTTGACGAAAAACAAACATACAAGTTGATTAAGCCCTACGAAGGGGTTGACCAATTCGTAGACCACAGTCGTTATCATCATTTTGTCAGATCTTTGACCAAAGGGGGAAAGGGACCAACTTGGATAGAGCTATTGGGAAGAACCATATGTTAGCCAGTCACTCGACCAAGTTTGAAATGCCAACACCGCCCACAAGAACGAACCAACACACAAGCAGATGATCAGGGTTTTGTGCGAAATACATTTAATGTTGGACAGCACATACCAACTCCTTTGAAATTAGGGGTTTGCGTTTCGTACTTGTTCATGTACTTTTGACCGAATCAAAGTACAAACAACCGACCGGTATGGGTAATGAATCTCTTGCGAAAGGAGTGTTTATTAAAAACTGAAATTAAATAACTAACACTGAAATTTTTGCATTCGCTGCTTGCGAGTAAACGGAGTAATTTCTGCTTCTAGATGATGGTGATAAAGTTAGCCAATACCAAGTGGGCGTTTGATGGCATAGAGTTTGGTTTCCAAGTTTTATGGTAAATGTTACTGTAGTTAACTGGTGGGACCTCCTAGTATACATGTTCTAATAGAAAATCAACATCTATAACATTAATCTACTCAAAAAGTTTAGAGCTCGTTCGATATCAGTGCACAAACGCAGCAAATGCTGTGTTGAGAATAATCTCTATGGTTAACTTATGGGCAATTGACATGTGTATTGAGTTTACATTTTGTCCATTCACAAACTGACAAATGTCATACACTTTTTGGAAATAACAGATAAATCTTTTGTTCACTACTAGCGAACGCGACCTTAATCACCATGAATTAACTTTTTCTGGCATTTGATTAAAGTTAAAATCGATATTTGAGTTACACATGTCTAACAGCAGAGACTGAAAGAGATTAATGTGACTGTCGGACGTGGTATTAGGGGTGTTCGATTGCCACCTTTTAAAATTGTTAAAAGCTACCATTTGCTGCTTTTTGGTAAATGTAACTATAATTAATATGGTAGCTGCTTTTAGGTAAATGTAACTATAATTAATAAATCATAATGTGACATGTGTACTAGAGTTAGTATTTTCTGACATTCAGTCAAGATAAGACTCAATCAAAAAGTAACATCTGTCTTTACTTTTTTAACAAAATGGATTAATGCTGCAGACGCAGCAAACGAACACCCCTAAGTGACATCCTAACTGTTTAAATTATTTGTGTTAGATATTTGCATCAAACGCAGCATTGTCTTTAAATTAAAGTTTACCCTGGTTAACCACAGTGGTTTTGACTTTTACTATGATAAACCCAATTAATTAAATAGTCCAATCATAAACTGATATGTGTATTTACTTTTCTTAAAAGATGCACATTATTTATTAAGGGTGTGAGAGAACGGTACCTTAGTTTTATAGGGATTGGTAAGTGTAGAATTTGGTTAAGCTTTTTTTTTTCATATAATTGATATTTTCTAATTTAAGAAAAGTTAATTGATAACATTGTATCAAAATAACAAACAACTGTATAAAATCAATAAAAGTCGGTAAAACCATGCTTTTCTCAATGAATTATAATAAATTTGTAATGATCTCAGCCTGACACTAAAACTCACAATTAAGCGGTATAATTAAAACCGTTTAAATTTGGTACTATTAGATTCTGTAATAACCAGCAATACGAAACCAATTACCAATTATTTTAACATCTCTACTAATCACAAAAAGTCAAACAATGTTACATTATAATTAAGCAAGTAGCCTCTCTTAGGTCAAATATTTCTGTGCTGAACATGTCAACGCTGAGCTTGCCCCTTTTACACGGAAAAATCTTATGTTTTGAACATACGGTATAACTAAAAATTAATGACTGCTTACACATATTTTTTAGTTTAATATGTCTTCTCGATATGCGAGTGTAGCCAAAGATATACATTATACTTATAAAACATATACATTATTTATATAATAAATATTGTATATAAAATAATACTTTCGGTATAATTGTTTATTGTACAAATTTCTTTTTTCATTATATATGTTTTCATGGTTGTACAATAAATATAGTTATCTTTGATTATATATACATGTAACCAAAAATTTACCTTTTTAATTTACTATTGTTCCCCACATGCCAACTTTTAATACACAAGAAAAAGAACATAAAAGACTCATTAACTTATTATTTTTACAAACAAGTAAAATCGTACCATTTTTAGAAATTAAGATAAACTCTACATGTAACTCCCATATCTCTTCATGTTATTGATGTCTCCTTTTCTTGTCAACATGTGGAGTTTAATTAGTGAAGCATATATTGATCTTACAGATAACGATGTGTATAAAAGTAGTAGATAGGACACTATATAATTCATCTGTTCTTAATAGATATTTTTTGTTCTTAGCATCATTTTCAAAATTAGAGATTTTGGTTTTTTTATTTTAAAGTCTACCACTCATCTTTTCTCTCCCAATTCTTCTTTCCAAACAAAATATAAGGATAAAATTATTGGTAAATTATATCCCCACCCATGACGTTTGGTGAAATTACACACCCCATCTACAAGGTTTCAAAAGTTACTTTGTCCACTTATGTGGTTTCTGCAATTTTACATCCAACAACTTTTCTAATATTTGATCAACTTAAAAGATGGTTAAATGTTGTCTAAAATTGATTAAACTTTACACCGACGATGCTAAGGTGTTCTATTTTTGTCAAACATGAAATCTAAAGTTTTTTAAGCTCATATGTGATCCGTGGGATCCAATGAAACATGTAACATGTGAACCTGTTTTCATTAGGTTCCACAGGTCATATGACCTTAAAAAACTTTGGATTTGGCATTGGACAAAAATATAACACCTTAGCATCATCCATGTAGAGTTTTATCAATTTTGAACAACATTTAAACCTCATTTAAGTTGATTAAAAATTAAAAAAAAATGTCAGATATAAAATGGAGGAAACCACATAAGTAGCCAAAGTAATTTTTGAAACCTCGTGGGTGGGGTGTGTAATTTTGCCAAATGTCATGGGTGGCGATGCGGAGGAGGTGGGTTTATCATCTTCTCGGCCTTACCGAAAGGGCTCACTTTAAAGGAGTAGAATTTGACATCGGACATTAACCGGATTCTGAAAATTAGATGCTAAATTTTTGAACCCGTTTAGCGCTATAATATGCAGACTCTATAATATCCATCTTTCAGGTCCCAAACTTGGTAGAGGCTAATTAACATATGTTTACTTTGACGCAAAATAATGTCCAATTATCGAATGTTAAACTACAAAATCGAATGCTAGCTAAATGACAATCCAAAATCAGGTATAGTAACGTCTAAGAATAATCAGATGCTAGTGCATGACGCTAAATCATATTTGTCGATGCTAATTTTGGCTGATACTAGTATGGATGCTACCATCTTTTATCTTTGAGAAAAAAAATTGCTCCATCCGTTAGTTACCAGTTTCACATTTCAATCGCTAGTTGTGGTTATTTCAAACGTTGTTTATCGAAATATTTATTTTTCTTTAACTATAGTTTAATTACTATAGCTCACTAAAATTTCTATGAAGAAGGATCGAATTATGATGCTAGACGATCGAGGAGCGTACGTAGTTAAATCGAAGCCTGGGAAAGAGCAGAGAGCTACGAAGGCTGTTATGGGCTTTAGTAATTTCTCACGTATTAGTAAGGTCGCTAGGAAGGGTAAGAGTAGAGTAGAGGCTAAGAGATAAAGGGAAGTTGCTAGGTTCATGTAAGGCTAGGTAAGGGTTAGAAAGGTATGTAGGTTTTGTGTTTTTTTTTCTTTTTTCCCTATTGTCTCACAGCGTATGCTGTCTACCACTTTTGTGGTCCATTTGGCCTTGTGCCTATAATTATAAAAAAACTAAAATTTCTTCTCATATATAAAGAGGAAATATTGAAGTGAAGCACCTTTACCATTAAACGTACGAGCATTAGTTTCTAATCCTTTCGTGGTGCTCTATCCTATCTCCTCCCCTTCTTCTCTGCATTTCATAATGTTATAAGGTGAGTTACTGCCAAATTTCCTTCCTCCTTGGGGTGAGGGGGGGGGGGGGGGGGTTTACTTTTGGACCTGGGTCGTGGGTTCTGTTTTTGTCCCCTAGCTGGTGGTGTGTAGGCCAGCGGCTGTGTATGTGTAAGGTCGGGATGCATACGAAAATGGTAAGCTAAAACGATGTAGTGCAGAGGCCGATAGGAATAATTGGTTTGTTATGCACGTTGATGATGTGATGAAGGATGTTGATAGCAAGATAATGCAGGATACGGTCAGAAACCCCATCGGCGAGCAAAAGTGCAAGCACCGCACACCTCTATGGGGCTACACAACTGGAGCTTAGCCATGGAGAGTCATCATATTCCCCTTCCGTCCATCCTCATCTCACTATGGGACTTGTTGTTGTGACATCTTTCTACATGCATGGAACCAAGTCGCCTCAGTTTTATTTGCTTCAGCCGCCTCAGTCTTCCACTTCCATCGTCATCCTCTACACCCATTATCACTACTTTGTTCCAAGTTCTGCTGGCATCATTTCTTCCTACATGTTGTTTTTTTTTTTATCAATGGGCTACTCTGTAGCAAAGTTAACATGGCTGGAACAGGCTCCACCATGGCACAAAAAATAGGCGTCGCTGCCTAGCTTATAACAGAGAGCAAAAGCTTCCCAAAGTAAACACCAAAACACTTATACAAGGTCTTTCAGGTTAGAACAAAACAGTAGACGATTGACATCACTCTTCACTTCCTTTTCCTTGTTGCACCAAGTCAGAATCTGGAGTTTTACTGAGAGCACCAATTTATCCCAGTGAATGTCCTGCTGTTCGAAGATCATCTTATTTCTTGAGTACCAGATGTTATAGACCACAAAGAGATAGGTAGACAACCATAGACTTTTGCACTGCGGTGAGGGTGTGTGATCGCACCACAGTTGCCAGGTCTCACGAGGTTGGACGTCTAGAGTCAGCTCCACTCCCCACCATCTAAGAATTAGCGACCAAAAGGCTTGAGACTTCCGACACCTAAAAAATAGATGGTCAATAGATTCCACTCCCCTTTGACAAAGGGGGCACATCACAGAGCCTAGTGTCGTCAAGTTCAAACTAAACAGCCTATCTTTAGTTGCTAATCTACCATTTAGCAGGAACCAGGTGAAGATTTCTACTCTTGGGGGGGCGCACTTAGACCAGAAAGCAGCATGCCACGAGACTTCAGCAGATTCAGTTGAGTGGGACTGCGGCATGGCTTCATTATAGCAGTTTTTTACTGAATACTTCCCACTCTTATCAGCCAACCAAATTAATTTATCCTCACCCCTCTGTAGCATACCATCTTCAGATGTATTAGCCGAATTCAGCAAACACATAAGTATATTCACCTCTTCTGATTCAAATACAAAGAGTGGCCTTCGCCAGGTCAAATTCCAGCACCACCGGTTGCCCATCCAAGTACCCACTTCACTGATTCTTGCTGTTTTGCAGTCACTGATTGAATAAAGCCTCGGGAATTTATCCTTCAAAGCAGAATCATCTAGCCAGGGGTCAATCCAGAACCTGACGGTTTCACCATTTCTCACCAGCCATCGGAGATTCTTGCTTAGGACCTGATGGAGCTCATTTCTCCAAGTGCTTAGGGACATGATCGATTTCCACAAGCCTTTAGGACCATTTGCTTCCCATCTATTATCAGTAACTGGTAGTCTGATCTCATTACCGTAAACTGACGCAATCACTTGTTTCCAGAGTTTCAGATCATCATGCTGATATTTCCACCACCAACGAAATAGGAGGGCTGCGTTTTTCGTTTCATAGTCACAAACACCTAACCCTCCAAACTCTTTAGGCTTCGCCAACTTCTTCCAGCTCATCAAGGCTATACCTTTCCCCCCTCCGTGTCTCCATAAAAACCGCCTCTGAATGGAATTTATTTTGCTGATTACAGTTTTTGGTACTTTGAATAAACTCATGTAGTAAATGGGGATGCTATCGAGCACAGTCCGTATCAAAACTAGTTTACCCGCCCTTGATAATGATGATGCCTTCCACCCGGCCAGCCTTTTTTCTATCCTTGTTATCACAGGTCGCCAGAACTCCACTTTGCGTAGGTTGTTTCCCAGCGGCAAGCCCAAATAGGTTCCTGGTAATTTGTTCACTTGACACCCAAAAATAGTAGCCAATAGTTCCTCTTCATCTACATCCAGATTTACGCCAAAAGCAACCGACTTATCCCAATTAACTTCTAGCCCAGTCATGTCCGCAAACAAGGTCACAATCCACTTTATAGTTATCAGTTCTCGCTGTTCAAAAGGGCTGAAGATTATCGTGTCATCAGCAAACTGCATATGAGATACTCTAACCTCGTTTAGACCTACCACCAGCCCTGTTCTTTCTCCTTGTTGAATCGCCAAATCGAGGAGCCAGTTAAGCGCCTCCGCAACCAAAATAAATAGCAATGGTGAGAGCGGATCTCCCTGCCTCAAACCCCTTCTTGGTTTGAAGGTTGGAGTGGGCGAACCATTTACAAGAACCGAGATTCTTGGGGTAGTAATGCACTGATCTATCCATGCTATCCATTGATTAGGAAACCGAAAAATTTCCAGCATCTTCACCACGAATTTCCAACTAATGCAGTCATATGCCTTTCGGAAGTCAATTTTGATTATTACACCTTTCCGCCTCTTCTTCTTAAGCCAACTAATGACTTCATTTGCCACCAGAGGCCCCTCTAGTATGTGCCTGCCCTTTATAAAAGTTGTTTGGGTATCCCCCACCAAATGTCCAATGACACAGCTTAATCTTTTTGCCAAGATTTTAGAGATGACCTTGTAGACGCAGCCAATGACGCTAATCGGCCTAAAGTTTTCGATGTTCACTGTTTCTGCAACCTTGGGTATAAGAGTCACCCAAGTGGTATTTAACTCTACCGGTAATCTGTTTTCCCTGAAAAATCTGATAACCTCAGCACTAAATTCCTCTCCAATTGTAGACCACATCCTCTTGATTAGGTTAAAATTATACCCATCATAGCCAGACGCCTTGCAACCATCACATTCACTCACAATTTCCTTGACTTCCAGTGAAGTGGGGATAGCTATCAGCATATCTTTGTCTCGATTGCATATGCTCGGTCTCCCATCATCACATAAAAAGGACCCTGATGCCAGATTTACGTTATATAATTCATAAAAGTATCTCCTGATTTTTGCACGAATTGTCGATGGGCTAAAAGAGAGTCTTCCATCGATCATGAGAGCAGTAATTTTATTTGATTTACGGTTGATGGAAGCTTTGCGATGGAAATACCGAGTATTGCAGTCACCTTCTTTTATATTCTTCTCCCGCGCCATTTGGCGCCAGTACCTTTCCTCCTTTCTCAATAAGCCCCACATTTCAGCCTTTATCTTGATCTTCTCAGCCGTTCGTGAATATGTAGCTCCTTGCGCCTGGTCAAGGCGATCAATTTCATCCATTTTCTGTGATAGTTGCTCTACTGATTTTTCAATGATTCCAAAATGATCACGGTTCCAACTCTTTAATGCTGCTTTCATCTTCTTCAGTTTGACATGGACCTGCCCTTGACTGAGCTTGCCCCACTCCTCTTTAAAAAATGGTTCGAAATTCTGATCATCCAACCACATGTCCAGGGATCTAAAAGGTCTCGGACCCCAGTCAACCTCTTGCAAAGTGAGCCACATGTAACGGTGATCTGTGATTTTCCATGGTCTTCCTCTTAACGACATATGTGGAAATTTTGTGAGCCACTCCGCAGTACAAAATGCCCTGTCAATCTTACTCCATAATCCTTGGCTTGCCCAAGTAAATTTGCATCCTGTCAGATTCACTTCCAGCAAGTCCATGTCCTCTACCCATGTGCCAAAATCTCTCATAGAGCGGGTCTGAGATGAGCTATCCCCACCCTTTCTTTCCCCTCCGTTCATTACTTCATTGAAGTTACCCATTACAAGCATTGGAATACTACATCTTACCCGAAAGCCACAGAGCTCCTCGTACACCGCCCTCCTCTCCATCGGATTCGTTGGCCCATATACAAATACTATAACTCCTTGGAATTGTTGTGGCTTAATACATACCTCCAGGGCGATCCATCGTGTACTTCTTGCTAGTTCTTTTGCCGTAACTTCATTGGGGGACCATGCAACCACTAATCCTCCAGAATGCCCAGTTACGAGTCCAAATCCAGATCGAGAACAAGAACAGGAGGGACAAAGTGGTGGTGAAAAAGTGAGAAATTGGTGATGTGAGGAGTAGGCTCAAAGAGAAGACGCGATTTTGTTTTGAAGAGGGCGCATGTTTCACCGTCTTATCCAAGCTTTGATCGATCTGGGGAAGGTGGTCAAACAAATAAAGATAAACCATTGTCTATTATCTTCAGCCTTGTTGGAGGTATTTTGGGTGGTGTTATTGAGATTTGCTCAAGTGTCGTTGACATTCGATCGGATGGAATGTGCCACAACCAACCTTGCCCTGATGCTAGGCCATAAGATTTTTATGCGGGGATCCTAATAAGAAACGTAGAAGAAAATGATGCTTTTGGGGGTCCATCAATTTGGTGGAAAAGCGTAGGAGAATCAACGGTTCAAATGTCATGGGTCTACGGTGGTAGTAAGACAGTGATTGTGTGGGTGGATGCAGTGGTGGATTGCGGTTGGTCATGAACAGGGAAGCCGTTTTTTTTAGTCTACGTGTGCATCGATTGTTTTTGTGTTGTTAATAAGTATTTTCGTGTTTTTAATAAGTATCTTCACAGGGTATGTTTCTGGAGCCGTTTTACAGTCCTATGTTTTAGGAACACTTTTAACCTTCTAGAGCAAAGTGATGGTTGACACTTTGTTCCGCTACTGTTGCAACATCCCTATGGCTTGCCATTGTTCAAACTCTTGAATGTAAATATGGTTTGTGGAGTCTATATATGTTACTCTTAATGAATAGACGGGGTTTAAAAAAAATAACTTCTTGATTTTTATTGAACAAGAGGATGAGACTCTAATGCATATATGAGTTGCATTTCATGAAATTGAATACGTTGAATAGGTCCAAACAAACTTACAAGATATAAGTTAAAGAAATGGAAAATTATCTATCCAAAATTTCTATCTTACCCACACAATATCAAGACATAATTGAAAAATTGTTCTAGATGTCATATATATGTGTGTTTATTAGTCAAATGTCAACTATTTTAAATGATGTTATTACTAGTTAACTGGGCTTCGAGTATCTAGTTAACCGCATGTCGGTCTGTCAACTTTTGGATGGATTTATTTAGAAACAGTCAACATTGTTTAATCGTCGGTTTGTAGTTGTCGTTCCTGGTCCATAAGCTATAATTGATTTTTTTTATTTAATTTGTGGGTCTTTATTACTCTTGTTGTCAGTAGCACACATTTTGGTTGTGTTATTTGTTTTTTTCTTTTTTATGGTTTGGCGAAATTTTTTGTGCGTCTTAAATACTCTTGTTGTTGTCAGCAGCACACATTTTTGTTGTGTTATTTGTTTTTTGTACGGTGTCGAGAAATTTTTGTGGGTGTGACATTGGTTATGCTAGCATGTGTGTTTTGTGCTACTTAGTAGTTTCAAACTCTGGTTTGTGCCTAGCTACTACTTATATTAAAATAGCAACTGGGTTAATCTTGTCAGTTTATTGTTCTATTTTCAATTAAGCATGAAATAGGATTTGTTAATTATTCTCAAGCATGACACATAATTAATCGGTGAAAAATTAGATGTGAGAAAAATAAGTACCCCTCCGTCCTGAATTGACCGTTCTGTTTGCTTTATGACACGTTTTTCCACTTCAATATTAAGTATATAAGATAAAATAATTTTATAAAACTAAATTTTGTAACATATAGTTTATCATGTAAGGATTCATATGCAAAACTTAAATTTTTAAAATTAATTTATCTTATATGTTAAAAATTGAAGTCAAATAACATGTCCAAATAGTAAACAGGACGGTCAATTCAGGACGGAGGGAGTAGTTGATTTGAAAGTAACAATTAAAAAGTTAACACATTCAAACTTCAATGAGAATAACAAAACATAAAATATCTTATATTTAGAACAGGTCAGATCTAGTAACTTTTTTATAGTCAATGTATAGAATCTTGAGCACAACGACATGAATGCTGGCTCCCACCCTGCTTACTCATTGTGAACAAAGCCCTCACAGACTCAGGAAGGTGTTCGCAATAGGAATCTGGACCGCCGAAGTATTGGAACTTCGGAAGCTACATATTTCAGGACCATCCCAAACCCAAAAGAAGGGCAAATCCAGAAAACATCACCGAGTTACTTTCAAACTTGTTCATAACAAAGAGCCGGTGTCACTCAACTTGCACATATCAAGGGGGTTGCCCGAAATGATCATGCAAGAAATAGGTTCCTTAGATTGTCTGAACTATCCTATGATCGTGAATATTAGTTATAATTAGAACTATATCAACAGAGGATAATCAAACACAACTTATTTTTTAAAGAAAAAAAAAACATAAAGAATAAAGCAAATAAACCCATGATAATATAGCCTTGGGAAGGCTCGTGGCTTTGATCGGTAGAGGAGTGATATCCTCGAACCAAAGGTCATGGGTTGAAAACTCACCCACTAATCAAAAAAAATATTGCCTTCAAAAGAGTTTGCAATACTAGACACATGTGAGTCAGTTTCTCTTTAAGATGCACCAAATTATTTAGTATCGTGATGTAGTTTCCGCCTTCCCCCATACTCCAAGCAACGAACTAGAATCACCGTTTTCACATTTTTGTCGAGCAAACAGCTAAAATAAATTAATACAGGCATGACAAGACGTTGAAGACTGAGTCAAAGTCAAGCTCAATTTGGAAGACTTTCACGTCATGATCGAGCATAACGCTATCCGCAGTTCAACTCGATAAATCTGAATTCATAAACCCTTTAGTTCTCCCAAACAATACGTACCCAAATCAACATCCAAAGATTCAATCTCCATTTTTCCATCGTCACAAAAAAAAAAAAAATGGAACCCGTTGAACACGAGCAGCAAGTAGCTCACTTTGTTCTAGTGCCCTTATTCGCACAAGGTCACATGATCCCGATGATCGACATGGCAAGGTTGATAGCAAAACAAGGTGCAATCGTTACCCTCATCACTACTCCAATGAATTCCCTAAGATCCACATCCAGTATTCAAAGAGCAATTCATTCCGGCCTTCCAATCCGTGTTTTGGAGATTCCATTCCCATCCGAAAAAGTCGGGCTTCCACACGGCTGCGAGAGTCTCGACAAAGTCCCCACACCGAAACTCATTGAAAACTTCTATGTTGCCCTGAAAGAGCTCCGAGAGCCACTAGAAACTCATCTCCAGAAGCAAAAACCTCCTCCCACTTGTATAATCTCCGATAAGTACATCAGTTGGACAAGTGAAACTGCCAGGAAGTTCAAAATCCCACGGCTTGTTTTCCATGGGATGTGTTGTTTCTCCTTACTAGCTTCGCACAACATAAAACTGCATAACTCTCATAACCTAGTTTCTTCTAATTTTGAGCCATTTCCTATCCCCGATTTCCCTGTTAGAGTTGTGATAACAAAAGCGAAGTTACCGGGAGCGTTTGTCACTTTACCTAACTTGGATGATCTGAGAAACGAAGCACGACAAGCGGAGGAATACTCGCATGGAGTTGTGGTTAACAGCTCTTATGGATTGGAGAAAGATTTCATTGAGTTGTACGGGAAAGTGATGAATAAAAAGGTGTGGTGCATTGGACCAGTCTCGTTATGTAACAACGAGGTTTTAGATAAACTTGACAGAGGAAGCAAATTAGCTTCGATTGATGAGAAGGACCGGTTGCTGAGGTTTTTAGAGAGGATGGAACCAAGTTCGGTTATCTATACTGGTCTGGGGAGTCAATGTCGGCTTGTTCCATCTCAACTCATAGAGTTGGGATTAGGGTTGGAATCCTCCAACCATCCATTCATTTGGGTGATCAAGACAGAAGGTCAAAGACAAATAGAAATGGAACGGTGGCTGCTAGACAGCGGATTCGAACAAAGGGTTAAAGGAAGAGGGTTAGTCATCAAGGGGTGGGCTCCCCAAGTGCTGATATTATCGCACCGGGCGATTAGAGGGTTTCTGACTCATTGTGGGTGGAATTCGGTTATTGAAGGGTTAAGTTGTGGGGTGCCGTTGATCACTTGGCCTCAGTTTGCGGAGCAGTTTTTGAATGAGAAGTTAGTGGTTGAGGTTCTTAAGGTTGGGGTTACGGTTGGAGTTGAGATGCCTGTTAGGTGGGGTGATGAGGAGAGAACTGGTGTTTTGGTAAGGAAAGAGGAAGTGAGGAAAGCTGTTGAGGAGTTGATGGATGGTGGTGAAGATGGAGAAGGGAGGAGAAGAAGAGCAATGGAGTTTGGGAAAATGGCGAAGAAGGGTGTTGATGTGGGCGGATCATCCAACAACGATTTGGTGGATCTGATTCATGATATCGCTGAGCTTCATGCCTCTGCTTGAGTCAAAGGTTAAGGTTATAATAATATTGGATGTTTAAGTTTTTTCTCAAAATATAACATATTTTAATTTCAGATTGTTCCATTTTCAACTTTCGAATCTTATCACACTATCCTCCATTTCAAGATTGGTAGTACGTACGTAGTTTTATGATCAATAAGAAGTAGATAGATGCAAGATTAATGGTTCACACTTGATGGAATTTTGCAATGGAGAATCTGATTTTGGCATCTTATACCATTCAATTTCCTTTTTCTCTTACCATCACGTCCATTAAAGAATATTAATTCTATACTTTGGTTCTTAATTAATCAGTTTAAACAATAATTCAATAAAGGGGTTTAAGTCCAAATTCAATGTTAGCTATTTGACTGGATGGTTTTTTATATAAGTAGAGATTGTGAAAACTATATAATGAGCTATTCATATGATAAGATGAATGAGAAAAAAAAGGGTCAAGCAATAATATACTGATAACAAAAGGGAGAGGAAGGGTAGGAAACCTTATAAAAGAGACTCAACGATCGATGAGCCCCGATTATGTGAGTTTAAAGGGAAACTGACATCCTCAAGGGAGCTACAAAACAGGATCCACATTCTTTAATGTGAAGGAAGATTCCCAGACGCTAATTAAGGTCGTCTGATTGATCTTTCGAGTGGGCAACATGTATCAATATAAACAAAACTATATTGAAGTTATGGCTATAAATCCAAATAATTTTAGAAAAAAAAGTAGTCACATTCTCATTCATGAATGTCAACTTCTATTAACTATATATGGTGCTCCACTTAATAGGTTTGATTTTCTACCTTCTAAGTTCCTAAAACTTTCATTATTGAGCTTCACAATGTTTTTTTTTGATTTATGAATCCTACAATCCAGAAGTCTAATATCCCAAAAAACACTAACTAAATTAGGGCAATCGTCTCGCACATGAATGTGGAAGACTGAAATCTCCACCCTCCCCCCTCAAAAGTAATGTGGAGGATGTGGCAATTTTTATCCCAAGTTGATAAACATTAGAGAAGAGAAAGGTCTTATTAAGAAGAGAGGTAGAAAATTGTCACCTCTAAAAGAAAATAAAAAAAAATAAAAGCAAGGTTTCTATTCGGGAACAAAATGTCAGAAAAGTGAAACCGCTCACTAGAAGGGTGAAAAAGAATGCTACCCTTCCTAATAAGCTAGCCAAAAGAGCCTCAAGAGCATGTTCATAACAAAGAACTAAGAGACAAGACAAGATGGGTTAGGGTCTTCCTAGCGAAGACCATCCTCCTTTTAAGGGAATCCTTTATCAAGGAAGAACGTGGTTGATGAAGCCACCACCGTTAAAGTCATTTCTAGTATCCACGATCATCATACAAAGGAGATAAGTATGAGCTTTATTTTAGTGGTTCATAATGAAGGGTCAAAACTAGACGTTGTAGGAAAAGCCTACCCTAACCAAAGACGGCAGCATGATTTCCATCCCAAAAAGAAGGAAGAATCACTTTAACCAATTCGTCAAGGATTATATATGCTTATAACTTTATAGCTAATGTTGTCGTAAGATGAATAAGTAGGAGTAAGATTTAGAAAAGGGAAAGAGTAGTAAATTCATCTCTATAATTGAGGAAAAATCTCTCTTGTTCATATGTGAGATAGAACCTGTAATTCTTATATTACCTAGAATAAAAGAAGACACCTTTAATTGTCATAACAAGATTAGGAATTGAGATTGGCAAGAATCGCTCCTCAAGAGCACTAGTATTGTCTTATTGCTGTTGATCAGCTACTAATAAAAAAAAAGAATAGGAATTGAGATGAAGAGCTCATGAGATTTTCTTGTTTTTTAAAAAAAAAATGGAAACAAAAACAGAGAAAAAAACACGGTCTATATAAGAAACAAACGGCCCATACCGTCTCGGCCCACTAGTTTGCTATATTATTTACAGTCCAGTCTTACCTTTCTTGCTCTCTACTCTTACTGATAAATATCTAGATATTGTAATAGTCTAGAATCATCTTAACTACCTATATATACTCGTGCCTTACGACTGTACTCACTCAAGCAATAATGAATACAATTTACATATTCTATCTTTCTGTTATGGTATCAGAGCTCTCTAACAACCTCTAGCCTTTGAGCTCTATCTTATCTTCTTTTTTTTCGCCATGGCTGATCCACCTTCAACCCCTTCATCGGTAACCTCTGGCCTATCAACACAAAATTCTTCCGTTCCTAGCTCCCAATCCATATTATCAGCTGCCGGAAACCTGATCAAACTAAAACACAACAACTTCAGAATCTGGAAAGGTACTATGCTCCCCTTTCTAAAAGGCAACAAGCTGTACAAATACGTCGATGGTTCTCATACCTGCCCTTCCAAATCGATCAATGGACAACACAATCCAGAATTTGATTCATGGGTTGCTCAAGATCAATTGATCATCTCTATTCTTTTGACTTCTCTATCTGACGATGTGGTGTGTCAAGCAGTAGGAATTGAACCCTCAGCTGCTATCTGGAAGATGCTCCATGACATGTATGAAGCCCAAACCTCTGCACACAGAGGACAACTCAAACTTCAACTAGCAAGTATTACAAAATCAGCTACAGAATCGATAACTTCTTACTACAACAGAGCTAGAGAACTTGTCTCAGCTCTCTCTACTACCGGTGACAAAATTTCAGATGGAGATTTTCAAGCTTTCATTCTACGTGGCCTACCTCAAGAGTATGACTCAGTCATCACTAATATTGTCACCAGATCTGAAGATTGCACCCCTCAACAAATATACAACTTCTTGCTCACTTATGAGGTACGTTTAAATCAGCAACTTAAAACCACCCAGGATACCATGTCTGTCAATACCACCTACTACAACCAAGAAAAAAACAAAACAGCTTCCACATTCAATCAGCCCGATCCCAAAACCAAAACTCAAACACATGAAACACAAAAAACCTTCACTGGGCAAACTGACACAAGAATTCAATGCCAAATATGCAAAAAAAAGGGACACAAAGCTTCTGTATGTCGATGGAGGTACAGTAAATCTCATCAATCCAACCCTCCCAAAAGTTTCTCTGCCAATGCCACTCAACATACCACTCATCCTCAACCTACCTCCTCCTCCACATCCTATCAACCGTCTGAGTGGATCCCAGATTCAGGAGCCAGTCATCATTTTACTGGAGATTTCTCCAAATTGAATCTGTCTGCTGCAGATTATTCTGGAAGTGACTCAGTTCGTTTGGGGGATGGATCTAATCTACCCATTCTTCATCACGGTTCAGGTTCCTTCACTTCTAGATCTCACACTTTTTGAGACATTCTGTGTACGTATAAAGACATCAAAATGCATCCGAGTAACATAAGTACACAAGAAAGTTATTCTTTTTTTTAGATCGAAGACTGTCATAAGAACAGACTTTATGATGTGATTAACACACCCGCTCAGCATTCCCACATGTGGGAAACTGGTGTTACAAACAGATCATAGAATTTTAAGACTAAAGAGAAAAAGATTAAAACATTAAATTTGAGTAAATCCTTCATTAGGAGAGCAGACAAGTGTTATCAGAGAGAGGTGCATGGGCAATTTATGCTTATGCCATTCAATTATAAGCGTTTTAGTGCTCAAGATTTCTTCTGGCCACTCTGGGGTTTTATTCTCGAAGACAATTGAGTTCCGGATGTGCCATATCTTCCAAATTGCAAATAGGAAAGTCGATGCCCACAAGTCGCTGCCTTTACCTGAGGGGAAGAAGGTGCGCCAAGCAGAGAAACTATGGTGGGCGTCAAGTGGTAATGCCAACGGGATTATTCTATGATCAACAAGAATAGCTAGTAAGCATATCACAAACATAACTAGATATAGCGCGCAAAACGATCCGCCTCCACTTGTAGTATATATATATTAGTATGTCATCGCATCAATATACTACATGGTAATACTTGTTGAATTAGAATATTGGACCTCAAGAGCTCTGGAGGAACTCTCCTTCCAGAGGGATAAGATAGAGAGGTTGTTGGAGAAGCCATTCCTGACCATCGATGTAAGAAGTATCAAGGAAAGGTGACGCTTCAGTTTGACTCAGCTGCTTACTGTAGGACGCTCTGTTTGCATAGTTAGCTCCTGGTCCTGTGCACTCGTATTCCCCAAAGAATACCGTCCTGCACCAATTTTTATAAACTCTAATGTTAATACTCAAATCTATGTGTACTTGTCTTTTGTGCTTAAACGGAATCAAACGTAGAAGTTCCACTTTTGGAAATAGATAAAGGACTGGGCTCAATACTTTAGATAGTGGGGTCATTTATTTTGTTTTGTTTTGGGAAGTGGAGGACAACATCGAACATTAATTGTACTTGGAAGCAAAACGTCTTCCGGCCAATCTTAGTTAATGGACAACGACTGATACTCACCATAGTATTATATTATATATATTCTTTCAAAAGGAGTTTATAGCGGATATATATAGGTATTATTCATTATCCTCTATATACAGGCATATATCTATTGGTCTAAGATGAATATTATATGCAAGATCTTAACTAATAGTAAACTTTGGTTGGCTCCTTTAGGTATCAATTTGATGAATTAGCATATTATCCTAAAGTATATTGCATATACATCAACTACAGAAACTGATAGTTACTTTTCTTTCACATACTTCTATTTTCCATCCTTTTTAAATAAAATATCATCTTTACTACTTATGAAACTTGAGTTAAAAAGATCTAGGTAATTTAGGAGAATTCGAAAGAAGAATATATGATAATTGAAGATATATAAAGTCAACCACGGACTGATCTCTAGATGGGTCATTCCAATCATTCCAGCCATCAGAGGAGACGACATCCGACATGTAAGTCTTTGCAAATACGACAGTTGAGTAAACTCCCCAAGCCCTCCCTAGCCACACTTTACCACTACCACCGATGTTACAGTTCACAAAGGAGTAGCCAGTGTTTGCTTCCTTAGAGGGCCTCGATTGTGCAGTGATTGCTCCGCTCACTACATGGCTCAACTCCTTAGCTATTGAGTTTATCGTGCAACCCTGCCGTACGAGAGAATTAATTTATACTAATAATAAATATATGTACATGTCACAATACATGAATTGGTAAAGTGATCAGCAGATGGGTTTTGGGGTAATAATTAATTAGTTACCTCGTAAAGTGATCTAGCATTTCCGAATATGATATCGATTGATCCTTGGATGAAGCAATCTTTGAAGTAGTGTCTCCCATTGTCATCTTCTAGGGTGTCTTGAGCCCCGTAGAATCCGCACCCATAAAACGCTGCCTTATCGCCTGATATTCTCAGTGCAACTGCTTGTGCTCCAACTGCTCCTGGTTCTGGTGACGGCGCAGTGTTCTACACAACAATTTTTTAATACATGGGTTACACTTATAAAGTTATATATAATACCAGTAAATTAATCTCTACGTTTGCTCTTCTTATATAAAATTGATTTTTGAAATCAAACCTTACTTTATGTATGAATGTCTAGCTAGATAAGAAAAATCCATGTATTCATGCCACCATAATCAACAATATTAATTACTGTGCTTGTATTATTAAAAAAACTATGCAAAAAGAACATGAGGAATCTGTCTATAGTATACGGGCGCATATATATGTATATATATATATTGTGTATATTTGGAAACGGTAAAATTATTTGGCAGATTTGTTATATATAGAGAAAGAAAAAAAAGGAGAAATGGAAAGATTGAGATGTGGATGCTTATATATTTACATTGAAGCTGATGTTATAAGCTAGAAAGTTGGATGCCAAGACTGAAAAAGTGGAGCTGGAAGGTGTTGATCCAGTGGAATTTTGAGTGTCATTCCAGGCAATAGCTGTGTTTAAGTACCCTTGACCTTGCACCATCAGATTAGTCTTGCTAGAGTTCACCATTATCTTTTCCCTGCAAATTAATTTAACAAACCATGCACATATGTATCAATTTTACAGTATAATCTCATTAATTTGTATGAAGATAAAAAAGAGTGTACATAATTACTCCGTATATAGATCTAAAAATGACTTTGAGTGGAATAATACATATATATTATTACATTCAAATTAAGACTAACTCATGCAAGAAAACTAAATAATGATACTAGTATGGGTACCTATAAACACCAGAATTGATGATAATGAGAGTTCGAGATGAGCTGAAATCAGGCACATTATCAACTGCTCTCTGAACGCTACTGAAGTTGCCACATCCATGCAGATCCACCGTCAGCACAAGAGAAATGTCATACAGACTCATCAGTTTAGACCTCCACAGGTTTCTATCACACCCATTCTTTCTCCCATGATGATGATGAATGTGGCCGTGGTGATGGTGGTGGTGATGATGCCTTCTTCTTACTAAAATTTCCTTTACAAAGGACGGAATCCAATCCGCAAGAAAATCAATTAGTTTCTGAAATATTCGTATGAAAAGGTGCTGTGAAACATATTCATCTTCTTCTTGTGTGATGGAGGGTGATGATGAGTAGTAGCTGACATAAATGGCAAGAATGACAGAAAAGACTGCAACAGTAATGGCAAAGATCCAGAACAAGTACTGCTTGCTTTTGAGATTATTCATCTCATCAGATCGATGCAACAGTGAACCTTTTTTGGTTTTCAAGGTTTCTCCTCGGCTTGCCCGTTTTATAGATATGTTTACTTTGTTTTTGTGTTATAATGGGCATAGCGGCTGCAGGTGGGTGGGGTTTTGGCTTTTTATACAGGTCGGCCAGATGTGTGTGAAATGATTATACCGTCTTCAGTGATGCTGTCTTTGGCGTAGGAAGAAAGAAAGCTGTATAGACCAGTTATACTATATACTACTAGCTAGTGGAAAGTGGGGGATATATGTTAATTAAACTGTCTTATGATTAATATTTTACGTTTGCTATACTACATAATATGCGCTTATCGGTCGTATAATTAGCACGCGTGAACAGTGGCGGACCGAGAAGTCGAATCTTATGGGGTCCAAAATTTTTTTCGATAGTAATATATATTAAATTTGAAGGTGTATAAATGTGTGGTCATAAATTTATTGAGTATTACAATCTCACATGTAGGACACATGTTTCTACCATTAAATTATTATCAATTGTCAGTATTTTACTTAATTTTACTTTATTAAAACTATACTTTAAAAAATATTTTTTTATTATCAGAAAAGCTATGGGGTCCGGGACCCCACGGGAACCCGCCTCGGTCCGCCCCTGCGCGTGAACAGAGATTGGCTGCACTTCAGCAATGTGTACTTCTGATGCAGCTATATTAGCCCCATAGTGCACATGACTTGCTTTCAATCTATTCTTAGCTAATGTTTCCAAAAATACAATTTCTATTCTTAGCTAAAGTTTAATGCATTAGGCGGCCGGTGAGGATATACCATAAACTTCCAAAAGAAACAAATTTGGGCGGATGAAAGACATGTATGTGACATTTGCCTATACATTATAGTGACTACTGACGTTTCGTAATGCTAAAGGTGTGGCTTAGACTAATGGCCATGTGATGATACCGGTTAGTCACTCAACCTGAAGAGACAAGTGCATGCTACATTTTGGTATCATACTGCCTTTTAAATGGTGATCAGTTCACATTTAATCCCTTGTGGAAAGTGGGCACTTGATGGTCTAATTTGGTAGTGTCCCAATTAATATACGCGTTTTGGAACCCGGAGGTTGCGCCAGGTTACAATGTGGCGATGACCATTTTAGTCTTTTAGTGCTTATTTTGTCTTTTTATGTTTGTGTGTGGTTTTTTTTTTTCAAAATGTCATAACTTAAAAAATATAAGTGCAAAAAAAAATTATACCATTATTATCGTTTTTCGTACTCTTCAAAACAAGATGCATCATAGATATGTTTTGATAAATTTTAAATTTTTTTATTTTTTTGTATGTACATATTTTTTAAGATTAATTGTGAATCTTAAGTTTAAGAAAAGTGAATTAAATGTTGTTAAAAAGTGAATCAAAGGTTATTAAAAAGTGAATCAGAGAGTTGCTTAAAAGTGAATAAGAGGTTTAAAAAAAGTAAATCTCATAAACAGAGATTGTTTAACTAAAGTGATTCTGATTGTTTGACTAGTGTGAATTAGAGGTTTTAGAAAAGTGAATCAATGGTTTTAAAAGTGAATCAAAAGTTGTTACGAAGTGAATCAAAGTAATAAGAGTGAATCTCGTAAGCATTGATTGTTTAACTAAAGTGATTAAGAGGTTTAAAAAATGTGAATCAGAGATTTTTATAAAGTGAATCATGGGTTTAAGAAAAGTGAATCAGAGGTTTAAGAAAAGTGATTCTCGTAAATAGAGATGGTTTAACTAAAGTGAATTAGAGGTTTAAGAAAAGTGAATCAGAGGTCTAAGGAAAGTGAATCAAAGGTTTAAGAAAAGTGAATATTTTGTTTAATACTAGTAAAAGTTAATCCTACCACAAACTTATGCGAGAACAATATGAACCTTTCATTTATTGAAAGTGAATAATTCTTTTAAAAAAGTGAATATTATGTTTAAGAAAAATGAATCTTTCATATAAAACAATGTGAATCATTTATGTTTTTTAAAAGTGAACCTTAACCATGCACTATAAACCATATAAAATGTCTTCGACGTTTTTAGCTTTCCTAGGGTGGATTTTATAGTGTTTGGGGTAAGATTCATTATGTTAATGAATAAGGTTCATTTTATATTAAAGAAAATTCATTTTGTTAATGAATAAGATTCAGTTTTAAAATATCTAATATATACTCATTCTAAAAATATTAAATTTTAAGTTTACCAAAACATATCCATGATGCATCTTGTTTTGAAGAGCACGAAAAATGATGAACAATGATATAATTTTTTTATATTTTTGCACTTTTATTTTGTAACTTATAACATTTTAAAAAAAATATTATTTTCTCTCTCCTCCTAATAAACCCACATCACCACATTTATATTTTTCCCTCACTTTTTTCTTTTCCTTCTATTTTTTTTTCTTTCCTTTATTTTTCCTCATTTATTTAACCAACCACATATTGACACCTATCTATCTCCATACTATACCCTGGCGCAAGAGCCAGGGTCTCCACACCGTTAATATAAATTTCACAAGATTCCCCAGAGGTTTAAATAAATTTTATGAAATACCTCTGATGTTTTATTTTTATTATGAGATATCTCTGAGGTTTCATTTTGTTTACAAGATACCCCATGAGTTATCATTTTCATTATGAGATATCTATAAGGTTTCAATTTTATTACGAGATACCCCTCCATTCAAATTATGTTATATTATATTATTGATATCCTCATTTTATCCATACACTATATGCCCCGCAATAACATCAGGGGTTTATGGATAATTTTTATAAATTTAAAATATAAAAAAATGCACAAAAATAGTTAAAGATCATATAAAACTTGAATTACATTTTAAAAAATGAATATAATTAAATAAACAAAAAGAATAATCATAAATTTTAAAAATAAATAGAAACGTCTAAACAATAAAAAAATAATTTATTTAGAAAACATAAATTGTTAATAATTTAAAAACTATTGTAGTGGAGACTTAAAATCCTAAAAGAGTTATAACAAAAACATTAAAATCACAAGAAAATTGATTATTTTTTATGTTTCTTTATACTTTATTTTTCTAATTTTAAATAATGAGTTTTTTCATGTACCATATGAAATTGTTACTTTTAATATTTTTCATATTATTTTTATACGTTTCTATGATCTAAGTCATTGTATGTAACACTCTAACAATTTATGTTTATTTTTCAAAATAATTTATTGCTTTAATATTTAGTTATTTCCATTTATTTAACTATTTTTATTTTTTAAAATATTTAATAATGTTCATTTTTCAAAATTGAATTCAAATTTTATATGATCTTTAATCATTTTTGTGTATTTTTTCTAAATTTTAAATTTTTTTAAAATTTGACCATAAACCCTAAGGTTATTATGGGGCATATGGTGTGATGGTGAAATGAGGATATTAACAATATAATATATCAATTTGAACGAAGGAGTATCTCGTAATGAAATTTAAATCTTAGGGGTAGCTTGTAATGAAAATAAAACCTCAAGTGTATCTCGTAAAGAAAATGAAATCTCAGTGGTATCTAGAAATGAAAATGAAACATCAGAGGTATTTCATAAAATTCACTCAAACCTCAGGGTATCTCGTGAAATTTCCCTTTTTTGTTCAAAAATTAAGTATATTGGATTAGGAATGACAAAGGTAGACACCTAAGATAAGCTCAAGAATAAACCAATAGGAGCAGTGGTGGATCTAGACTTTAAAACATGTGGGGAACTTTTATCGAATAGCAATATGTCAAATAAAATATTAAAATGTAATTTTAAAACAATATTTAAATTACAACCGCTCTATATGCGTCTTTATCATTTGAAAATTATACATAATAATATTATTGTTAATGGTCTAATAATATATTTGATTCTACATAAGTGTTTAAATTATCACCAATCAATTCATCTCCCATTTTAATATAGTTCATGAGTGGGAATAATCTTTCAACTGTAGTTGCAGTAACTAATAGCAACCCAAGTTTTGAACATGCACTATTTTGAATGCCAAAACATCATATTTCGGTTATACTATTTAATTATCTAACATTTATTATTTATTTTTGATATATACAGACACATATATACTTGTATTTTTCTAAAAATCTATGGGGGCACGTACCCCCACAAATTATAACGTCGGTCCGCCACTATATGAGAGCCTAGGGTGAAGGATTTCGCTAACCAACAACAAAAAGAGGTGTGACTCCTCTAACTACCTTCATGAGAGCATAAACGGGATCGAGTCCCTTGAACCGTGTCTAGCTTCTTAAAGCAGCTTAAACTACCATGTACATGGTGATCTCCATCACGGTCGATTATCAAGCCAACCCAATTCCAAAAGCAGCATCAAGAAACCAAAAATAAAGCAAAAGAAACATAAAGAGTTTGGCTAATATAACAACATTTTGGTGTGGCCAACAAAGCAAAATGGGGACAAAGCCACAACCATTATAAACCAAACCCAAACTGATTGAGCCGCACCCCTGCTCAATTAGCCTGGTAGTTATCAGATCATCCATAACTGAGATGTTGATGGCCTCTCTCGTACCCAACCTAGTCCCAACCTCCAAATTTGTTCCACATTCACATGCAACAGACCCCAGATCCTCAACATGCGCCTTCTCCCCTTTACGTCAAATGTCTACAAGGTAAATATCCTAGAACTTTATCCTAATGGCTTCGACCAATACCCTGCTAAGTTTGCGCTTCTTTGGCACGGCCGATGGCTCGGGTTCATTGGAAAAAGAAAGAACAGGAAATTGCACACTTGGGTCACTTGTATGACCAAATTGCCACTGATGCTCATCCTCCAATATTTGGCCCTAGATTAAGGAACTTCCCCTTTCAAAAAGACACTATTCTTCGGGCCATTGTAGCGCTCCACAAACCTTGTGCATGCCTAAAACACTTCAGTACTGAGCTATCATCCAAAGGAAAGGACTTCCTCGTCAAGATGAAGTATTGGGCATGTCTCTATCGAGTGGGGGAGACTCCACATTTGGAGTAAATAATGGGCATGTTGTGAAGAGTATTTCCAGCTGTACAAGGACAAACAAATGGTAGGTGAACCACCCACCAAACCCTCACCAAACCTTCACCAAACCTTCACCAAACTTCATTGACTTAGGTGGATGTTGTAAGCCAAACCTTTGCTATAAATAAGAGCATTGGAAGAGCTCTCAAACACAACATAAAAACAGAGAAAAACCAGTACAGTTTAGTAGCTCCATGAGAGAATTAGTTAAAGAGGTTTTTTGTATAAGAGTTGGTTATACTCTTGTAATTCTATTCTTGTGAGTAATAGAAGGTTGTTTCCTCTTAAATATTATCAAGTGTTCATGAGAAACACAACAAGTGGTATCAGAGTTTGAGGTGGTGTCTAGAAGATTTATTTTCGAATTATTTTTATTTTTAGCCAAAAACTTTTTTGTCTCCAAATCAAATTCTGGGCACAGCACTGGAAAGGTCTCGTTTCAAGGATTCCGGAAATATTTTTTCCAGAATTTTTTGACATCGGGAAGGTCCTCAAATCGCCGGTCAAAGTTGAGGTCAAACCTGCATGAATAGTAAACAAAAAAACCAGTCGGGAGGTTGAAGACAACCCAGTCAGCCCACGTCAGCGCCACGTCATCGCCACATCAGCGACATGTCAGCTTTTTCGGGCCCTCAGTGATGTGTCAGTTCACGTCATCATCCCAGTCAGCATCCACGTCAGCGCCACATCACTGCCACATCAACGCCACATCACTGCCACATCACTGCCATGTCGGCACCCCTGCTGCCACATAACGCCACGTCATCAAGTAGGCATTCTTTGTTTTGCCACGTGTCACTTCCTTCTATAGCATCGTTTTTGGTCCAGAAAAGGTCTATCCTACCATTTTCGATCGTTCTGGACGCAACGGTGCACTCCGTTTTGTCAAATTCTGCTCCTAAAATTCGATAAAGTATAAATCAAGTCAGAATGGCAGTAGAAGACTCGTCATCTTGGAGCCATGGAGCTATGCTCAAACTGACCGCTACAAACTATACACTTTGGAGACCTCGGATGGAAGATCTCCTTAGTTGCAAAGATTTGTACGATCCAATTGAGCTTCAAGGTACGAATCCTGAGCCCGCTAAAGAAAAAGAATGGAAGAAACTGAATAGAAAAACAATCGGTCAAATCCGTCAGTGGATCGATCATAGTGTCTTCCATCATGTTTCTAAGGAGACTGATGCATATACACTCTGGAAGAAGTTGAAGGATATGTATCAGCCCAAGACAGCTCAGAACAAAGCTTTACTAATGAAGCGATTAGTAAATCTGAAGCTACGGATCGGGAAGTCAGTTGCCGAGCATGCTAGTGATTTTCAAAGCTTGTTAAACCAATTAACATGAGTTGAATTCAACCTTGGAGATGAAGTGCAGGCTCTCCTACTTCTCAGTTCACTCCCTGACAGCTGGGAAACACTTGTTATCACCCTTGGAAATTCAGCTCCTAATAGCAAACTTACCATGGGAATGGTAAAAGAAGCCTTGTTCAATGAAGAGGCCAGGAGAAATGATACAAGTTCAGACCAGACAGAAGCTCTTGTCACTGAACACCGAGGGAGATCACATGGAAGAAATCAAGGCAAATGGAGAGGCCAAAGCAAGAGCAGAGGTAAATCAACAGATGGAAGAAAGGCCGCTTATAGTTGTTATCATTGTGGCTTAGAAGGCCACATGAAGAAGAATTGCAGGAAACTATTACGAGAACAGAAGCAGAATAGCAAGCATTCAACGGAGAAGAATGGAGACACACTTGTCACTGTCACAGGGGAAGTAGCATTATGCTCAAGTAAGGAGGAGGTATGTCTTCATACAGCAACTCAAGATGTTGAGTGGATTGTTGATACTGCAGCATCTTACCATGTCACTCCACACAAAGACTTCTTCACAACGTACAAAGGTGGAGACTTTGGCACTGTAAAGATGGGAAATACCAGTTTTTCTGAGATTAAAGGGATTGGTGACATTCAAGTAAAAACGAATGTTGGGAGTACTATCACACTGAAGGATGTGCGACATGTACCAGATTTTCGGCTCAATCTACTTTCAGGTTCAGCTTTTGACAAGCAAGGCTATGACAGTTTTTTCAGCAATGGCACATGGAAGATGTCAAGAGGTTCCTTGGTTGTCGCCCGAGGACATACATGTGGTACTCTTTACAAGACACATATGAAAATATGTGAGAGCAGCCTCAATGTTGTGGAAGGTGATAAGTCTCAAAATCTATGGCATCAGAGACTCGGACATATGAGTGAGAAGGGCTGTCTACCTTAATAAAAAAGGAGCTTATCACAATTGCCAAGGATGCTACATTAGATCCTTGCAGGCACTGTCTATTTGGTAAGCAACATCGCGTTTCATTTCATTCATCATCATCAAGGAAATCAGAGTTGTTGAGTCTGGTACACTCTGACGTTTGTGGTCCCATGGAGGTTGAATCTCTTGGTGGCAACAGGTATATCCTAACCTTTATTGATGATGCTTCTCGAAAGGTGTGGGTGTATTTCTTAAAAAGAAAGGACCAAGTTTTGGATTATTTCAAGGAGTTTCACACTATGGTAGAGCGTGAAACGGAAATGAAGCTAAAGTGTCTCCGCTCAGATAATGGAGGCGAGTACACATCCAAAGAGTTCAAAACCTATTGCAAGGGACACGGCATTCGACATCAGAAAACGGTTCCTCGCACCCCACAACATAATGGTGTAGCCGAAAGGATGAATAGGACTATCATGGAGAAGGTCCGGAGTATGATGAGCATGTCTAAATTACCAAAGCCATTCTGGGGAGAAGCTGTTCGTGCTGCCTGCTACCTGATCAATAGATCACCATCAGTCCCGCTGAATTTTGAGATTCCGGAGAAAGTATGGTCAAGTAAGAATCCCTCTTATTCACATTTGAAAGTGTTTGGATGTTTAGCCTTTGTACATGTACCCAAGGAGCTCAGGCAGAAGCTAGATGCAAGAACTACTCCATGCATCTTCATAGGCTATGGGGATGAAGAATTTGGATACAGGTTATGGGACTTAAAGGCGAAGAAGGTTATTAGAAGCAGGGACGTTGTGTTCCATGAAAACCAGATGATAAAAGACATTGAGGAGCCCTCAGTGTCTACTCAATCAAAGTCTAGTGCCCAAGATATTTTCCCTGATCCAGCACCTATCCAATCAGCCACGGAGGATGATGAGGTGCAAGTAGAAGTACCAGAAGCAGAACAGGAGGAAGAAGAAGAGAATATTGAGCAGGGGGAGACTCAATCCTCTCCACCAGAAGTTGCGGGACCATCACAAGAGGAAGATGATGAAGCACTTCCTGAAATTCAGAGTCCACAGGTTCGAAGATCTGAACGTGGAAAAATTCCGTCAACCAGATATCCAGATTCAGAGTATATTCTACTTACGGAAGATGGGGAGCCAGAAATTTCCAGGAAGCTGTATCTCATCAAGATAAGTAAATGGAAGGGTGCAATGCAAGATGAGATTGATTCCTTGCTGAAAAATCACACGTACGAGTTGGTTGAGCTTCCAAAAGGAAAGAGGGCACTGAAGAACAAATGGGTATTCAAACTCAAGAAAGATAGCTGCGGAAAGGTGGTGAAACATAAAGCCCGGTTGGTGGTCAAAGGTTTTCTTCAGAAGAAAGGAATTGACTTTGACGAGATATTTTCACCAGTTGTGAAAATGGCTTCAATCCGTATCATTCTTGGATTGGTGGCCAACTTGGATTTAGAGCTTGAGCAGATGGATGTAAAAACAGCATTTCTCCATGGTGATTTACATGAAGAAATCTACATGGAACAGCCAGAAGGTTTTCAGGTTCCAGGGAAAGAGAACCTCGTTTGCAAGCTGAAGAAGAGTCTGTACGGTCTTAAGCAAGCGCCCAGGCAGTGGTACAAGAAGTTTGACTCATTCATGAAGAGTCAAGACTACAAGAGAACTGCTGCAGACCAGTGTGTTTACATCCAGAGATTTCGAGATGGAAATTTTGTTGCACTACTACTATATGTAGATGACATGTTAATCGTTGGACACGATGCAACAAAAATAAGCCAACTGAAGAAGGAGCTCTCCAAGTACTTTGATATGAAAGACTTGGGACCAGCTCAACAGATATTGGGGATGCATATAATTCGACACAGGAAAAATCACAGGTTATGGTTATCTCAGGAGAAGTATGTTGAACGAATACTCGACAGGTTCAACATGGACCAAGCCAAACCAGTTAGCATTCCTTTGGGAAACCATTTCAAGCTGAGCAGAAGATTGTGTCCCTCATCCAAGAAAGAGATAGAGGAGATGTCAAAGGTACCATACTCTTCCAGTAGGAAGTCTAATGTATGCTATGGTTTGTACAAGGCCAGATATTGCTCACGCAGTTGGAGTTGTGAGCCGATACCTTTCAAATCCTGGAAAGGAACATTGGGAAGCAGTTAAGTGGATTCTCAGGTACCTCAAGGGTACATCAAAGGTGTGCTTATGCTACGGAGCCCTGAACCAGTCTTGGAAAGCTATACAGATTCAGATATGGCTGGAGATCTTGATGGAAGAAAATCTACATCAGGATTCGTTTACACTTTTGCAGGGGGAGTTGTGTCATGGCAGTCAAGATTACAAAAGTGTGTTGCTTTATCCACAACGGAAGCTGAGTATATTGCAATTGCAGAAGCGGGTAAAGAAATGTTATGGCTAAAACGGTTTCTAGAAGAATTAGAAATCAAACAGAAAGAGTACAAGATACATTGTGACAGTCAAAGTGCTCTAGATTTGAGCAAGAACCCAATGTATCATTCCCGTACAAAGCATATCGACACTCGTTATCATTGGATACGAGAAGTGATGGACAAACAACTATTGAGACTAGCAAAGATCCACACGAATGAGAATCCTGCAGACATGTTAACAAAGATGGTTCCTCGAGAGAAGCTACAATTATGCAAAGACATAATTGGGATGGATTGTAGATGACAATCGATTCAGATGCAGCTGGAGGGGGAGAATTGAAGAGTATTTCCAGCTGTACAAGGACAAACAAATGGTAGGTGAACCACCCACCAAACCCTCACCAAACCTTCACCAAACCTTCACCAAACTTCATTGACTTAGGTGGATGTTGTAAGCCAAACCTTTGCTATAAATAAGAGCATTGGAAGAGCTCTCAAACACAACATAAAAACAGAGAAAAACCAGTAGAGTTTAGTAGCTCCATGAGAGAGTTAGTTTAAGAGGTTTTTGTATAAGAGTTGGTTATACTCTTGTAATTCTATTCTTGTGAGTAATAGAAGGTTGTTTCCTCTTAAATATTATCAAGTGTTCGTGAGAAACACAACAATTGTCGTAGGTGAGTGGGTAGATGACTTCAGGAGCATAAATTTTCAAAGGACAAACCGCATGATCAAGATATGGAGGTTGAGTAATACCTTCAATTTCAAGTATTTTAAACCTGAAGAAATCCCGTATACCATTACTCCCGTGAATCGCCAAAGTTTTTGGCCCACCATCTTTGCAAATCGAATAATGTGCTGCGATCGCGGGACTCCATAGATGCGGACCCAAAAGGGGATTCTGGTGAATTCATGCTCGAAGATTGAATTTTTAGGATCCAAAGATTGGACAATGAAGAGGAAGTTGTGTATAACCTAGGGACCATGAAACCAGGATGGCCTGCATAGCTTCCACTGAAGCGAGTTCGGTAAGAAAAATGTTCGAGCTCACTTTGTAGAGGTAGACCTTGCCAAAATGTACTCCAATAATGTCGAAGGGAGGTGGCTAGAGTAGATAAGGTGATGCTGGTGGCGATAAAGAGAAAACCAAGAAGGGATAAGTGGAAAGAGAGGATGGATCCGTTAATGGTCATGACCTTCATGGTTTGAGGTGCGCCAGTGAACAGGGTAACAGAAATAGTGATCACAAAAAGCAAGAATAGAGGAGAACTAAAATAGAGACAAAAATGAAGACGGATGAAGAACAACTACC
Organism: Limonium bicolor; assembly: GCA_023374045.1. NCBI lineage: Eukaryota > Viridiplantae > Streptophyta > Magnoliopsida > Caryophyllales > Plumbaginaceae > Limonium > Limonium bicolor. The sequence continues at coordinate 76,788,767 of CM041777.1, read as the reverse complement.
CTTATAAAAGCGGAAAACAGGTTAAGAAACACGCACAATGTTGGAAGACGGAGAGGCGAAAGACTTCTGAGCGGAAGCATACGGTGTTAGATGATTAAGGTGATGCGGCAGTGTTTAGAAGAGGAGAAATATCCAAACATGCAAAAGATTGAGGTGGATCAACCATTGTTCTGAAAAACACAGCAATGATTAGTTGCATTGCTATCAAAATAGACGGCGGCATGAGGGAAAGTTGAGAGACGAAAAACCAACTCCCACACAAGGGAGAAAAGGTAGTGTTGAAGAGGGAAAGACTTATATCATATGCAACGAGGATAAAGGAATTGGTGGTGTCAGGATTGATGTTATTAAGCAATTTATTACACCTATAATCCAACAACAAACGTCTATGTAAAATATAGCTAGACACTATATCTAGCTTGTGACTGTTATATCTATCTACTCCTAATAAATATATAAAAACTTAAAATAAATGGGTGGAAATGGGTGATGGGTGATGGATAGTGATGTTTCTTTCATCCATATCTTATAGTTTGTCTTTACAATTTCTAAAACATTACAGTTAGCTCTTAAAAATTTTTGTGAATTACACCAAAAACTATAATGTTTTTGATGAATTATACTTAGATTCTAAAAAATACTACTCCCTCAATGTTTGGGGTCTTTTCATTATTTTCAAAATATAACGTATTTAGATATTTTATCTTCTAATTTCCAACTCTAACCCCTATTTTTTCCCTCATAATAGTATTTTTTAATTTACTCCAATTTCCAGTGTAAGGTCTTAATATTTATCATCTATTTGAAGGAATATAAATTTATAATTATCCCCCCTGAAATTTCAAAATTTATTAAAATATGCAAGAAGATATAGTTTTGACGGTATATCACCCGATAGTCAACGCCTCAATAGTTGACGAGTTTGATACGGATGCAGTTATTGAGCCGGGTGATAGATACGAATGATGTTCCACGTGAACCTACCCGTTGCCGCCTATATGACACTCGGAAAGGATTTGGTGACGGACGATACATCTCCGTCCCTGACGGACGAGATCGTCACCGTTCAATTATGACCGTACTGACCGTCCTTTAGTTAATGTAGATTTTTTTTACTCTGGCGTGGGTGATATATGTCCTGTAGTTGCACGCTACTTTTCTTACAATTGTTCTTTTTTAAATCAAATCGGTTCACATGCACTTGTACAATTATAATATAGTAAATAATATTATTATACAAACATCATTTTTATGATCACAATCTAAAAACTCTTTTATTAATGAATAATTTTCCCTTTGATTTTTTGCCATCTTTATAATGAAATGAACCGTTCAGTGATGGATGTTCTTTTTCCGTTTTTATAGTGGGTCTATAAGTTTCTAATTGTTGCCATTCAAGATTATAAACTTTTGTTTTTCTATTCGTAATTTCTTAGCTACAGAAGTTTTATAATTTTGAAACTGAATGACACGTAGTAGTTGTTAGCATAACTTGCCTTCAAAAGTTATACGGAACCTTTTGAAATTGTGTTACGAATTTCACATTATTTAATTTTCATATAATTAAATTTGCACGTTTCTTTTAAAATAATAATCATTAGATGATCATGGCATATATTTTATAAAAATATGATAAAAATCTATTTCATAATATTTTATGTCGAAATATCTAATTAACAACTTAATATAATAAAGGATCTATGTCATAAAACTTTCTTAAATATGGGAAATAAAAAGATGATGTTCAAAGATATTGGTGGACCACCCGATAACTTATTCACAAGTAGACATGTAATGTAAATATAATCAAATTTCTTGAAATCTACTTGAATGTAAACTAAGAAAAAAAAATGTTCCCGTCTCTATAAATTTATGAACAAAATCTTCATACAAAAAAAATTATATTATCTATAGTAAAAAACATGATAGATTGTTGCTTAAATATAGAATTATCATGCATAACTAAATATGAGCAAATATCAATTCTCATTTCATAGTTCACAACATTTTTAAATGTTTTTCTCCCATCCTAGGTCAATTAATTGCACGTACCTTAAACCCGCTATCACAAATTCTAAAAATGTCGTTGCCGTTTTTTAGTTTTCCTATGGTGGGTTTTAGGGTGTGTGGAGTTAGGGTAATCTATTTGGAAGCCGTTCTATGCTTTATATTGTAGGAACTAACTCAACAAGTTCGACCCTAAACCCGCCACTACAAACCTTAAAAATGTCTTCGATGTTTTTAGCTTTCCTATGGTGGGTTTTGAAGTGTTTTGGGGGGTAGGGTAATCTATTTGGAATTTGTTATGTACTTTATATTGTAGCAACTAACTCGACAGGTTTTTCGACCCTAAACCCGCTACCATAAAACCTAAAAATGCCTTTGACGTTTTTAGCTTTCCTAGGGTGGGTTTTGGGGTGTAGGGTAATCTATTTAGAATTTGTTATGTACTTTATATTGTAGCAACTTACTCGACAGGTTTTTAGGGTTTGTGGTAGTGGGTTTAAGGTCGTTAGACCCTAAACCCGCCACTACAAACCCAAAAAATGCCTTCGACGTTTTTAGCTTTCCTAGGGTGGGTTTTGGGGGTAGGGTAATCTATTTGGAATTTGTTATGTACTTTATATTTAGAAACTAACTCGACAGGTTTTTAGGGTTTGTGGTAGCCGATTGCAAACCCTAAAAATGCCTTTGACGTTTTTTAGCTTTCCTAGGGTGGGTTTTTGGAGTTTTACGTATCCACGATAATCTACGATAATCTATAAACGTATCCACGATAATCTATAAACGTTTCCACTGATGATTATAAACATGTACACAACCTTCTATAATCGTATCCACGATAATCTATAAACGTTTCCACTGATGATTATAAACATGTACACAACCTTCTATAATCATAAAAAGGCTTTACGCCAGAATTATAAAAAAACGTATACACGATAATCTATAAACATTTCCACTGATGATTATAAACATGTACACAACCTTCTATAATCATATCCACGATAATCTATAAACGTTTCCACTAATGATTATAAACATGTACACAACCTTCTATAATCGTATCCACGATAATCTATAAACGTTTCCAATGATGATTATAAACATGTACACAACCTTCTATAATCGTAAAAAGGCTTTACGCCAGAATTATAAAAAAAAATGTATCCACGATAATCTATAAAGGTTTCCACTGATGATTATAAACATGTACACAACCTTCTATAATCGTTTCCATCACTTTTATAGAAAGACAACACCAACTGTTTTATATCTTTTCCCTTGGTCATTCTCATCAAATCATTGTGTATAAAAATATTTTCTTAACATTCATCAGTTTATAGACCTTGACTGATAGATAAACCTGAAGGTGATCAACATTTGGAAGCGATAAACTGAGTTGTTGGAGTCAATTTTATGCATTCTTTTAACCTTGATTTTTACATATTCACGATAATTTATTAATGCTTCCACCGATTATTAGAAACATGTATACAAACTTGTATAATCGTTTCCAACACTATTTTAAAAATGATGATACTAACTGTTATATATGTTTCATTCGGCCGTTCTCATCGAATTATAGTGTATATGAATCATAGTGTATACTCATTTTTTTCATATATAAAATGTATTATATCCCGAATTTTTAATTTAGAAAACATGTAAATATTAGTTTAGTGATCTAAATTAGCAATTATTTTTGAAATAAAAATTTCAATTGATTAAGATATGTAATGAATTGATATATGCTCCATTATTTATATATACATATAAACAAATATTATAAGATTAAAAACTATTATACAATAATTGTATTTACGTGTATATAAAAGTTTCACATAAATGATAAATTATTTTATAATGATTTGTTGTAAAACAAACAGGCGTGCAAATTCATGGTCTTATTACCTCCTACAATATCTACATAAAAAAAGAAAAAGAAAAATAGACTTCCGTTGCTACTACCACCTGCAGTATATTAAAAGAAAACGGCTTTCCGTCACATAATCTGCCTCCATATGACACTATCCATGTTGTATGTTTTATTTAATTTTAACATTTTGAAGAAAGAAGATTTCTTACAGAAGACAATATTCTCCCAAATTTACTCCAGTAGTAACTGATCAACCATATACATGCAATTTCAGAAGCTTGATTATACGGCAAGTTGTTTCTCGAGCGTTATCTCACTTTCAACTCATCAAGAACATTTTAGAAAAAGCTGAAAAAAATAAAACCAAGATCTCCATTAATCGTAGTACCTAATATATTTAGTACGACTTACGAAACATGATGACCAATATAATAGACCTGCCCAGATACATATTACTGGACGTAAGGAAAGAGAGGTTAATCAATCAAATTAAAATGAAACACGCCAAGGGCTATTGATTAATACTTGCACTAGCTACCTAGCCATTTTTGAGTTTACCCAAGAACTAAGTGATGTATCGTTTATAATCTTGATAATGTTCCCTCTATTGTAAGTATGTATTAGGTTTCACTCAAATGCTAGGACTTCTGAACAATTGGAACATAAGATACACATCGGTAACTCTATCGCCAACACAACAAGCATGACAAAACGGGCTCTCTCATCATCCCCATTTGCCTCTGCGGCTCCGATCATCTTTCCCAACGTGCTAATCCTAGGGGTGACAAAACGGGTTCGCGGGTCGTGTTAGGCCAAACCCAAACCCGACCCGTTTATTAAACAGGTTGACCCGATCCAACCCGTTTAATTAATCGTGTCAAAATATGAAACCCAAACCCAACCTGTTTATTAAACGGGTTGATCGGGTTATCAAACAGGTTGACCCGTCTGACCCAATTAACTAATTATGTCCAAATTTGAAACTCAAATCCTCATATATTTAACTCAAACCTAACATATTTAGTTATATAAAAGAAAATACTTTGATTAATTAACATTAGATTTGTCATTCTATGATATTATTAACTTTAATTTAATTAAATACTTAATTTTAATATTTATATATATTTATATTAAAATTTTATAATAAAAAAATGAATAATCTATAATTTATAATATATATTTATTTAATATTAATTACATAAACGGGTTAGTAGGTTACATATCTTAAACCCAAACCCGACACGGTTATTAAACGAGTCGTGTTCGGGTTGACCCGTTTATTTAATCGTGTCAAATTTTAAAACCCAAACCCGCTAACTTCGTGTCGGGTTCGTGTTGGTCAAACGGGTCGTGTTGAAATTGCCTCCCCTAGCTAATCCTCCTCCTCCGACGTTTACCTTTCTGCCCTGGCCCACGCTATTTTCCAAGACACAAAAACGCATACATGCAAATCATTTTCTGCACTTGGGTCTGGGGTTAGGCCATGCAGCTAGACCTGCCAAATGAGTTATCTGTTGGGGTTTTGGGCCATATCTTTTTAGGTCAATATCCGTTCGGTTCATTAAATTTTCGGGTCATTTCGGGCTATGATCATTCGGGTTTCGGGTCAAATCGGGTTTGGGTTGTAACGGTGTCAGTTATAATCAGGTTTCGGTTATTTCAGGTCATGGTTAATATTTTTTGAAAAAATTATCAAATAAATGTATACCTAATTTCTATAAAAATATACCACACATAGAACACATAAAAGTCAATACAATGCATATTCTGAATTTTATTCGAATAGAATAAGATTAAATCAAGCTTTTTTGTCATATTTATTCAAGTTATTCATGTTCGTGAAAATTTAGGGTCACTATTATTTCATGTTATTCGATTTTGACTAATTTTTAATTACTAATATTTTGGGTTGTTTCGGGTTCGGGTCAGTTTTGCGTTATAAAATTTTAGGGTCATTTCGGGTTTAACCCAATCGGGTTTCGGGTTTATTATATTTAAATACTTTCTAGTTTCGGTTAGGTTTTGGGTTTGGGTCAAATGGGCAGGTTTTCGGGTTGGATCAAAATTTGACAGCTTTACATGCAGCTTCCTGTCTCTGCCCCTCTGTTATTCTCTACAGATCTGTATCCCTCTCGATTCTCCCCACCGGAACTTCTCACCTCTCGTTCGATGCCACCGCCCAAAGAACATTTTTACCCTGCTAACCTACGTCTAATTAACGATGCGTAATTTTAATCCGAAGTATGGCTGCCCAGCCCTCAATCCCCTAGTCTTCCATACCACGCTCAAAAGGCAGTGGCTTACGAAAGGGGCACCCCCAATATCTTGAGTACCATTCTAACTAGAGCACCGCCTTTCTATCGCCCCTCCTTGAGCTCTCGACAAAAATCCCTACATCTCTATCCTTATCATTCTCACCTTCAAACAACCTTTCCCAGTCGTAATCTCACCCACCCGTTCTTATTAAGCAGGTCCTAGATATGTATGGCGAGATGCTTACCTTTGATCGATGCATTCTTGGTAAGTTTTTTCCGCATAACCAAATCTATGCCCTAGTCTTATGCATTCATCTTGAGCACTGCTGGAGTGGATTCGGTGGATTTAAATTGTGTAAGGGGCCATAACTTGTTCATTATTGAATTTGAAGAAAAGAATGCCATGGAGGTGATCCTGGCAAGAGGCTCGTGGACAATCAATCATTTTTTGTGTTTGTTGTTCAAGCTCTGAACAAGGAAAGACAATTGAGAACCGCATCTTCATATGGGTTCCATGCTGGATCCTGGTTTTTGACATCCCGAAGGTCTACTACAACATGATGCTTGCTGAAAAAGGTGACAGAGAAGGTGAGACGTTTCACATGACTCATGGAGGAAACCACCACTCTTGGCTACGGCTGCATGCGCCTGAAAGTCTTACTCGACATTCAGAAGCCAGTTTGGCGTTCTTTACCCTTATCAATTGGCGATATGAATATGATTTTCACTATTACCTACGATGGCATGCCCCTTATTTGTGCCAAATGTAGTCTATTCCTCCACTCAACCGAAGTCTTCCCACAGATGCCCATACCTTTGGAGTCTAGTATCCCATTTGGAATGTGGCTTAGCAACGAATAATTTTTAGTCTGATCCCGCCCCCAGGGAGCTCTTCTCTGACCCTGATTCTAGGCCATCCCTGATAGGTATTACTACTAATTTACTTGGCCAACACGCTTCTAACCCTTTTTCCGGGCAAAGTAACTTCCCCATCTAGCGATGCACCCTTCATCATTCTTTGAGATGAGCTAGTCCTTAAAGATAGACCTTTTTTGGAGGTTCCTCCCTAGAGCTCTAGGAAGCAGTGCTTCAGTAACCTCCTGGAGCAGGCTTTACGTGAAGAAACCTGGGACTTGAACCTTGGGGAGTGACCAGAAAGGGAAAGAAGACTAAAACCCACGCACGCCTTGTTTCCATGAAGGATTGGGTTAGGGAAATGGGAGAATATGATTGCTCCAGAACTGTAGATCAAGCCAATTTCGCGGCACCAGCTTCACCTAGGGGCCGCGAGAAAGAATGATCACCTGCTTGGTCAATGGCATGGATGAAGGTTCAAACCATGCGATTGAGCACTCTCTCTCCTTGGAACCACTTCGCATATATTCTAGTTTCGTTCATTTGACCCTCAGATCTTTCTTGTTAGTTTCGTTCATTTGTCTCTCAGATCTTTCTTGTTAGTTTCGTTTCCGTTTGTGTCGCTTTTTTTTTTGATAAGGGGGCTACATATGTAGCAATACATTGACCGAGAATCGGTCGACACATCTTAGGAAAATCCTTAGCCAGAAACTAATACGAAAAATCGAGAGAAAAAAATTCCGAGACACCAACTGCAAGCATTGGAAAACGCCTCTATAAATTCTAGGCTTGCGGACAGCCTCATCAGTCCACCAGCGCTCAACTCTTCATTTCCTTCCAAAGCATATATCTTTATGGCCATACTGCCTCTGATCATCATCCCACCCTTAATTGCTGAAACACTCCAAATAGTGAGTATGCCAAGAGGTTGAAACATCCGACAAGCGTTCACGAGGTCCCGAGACTACTATTGCAACGATATGGTTTATTTCTGCACTCTGCTTCTCTTCAGGATGCGGTCAATATTCGCCAAGGATCTCCGTGGGTAAGGACAATGAATACGCAGCCGCTGGCCATATTTAAAGCATTCACGAGCCTCCGCAGAAATGTTTGCAAATTTTTTATTCGGCTTTCTTACCCGAGCCTTTCTGGACTTGTCTTGTTTAGTCGTATTATCTGGTGAGACTACTACTTGCAGGTTAATCTGTGGAAGAGTACTACCATCCACTGGGGTGAGCCGCCCATTATTTGGGCTGGGAACTAGGCCCACGGAGAAGGTAAGGGCTTCGGGCTCATCCAGCCCACATCCTACCTCTGAAAGATGAAAATATCCGGTCACGCCAAGTGAGGAGGGGGGGACGTGGGGGACAAGGTGGGACGACATGCAGCCATTTTCAGGCCTGCACTGGGAGCCACTACTTTGACAATCTTAGTGGTGTCGGAACACCCCCCATTAAATACTACCGCCCCCATGTCTATGCCACAATTAACTATTAATTTATGACCTTTGGGATTTATTAATTCCACCATCCCCTTACTGTCCCATCTACCAATGATCCCCACGTTACAAGCATTATCTTCAAAAGCAACCGTTTGCTTTCTCAGCTGAATGCTTATGTTCCCACTTTCCATATCCCCAATAAAGACATACTTACTCTCGAGCCCTGAGCCTTTTCCTGAGACTCCCATCTTCTTCATCCATTGGGCGTGCCTCGTCATATACCTCACCGAACTTTGCGCCACGTCAGCTACTTGGTGGATCTTCCCGGCGTCCCTCACCTTTTCCGGAACCACTTCGATGACAGCAGGGATATCGGATATGGTCGCCGGTCTTTGCGCCACGTTAGCTACGTGGTGAAGTATCCCGTCATCCCTCGCCGTCTCCCGTTCCTCGTCGATGCCAGCGGGGATATCGGAGTTGTTCTCCGGCCTTGCCTCCTTCGGTCTTGCTCTCTCCCCCAACTCCTCCGTCCACACCTCGATTATTCCTATTGAAGATACAACGTTGTCGAAAAGTACCTGGACCTCATCGTTTATAATCTTGAAGCATGTTGTTTCCAATGTAACGAACACCTCCAGATTAGTCGGTAGGATGTCCATGTCTGTTTCGATCTCCAGCACCTTGCCAAATTTGCTCAGAACAGATAGGACAGATGCTTTTGACCACGCCTGAGCAGGAAGCCCTCGAACAGCAACGTTCACGACCCTACTGGATTGAGACGTCCCATCGATCCACGCCTTTACATTCCACTTATCTCTATCCCATTTACCCATCTGTAGAAACATACGTAGCTCCTCCTTCTTGTGGAATATAACTATGTAGTCATATCCCGACACGCTTATCACATGTTCTATCTCATCCGCCACTGTAAGTTCCTCACGCACTGATTCAACGTTGGTTTTCACTTTAGAACGTACTTTGATACTTCTATCCAGCCTAGGGATTAGAAGTCCAGAAGGTGCCAGTTTGATAGGCCCTTCAAGCGCCTCCCTCATTACTCCGTGGTCGGGCTCCAGTTCAGAAACTTCTGGGCTGTTAACTTGCGTTTGTACAGGGGGCGACTCCATAAACAGTGGTGTGCCGGTTGTTGGATTTCCGAAGCTCCCGATCCCCCCAGGAGGTTTCCTTTTGGGCCTTGCTGGTTGGGAGCTGATTCTCTTCCCATCTACCCAAATGCCATTTGTTTCCATTATTGCACTCTCCGCCTGTTGACTGCTTTCGAATTCCACAAAGGCATAACGAGAGTTTGTTACTATACGCCTTTGTTTGGGCCGATACACACTGACAATTCTGCCGTAAGGGGCAAAAGTCTTCCACAACGTGCCCAGGGTTGTGGAGTCATGGATTTGGTCGACAAACACCGTTTTTGTTGGCTGTCATTGAGGTGTGTGCCAGTTCTCCATTGGAGCCGATGGGCACAACTCTGAAGTATGAGGGTGGCTATGTTTGTGGAGGAGTTTTGTGGTGGTTGAGTAAGTTGCAGTGCGTCAGTTGGTTGGTTTAGGAGCTCTCGGAGGGTGGCAGACATGGTGGTTGAACGGGGTTAGAGGCGGTTGGGAGGCAGAAAGGAGGAGAGAGGTGGGAGCACATATTGGCAGATATGCTGCGTACAGATCCCGTTTGTGTCGCTTTTTAAGACTAGTTATGCTTTGTGGTTATCAGGTATAGATACTTCCTTGAACTTCGTTTATGTTGGTTGGTGTTTCAGTTGGGATGATCCCCTTGTTGTGCTGTTTTGGTTTGAAAGCCAGATTTTGCTAGTTGTTATTATCCATGCATGTACTACTATGGAATGGTTCTATGAGAACACCTTCCGAAAAGCAGAGGGACATTTCTGTTGTTGGGTCTTATTTTGCTGCTGCTCTTGGGATGGGATGCGATTCACCACCATGTACTCTCGCATGCCTTCGTTCTAATACTAGTTCCTTTGATTTAAAAAAAAACAGGTAATGTATTCTTTTATACTGTTTTTAGAGTAACCCCAAATGGATGATCAGTCATCGAAATCAGGGGAACTCATGGTATATACTGCGCGCCGTTAGTTGTGCAATGAAATTTTTTCTAAAAAATTAAAATAAAGTTGTGTAATAAAAATTTTAATTTTATTACTATTTTATTTATATCAGTAATTTGATAAATGGTTAAGTATTTAATTTAGTAATGTTTCCACAAAAGAGTTCTAATTATCATTTTTAATTCCTTTTTTACGATAATAAATTAGAAAATAAATGAGCCAGTAAACTAGATTGCTGGTTAGAGTTACCTACCACTTCACTGTCACACTGGGATGACAATGTGTCGGGTTCGGGTCAGGTGGAAGATCACCTGCATCCATCACCCGATTTATTCCACCCGAACCCAACCTTTTAACGCACCGTTAATTATCATTCGTCGCCTCGTCACCTATGGCTAGAGGTGATCATCCGGGTGGGTGGGCGGGCCGGGTTCGGGCCGGGCCAGGGAGATTTTTTAGGCCCGTCGGGCCTACTCATGAAGACCGATCCTAGTTTTTTATATCTTTGGGCCGGGCCGGGCTAGGCCCGGTTTTTTTCAGCTCTGCCGATGCCCGGCCCACCCGGCCCGGTTATTTACTTATTTTTATTCTTTAAATTAAAAAAATTAAAATATATATATACATTTAATTTCAAAATCATTATTATTTATAAAATTTGAGTAAAATTTTATATTGTATATATATTAAATATAATTTTGATATATGTATTATATAAAATAATATAAGACATACATTATTTCATATATATATTTTAAAAAATAATAAATAATATTAAAACCGGGCCGGGCGGGCTCGGCCCGCGGGTTTGAAAATTTACCGCGGCCCGGCTCGGTTTTTTATTCGGGCTCATTTTTTTGTCCAAGCCCGTCCGGACAGCCCGTCGGATTCGGGCCTATCGAGCTTTTTTCCGGGCCGGACATGTTTTGAGCAGCTCTACCTATGGCTGCCCATGATAGGTTAACCGTCTTATTCGGTAAACCACTTTCTATTAACCGGGCTTTGGTTTCTAAAATTCAATTCCATTATCATTCCATTTAGATTAGTTAACCGTTTAATTCGGTTTTCTAAAATTTCATTCCTTACCATTCTGTTTAGAAAGGTTAACCTTTAGTTCGATTCGGTTTTATTGGTTAATTTTGTTACCGTATATTTTATTTATTATGAGACCCATATCACTAATATTAAAGTACAACATTGATCATTCACCTAAATCATGATTGACAAATCAAACAACGTGACAAAAAAATATAATAATGTGTATAAAGTTTTCACTGTTTATATAATGATTAACCGAGCAGTTAACCGTTTAGAAAAAGTTAATACTTTTAACAAAGCCGGACATCTTACACGATTTAGCTAACCATACCGTGCAATAACCGGTACCGTTAACCTGAAAGCAGATACAGTAAACTTCAGTTTTGATCATACCACGGTTTTGAAAATTTTCGAGCAGCCCTACCATCACCAAAGGTGAATCAGATGATAAACGGGTGAAATTTTAATGGTCAAATTTGCGAAGTTTGAAAATTTATAAGCCAAGAAATCTTTTCATATTGCTGAAATATTGATGAGGGAACTCAGCTTGAAAAAATCAACCTAAACATTCTCCATAAAATTTAAACTATTTTTACAATACATTTAAAGAAAGGGAACACGCCCTTATATATTCTAAGAAACTCATCCAAACTTATTGAAAACTTGCATGTGGGATGAAATTTTTGCTTCAACCCAACACCATGTACACACTTTGTATACGTGAACTAGGCTTTCTACAAGAATTACAAGGGCAGGGTGGGTTATTTATATGTAAGGAATCTCAGTCCTTGTACTAAGATTTCGGTGGGTGGAAGGAACATCATAATTTCGCTTGGGGACAGATAGTCGAAATCATTTAGACTAAATTCTCCCACATCAACTTTCACTTGGTAGAGTGAAGTCTAACTTATTGTTAAGTTTATCCCTTATGTAACTAAAGATTAATAACTTCAAGTTTGAACTGAAAAACTTACTCTCAAACGCGGTGCATAGCAACATTGAAGTTAATTGTTGTCAGCTTGTAAGCCTCCCTTCGTTTTTTATAAGTAAAGTCGTGAGATATTTGCTTTATATTCTTGATGTGGGAGGTTATTAGTAGGCATGAGACTCACTAGGCTGCCACATTAGAATCTAGTTAAATTTTTTAATAATTTACACACTATAACAAGATTCTACAACATGCAATATAGGTAATGAATCGGTATAATAGGATCAAGTATTCATACATAAATGCATTGGAAGTTTATTTTGCTTAAAGTATAACCGACTTCGGATGACGGTTATTTAGTGATGTAACGGGTATCAGTGGATATTGTCACCCCTATATACACCATTTCACCCAATATCCATAGCACAATTATACCATTATTAGAAAGTTCAATTTGTCACCAAAATAATTATATAATCTATGGGACGGGATGTCAATCATGCGGCCTATTGTAAACATATGAAGAATAACTCACCAATCGGACTGAAGGAGGAAATTGGCACACAACTTTCATTCCACTATACGACCTTATATAGTACACAAGACCAGTCTTTACTGAACTTTTGAGTGGTAGGAATACAAAATATCAAAGGTCTCTAACAATTACATAAACGAAGTGTCTGGTGAGGTTTTGAGAGTTACACAGATGAAAGGTCTACGATAGACCCAAAGACGTGAGGTGGTACATCCACTAAATAGGGTGATCTACAACACATGTCTCATTAAAAACCTTTCGAGGAAAAACTTATTGGGACAAAAACCATGGTCAAGGAAAAAAAGAGTACAATTTAGAATTTTTCTCTTCCCCTCAATTGAACAAATGTCTCTTTGATACCGCATACCAATATCACGAACCAGCTTTTTTAAACTATTGCGAGAGGTGACTTGGTAAATAAATCGGCTAGAAATCATCGAACTGAATCTTGCGAACATGAAAAATACCCTTGCTTTGAAGTTGATGTGAGAAGAACTTTGGTGGTATATGCTTAGTTCAGTGGCATTTAATGTATCATCCCCTTAGTTGTGCAATGTAGACAACATTATCGTCATATATCACCATTGGCTTCTCTGGATCTGAATGCAAGCCACACGAACTTAATATATGATGGATCACTGATCTGAGCCACACACATTATTTTCCCGTTTCATATAGAGCAAACAATTTGGCGTTATTTGATGAAGATGCCATTATAGTCTGCTTCATTGAACGCCAAGAAATGACAAATCCACCATAAATATCATCGCACTCTTCTTCGTACGAAAATATTGTGATATGTTGCCTTATTAAAAGCTTGCTTGGAAAACTCTATGGGACAAAAAACCAAAGCGGAGGAGAAAAATAACCATATAAAGATCCCCCCCCCCCCCCCCGAGTTTGACATATACCAATGTTGGCCAACATTCATTCCATAAAATATGTCATCAACCATCTATCATTTTAACGTTGATAGAGAGGGTGAACAATAGTGAAATATGTTTATTGAGAATCATCACCTTACCAGATGGTAAGTCTTGTATCACCATTAAATCATTCACAAGTATAATATATACAACGGATTCTTGACCAAAGCCGCACACATTCCTTTTATATCATGTGAAGGATGATATATTTGTGCGATCCAACAAATTGGTCCCAAGGTATGTTTGATATCTACATAAAAAGAGTATCATTTTATCAGTTAGTATTATCAATATAACTTTACAAAGTTCATATAAGCTTAGTGCAAACAAATAATGCACTTTCAAGTGAACCTTATATTCATATATATACACCCTCTTAGCGGATTTTGCCATACCATTGGCTCATTCAATATATCGATATATATGTTTTTTTTATGAGTTGTGGTTTTGTACCATCCGATTATGGTTTAGATACTCCTTCCAAGTTGTCATTGATCATATCCAAACATAAGGCCTTTAGAGAAAATCATTCTCAAGATTCTTTTTGAATTTTTTTTTTGGGAATTCGCATATTCACATTTTACATTTATGCTCGCTTTGAGATTTTAGATCCTCTATCATGAGATACATAATTTAACATAGTGATTGTTTATCATCAAATCTCTTCAAGGGCTAGGCACCTTTTTTCAAAGGTCTATTATCTTCCACCTTTATGATATTACAACTCTTTTATCCAATAGGAGGAATGCGTTCATTTCTCATATATATCGAGGAGGATTATAACATCTTATACGCACAATGTTGGTGTATTATCGAGCTATCATCACACACTTTAGAGTTTTGTAATTTTTTTCTTTATTAACTTTTGGAAGTCATATTTTATGATTCCCCTTTTCACAGGTCTGAACTCCTCTTTAGAGGGGTCGAATATTGAAACTTCATATCTTATTTTTCCCTTTCCTTTTGTGTCGTTTTGGCATATCCGTCTCCCTTTCGGGGGACTAGACTCCTCTTTCGAGGGTCTTAACTCCTCTGTCGATGGTTCAAGTCTTTGGATCCCAAGGGTCGACCATTCTTCCAGCATATTTGAGATTCACTTGCCATTTTTTATTAGAATTTGAATAATTTGGATAATTGGAATTTTCTCCCAGGATTTCTAACCAAGTTGGAATATTCGTAGCTGGTATATATGATTGTGTTACTTTCTTCGTATCTACGAATGCATCAGGTAGCTGATTTGCAACATTTTACAAATGAATTATTCTTTGAGCCTCTAATTCATTTTTCCTTGTTCATGAATGAAATAGATCATAGTTCATTAACATTTGGTTAATAATTCAAGTTAAAGACAACCCATTCTCTAATTCAACATCTTATGAATTCATAAACAACTTTGACACGCATACATCCCAGAAGCATGGTTATAGCAACACCCAATATGTGACTGTTTTTGTCAACAATGCACATTGATCTTACTCATAAGACTTTGTGCCAAATCTTATATCCTTCTCTCCGTAATGTTAAGAATGTTTAAGAACTAAAGAGGTCAATATTATCAACTTTCCCTTTTGTAATCGTTGTTATTTTTTTAAAGGGAGGTATAACCCAATTGTCTAACATTTTTCTTTTGTTATTGCTAAATTAGCGACTTAATAAGGTTTTTATTAGTGGGAGTATAAGTTACTCAATACCACTATTCTTTCAAATTTCATATTATCCATCTTAATCTCAAAATCGCATGGATAATTTCATTATAGATCTTCTGAATGAATAGCCCAATGAATACAATTCTTCATGTAACCATTATTTGATGTATCGAACATCATATAATATCTCAAAGGTCCATATGGTAATATTTTCCACCCATAATCAATCCATGATATTTCCAGGGGTGTAAAAAATCACATCCACTTCTTTTGAATGATCTCGTTTATCTTAAATGAAATTATTGTCACCCGAGTAACAACCTGGAAGTTCTTAGTAGTTAAGAAAACTAGTGATTCTATATCACTTTGATCAAGGGTGACCCATTTTTCTATTTCATATAATGAATACTTTATCGTATATTAACTTCTGGTTAGTGATTTGCCTTTTTTAGGTTTTATGGGATTGAATTCTACATTATATCATCTTATATAACTTAGCACATTTTGTGCTTGTTTTCCCATCAATATTAGAATATCGTATCATTAAATAAGTGCTTCTTCATTGTTTATTCTTATTCCTCAAGGAACACAGTGAAGAGTTTTTAATATTTAACGCTCACAAGAGCAAGCTCACATCATCATAGTCTCTTATAGACTATAGAGTTGTATACCAAACATTTTTCATTTGTGCATTATAGCACTATCGACAAAGTACAACTCTTTGTCATTCACTGACTTACAATATGCTCGCGGATCTATTATAGATTGTCAAGATGGTTCAATGTACCATATTCTATTATTTGTTCCTCTAGAGTATGAACAATCAATACCCATAACATATTTTTAAACATGACAAAATTCATGTACTCTAGTGTTTCTTTCACACTTCATAAAAATGTATCAAGGATGAAACCTTAACATTTTTCCATCAATGAGAACATCATCGCAACAATATCCTTCATGGATATGTGATGATATGCCATGATGTCATTTATAAATATATTCCTTTTGTATAGAGTTCAACCAAGCACGGTTAGACAATAATCTATCACAGACTATAACCTCTTCTACAATCGACTTTTACAAGATAAATTGTTATGCCCCAGGTTTTTTTTTTTATTTCGTTATACTTTTATCTTTGTTTCGGTTTCACGAAGGGAGAATAATAATCTTCTTATTTTATTCTATCGTGATTACGTCATTTATGACATCCTATCTTAAGCTAGAGGGAAGGAGGTTTAACTTATTCTTTTTGTTTTGTTATTAGCTAATAAGTTAGGAAATTATTTTTCCTTTTTCTTTTCCTAACTCTCTCTTTTCTACTCCCTCCGTCCCAGTCAATGTGTCCAATTTACTATTTAGATGTGTCGTTTGACTTCAATATTTAACATGTAAGTTAATACATTTTTATAAATCTATGTTTTATAATGGAATCCTTATGTGAAAAACTATATATTATATAACTTAATTTTAAAAAATTATTTTATCTTATATGTTTAATATTGAAGTGGAAAAACGTGCCAAAAAGCAAACGGGACACTTATGACGGGACGGAGGTAGTATTTTCTATTTCACGTCATATTGTTCCCTCCCTCCTTCCTCATTTTCTAAATCCCGATCAACTGTTCTACGGGCATACTCCCTTCTCCCTCCCTTTGCTCTCTCTTCCTTTCAACTCCTTCTCTCTAAAACAATCAATCTAGAGTTCTGATTGGGTCATTAATGATCCGAGTCTGCCAGATTGCGAATGTGGGGAGAATCTGAGTTGTGCAGTCGATCCCCATTCCGCTTTGTCGCTCCTCTTCCCGGTTCTAGTAATCTTCCTAATTGTTCGAGCGTTCGGGATTTCGGGTGAGGATTCACGTAGAGCTTGTTGTCGGGTCCGCAGAGATGGCGTTGCGTCGGATGCGAGGTGGTAGATGAATTTGATTGTGTATGTTCAACCACAGGGATTTCCGGTTTGTGTTCGTTTTCCGTATATGTTTGTGTGCTCCTCTGATTGTGATATTCTGGTTGATTTGTTTCGCATTTTTGATCTGTCAAAACCCCGTGGAAAGTTTATTTCGAATTGTCACTTTGTTATGAAAGATTTTGCATTAACTCTAGAGAATTGTGGTGTTGTTTTGGTTTTGATTCGACATTGTTTTCTGCAGTTTTTACAGTGTGCGGACGTAGCTTCGGACGCCTTTATTTTGCTGTGTTGTGTGTGTTGTCTGGACTTCCGAATAACTAGTAAATTGTAAGCTTACATTTTGTGAAATTCACTCACACCTCAAGTATATTTGGTGAAATTTCTCATTTATATTTCAATAACAAAATGGACACAAAATTATGTAAATTGAAATAAATTTTAATAAATTTTAGTAGCATTTTAGGATCTGAAAATGTATTCCATATAAATACAGATTCAAAAGTTTTAAACAAAGATTTGTCTTTTATAAAGATATATCCAATTAAAAAACGGAAATTTCACGAAATATCACTGAGTTTTTGCTTAATTCATGGTATAGCATTGTGTTTTTAAAATTACATAAGATAACAATGAGTTTTTACTTATTTCACCAGATAACACTGTCTCATATTCCGTTAAAAACCGTTAATATTCTTGAAAAATTACTAAACTATCCTTGTTATTAATTAACTGTCTGTCAATGATTTGTCATATTGATAAAATCCATAAGATACCACTTTCATTTAACTAATTTCAGGGGTACTTTAGTCTTTTTTCACAGATATTAATGAAGCAATTAACAAAATATGAGACAAAATTTTATACGCTGAAATAAATAAAAACTTAGCATTATCCTATGTAATTTTAGAAACACAATAGTATATCGTAAATTCAGCAAAAACCTCAAATAGTATTTGGTGAAACTCTCCTAAAAAAGTTTGTTCAACCGATGTGTTTAAAAGAAAAGAATGTAAAGAAAATTTAGACTAATATCAACAATAGAATGAATATTAGGTGTGCTTTATGTGATAAGAGAGTGACCAAGCCCGCACGGGCATAGTGCAGTTGGATACTCGGGGTTGCTGAAAGCTTGCACTAGTGCAGAAAATGTTTTTAACCACGGTTATTTTGCCTAAAAACCACGGTTAGAAACCGTGGTATATACTCGCGTCGCAAATAAAAAATATCTATAAACCACGGTTTAAAACCGTCGTTTAAAGTAAGACTATAAACGACGGTTTGTTATGACCGTCGTTTAAAGACCGTTTATGTCGCGGTGTCAACGATCTTATACGACGGTTGCGTAAAAACCGTGATATATAGTTCCTCTTATACGACGGTTTCTTAAAGAACCGTGGTTTATAATCTCGATCCATTGAGTTTTAAACCACGGTTTTTACTTAATCATGGTTTTTTTTTATTTTTTTGATTTTTTTGTTTTTTCAGCCTCTACCATGTGTTTTCCAACACAACCCAATATATAATCACATATACAACCTGTACAGGGCATCCAACTGGTATTTCCCATTGGTAACCAACCACACTATATATATTGACTATAAAACAAGTTGCCAATTTGAATTGCAACATAAAAAACGAATTGCAAACAAACCATTTCAAACTTTCAAAAATAAGAGAGTTGAACTATACAAACTTTGAGAGTCTACGTTGCTTCAGCACAAACAAAAGTGTAAGTCTAGCTAGACTAGGATAAGATCTAAGAAACACTCAAGTAATTTTTACACCAAAACTGTGATAAATGATCTCTTACAAAGTCCAGATCCGCTTTGGAATACGTGCCCCGTGCTTTTGTGAAAAAAAATGATCTGTCCATAAAAAGAAACTGATCATCATTAGTACTCACAATTTTATTTAATGCAATAACTTTAACTACAACTTTGATTGGTATCGATTACCTTGTCATCATCATCAAGTGTGTCAATATTTTGAACAATCTCATACATGTACCGCATCACATAATAGCCACAGCTTCGGGAATCAGGATGTTTAGGACACTGTCATCACACCATCCATGGATTACCAACTTTAGACAGATCAAGAAATTAAACGTTTACTTTAATACAAACATGGTTAAATTAAATGATTACTTACACGTATGTATTGGAAGTTCAAGATGGTGAATGGTTTACTCATATCACTTACACATATAGCATTTTAAAATGAAGCCATTTATTGCCAATAATCTAAGACAAGCTTAAAATAAATGCAAAATGCATTAAAAAATTTAAATACTCACTCCTTTAAAAATTTATCTATAGCGATCTGTCAAAGGTCATCAGCGCCTAACGGGTCTAGTATCAACAAGCATGAGGTGTCGATACACAACACCATCAACATCCAATGATTGCTACCACAGGTAAAACAAAGAATATGTTGTAGAACAATATTTAATTATCATATAAATGTAATTAGGAAGCAAAAAATTCCAGTTATTGTGTACTTACATCTGATGATATAGGATCATCAAATATTTGCTTCGTCTTCGCACCGCAGCACAAAAGCCCTGCCTCATGTGCTGTGCACATCCTTCATCCAATGCGGCCTGACTTGCTGACATCAATTGCGGATACAAGAAAGTGATGGCAGATAATCTCTTGTTCGATGCCAGTCTAGTAGTCAAACACCTAAACAACATTTTTTTCAAAAGATATGTTAAATAGCTTAAAAAAATGAAAGAGAATTTAATAACTTAAAAGATACTTACACACAATAAGCCTGAATCACAGAGATGTTAAGCAGGTCTCCCATAAAAAATTCTCTTAGATCGCTTACACAAAATTCCTTTGAAGAAAACGCATAAATTTGTAATAGTTTTTCTAACATCAGCTGGAAGGATCCCACGGATTGCAACCAGAAGTAAGTGCTGCATCAGCACATGATAGTCGTGAGACTTCATCCCTACCAATTTTTAAGATCATACATTGATACCAAACTTGATATGTTCGATGAGTAACCAGATGGCACTTTAATATGACGAAGAGAACTACAAAAGCTTATTTTCTCTCCTTTGGATAATGTATGACAAGCGGGAGGCAAGAATGTTCGTTTCCCTCTTTGTTGTGGCGCAAGTTGAAATACCCCGAACTTAATTAGGGTGATTAAATTACTCTAATACGATATTGAGGGCCTATTAGTGCCTAATGAATTTTGGTAAAAAGAATAAATCCAAAAGAAACAAGAAAAACGCTTAAAAAGCTAAAAACGCTAGCGTTGAGTGACCCTAGGAGAAATACTACTCGGAAAGGGTATTGGATGGATTTTAAAGGCTTAATAATGCCTAAATAATATATGGGAATAATTCCCGAAGAAAACAGATCCATAAAACGAATTAAAAAAGCTAATAAAGCTTTAGTGCATGTTTTTCAAGAAAACCCAAAAAACGTGACTTTGAGTGGTCAAATGAACCCGTAAAAATTATAGTTCATCAAATAACTATAAATAAACATAAATGGAAGCTTAAGAGCCATTAAAATTAAAGAAACGAGAAAATTCCGGAAAACAGGCTCGGTTAGTGAATAGTGCTAAAACCGGGTAAATTAACGAGTGTTTTCTGTAAAAAAATGAAAAACGCTCCAGCATGTGTTACTGTATGGGGCTGGTTTTAATATATTAATTAGCCCCTCTCACACTCTCACCTAGCTAGTAAAGAAAAGAAAGAAAGAAAAGAAAAAGGAAAAAGTTACATAAAGTAATTTTTTTTCTCTCTCTCCCCTCATTTCTTTTCCCCCACGTACTGCCTCCTCCCTTCCTCATCTCTCTGCCGATTTTCTTCTTCCTCCTCACCCCTTCAATGGCGATTTGCAGCCCCTCTCCCAACTCTCCATTCTCTTCCTTGTACAAGATTCATTTAAGCTCCAAATCCAAAAATAATTGCATATTTGAACTCCCCTCACCAAGCTCTTCCATTCCCTCTTTTCAAAATTCGAAAATGATGAACTTCATGTCCATGGGTATATCCCATTTGAAGAGAAAACAACATATCCTTGAAGCTCTGAGTCTCCTCTTTCTCCTAAGGTAAAAATTTCCATCAAAAATCTTATTTTTCTCCACTTCCTAGGCTGGCCGATTTTTCCCCTCTTTGATGCCTTGTTTTCTTCTAGTTTTGGAGCTTTGTTTCAACACTCCAATGGTGGTGGAACCCCCTTCTTGATTCAAGGGTGAAAACCCCTCCTAAAACTCCAAAGGTAAACCCTAGAATTTTGTGCTTTAAGCCCCCTTCATTGGATTAGTGTATTTCCAAGGGTTTAGGATTTTAATTATGTTGAATTTTGTGTTTCTTGGGTGTCGGGATGGAGTTGGGCAACTCCATTGCCCACTTGACCGAAATGGAGAAAAGGGAGAGAAAGGAGAATTGAAAAGAAACTTGGGAAACTTAAGGTAAGAGTTCTACCTTAATGTATTTTGATTGTTTTAGAATTTTGGGGAATGGGTAATTAAAGGAATGAAACCCAAAAACTTGTGCTTGTAATGTGTTTGGTCGATATTTGAGAGAATTGTGAACTTGTGTTGATTTAAGGGCCTAAGTGCCATTGCATTTAAGATTTGGAGCTATATTGTTAAATTGGTGAATTTTGGTTGAGCTTATGTGCTGGTAGGACCCTTTAAGGGTGTGGCTAGATTAGGAATGAAAAAGGATGAGAATTGGTGAAATTGGATATGTTAGGTTTATGGGAAGGTTATGGCAAAATTTTGGTAGAAAATAAGTGTTTTAAGGTGACTTGGTAAATTGGAGAACTTAGGAGTTCAGTTGGGTTGTTTAGAGTTGAGTAATAACCTTGAATGGTATTTGGATAATGAGTTTGACAGAGGTAAAAATCTGTAGCAAATAACATGTGAGCAACTTAGAAATTCAAGAAAATGAGTTAGTGCGCAAGACTTAGGAAGATGAGAGTTGGACTTGGGAGTAGGAAATGCATTTGTTTAGGAATGAATTGGAATGGTCAAATGGAGTTAGAGCAAAGTGCAAAGTGCTAAGGCAAGCTAGAAAATGCACAAGTGTGCAAAAACTGTAACAGGAGGATGGAAATGGGTGGAAATTGAGCTAGGATTTGAGTAAGGATTAAACCAATGATTTGAAGAGGTTTAGAGTATGTTTTAGGGTGTTTAAACATGTAGGAAACATGTGGAAAGATTAAGGAATGATTAGAGGTGAATTAGGGGTTGAAAACTGATCAAAAACTGTAAATTTTGACAGTTCCAGGGGTGGTCCGGGTTTGCAAATCGGTACACAAACCCGAACCATAGCAAAAACACGGCAGCAACTCATTTCAGGGGGTGGTCCGGGTTTGTAAACCCGGACACAAACCCGGACCACATGTAAAAATGGCCAAAAACGAATTTCAGTGTCTGGTCTGGGTTTGTAGACCCGGACACAAACCCGGACCACTATAAAAACTCAACAGAAAGTGTTTTTAAGGGTTCTAAGCATGGGGGTTTGAATGGTAATGGTTTTAGGTGATGTTTAGGAGTTGTTTGGTGACTTTTAAAGGTCCTAAGAAGTGTAAACAAGTGTGAGAAGTGATTGAGAAAGTTGTGAGTTTAAGAACACTTAAGTAAACTGAGATTTAATGGGATAACGGGGTTAACTACGGGAGTACTAATTTTACATACCATACTACCTTAGTAATAATAGAATCACTTGATATATGATTAGTGATTCGGAAGTGAGATCCGAGGAACAAGAGGTGACCCGGTAAAAGTAAAACCATGGTGTAAGGTATGATTTCCTCATGCTCTGTATCCTAACTTGGTTACCCCGATTTGTGTGCTTGTTTGATTGTGTGATCACCTAACAAGATAAATGCACGAATCGGATTGTGTGTACTCTCTTGTGTTTGTATGGTATTGCTTGTGGTTGGATCGTTGATTAAACTGAAGTTTGTATAATTCATGTAATATATGTTGTGGATGAATTGCTTGAGTGTGAATGAGCACTGTAGTGCGACTCATAGTTGAGTCTTGTTTGAGTAGTGACTCGTAGAAGAGTCAAGTGCGAAATAATAAATGTGGAAACACACCAAATTATCGAACCAAGAAACGATAACATAAACTACGAACTCACTAGAACGTGAGAGAATTGTACGGGAATTAGTAAACTCCCGATGACGGTAGAGAACCGAATTGACTTAATCCATAAAACTAATTAATGGTGGAATTATTTAAGTAACCTCTAATTAGAGGATTGATGATAGTTCAACTTGAACCTTGAGAGAAATAAAGTATGATAAGGGATCACCAAACCTTAGAAAGGTAGTCGAACCCCAATGAGAGGAATCGACTAAAATGAACAATGCAAAGAACATGAGAGTATTCCATAAGTTGGGTAAAACCCTAATCTTAGAATACTAGACATTGATAATTCCCTAAGCCAATAGATGTTATCGAGAGAGATACCTCTAGGCTGATCCTTGTGATTGTGAAATGACTCCGAGAGGGGAGTTTTGGGAATTTGAGTAGTCCGGTAGAGAACTGGACATTGGTGGACTTGAGGAGCTAATTGCATAGCCCCTTTTGTATTTGAAAGCCCGGTGGTGGGTCTTGTGTATGACCCAGCCCGGAGGTTATGAGTAATGACTTAACATATATCTTGAGTATTGAGTGGCGAACTCGAGTATTGAGTACGTGAGTATTGAGAATGGAGTGGTGACTTGAGAACTTGAGAATTGAGTTGAGCATTGTAGACCTTGTGAGATTGTGAGTAAGAGTACCCAAGAGAGTGGGTAAGACAATGAGCAAATGAGTAAGGCATAGAGAGGTAGAAACCCTCAAGCCTAAGTATATAACAAACTAAACTAACCTCTTGTGTGTGTTAGTGTTTGTGTTGAATGTTGAACTTTGATTGTGAATGTACATATATAATGTATGTTGTATGCATGTTGATTGAAATAAAATGAATCACATGCTCTCGACCAAATAGCTGGCGTACCTTCGCTAGTACGCGGGGTATGCGGAAGTCATATGCAGCAATTTTGCTGAGCCCCTAGGGGCACCGTTTTTATTTTACATGAACATTGAAGCCGAATACCGTTCGAGTGTAGGACGGGCTGCCATGTGAGCATGGGTAGTTGTTTAAGAGGTTGTATTTGGTTTGTGTTGTGTAATTGTAAGACCAACATGTGGTCAATGAGTTGGGAATTGTAGTAGATACTCGGTATAGAATGTAATTGAGGTTGTATTGTATAATGTGGGATTGAAGTTGTATTTGGTTGAGTTTTGATTAAGTAATGGAAAGTATTGTTGTATAGAGTACTCGGTATAATGACCCATCAGACCGATATTGTATTTATACTGTTTGTTTGGTTGGATTTGGCCTTGTTAGTCACGTGGGTGACTAACGGCTTGTATCACCCACCGGTTGCATTTGAATTTCCGCTGCATTGTTGTTGGTAATGGAGACGGGTTAGGAGATAATGGTGTGATTACCGGTAGGGGTGTTACACGAGTTCTTCTCGTATACCCAATTCAACCAGATCTTTTCTACCCTTCAAATGGTCTTTTGTCTTTCCTTTCACGTTTAGTAGTGTCGCAGTTACACTTTCACCAATGTTTTTCTCCACGTGCATAGCATCAATGCAATGTCTCACCTCTAAATGTTGCCAATATTCAAGTTCCCAAAATATTGATTTTTTCTTCCAGATGCTCTTTTCAATGGCTTTAATTGGTGGACCAAAGTTGTTCACAACATTCTTCAACTGATAGTATGTCTCACAGCAGATAGTGGTGGTCGTGCGACTGCATGATCGGTTTTCCATTAAACTCTTTCGTCATCTTACGGTATTTGTGACCTTTCGGGAGGAATTTCCGATGGCCCATGTACACATTTTTTCCACTGTGTTTTAACCGTATGATGCAAGTTCTATCTCCACATATAGGGCACGCTAGTGCTCCTTTAATTGTGTATCCCGAGAGGCTGCCGTATGTAGGGAAATCATTGATTGTACAAAACAACATAGCCCGAAGCGTGAAGTTTTCCATACCGTATGAATCATACACTGTCGCACCTTCATTCCACAACAGTTGTAAATCATCAATAAGTGGTTACAAAAACACATCAATTTTGTTTCCCGGTTGTTTTGGACCCGATATCAACAAGATAGGAGAATATGTCTGGGTTTCATACACAACCATGGCGGCAGATTGTATATTGTCAATAAAACAGACCAAGTACTGTGTATACTGCTCAAAGTTCCATAAGGGTTCATCCCATCAGTGCATAAACCAAGTCTTAAGTTCTTTGGGTCTGTACCAAACTGAGGGTATATTCTGTCAATGTTTCTCCATTGTGGTGAATCGGCTGGATGTCTCAATTTACCATCATCCTTTCTATGGGTAGCATGCCATCGGAGGTTCTCAGCATCTTTCTGAACTGCAAACAAACGTTTGAATCGGGGAATTATCGGTAGATACCATAACACCTTCGCAGGAGAACCCACTTTAGTGCTTATGTGGTTTCTCTCACCCTTTTTTACATAACGTGATTCCCCACATTCAGAGCAATGGTCATGCAACTCATTCTCCTTCCAGTACAACATACACCCATTTGGACAAGCATGTATTTTTTTATGTTCCATACCCATCGGACACATTAACTTCTTTGCTTCATAAGTTGTTGTGGGTATAACATTGTCCTTTGGTAGTACATCCTTCAGCAGTTGTAAAAGAGCTGTAAAAATGACATCACTCCATCGATGCCCCGCCTTCAGATTGAATAGTTTTAGGACAACGCTCAATTTGTTTTGCTTCTGCGTATCACATCCACTGTACAACGGTTCCTTGGATGACTGCATCAGATTTTTGAATGTTTTGGGTTTGTTGGAAAAATGTTATTCAACATCTTCCATCATTGCATTAAGATCCTCCTCATCTGAATCACTAACTAGTGAATCATCTTGAGTATCCCCAAAATCGTGTGAAGCATCCATTTCTGATTGTTCTGCAATGACGTTATCAACACATTCAAACACTTGTACTGAATGTTGACCATGCAGTATTTTTATGGCTTCATAATCTTCTGTAAACCCTCTGCGAATCAGATGATCCTTAATCTTGTCCACACCTCGGTATTTGAAGTCGTTCGTGCACTGATACAAGGACATCGAATATATCCCTTATCCCTTGGTTTAAGATTGTCAACAAGGACTTTGCAAAATTTATTGACCCCTTCTAGGTACTAGATGTCCAATCTGTCACTGTACATCACTGAGTGCTCCATCTCCTTTTTCAACACACACCAGATGTCGTGAACTCGTTCCACTGATCTCCTCTTTTTTTATTTATAGATTTAATAACCTAAACCCTAGTGTTCTTCTAGTGTACATATATATATGAATTGAAACAATTCATTCATATATATATATCTACACTAGGAGAACTGTAGGGTAATGCTGCCGAAATTATCACTGAACTACTGTATATTATTAACTCATTCACAACCTAGATGGTGAGATCAAAGGTCATTGGACAGTCCCAACAGGGACTATCTAAGACATACCTCTATCAGGTAAATTTCAGACAAGTAATTCTATGTTTGAATTGATTTTCCATTGTTTAATAGAAAAATAAAAATAAATGGAAACGTTTTAAATACCAACCTGATGAGTACTGGATGGTCAGCGCGAACAGACAACACAGAAGAAGGAGAAGTAGGCAAATGCTCTTGCGCGTAGTATATAACACCTATTCAATGAAATTAGAATAAAGTTAAATTCTGGAAAAAATTTGGCATGACCTTTACGTATTTTTAGGTACTCCACACTTTTTTATATGCAAATCCAAACACAATAACAGCATTCTCAGCAAAACACACACAATAGGCATCATCAGAATGGGAAGTATGCATATTATATTTATGTCAAGCAGCAGCAGTTTAGAGTAGTAGATCACTCAAATTAATAATCATACCACTAAAATATAGAACTTCCAGAATCATAATCAGAATTACAAATCAATTTATATATTTGATATTAAATCTTTCGTTATTTTCCAATAATAAACAATGCGCTACTTTACATAATTAAATTCGAGTATTATACCAGTTCGATCTGTTTGCTCCCCTCGCGTCTTCAGTCTGATTCTGGTCGAGCTCGAATCAACCTGCAAATCGCTGGTTCAAAAAAATAGTTAGCGCAATAAGGAGGTAATAGAATTGAGGTTGTGACTTAACCACTCAAATAAGGTAGTTTTTATTCTTCTCATCTCTTCTCTTCAAGATGTTAGTTCGCAAGAAAAAGGAAATTAATTGCTAGCACTATGCCAGAATACTAACGTGGGTTCTGATCAGGCAAGCCGGCGACAGAGTTTGACGTGGCAGCAATTAGGGCGACAACCGGTCTCGTCAGAAATTCAAGACTGCGACTTCAATCAAGAAATGATAAGTTCATCTTAAAAGTTATAAACACAATCAAATATGGTATTGTGCTTATTTCTGTTTCAAATTTAATAGAAGATGTTTTGTTAATTTATATGTATATGACAAAATGAAGTTATAAAACCAACTATCAATGGAATGCTAGACATAATGAAATCATGTGTGAATTCCAAAGTCTAGAAACTAGTCTTCACTTCATCAGCTGAAACCATTGATTTCGAGGAACACATTAAACCAGTCTACAACGAAACTAATTGGACTGACGTTGACTTCTGTCGACGTGTCAAAATGACAGGATGGGTACGTACATACTTACACACTAAATTCCAAAATATTACTAATATTACTCATTTAACTAAAATATGATATACTCATTTTAACACTCGTTGTTCCGACCCATTTTTTTTGTTTGCCAATAATCTCTGAGTTCTTTAAACTTCTAAAGCTTTACCTTCTACAATTATCCAACCCTAAATCTATCATAATACTAAGCATTAACTACTAATCATACGTTAACATACATTATTTATACAATTAAAATGTAAAAATCTCAATCAGTTTACATGAACAAAGCATGCAAATTTATAAATGCTTAAAATCTAGGTTTACTAATTACATGGCCGGAGGAAGACGGGGCGACGGAGGAAGACAGGAGCGGTGGGCGTGTGCGGGGCGGCGGAGGAAGACGGGGCGCCATCGCGGTGTCGTCGATGGTGGCGCGCTCAACTATGGCGAATTCGTTGCTACAGGGTGGCGGCACGTACGAACGAAAGGCAGGCTTGCAGACGACAAAGGAAGGGGCGGCCGGAGGAAGACGGTGCGGTGAGACGACGGGGGTGATGGCGGAGGAAGGGGCGGCGTTGAAGTGATTTCGAAATCGCCAGGAAATAGAGCGATGAGGGAGACGACGGGAGCGAGGAGGAAGAAAAAGAAGAAGAACTCGGGTTTTTTTTTAAATCGTTTTAAATGACGGTCCACGTAACAACCGTCATTTAAAATGGTATGGTGAGCAGTTTTAAACGACGGTTCTCTGCCTAACCTTCATTTAAAATCGTAGGGTGAGCAACATAAACAAAGTTTCATGAATAACCGTGGTTTATTTCATCACCGGCAAAACTGTAAACGACGGTTTCGTCAAAACCGTCATTTATTATTGATTAAAAACCACGGTTTATAGCAAACCGGGGTATAAAGTCTCTCAGGTTACGTCTTAAATGACGGTTTGAGTAGAAACCGTGGTATATAATCTTTAAACCACGGTTACAAGTAAAACTGTGGTTTAAAGGGCGCCACATAAAATCTTTTTTCTACTAGTGTTGCCAAGATGCATTGCTCCCGTGTTCGAATCCTGCTCAATGCATTTTAGTGGAATTATTCTTGCTCAACGCACATTGGTCCGGGGGAACCCAATGGGTGGCAGTTGGTTTGATCCCCCAATGAACGGCAGTGGCATAGGTCGCTGTGCAACCGTGATTTACCCCTCCACATAGCCTGAGCAAGGTCGAAATCTTTAGTTTTGAGGATAGTATTAAGGGATTTTAGAAGGTATCTATTGAATACCCTATTTTTGACGCAGTGATCTAACGGCGTGTCTTGGCTACACCCCACTGTAGCCAAATTGGCTACATTCAGCCGCAGGCGCCTGTTTTTTTTTAATCACAAAATTTTTAAATTGTTGTAACTTTTAATATATAAGTCCAAAATGAAAAAAAATTATATCATTGTTCACCTAAATTCAAGCTCTTCAAAACAAGACCAGTCATGGATATATTTTGACCACTTTATAAAAAATTATTTTTACATATATAGTGCACATAAGGTAAAAGAAAACTTGTACAAATGGTCATACAAACCTGTACAAATATTCACTAAAATATGTACATCCTCACGTAAAAACATGTACATCCTCGCATTAAAAACATATAGATAGTCATATAAACCAATACAAATCATTAAATATATACATCCTTAGATTAAAACTTGTACATATAAGGAAGAACACTTGTACAGACGGTCATACAAACATGTACAAATGGCCATACAAACATGTACACATGTTCATTAAAGAACATGTACATTCTCACATTTGAACATATACATCGTCATATTAAAACATGTACATTCTCACATTAAAATATGTACATACATCCTCACATTAAAATATCATCGTATATATGTAAAAATAATTTTTTTTAAAAGTTGTCCAAACATATCCATGATTGGTCTTGTTTTGAAGAGCTTGAATTTAGGTGAACAATGAGATAATTTTTTTTTCATTGTGGACTTATATATTAAAAGTTATAACAATTTAAAGTTTTTATAATAAAGGAAAAAAAATTCAAAAAAACAAATGCAAATACATTCACGTCCGTTCCTTTCATTTCTTTTTTTTTCTATTTTTATCCCTCCCATATCTCTTTCTAAATACAAAATTTATCCTTATATTTTCCTCCCACTTTTTTTAAATTACAAATTTATCTAGGATGTAGCTATCATAACTACATGCAGCTGTAGCTAAGAATTTGGGGTGATCTAATATCTAATAGTCCTATTAATTAATAAGAAAACAAAATTCTGATCTTGCGAATAATCGGCTGACAAAAATAGAAAAAAAAACATATTAACATTTTTGTCAATTACCTTCTTCCCTCTACGCACGTGTTCTAATTTTAGATGTCATTGGCAAAGCAGCATCCTAATTCAAATCGATCTCCTTCTCCCTTTCCCCTATTCTAATGGATCGTCAAACCTCTCATTTCCAAGTTCTTTCCCGCAAACCCAAACTTTGATTGTCCTACTACGTGACTAATAACAGTGCGTCTCTCTTCTCTGCTTCGTTCTCTTGCTCCTCACATTAACCATTATTGTCCTCCTGTCTAGTGACGACACAATCAATTTTCAATCTCTAAACTTCTTCTTCTTATCGGGGCCACAACAGCAACAAACCAGTACAGCTTGTTGATTGTGATTACTTAGATGGCAAGTGGACGTGGGAGGAAGGTAATAATGATCACCCAACGGATGAAACGTATTATACAGAACAATGCCGGTTTTTAGATCCTGGTTTTCGATGTCATGAGAATGAACGAGAAGATCAAAGCTTTAGGAAATGGCAATGGCGACCACATGGTTGCGATCTTCCAAGGTTGGACACACACGTGAACAACTGCTAAGTATGGAGGATAGATAGGTCACAAGTTGCATGAACATTTTGTTGATCAAGATAAGATGTAATCTCAGGTTTAATGCAAGCACTGCATTAGAAAGAACCAGAAATGGGAGAATAGTATTCGCGGGGGATTCAATTGGCCGAAACCAATGGGAATCTCTACTCTGCATGTTGGCTAGTGGGGTTACAAATCAATCAACCATATACGAGGAACACGGAAGTCCTATAACTAAACACAAAGGATATTTGTCCTTCAGAATCACTGAGCATAACCTCACTGTCGAGTATTACCGCGTCCCACTTCTATCTCCCGTAGCTCGACCTCCACCAGGCTCTTCTGAACAAGTTAAAGGTGTCATTAAGGTTGATCAACTACACTGGTTTTCTCAAAAATGGGTCGGAGCGGATGTTCTGGTCTTTAATACCGGTCATTGGTGGAACACAACAAAACTACCAAGGCGTACGTAAAGATCATTTCTCAATTAGAATGTGAGGATTGAGTAACGAGTATAAGCCCATTAGTAATAGGCCCAATGTAAAGCCTGTCTATTGTGTCTGTTATACCGTAAACCAGTCCAGTGCGTTTGTATATATATAGTCTCTTATACAAACCCTTGTACACACAATCAATACGATGAATACAATCGCAGTATATTCATGGTTACATTTATCTCCCTAACATGGTATCAGAGCTACATCTGGGAATTTTCATCTCTTCTTCTACCTAGATCTTCCGATCTCATTATCGTCCATGGAAGGAGAGATCATCACTCCAGCATCTGGAGATCCTCCACCGAACAACAATGCTCAAACCGGCAATGCTCAACCTACAATCACAATAGTTACCACACAAAGCAATCAATCGCTTCTTTCAGCAGCAGCAAATTTGGTTAAACTCACACAAACCAATTTTAGACTCTGGAAAGGTATGCTTCTACCTTTTCTTAGAGGCAATGATCTGTACAAGTTTCTGGATAGATCTTACACTTGTCCTCCAGCCGTCCTTAATGGTGCTCATAATCCTGAGTTTTCAAAATGGAAACAACAAGATCAGCTTATCATGTCTATACTCCTCATCTCGCTTTCTGAAACAATTGCTACACAAGTTATAGATCTGGAAAATTCTGCTCAGATCTGGGAGGAATTACATACCTCTTTTGCTGCTCAAACTGAGGCACACCGAGGTCAGTTACACCTCCAGATTGCTACTCTTTCTAAAAAGCCAGGTGAGAATATTACATCTTATTATAATCGGGCCAAAGATCTTGCTGCCTCTTTAGCCATTACTGGTCATAAAGTTACAAATAGTGAGTTTCAGTCATACATTCTACGTGGCCTACCCAAGGATTATGACTCAATTACCACTAATATAATTGCCAGACCTGATGCTTGTACTCCTCAGCAAGTTTATAACTACTTACTCATGTATGAGGATGTCCTAGCACAGTCGCAGTCTAAGGTGACAGAAACTGTTTGTTTAAATGCCACTGAGGCTAATTTTACCACTAATCAGAACAGATCTGGTAATTATCGTGGCAGAGGTAGAGGCAATTCTAATAACAGGGGCAGAGGCAGATCTGGTAGTTCTGGTAGCTCTAATGGATCTACTGGTAGAGGAAGAGGAGGATCAACCTATTTTAGTGGACAACCGGACAACCGTCCAACTTGTCAAATCTGTCAGAAGAAAGGACACTCGGCTGCTGTTTGTTACCATAGGTTTAATCAAACCTATCAGCAGTCATATACTCCTATTGGATCTGGTTCTTTTGCTGCCAATGCTACAGGTTCTGTGCCTAATTCGGAGTGGTTGCCAGATACAACAGCCACTCATCATTTCACAGGAGATATGGCCCGTTTAAATATTGGCAATTCTGATTTTGTTGGTCATGATACAGTTCAGTTGGGGGATGGATCAGCTCTTCCCATTGCTCACCAAGGCTGAGGTTCCCTATCTTATCTCTCTCATAAATTCCTTCTTGATCCTATCTATCATTCCCCCAATCTCAACAAAAATTTACTTTCGGTAAGTCAGTTCTACAGAGACAACAATACTTACTTCGAATTTTTTGCTGATCACTTTATCATGAAGGATCTCACTACTCAAACACCTATACTTCAAGGCAAGGTTAAAAATGGGGTTTATGTTCTACCTCATTCTCCTCAGGCTGAAGTTCACTCCACCACCTTCCTTCCAGGCATTAAAGCTAGCTCCACAGTATGGCACTATCGGTTGGGACACCCTTCTCAGCTAATCACCAATAAAGTCCTTAGAGACTATAGTTTACCTACTTTGCACTCTAAGTTTTCAGACTTTTGTGATGCTTGTTGTAAGGCTAAACATCATGCCCTACCCCATTTTCTGAGAGACTCTGTCTCCTCTTAGTGTTTTGATTTAATATACTTGGATGTTTGGGGGCCAGCTTATATCCCTTCCATAGATGGTTTCAAATATTTCTTATGGTTGTGGATGATTACTCTAAGTATATTTGGGTTTTTCCTATGCATGCCAAATCAGATGTCTACTCTCTGTTTGAGTTATTTCTGAAATTTGTGCAAACTCAGTTTAATGGTGTTGTGAAAAGTATTCAAACTGATGGTGGTGGTGAGTGTGCTGCTCTCAAACCCCTCACTCAGTCTCATGGTATATTACATCGATTATCTTGCCCATATTCTCATCAGCAGAATGGTGCTGTTGAGATATGAAACAGGTACATTCTGGACAAAACTTTGGCTCTCTTGGCTCATTCTAGTCTACCCTTCAAATTCTGACCTATGTTGTTCTCACAGCTACTTACCTTGCCAATCGCACCCCCACAAAACTTCTCTCCTACAAGACTCCCTTTGAACTTCTTTTTGGATCCCCTCCTGATTATTCTGTTCTAAGAGTCTTTGGGTGTGCTTGCTGGCCCAATCTAAGACCTCTTAACAGGAACAAACTTGCCTTTCGATCCACTCAATGCATTTTCTTGGGATACTCTCCTAGACACTCTGGTTATGTTTGCTACTGTCCCACCACTCAGAAAACCTATATCAACAGAGATGTGATCTTCAATGAAACATCCTTTCCTATGGCCCCAACTACTTCCTCTCAACCCCCACTGCTTCCCACACCCTCTTCCACTCTTGTTCCTCTCATTATTCCTAACACCAATTGCTCACCACAGTTTCCTACTCAACCTCACTTTCAACCAGCTCCTCACTCTCCTTCTACTCCATCTTCTTCCTCAGATGCCAATACCTCACCACCAGATGCCAATACCTCACCACCAGATGCAATTAATCCCTCCTCCTCACCAACACCATTTACCAACCCTCCTTCCCCTTCTGTTCCTGTGTCTCTCCCTACTCATCCTATGACCACTAGGGCCAGGAACAACATTCATCAGCCAAAGCTTCGAACAGATGGCACCATCCCCTGGTGCAATAACACTACAGCTCCTGTTTCTACAACTATACCCTCTGAGCCAACTTTTACCCAAGCCATAAAATTTGTTGAATGGAGGGAGGCTATTCAAAGGGAATATGATGCTCTTATTGCTACTAAAACGTGGGATCTTGTTCCTTACACTCCTGGGATTAATGTTCTAGGAGTAAAATGGATTCTGAAAACAAAACTCATAGCAGATGGTTCTATGGAAAGGAGGAAAGCTCGTCTGGTTGCCTAGAGCTTCAATCAAACAGAAGGGGTGGACTATTTTGATACTTACAGTCCAGTTGTTAAGATTACTACCATTAGGACAGTTCTATCCATTGCTGTTTCTTCTCAATGGCCTATTCAACAGCTGGATATTCAAAATGCCTTCCTGAATGGGGATATTACAGAGGATGTGTTTGTGAAACAACCCCCTGGGTTTGTTAACTCTCAGTTCCCTCATCATGTGTGTAAACTCAGGAAAGCACTCTATGGACTTAAACAGTCCCCCCGGGCCTGGTTTTCTACCTTAAGTTCATATCTCCTTGAACTAGGGTTTATGGCATCTAAGACAGATTCTTCTCTGTTTATTTTTAAGCAGGGATCAGATATTGTCTACATATTAATCTATGTTGATGACATCTTAATTACTGGTTCTTCCAGTTCCCTTCTCTCTCGTCTCAAACAGGCTCTGTTCAAGCGGTTCCCAGTTAAGGATCTTGGAGATCTAAATTATTTTTTGGGAATTATGGTTCATCGCTCACCCGCTGGCCTATTACTCACTCAGGAGAAATACATTACAGACATCATCCACAAAAACAACATGCAACACTCTAAGCCTATTTCTACTCCCATGAATCCTACGATTTGTCTCGACAATACAGATTCACCCCCCTTCTCTGATGTTACCAAATATAGAAGCACAGTGGGTTCTCTACAGTACTTAGCCATTACTCGACCCGATATACAGTTTGCTGTTAATCGGGTATGCCAATATATGCATAAACCACAGGAGATACATTGGACTGCTGTAAAACGAATTTTGCGATACCTGAATAATTCGAAGAGGTTGGGTACCTTCTTCTCTGCTTCTCCTCGCGGGGATCTTTCTGTTTTTGTTGATTCCGACTGGGTCGGCTCTGTGGTCGATCGCAGATCAACAACTGGATTTTGTGTGTTCCTCGGCGCACATCTCATCTCCTGGAGTTCGAAAAAGCAGCAGTTAGTAGCTAAACGTCCACCGAAGCAGAGTTTCGAGCCCTAGCTACAGCAACCATTGAAGTTACCTGGTTCCTTCATCTTCTCCGCGAGTTAGGGTTTTCTCTGCGCAATCCTCCTCTCGCCTTCTGTGACAACATCGGGGCAACGTTTCTAGCGAAAAATCCAATCTTTCACAGTAGAATGAAACATGTTGAAGTGGATTTCCAATTTGTTCGCCAGAAGGTCCAACAAGGCTGCTTGCGTGTCTCCCATATCTCCACGAAGGATCAATTAGCCGATATTCTTACCAAAGCCTTGCCCAGTTCCACATTTGACTCAATTCGGTCCAGACTTCCCCTTCGTCTCAGTTTGGACCGCAGGAGGATATAAGCCCATTAGTAATAGGCCCAATGTAAAGCCTGTCTATTGTGTCTGTTATACCGTAAACCAGTCCAGTGTGTTTGTATATATATAGTCTCTTATACAAACCCTTGTACACACAATCAATACGATGAATACAATCGCAGTATATTCATGGTTACATTTATCTCCCTAACAACGAGTAGGCTTGTTAAGATTGACATGAACTCACATTTCTGCAATTGAACAGGGGTCTCTACTTCCAAGAAGGTGGGTCGATCAATATGACAATGGATTACATGGAAGCATTTCAAAGATCCCTGGAGACACTGAAATCGTGGGCAGTACAGAACTTAGATGCAAGAAGAAGTCACATATTCATTCGCAGCTTCTCGCCAATTCACTATCATGCACATAAAACTACTTACTTAGCACAGATACAACCGCAGACTGAATATATGACATTTATCTTAACTTATCATGCATAATGGGTCATGGCAAGAGGGAACCTGCAAAGCCAACACTGGACCAGAAAATGACTTCACAAACTTAAAAGAATCCAAGTCGTCATCATCCCTGAACAATGAGTTCATTGCGGAGACTATCAAGAAAATGAGGGACGCAAATATGAAGGCCAAGTATTTGAATATTACATATCTTTCATCCTTTAGGAAAGACGGGCACCCGTCTGTTCATCGGGAGCCTGGTACTCCCACACCCATTATAGAAGATTGTAGTCACTGGTGTCTCCCTGGGATTCCTGATTTATGGAACCAGCTTCTGTATGCTTATTTGTTATCAGATGAATTTAGTACCTGATTGCAACAGAATTGCAACAATAAATTAATAACAATAATTAGCTTGAAAAAAAAAAATTGTTGCTGTGGTTTTTAGTTAGGTACTTAATACAAAATTGCTCCAGTACGCTATTTTTAGTAACAATTTAGTAACAAAGCATAAGAATTTGGCAACTAATATTTTCATTGTGATTTATCAACAAAGAAATTTTGTTACCACTTAGCAACAACTTAAAAATAGAATAACGTAGCCACATGTATTCATAATGGAATGTAAACGTAATCGAAAGAGAAGAAGAAGAAAGATTAGAGCGCAAGGCAGAGAAGGGAGGAAAGGGATGATTTTATTTCATTGTGTTCTAAGCTTTCTTTCTTTTACAGAGGAGATGAGATGTTTAGAAGAGGAGATGTGTGTATTGAAGCCTAACCCACGTAGTGTATATATATACAAGTAAACTACCAAAATTGTGTTAATCTAATTCAAACTAATTCAAACCAATTCAAACTTCCTATTTCAGAATTGGCAATACAAATCGTTTCATTAACTAATGGACTAATGGTTATTTCCATATGGGTGACTTATTACTCCAACACCCCCCCGCAAGCCGATGGTGATCCTGATCAACGAGGCTTGAAATGTTGGTGTTGGATATACCCATGCGGTCAAGTTGTGCTTTGTAAGATATTCCGGGTAGAGCTTTTGTCATCATGTCAGCCAACTGTGTTGATGTGGGGGTGTACACAACATCAACGAGTCCTTCTTGAATTTTATCACGGACGAAATGACAATCAATTTCTATATGCTTGGTTCGCTCATGAAAGACTGGGTTACGAGCTATGTAAATGGCAGACTGGTTGTCACACTTGACAGGTATGGGATGTACATTGGAAACATCAAATTCATGTAGTAGTCTGCTTAGCCATGTGAGCTCTGCTGTCACACGTCGCAAAGAACGATACTCAGCCTCTGCACTAGAAAGAGAGACTGTTCCTTGCTTTTTAGTCTTCCAAGAGATTGGACTGGTACCAAGGAAGATATAATAGCCAGAGACAGACTTTCGAGTGTTTGGACATGCTGCCCAGTCTGAATCACAGTAGGCTACAAGATCCAATTGAGGTGCCGTAGATTTATTGAGAACAATACCGTATGTCATTGTTCCCTTAACATAGCACAAGGCATGGATGGCGGCGTCCATGTGCACATCGCAAGGGTTCTGCATAAACTGGCTTAAAGTTTGGACAGTGTAACTAAGATCTGGTCGTGTGTTGGAGAGATAGTTTAATTTTCCCACTAATCTCCTATAAGGAGTGGGATCATCTAGCGGTGTGCCTTCTGAGCGTAGGAGTTGTGAGCCCACCGCCATAGGCCCAACTGTTGCCCTTTTATTATCACACCCGTATTCCTTGACCAGATCCATGCAGAACTTTCGTTGAGACAGGACTACGCCTCGGGGCGTGGGAATAAATTCTATCCCAAGGAAATAGTGCAAGGTCCCCAAGTCCTTGATTTTGAAATTGTCATCAAGAGCTTGTTTGATGTTGTCAAGATCCTCTTGATGATTTCCAATTAATAACATGTCATCAACATAGACTGCCACATATACACGACGGATGCCGTTCTTCCTAAGAAACAAAGAATAATCGTTCTTGGATTGTTGAAATCCAAGGGTTTTGAGGAAGTAGGCTAATTTGGAGAACCATTGCCTGGAAGCTTGCTTCAATCCGTATAGAGATTTCTTTAGAAGACAAGCTTTGTTACGTCCTGTGACATCTAGCCCGTGTGGGATTTTCATGTAAACTTCCTCGTCAAGATCCCCGTGCAAGAAGGCATTATTAACGTCTAGTTGATTGATGATCCACCCCTTGTGGAGAGCGACCGTGATAAGGGCACGTATGGTTGTCATTTTTACAACCGGAGAAAAAGTTTCATGATAATCAAAGCCATGTCGCTGGGTGAACCCTTTTGCAACTAAACGTGCCTTGTATCGTTCCAACGTGCCATCGGACTTCAGTTTTACTTTGTACACCCATTTACAACTAACCATTTTCTTACCCTTGGGTAAGTCAACGATTGTCCAAGTGTGGTTTTCCTCTAAAGCTCGTAGCTCACTTTGCATGGCTTGCTGCCAGTGCACGTGCTTGACGGCCTCATGATAAGATTGGGGTTCTTCCAATTGTTCAATATTGGTGGACACAGCAAGAGCAAGGGATGAACTAGGTCGTGTGTCCGTGAGGCTCTCACATTGTATTAAAGAATTCATCCCTTTATTCTGCCTATAAACTCGTTCGTCGAGCACATCTTGAAAGGCTGTGTTACATATATAGTCGTTAAGATAATCAGGCCTACGAGTCTCTCTTTGTGATCGACGAAGCCCGTCATCATTGGTTTGATCATGTTCTGGAATATAGGTGTGTTCCAGGACTGTTTCGTGTGCAAGAGGGGGAGAAGAGGGGGTATTGTCATTTGTCACGGAGTGGACCACACCATGGGGTTCATCGACATTCGTTGTAAAGTGAACCACTCCACGAGGGTCATCGTCAGAGACCCAAGATGGTGGTATGCTAGGTTGTTCCCCTGAACAAGTTACATATTCTCCCACTCCATTAGCAAAAGGAAAAACATCTATATGGAATTTAACATCTCGACACACGTCAATTTTCTTTGTTACCAAACTCAAGACTTTGTGCCCTTTCTTGCGGGGTTCCTCTCCCAGATATACACAAGCTTCGGCCCGGGGATTGAATTTGCCTCCTTTTCTCCAACTATGGTCTTGTAACACAGACATCCAAAAGGTTTAATGTCATCATATGTCGGTTGTGTTTCATAAAACCGCTCATATGGTGTTTTTCCCAACAGGGCCTTAGTAGGTAATCTGTTAATTAGATAAACCGCATGAAGAATACATTCACCCCAATATTCTGTGGGAACCTGAGACTGAAAAAATACCGCTCTAGCCGTTTCAAGTAGGTACTTGTGCTTACGTTCTACAACGGCGTTTTGTTGCGGTGTATGTGCGCAAGTGGTTTGGTGGAGTATTCCATTTTGTGCGAGAAACCTTTTGCCTGAATTAGAGCTTCCTAATTCTTTGGCATTATCACTCCTGAAAATTTTGATTTTCGCATCAAATTGTCTCTCCACCATTCGAACAAAATCCACTATTGCATCCCAAGCATCCCCTTTATGTTTTAGCAATTGGACCCATGTAATCCTTGTATAGTCATCAACTAGACAAAGGAAGTACCTATATCCATTGTATGTGGTTACGTTAAATGGCCCCCATACATCTAAGTGTACCATGTCGAAAGCCTTATTAGTTTTAATCTCGGATTTTCCAAAGGGTAAACGTTGACCTCGTGATTTATAACATATATCGCATGCAATTTTTGGAGAAAAATCAACTTGTTTTATCAACTTCATCTGACGAGTTTAGGATAAGGCACATGTCCCAACCTTACATGTAAATCTTTCGCATTTCTAGTAACAGAATTAGCAAATCCTAAAGTACTACTCATGTCTAGACTTCCTTGACGTCTTTGCTGATGGGAAAACCACTGGTTGATCCGTCCTTGATCCAGAATATAGAGACCATTCTTTTCGAGCCCTACTACTTCACTCTCCCTTGTAGTAGGGTCCTGGATCAGACAAGTTTCCATGCCAAAAGTTAGAAGTTGTTGTTCCTGTTCAACCATTTTCTTCACAGAGATCAAATTGAACATAAAATCTGGAATAAACAATACTTCTTTCAGCCAGAAATGTTTTCCCAATCTTACGTCTCCCACCATAGAGACTTGTTGAGGCCTTCCATCCGGCAGAATTACAGATCTTTTATAAGCCAAATTTTTCCAGTTTTCAAATAACTCCCGGGCACCAGACATATGGTCCGTAGCACCGGTATCGAGTATCCAACTTCCAGTTAAACCTCCAGCATCATACAGATTTACTCATCAGACACAATTTGCTTGCTGTAAACATAAAACGGTTACCTGAAAAATGACAGTAGCCAGAATCTCCTCCTTTTGACTCTTGATCGCTGGCACGGATGATGCTAGCAATCTGTTGTATTTCTTCACGAGTGAATCCCTTCACCGATTTACTACCCTCACTTGGACCTTCTCCACAAGCTAAAGTCGCCACACCCTTTTTCCTGCGTGCCAGCACTTTCTCCCTTCCATGGAGATGAAAGCAGTCATCCGCAATGTGCCCGGTCTTTTGGCAGTAGGTACACTTCTGTCTGGCATAGCATTCCTCAAAAACATGCCCGTTCTTTTTGCAAAAAGTGCAGTTCTTTTTCTTCCTTTCTCCAGTATTTCTTTCGGGTCCCCCTTTTCTGGTTGAATTCGGGCCACCAGTAGCGGTGAAGAAGGAGGCGTCGGACTCCGATTTCTTTTCGTTCTCCATCGTTGATTAAATGAAAACCTGCTCTGATGCCATAATGGAATGTAAACGTAATCGAAAGAGAAGAAGAAGAAAGATTAGAGCGCAAGGCAGAGAAGGGAGGAAAGGGATGATTTTATTTCATTGTGTTCTAAGCTTTCTTTTTTACAGAGGAGATGAGATGTTTAGAAGAGGAGATGTGTGTATTGAAGCCTAACCCACGTAGTGTATATATATACAAGTAAACTACCAAAATTGTGTTAATCTAATTCAAACTAATTCAAACTAATTCAAACCAATTCAAACTTCCTATTTCAGAATTGGCAATACAAATCGTTTCATTAACTAATGGACTAATGGTTATTTCCATATGGGTGACTTATTACTCCAACAATTCATTGTAAAATTAACCATCAACATTGTCCCATTGCTAATTAGCTAATACAAGCTTGAGAATTAACAAAATATATATTTAAATTAATAATTGTACGCATAGTAATTTGAATAAACCAAAAGCATTAAAAAGTGAACGTTTTAGTGTGAATATAAATAAAAACTCAATGTTATCTTGTGTAATTTTAAAAACACAATGGTATTAGTATATTGTGAATTAAGCAAAAACTCGGTGGTATTTGGTGAAATTTCCCCATAATCACTACAACATAAGAGTTCAAATGGGGCAACAAAAGTTGCACTAATAGATCATATTATTGCTCTAATAGAGTAATTAGAGTAAAATTAATCTTGCCCCCAGGTTGCACTAGTTGATTCGCACCAATAATCAATTTGGTGCAACTTTTATTTTGCCCTAATTGACATGAACTACTAGTGCAATAAAAGTTGCACCAATTGATCAACTACAAACAGAGCCAGTTTTACTTGCACTAAATGATCTTACTCTATTAGTGCACGATGGGGAAGTTGCACCAATTGACGCTGCTCTATTAGTGCAACATCAGAATGTTGCCCCAATTGATTAATAGCATAATCCAAGTCGGCGGTTTCTTAAGAAACATCACAAATAGGGCGAATGTTAATAATGCACCATTTGAGGCATACTAATAGTGCATAAACTATATATTGCACTGTTAGATGTTTTAGAAATAGGGCATTGATTCGGTTGCACTAAATAACACCACTCTATTGGTGCAAATAATTATGTTGCCCCATTTGATCTATAGCAAAGCTAGGACAATACGTATTCGGTAAACTGTAAACAACACAAATAGGGCATTTGATAGTGTTGCACTATTTGCATACAACAATTAGAGCGATTTTTAGACATGCACCATTTGAGTACATACATAACATTTGGTGCAAAAAGTAATGCCCTATTTGATCTTTCAGCTTTTAAAAAAAAATTCTGCATTGTTCATAATATTAATAATTTCATTATTTCATCAATAAAAGTCTTAATAAACATAAAAATTACAAAAGATGATTAAAATATTATATATATTATAATTTTCCACAAATTGTGTCATACAACCCACTGAAAGTTTCATCCAAACTACCACTGTTTTACCACAACTACCATTGATCATTACAACTGTTTTACACAACTAACTGTTTTGCACAACTACCTCATTAGATCAAACACTATTCATGTACAAGTGGATAAGATTAACTATCGGAGAAGATCAAACCCACTGGTGTTGATGCAGCTGATGTCCAGAGAAAACCATTAGAATCCATCATGTCTCAGATTTGTTGATGAGTCTTCACTGGAATCAAAAAGGAAGAAAAACCAAAGATGCAAAGGAAGAAACATCTCAAACTCGTCAGAAAACAGTAGAAAGAATCACACTTAAGAGAAGATTCATTCATATCATAAACTACTAGTATATAGGCAAATGCAATTAAGAGAAGTGTAAGTTGCTTATGAAGCAAGCATAAATTTATAGTAATAAAGAAAGAAGAAAGTTTACTTTTTGATAGTAACGTTTTTGTATATTATAGTTTACTTTTTAAAAGATACTATTGATGACTATGTTTTTTGTGCAATAGATACCGGCATGACTAAGAGAAAAAAAAAAAGAGGATTTTCAGCACAGGAGACAAGAAGCATCAGGTGCTTGTTGTTATCAAAATTCACAGAAATGGTCATGTGATTATGTGGTTTGTAAACCGAGCTTGGTAAATGCTGTGTTTGTCATCATGGGCCTTGACCCCTATAGAAAGGTGACATACACCATAAACAAGATACCAACTAACGGGCTCTGTGTTCAATAATATATTATGGTGTAGCATTCATGGCAGCATGTTTCA
This sequence comes from Limonium bicolor, assembly GCA_023374045.1. Taxonomy (NCBI): domain Eukaryota; kingdom Viridiplantae; phylum Streptophyta; class Magnoliopsida; order Caryophyllales; family Plumbaginaceae; genus Limonium; species Limonium bicolor. The sequence goes on along the minus strand of CM041777.1, from coordinate 76,745,270 downwards.
ACATCAGATGGTGCTTGACCTACAACAAGATAATGAATGTTAACCAAAAATTTTTATATTGATTAACCATTGATGATTCATTTAGTCCCATTTATTTACCATCTCAAATTTGACTTTATAACATTGAACATCAAAGCAAATAGGCAACTGCAAAATCATTGTATGTTTTAATAAGTATTCACCCAATATAAGAAGAAACTAATGGATCAGAAGGTGATGATAACTTGCTCTGTTTAATAAAGTTTAGCTTTCTGAAAACAAAGAAGTAGAATTCTTCAGGGCGATATAAAAGAGTAAAAATAGCAGGAGGGAAGACCTGCATTCATCCCATGGAATGGCCTCCTTTGTACAGACAGGGTCATCCAAAGCATTAATACAGAGGAGCGGGACAGCCACATTGCCCACATGACTGGTACTACTGCATTGCCTATAGAAAGTGTCAACAGTCTGAAACGGCAAGGGGAAAGATTATTCATTGGAGTGGAGAACAGCCTTAGCTTTTATATGATGAATAGAAGAAGTGCAAGGAAAACTAAGTACATAGATCAGATACAGGCAACAGATACCTCATACTTTCCCACAATACAGTGGCATGGTTGTCAAAGTCACGGATGCTACGAGACTGTTCGAAAATAATGCAAGACATTAACATTGAAAGGCATCAGATGCAAATGTTATTCACATTAAGATTAATACGACTCTCTGCCTCGCCATCAAGCTGCTGTAATTACAAACTCCAATAATGCTAACAGTGATGGCATATCTAGGGGGCCTAGGGCCTTGGGCAAGAACAATAATCCACATAACCAAAGTCACCTATGAAACTGACCTGCATTATTCCTTCCAATTGGCCAAGAGTAAGAAGCGTGGTGATGTCTGCCACCAACAATATTAACAATGGTATCCCAGCAGATCATTTAAATGTATGAGCAGCTTTGACTTGATAACTCACAGTAAAATTTAGCATCTTCAATAAAAAAACATCAGAAATAAGATCATATAATATGTATATTAGCTTACAGGGACATACAACTGTGCATAGCCTTGAAGACCAATAGTAAGAGCTCTATCATATAATTTCTGAATAAGTCTGCGGCCAATAAATCTATCACCAATCTGCAACAGAATAGAATTACATTCAATAAAGTGATATTTCTTCTAACAGAACATAAAACAACAACTACTTGAACATACTGCTAAGGTATATATTGCATATATTTCATCGTAAGAATACAATCAAAGAAGGATCTGAAGTATTACCTGCAGTTCCTTTGCAGAAAGGTCGAGTTCCCGTCGGAGTAGTAGTACTTGGCGAATCACAAAGAATGTTCCCACTCCAAGGAGAGCCAACAGTAGAAGTAGGTAAGATAGCTGAATACCTAGTTCAAACAACTCGCCAACTTCATAAACTGGATCCAAATTTAGCTCGCTGGCAGAGTACGCTGCTTGTGAGGAAGATAACCATAACAACACTCCAGGTGATACAGAGAATATCCACTTCATTGGAAATTTAACAAAATCAGCATTGCAACAAACAAGACTGCTTGTAGAGAAATCTGCAATGAAACCAAAAGAAAAAATCGACCAATAGATAGAGATAACTTACGCACCAGGAGAATAGGTTGTGACTACTCGCTAGCTTCTTCTTGAGTATGGTCAAGCTCATCGCAGTCTTTAATTAGCTCCATCTTCATCACTTCTGAAGTCCCTGACAAATTAAACAAAGACGCCGCTCTTATTCCACCTCTGAACTTTCCTTCCTTCCTTTTCTCCTCTTCTCCGTGTCAATTTCCTTCGGCCTCTCAATTGCTCCAAATCCATATCCAGAAAATTGACTCAGGGTGTCTGAGCACCTGCCGCCGCTTGGGATCTGCAATTCCTGGCTATGGTGGCGTTTTCAGCCCAGACGTCAATCTGTTGTGCGAGAGTAAAGGTGACCGTGAATGAAGAGAAGAAGATGACCGCGAGTGAAAAGAAGAAGATGACCGTGAGATAGGTTAGAGTATTACCGGTTTGAAGTGTTCTCAGCCCCGTCTTCAATCTGGTGAGCAAGAACGAAGATGACCGTAAGTGAAGTGAAGAAGATCGAGAGATAGGTTAGATTTCTCAAATGAAGTGTTTCCAGCCCCGACTTCAATCGGGAGAAGAAGAAGATAGGTTGGAGTATAATACTCTCTTGCGTAATAACAGTGGGGTATTAGAGCGAAATAAACTTTTGCACCAACTGACCATATCTAACAGGGCATAAAATATGTTGCTCCTGTTTGATAACATCAATTAGTGCAAGTCTAAAGGATGCACTAACTAATTATGTCTATTAGAGTGAAATTTTCTTTTGCACCTATTGATCAATCAAGAAAAATGTGTAATTGTGCTAATGGGGCGACAGGATGAAGATGCACTATTGACAAAACCAGATAGTGCAAGAAAAAGATTGCACCATTTGACCATTACACAAATAGGGCGACTGAAACAAAATTGCACTAATTGATAGGACCTATTAGTGTGAGATAATGTGTGCACCAATTGATAATATCTATTGGTGCAAGTTTTTTTTATTAGCTACGGTCTAGAGTTGCAACATAACATTGCCCTAGCTGCTGTAACTTTTAGGTGCAACCTTCTAAGTGCACTAATTGATAGTGTCAAAATTGCCCCAATAGGGCAATATTGTTGTAGTGAATTTATGTATACTTTTAATTCATTTATTTGATTAACATAATAAACCGAAAATCGAACAAAATAATAATGGGAAAATTCACGCGATACCACTAAAAGTTTTGCTAATTAATGGAGTACCATGTTTTTTAAAAGAGTTTTTGAGATACCACAAAAAACTTTCAAAATTGACGGGATACCACAAACTTGTAACGGACATTAAATCGACAAACTAAGGGTGCAAAAAGACAATTTTGCCACTATTTCAACCTTTGATTATAGTTTCCAGTTCACAAGCACTAGTGGAAAAACCACTTGTTTTGGCAGTTGTAAAAGTCCTATTTCAGCGGTTGTGAACCACTGTAATGAGCACTGCCGAAATAGGGTTGAAGACCTATTTTGGCGGTTGCTTCCATAGAACCGCCGAAATAGAACCTTGCCGAAATAGAGAATTTGACCGGTCTATTTCGGCGGTTTCTCACTAAGAACCGCCGAAATAGGCGACCGACCAACAGGGTCAGTCATTTTGAGTCAATCTATTCCAGAAACTGGGAACCCAAACTAACCGACCAACATGTTCGGTCGTTTTGGGTCGGTCGGTTCCAGTAAGTTGAAACACTGGACGGCCGACCCATATGGGTCGGTCGGTTTTGGGTCAGTCGAAACCCGAGAGCTTCTGAGCTGGGAGGCCGACCTATGTGGGTCGGTCTGCTTGGGTCGGACGCCCTATTTCGGCGGTGCTTTCTTAGGAACCGCTGAAATAGCCCTTTTTTTATTTTTTACATTCTAGCTTAGAAATGCACCTAAATACACCACATAATCAAGCAAACCTGTATAAACATTCCATAATGCTGCCACCACAGTGGGGCGCCTCAGTAAATTATCATAAACCCATAAAGTGGCCACTATCATCGGCACACAACAATATATGCAAGAAAGAAGAAAGTTACATCACTCAAATAGCCAAAAAAAATTCAATACACTTCACTACAATCCAATGAAATACATCTACAACACAACTACATTCAAATCAAACTAATCATAATCAACTAAGTATGTTCGTGGAGATGACTTCTGACTTTTCCTTGAGCATCTCAGTGATGTGATTCTAGTCATATAGTCCGCCGCCCACTAGTTGCTCGAAAGCCTTGAACAAACAAAAATGAACACTAATGAGAAACTACAAGTACAACAAAGGATAAAAATATAAACTAAGACTTTTAAAGAATGTCTTATACCTTGTCCAATGAGTTATCTGGAAAAAGCGTGGATGATGCTACTAAATCGTGCATAAACCTCATAACATGGTAACCACATTCTGATCCACTAGGCTGTACTGGACACTATACATTCACATGCAGGAAAATGAATCATCTGCAACCAAATTTACGACCAAATATATGTTATGGTCGTAACTAAATAATTAATTATGATAACTACACATTTTTGTCGTTATTACTACCTTTTTAAAGACCAACTTTTTTTTTAATCGTTAAAGAATTTTTTTTTTGTCGCCAATATATTTTTGTTAGTGTATGGCTCTACTACTTCATAAATCATACTACCTCTGTCCCGTCATAAGTGTCCTGTTTGTTTTTTGGCACGTTTTTCCACCTCAATATTAAACATATAAGGTAAAATAATTTTATAAAACTAAACTTTGTATTATATAGTTTATCATGTAAGGAATCATATGCAAAACTTAAATTTTTAAAATTAATTTATCTTATATGTTAAAAATTGAAGTCAAACGATATGTTCAAATAGTAAATAGGACGGTCAAGGTGGGACGGAGGGAGTATATCCTATCCATTCACCTTCCCGACTTCCCTCTTCCTCGTTCTGTCCTTCTCTTCTCCTTTCCCGCTTCCTGTTCTCTCTACCTATCAAGAGTAGGAGATAACTTGCTGTAGTCTGGGCATCCATATTTCCACATCCAAGTCGTTGTTTCTTGTCAATTAGTTATGCAGGCCAGGGGGCGACTACATACCTGCAGCTTCTCACGTTTGAAGGTAAGTAGCCAAAGCCCTAGATTTAATTACTGTTAAATCTTCTGTCGCTTAATCTGGATTTGTGAGTGATTTCAAGAATATGCTCTTTTCTTGTGAAAATTATATCAAATCTGTAGTCATCTTCCTACCACTATATAATTTATAATTTTGGTTTGTGTGGTTTCTTCCATTGTTGAATCTGTTTGACGGGGTTGTGATTGAGTAATTCAGTTTAGCTCTAGAGTTTCTTATGCAAATGACGTCGGGTAGCTAAATAAAATCTACCCGTCACGGCGCCCCTGGTTTTGCTCCTCCATCCCCACGCCTGTATTCCCTAATCTATCCACTGTCGCACTATAATAGCCGGTTAGTTTCTCTGTGTGCATAGCTCGTTGTTGGTGAGTAATTTTGGGGGATTTTGTATGTTGGGTTCTCTTTAGATGAGAACGTAGGTGGCTACTGCCAAAATGGGTGGAGGGCGAGTAGTGTTGAAAAAAACGGTAGCGCCAAGAGGAAGAGGAAAGTGATGGCGATACATCTTTATAACGAGAAAAAAATTCAAAATTCTTCTTCTACACTTCTTCAAGAGCTCTCTTTTATAATAAAAAAATCCTAGTCTACTATAGTATACCGTTCTGTGTTCATTATCTGCACGATTGCATCTTGTTTTGTTGTAATTAGATGTTCAGTACCAAGCCCTGGCGGCTTGGTCGGTAGTGGAAGGAGTGGAGAGATACCCTTGAACCAAAGGTCCTGGGTTTGAAACTCACCCACTGCTGTTACCAATCAAAAAAAAATTAGATGTTCAGTGTCTGGTCATCCTGTAAACCGCTAAGGAGAAGAAAACAAGTGAACCTTCATGAAACTGGCAAACGATCGTTTTCTCCATGTAAATATCTGGTTTCTTGTTTCATTAATCCAGGTCACATGTTTGCATCACGCGCCATTCTGGATTTTATTTTCCATCTGAATAATTGTTCTGGATGTTTTGGAAGATAGATTAAAATGCCAGTTTAAACAGATATCAAAGATAGATTACTCGGTTTCTTACATGCACGCCAGGAAGCCCCTCTTGTCCCCAGCCTTACATTAGACAGTATCATCTTACTTTACTCTTCAATAGCATATATTGTCTCCAAAGGCCTTCAATCATACTACAATGAGGGACTGACTTCAGTTCATTTCTCAAGATAAAATCTCTAACCGTATTAGCATCTTCTTACAAGTTCATCTGTTAATTTCAAAGTGCAGAGTAAAGCGATCATTCTTTTAAGCACATTCTGTTAATATATCTGTAACCGTATTAGCATCTTCTTACAAGTTCATCTGATAATTTCAAAGTGCAGAGTAAAGCGATAATTCTTTTAAGCACATTCTGTTAATATATCTCTAACCATTTGACCTTTCCTAACATCTCCATGAACTCAACAGGCAGCAAGGACAACACCCCATAAATTCCACCAGGTTTAATTGTCGCAGAAGCAATGTGACACCCGCATCATCCAACAACCAGAACAACCCAGCATGTCAACCACACTAGCATAGTGCTCCAACTCTGGTTTGATCTCATGTACCTCAGTCTTTGAGTTTAAATAGTGCTATCCTTTTTCAACCCAACCAACATGACTACAAGCAGATAAAACTTTAGTAGAACATAGCAGCGGGGTTATATCTTCAAAACACATCCTACTAGGAGCTACATTGTCTTCACCGAACGACAATTCATTGCCAAATCCACATAACAGCAGCAGTACAAACAGAATCACCCTTCTCCTGTCATGGCCTGATAAAAACACTTAGCCTTTTCATATCAAATTCACCACATCTAGTATGAATGTCGACAGGTGCAGCCAAAAAGACCATTCTTCTTTACGTACGTTTCTCTCTGGTTTAGAAGTAAAGCCGGATCCAAAGCTCCCAACTACGTTTCTTACTGGTTCTCATATGCACTTTTGAATATCTATTTTTGGCGAACAAATATTTCCTCTGTTGAACTATCTGCAGTTTCATTATTTATTTATTTTGTTTTTTGTTGTTTCCTTCCGCCTAGGTGCTTTGGGATGTGAATAAAAAAAGAAAACAACCACAAGTATGATTGAGAAACAAGAAACCATATAAAATAAATAGAATATTGATAGCCGTTCTCATTTGTTTACACTCTTTCTTAATCAAACTGAAAATATAGAGGCAAACCCTTTGTACGTAGCAGTTGTTTAATTCAAACATAACAGATACATAATGAGCAGCTCAAGTGAAATACATATATATTGTTGATTTAACTTACATAATAAACCTTAGAACAACTATTTATACTAACTGATAACTTGTATTTAAAGAAGCTTATTTGTCTTACTCGTACATTTTGGAGTATTGAATAACTTGCATTTACACAAGCATATCTTTATCTTACTCGTAAATTTTGTATTCATTGATGTATTGGTTTGTTTGGTTTGGGCAGTCTGCTATTTCTGCTGCTGCGGTAACAAGTTACTTATGTTTCTATTTTTAGATGACGAGTGCAAGTTTGATAAGTCGTCGGCGAAATGGAATCCACTAGGCTGTCGTCTGCACTTTTGATTGCGTCCTTTTTCTGGTGAGTTACTCATGTTATTACCGTTTCCAGTTAATAACCTATTACTGCTACTATTATTTTTGTTTGCAAATTGCAACAGCAGCAGTAACAGAGTGAGTCTAGATAGTTGCAACCGCTAGTTTCATTAATAACGGAAAAAGACAACATTGTCAAAACAAATATTGAAGTTGTAAGTGATGCTAGTGTTTGTGAACACGTATTATCGGTCAAAAGATGATGGATGCTTTCACAGAATGTGGAATAAAATATGAATGCTCGAGTGCTGGACCCTGAATTTGGTATAACTAGTTCATCTGTCAAGAGATTCAAGGGATAATATCCCTGTATATGAGTATAAGATGTTCTTTTGAAAATGTGAAATTGTTGTTAAACAAGTTGATGAGTAATGTACGTATGTGTCATGCTGTTGCATTACCTTGGAACTGAAGCTAGCGTATTCAAAACAAAATACCATTAAGAAAGAATTTCCTTGAAAGATTGAGGGTGGATGTGCTTCTGTTTGCTTGCATTTTGTTTTTAGTTTTTGCATCCATACTTTTTATCCACTTTGGATGTAGACTAGTTGGGTAGGAGTTGTTCTTGTCAAATCTTTGTGTTGCAAATCCTTGAGTTACTTATTATCGCTATCTTCTTGTGATTGTAGGTGCAACTATTATATGTATGGTGAGACTATGATTCTATGGAATCAGATTAATAGATTAGGGAGTTAGTTAATAGGGATTTTTAATGCAATGACATTCAACTTCAAATTATGAAGTTTGGTCACATTTAGATGACATTTTTTTACATGTCATTCCATTTACTTTTCTTTGTTGTGGTAAAGCCTTATATTGTGTATGTAACTATTTATATAATATTAACCGTATTGTTATCAATGCAGATGTCTAAGCAATTTTATATGAAAAATCTTATGCTTCAATTTTTACATTTTTTAAAACGTTTTAACTAAGTACAATGTTGGAAGGTGAAAAAAAAACACTAGTATGTGAATTGTTTAAAAAAACATATTACATGTAAAATTTGGTCGCTAAAGATTTCACGTAAAATTTAGTTTTTAACAACATTAGTGACCGAAATTATTCATCACCGTTGAATTCAAGAACACATTATCTCTATTATCCAATAGACACATATAATGATAGCAAATGACGTTAACGACCATATTGTTCGTCACTAAAGTACTAGAGACTATAAATATTGTAGTCGCTAAAGTTTTGACGATCAACTTCACATTAGTCACTAATGCATTGGTAACCAAGGTATTTTGTTGGTCGCTATTTTATTAGAGACAATGTATACAGTTAGTTATTAATGTACTAGTGACCATCAATTTTTGGTTGGTTGCAAATACTATTAGCGACGGACTTTTAGCGACCACTAGTGACAAACTCTATTTTTGGTTGTTATTGTCATTGACGACCAAAATTATCATCATTAGCGACCAATATTGTTGGTCGCTAAAAACATTTTTTCCTATAGTATACGTTCTCAGTCATACTTGCAGGTCTACTATTAATGTGTTAACTATTTACACAAAGTAAGTAAAACTACCTTCGCTAGAGTCCACGGGATGTTCTTCAGTTGTTTTTGCATTGAAAAAAATGCAGCTTTCAAGGCACTATACAAAATAAACAGTTTGGAATTAATACATATTGGACACATTAATAAAAATGAAACAATATACTACCTCCGTCCCGTCATAAGTGTCCTGTTTGCTTTTTGGCACGTTTTTCCACCTCAATATTAAACATATAAGGTAAAATAATTTTATAAAACTAAATTTTGTATTATATAGTTTATCATGTAAGGAATCATATGCAAAACTTAAATTTTCAAAATTAATTTATCTTATATGTTAAAAATTGAAGTCAAACGACATGTCCAAATAGTAAATAGGACGGTCAAGGTGGGACGGAGGGAGTATTAAGTAATAACAATTGTTGTATAATTTAAATAGCTCACTTCAATAGAGCTACTGCTATCGATGGCTTCTTGGTACTCCTACCAAGTGAGTCAAACTGAAAGACTCTCGAGGACCTCATGGACACAACCAACAACGACCAGTGCCGACTGCTCACGTAGTTGAATAAATTGAAATCATAACACGAATAACATAACTTATAAATAAAACATACTAACATATAAAAGTTTTGACTTACACCTGATAATATGGCACCATAATGTATGACTTGTCTGCACATTCAAATATTGCATTCGTCAAGTACTGCATAAGGCTTTGCACGTTACTTGACATAGTCACTTCGCATCACATAGCAGGGCATAAGAATCCGAAGCTATTATTTTCATGAAGTTGAAGTGCCCAAAATTGCACATGCCTGCACCATAAAGACAATAACATCAGTGAACGGCGTTTTAGTACAAAAACTATTTCAAGTCTTGCATTCTGATAGAAAAAGGTATGAGATCGCTCACATGACAGCTGAATTAAGGATCGATACATTTAACAAGTCCTTTTTAATACATCGGCGAAGTCGGACATATATATATATATATCAAAGTGATGAGTCTGCCCCTTATTTTGGTAGTGAAAAAGACCTTGGGCATCCTCCACATTGATCGTATCACTGTGAGGTGACGTCAACAGCAATGCTGAGTGCAGAAGTCTCATATTCTGTGGCAACCGATACAATATTCTTCGCTCTACTAAATCCGGTCTCACCATGAAATTGGTGGACACCCTCGTAGGAGCTGGTGTGGCAACACTTTTTCCTTTCCCACTAGCAGGTTTTTTCGACATGACCTTTTCCTAAATTGTTAATTAATTAGGTTTAAGCCTGTTGGAATATATACTACGGTTCTGTATATTGTGTTGTGTCCGTATTAGAAGAGTCCGTAGTCTAGCAGTTCATTAGTTAAACTACACCGTTTCATGTCTCTTACACATAGTATATATATATATACTCCCACTGTACATGTTCACTAAGAAAGTAAGCAGAAATAATACAACTCATAGTATTCAGCTATAAAGTAAATCTCCTCTCGATCTCTTTCTATCTGAAATCACAAACTCTCAACACATTAGTCGACAATCCGAAATGGTATCAGAGCAATAGATCTGTAATTCGATTTTTCCTTAGCTACTTCCTCAAGATTCTACCATGGGAGATAAAGTAAAGGATGGAGCTACATCAGGCGAAGGCAAGAATGTCAGAGAAGATACCAACGACCCATTTTTTCTAAGCTCCAACGACCACCCGGGACTCGTCCTAGGGTATACATTTTGCAACCGGCCTGTAGAAAGCTTCGGGGGATGGAAACAGAAAATGACGGTGGCGCTGAAGGCAAAGAACAAGTTTGTCTTCATTGACGGGACTCTAGGGCAACCCGACACGGATGATCCGAAATACAAGAACTGGGAGCGCTGCAACAGTATGATAATCTCCTGGCTCAGTCAATGTCTAAGTAAAGACATAGGCGAGACAATCATATATTGCCGAAGTGCTGCGACGGCGTGGAAATCGTTATGTTCTAGGTATCAACAGGAAGCGCCACACAAATTTACGGGCTCAAAAAAGAATTGAGTCGGATGGAGCAGAATGGAGACAGCATAGCCGATTACTACACAAAGATGAAGCGCCTTTGGGATCAACTGGAAGCCCTAGAAGACGGACCCGACTGCACCTGCAGCGCCAGACAGGAGTATCAAAAGAAACGAGAGAAAGATAAGGTAATGGAGTTCCTCATGCCCTTAAATGAGAAGTATTCAAATGTTACGGCAAACATTCTGCTCAAAGATCCACTTCCGACAATCGAAGAAGTCTATTATATGGTTTGTCAAGAAGAAAAGAGGGGCCAAATAGCGACTAGGGTTGGAACTTCAGAACAAGATGCAATTTCTTTGGCGGTCAAGAAAGAATTGACAAGGAGAAGCACCCAATTTCAAACAAGTAAACCCAATTTCAAGGAACAGAACAAGCAAACCCTACAATGCTCGAAATGCCAAAAGCGAGGTCACACCAGAGAAGGCTGTTTCGAACTCATCGGTTACCCGAAGTGGTGGAAAAAACGTGCAAACACCGTAGCTGGGACTGCGGCTCTTGAACGAAGCCCAGAGGAGAAGGGGGCGGGATTCGCTGGGTTAACTGTCAAAGAGGTTGGCCGTCTCAAGGCGCTGCTCCAAAGGGATCAGTCAGATGGGTCGATCAAAGAAAGCTTCTGCAGCTTCGCAGGTAACACTAAGCCTAGAATCTACTGTTCTGTTTGTTTAACTAGTCAAGGGAATAATGTAGATGAAACAACCTGGGTAATAGACTCAGGTGCCTCCGAACATATGTGTGGTAATGGGGATCTTTTTGAAACAATGCATAACCTTGATGAATCCCGAAGAATTATACTACCAGATGGTCATATGCAGATTGTATGTAAACAAGGAAAGATTATGTTAGGGGATAAATTCTTGCTGAATAACGTTTGTTGCTAGCTTTGAATTTAATTTGATTTCTGTCAAGAAGCTGGTAAAGCAAACTGGTTATCCTGTTGCCTTCAATGAATCTTCTTGTTATTTGCAGGGCCTTGATGAAAAGGTGGTCATAGGAAAGTCAGTGAATGGGCTATATTTTCTCTGTAACAAAAGCTTAGATAAGATTGTCACTGAACATGTGCATGCTGATAGTGATCTTGTTTGCTCCAATTATACTGTGAATGAAACACAACTCGTTTATGGCACTTTAGACTTGGGCATGTCCCATTTAGCAAACTCTATTCTCTAGACTTAGTCGGAAGGAATAGAATAGATAAAGAATTTGCCTGTGATATCTGCCATCAGGCAAGAAATGTCAGCAAACCTTTCAATGATTCAGCAATAAAAAGCAAAGATTGTTTTGAACTCATACATGTTGATGTTTGGGGACCATTCAAGGTCCCCACATATGATAAAAATAGGTATTTCTTGACCTTGGTTGACGACTTTAGCAGAAGCACTTGGGTGCATCTGTTAAAGAACAAATCTGATGCTTTCTATATGCTTACATGCTTTATAAAACTGATAGAAAGACAATTCAACACTAAGGTTAAAAAAATCATGAGTGATAATGCCTTTGAGCTGGGAAGCAGCAATGAGGGCAAGACATACTTTAAAGAAAACGACATTCTTCACCAAACTTCATGTGCTCACTCTCCACAACAAAATGGGGTTGTGGAGAGAAAACACAAATATTTACTTGAAAATGCTAGGGCTCTTTACTTCCAAGCTAATCTTCCACTAGAATATTGGGGTGAGTGCATCAAGTATGCCACCCACCTAATAAACAGATTACCTTCTAAAGCAATAGATGGGAAAACTTCTTATGAGAGACTGTATAAAATAAACCTGACTATTCCTTATTGAAGACATTCGGCTGCCTCTGTTATAGGACCCATGTTGAGAAGAACAAAGGAAAATTTGATCCCAGAAGCTCTGCTTGTGTTTGCTTAGGAATTGCAGAAAATAAAAAGGGGTATAAGGTGTTAGACATACAGACTCAGACAATTACCATCAGCAGAGACATTACCTTCTATGAAACCCAATTCCCCTTTAAAACGGAAATAAAACCAACAGAAACTGCTGTCCCACACCAGGAACCTGATAGAGAAGATACTCATGACTATTGTGAGAGTGAGCATGACTACCTGGAAAACAGAGAGGAGAACACAGAACAAACCTCTGATAGTCAAGAAATAGAAACAGAAAATAACCTCCTTAGGAGGTCTAGCAGAGATAGGCATCCCCCTTCATACCTCAACGAATATGCCCTAGGAGAAATACACATTCCTGAGAGTGATGTCTTTACCTAGATTCTTCATGAAATAATAGGAAACTCAGACAACAGCACAAATAGGCTGACTGAAAACATAACTGATATTAAACCCATACATGCTCCCCTTGCAGATTCCTTATCACCTGAATCCTACTCCTTCAATCTCCAAATGCAAAAACTTAATGAACCAAGAACTTACAAACTTGCTGTTCAAAAGAAAGAATGGGTTCAGGCAATGAAAACAGAGTTACAGGCTTTGTATGACAACAAAACCTGGAGCATAGTTGACATTCCTAAAGGATACAAGGCCCGTCTGGTTGCTAAGGGATACAACCAAAAGTATGGTGAGGACTACTGGGAAACATTCTCACCAGTAGTAAAAATGACAACCATTAGAATGCTTGTTGTTGTGGCTGTAAAAAGAAACTGGAAACTTAACCAACTTGACATAAACAATGCATTTCTTAATGGAAATCTCTATGAAGAAGTGTACATGGAAATTCCTGATGGTCTCAAAGAATTATACAGAAATAAAGTGTGCAGATTGCATAAGTCAATCTATGGCCTTAAACAAGCATCTAGAAAATGGTATGAGAGATTAAGCACTTTTCTGTTTGACCATGGTTATGTTCAGTCAAAGAATGATTACTCACTGTTCATCAAGTACAATGGTAAGTCAAGAACATATATTGGTATATATGTTGACGATATTATACTGACTGGAAATGACATGACAGAAGTGCATGACATTAAGATTTCTCTGGATGTTGAATTCAAAATTAAAGATCTAAGCAGATTGAACTATTTTTTGGGTATGGAATTTCTATACAGCAAAGAAGGGATGATCCTCCACCAAGGTAAGTATGCTCAAAACCTATTGGATGAATATTTGGATACTGACAGTTTAGTGGCCACAGTTCCTTTTCCAACAGGTATTAAATTAGAACAGGTGCAAGATCATCCTCTTGCAGATGCAACTGCCTACCGAAGACTGATTGGGAAATTCAACTTTCCTGTCAACACACGGGCAGATTTGGCCTACCCAGTTCAGTTCTTGAGCCAGTTTCTCAAGGAACCAAAAGAAGCCCATTACAAGGCAGCATTACACCTTCTGTAGTACATAAAGGGAGACACACAGCAAGGAATCTTCTTCAATACAACACCAGATCTAAAGATGGAGGCTTACTGCGATGCCGACTGGGCAAGCTTCACTAACAAGGCGATCAATCAGTGGCTACATCATACTATTAGGAGGAGTCCTAGTCAGCTTGAAATCAAAGAAACAGTAGACAATTTCGTTGTCTACTGTAGAGTCCGAGTACAGATCAATCAAGAGAGTAACTACAGAATTGACCTGGCTGTCCAGATTGGCAGAAGAATTGAACATAGCAGAAATCACTCCTATCCAAGTTAACTGTGACAATAAGGCCGCAGTCTACATTGCTAGGAACCCTGTGTTCCATGAAAGGACAAAACACATAGACCTAGACTTTCATCTGGTCAGAGAAAAGTTGCAAGAAGGCTTGATTACTCTCCAGCACATACCAGGGAACAGGCAACTGGCTGATGTCCTAACTAAACAAGTCACCGCCAAGGCTTACAAGGAGTTCTTACAGAAGACAGGAAGCAGAGTGGGATGACTACTGCACCACCATAAACACCAGACACCGACACAGTCAAGGCTTGAGCTTGAAGACCCTTCACACCCTTCACCTTGAGGGGGACTGTTGGAATATATACTACAGTTCTGTATATTGTGTTGTGTCTGTATTAGAAGAGTTCGTAGTCTAGCAGTTCATTAGTTAAACTACACCGTTTCATGTCTCTTACATAGAGTATATATATATACTCCCACTGTACATGTTCACTAAGAAAGTAAGTAGAAATAATACAACTCATAGTATTCAGCTATGAAGTAAATCTCCTCTCGGTCTCTTTCTATCTGAAATCACAAACTCTCAACACATTAGTCAACAAAACAAAACATGATGCTTTCAGATATGTTAAGGAATTTATACTCATGGCTGAAAGGCAGTTCAATAAGAAAATCAAGACTGTTCGATCTGACAATGCTTTTGAATTAGGTCTTTCTGTAGAAGGAAAAGCTTTTTACAAATCATTAGGCTTTACTCACCAAACATCTTGTGCTTACACTCCACAACAAAACGGAGTTGTGGAGCGCAAGCATAGATACTTAGCTGAAACAGCCAGAGCTTTGTATTTTTCTTCTAAAATACCATAGAATACTGGGGGGAATGCATGCTTTCTGCTACTCAATTAATAAATAGACTTCCTTCAAGTGCCTTACAAGGGAAAACACCATATGAAGTAATCTATGGATGTCTTCCAGATTACAAAAGGTTAAAAGTTTTTTGTTGTCTTTCATATGCTGTAATCTAGATAAAAACAAAAGCAAACTTGATCCTCGTTCTGATGCTTGCATTTACCTTGGTTTAATGGATACTCAGAAAGCTTATAAATTGTTTAGACTCAGGGATATGAAAATAGTTGTCTCTAGAGATGTCAAATTTCATGAAACAACTATCCCTTTTCACACCAAACAGCCACACAATCTCCCCTCTGAAACAACACAAAATGATATGCCTACCACATATGACTCTGATGATACAGATTTCCCTACCAAAGACAACAACAATACTCCAGCTGGCCTTCCTGACAGCACCATAACCATACATAATCCACCAGAAAATCCAGATGACCAGCCTGCTCCTACTTCTTCTATCAATCCCGAATCACCAGAAAATCTAGATCTAAGACGGTCCACCAGAACTAGAACAATCCCTTCATACCTACAAGATTATTACATTCATGATTAATTGCCTGAATCTGATTCTTTTACAGCCATAATGTCTAGTATAATCAACTTCAACAGAAGCAATTCAACTGATAACAGTAAGCTTAATCTTTTTTCTTTAACAGACATATCTCCCAAATACATTCTGAACACTGATTGCAATGACAACTTTGAGAATATTCTTCATTTAAATGACCCAACTACCTATGAAGAAGCTTCTCAAAGTACTCATTGGAACACGGCAATGAAAACTGAACTAGATGCCCTCATTGCAAACCAGACTTGGGATTTAGTTAAGCTTCCAAAACACAAAAAACTCGTAGGATGTAAATGGGTTTTCAAAACCAAACTAAAAGCTGATGGATCTGTTGAAAGATACAAAGCACGGTTAGTTGCAAGAGAGGTTTAGTGAGAAAATCTGCTACTTGTTGTCTGCTGGGAACGAACTAAAGACTGATCATTCCTTCTGATTTTTTCTGACGCACATAGTGGACATCGATTTCTATGTGCTTTGTTCTCTGTGGAAGACAGGGTTCTTCGCGATGTATATTGCAGATTTATTATCACATCGTAGTGGTATGGGCTGCACTGCTGGTATGTCGAACTCATGGATGATTCTGCTTAGCCAGGCGAGCTCAGTGGTCACTAATCTCATCGAACGGTACTCCGCTTCAGCAGAAGAAAGTGAGACGCTTGTCTGTTTCTTGGATTTCCAGAGATAGGACTGCCACTAAGAAGACATAGAAACCAGAAATGGATTTTCTAGTTCACACTAGACCAGCCACCCACCCTAAACCATAGTCTTATTGAAATGTTACATAATTATAATTTTAGAGTAAGTGTTTATTGCGTTTACCTGGCTCGGGATATTGACCCATCTAATCAGCTAGTGGATTGTAGTTGTCTAGGCAGACCGTAGTGTTTGCCTCTGTGGCAGAGGTACCGGCAAAGCAACATCAGCATGTTCTGCCACATAATCATCCAAAAGCACCCGGGCATAATACTGTCGTAGTGGTTCACCATGCACGATGTTTGTAGAAGATGAGGGGAACTATTTAGCCCATCCCACCATAACATCCTCACCTCCCATCGGCAAGAACAACGTGCACTCAATGGGTTCCTAAACGTTAAGTAGATAAGGGTTAGACGGACACAATCGAACTAGCATCTTGGCGTGCAGTGTAATAAGTATACCCACTAATGTTATACCCTTCAAATGATATAATATTAGGTTCAGGTCCTACTGTTAAACATCTAATCTCTTCACTGATAACTTTTGAATTTGATGATGCTTTTTCAAACACTTAATCTTTGAACCATTGGACAAACACTCAGTTTTGTTCTTTCGTAAGCTAAAGGTGGTCTCTGGTAGGATTTTGTTGTCTCAACTCATTCATATGAATATAAAAGAAAGGTTCAAAAACCTAAAGGTGTTGTAACACTAATAGATGTGATTAACGAATCAGTTGATGTGGTACTTGCACAATCTTTCTCCCAATGACACATTTACCTTTAAATCTGCCGTAGTGTCGTGTTTTGGGATACCAATTGATTCCGCTTCCTTCAAGTAATCCGTCATAAATTCTGCGACTTCCTTAGTCACCGTTGCTTCAATTATGCTCCCTTCTGGTCGATATCTATTCTTCATTCTACCCTTTAGAATACCCATTTATCGTTCAAAAGGGTATATGTAGTGTAAGTAGACGAGACCACAATATTGGATCGCTCGAACAATGTGTACTATCAAGTGCACCATTATGTCAAAGAATGATGGTGAGAAATACATCTTTAGTTGACATAATGTGACCACAATTTCACGTTGTAGATCATCGAGAGAGTTTACATCAATTACCTTGCAGTAGACGGTGTTGAAGAAGAAACATAATCGGGTTAACGCATTTCTGACATCATTTGGCAATATTCTTCGGATTGCAACTGGAAAAAGATGTAACATCAATACATGATCGTGAGATTCCATGCCTAACAGTTTCAAATCCTCCATGGATACAATGTTCTTCCAGTTTGAAGAATATCCGGACGGTACTTTTGCCGAGTGTAGACATTTGCAAAAGCTAATCTTCTCATTCTTTGAAAGTGTATAGCATGCAAGTGGTAGGTATATTCGCTTCCCATTCTCTTGTGGGTGTAACTCTTTTCTTATACCAATTGCTTGCATGTATTTTCTCACTTTCAATCCATCTTTTGTTTTGTCGGTATGTTTAGCAAAGTCTCGCTCACTGCCTCACCAACATTCTTTACGATGTGCATGATATCTAAACAGTGTCTAACAGGCAGATGACGCCAATACGGTAGATCCCAAAAGATAGAGAGTTTTTTCCAAATGTTCTTTGCCAGTTTTTATGTGTTTCCGAATACATTTACAATGTCCTTAACCTTTGCATACACTTCCTCAGAGGTCAAAGGTAGACGGGTCACACGAGTCTCGCCCTCACCATTGAATAGTTTCTTCTTCTTACGATAAGGGTGATCTTCAGGTAGAAGACGTCGATGACACATGTAAACATTCTTACCACAAATTTTTAAACGGTCCGAACATGTGTCATCCTTGCACATCGGGCATGCAAATGTTCCTTTCACAGTGTATCCAGACAAGTTCCTGTATGTAGGGAAGTCGTTGACCGTACAGAACAATAACTCCTTGAGCGTGAAATTTTCTCTTGCATAAGCATCATACACCACGGTTCCCTCATTCCACAGTAACTTCAAATCATCAATCAATGGGGCGAGGTATACATCAATGTTATTACATGGCTGCTTGGGGCCAGATATCAGAAGTGATAACATTATGTACTTGTGTTTCATACACAACCACGAGGGAAAATTGTAGATCACAAGCAAAACGGGCCAAGTGTTGTGTTGACTGCTTAATGTGTCGTAGGGGTTCATCTCATCAATACATAGCCCAAGTCTCAGATTCCTATCTTTACCCCCAAAATGTTCTTTGAACCTTCTGTTGATGTTTCTCCACTGAGGTCCATCTGCTGGATATCTTAATTTCTCATCACTCTTTCTACCCTCTGCGTGTCATCGTAAGTTCTTCGCATCTTTCGGATTCACAAACAACCGTTTGAATCTAGGTATGATAGAGAAAATACCACAATAGTTTAGTTGGAGGGATTTTTTTAAACGGAGGAGGAGTTACCATCCTTATGCTTATACTGGGACAACGAACATTTCAGACAATTGTCCAGTTGTTTGTAATCACGCCTATACAACACACAATTGTTTGGACACACATTAATTTTTTTGTACTCAATTTCCATTGGACACATCCATTTCTTTGCCTCGTAAGTGGTGGTAGGGCTGCCCAAAAAATTCCGAAACCGCAGTATCTGACTGAAACCAAAGTGAACCGTACCTGTTTTCAGGTTAACCGTACCGGTTCTTACGGAATGGTTAACCGAACCTTGTAGATTGACCGGTTTCGGTTTCGGTAATGATATTGAATTTTCCAGAACGGTTAACCGCATTGTTAACCGTGGTTAACCGATTATATGAACAATGAAAAACTTTAAATATTAATGCTCACCTTATATAATAATTAATGTTAGCTATTGAGGGAATATACATATTATTATATTTTTGTCACATATGTTTGATTTGTCATTCATGATTTAGGTGAATGATCAATGTTGTACTATAATATTAATGGTATGGGTCTCATCAATAAAAAAAGTATATGGCTACAAGGTTAACCGATAAAACCAAACCAAACTAAAGGTTAACCGGTCTAAACGGAATGGTAATGGAATTGAATTTTAGAAAATCGAACTAAACGGTTAACCGAATCCGGTTAATCGATCTAAATGGAATGGTAATGGAATTAAATTTTAAAAAACCGATGACCCGGTTAACCGAATAAGGAGGTTAACCTACCATGGGCAGCCCTATGTAGTGGTAGGGAGACCTTTTCCATCAGGTAGCATATCATTAAGTAGCTCGATAAGTGTCGTGAAACTCTTGTCACTCCATCCGTATCTTCCCTTCAGGTTGAACAAATTCAGTACAGTCGTCAATTTTGTGTACTTAATGCACGGAGGGTACAAGGGCGTCTTGGATGCGTCCAACAACCTTTGATACTCATCCGGTCGGTCGACAAAATTATCCTCAACGTTATCAAGCATCTCGTCTATTTGCTCATCATGGTAAGTCGGCTCACTGTCATTGACTCCGGAATCACTTGGGAGTTTTGACCCGTTGACAGAATCAGATGTGTGGTCAGTTCTCATCCTCTTCCGATCATGAATGTAAGAGGACACGTCATTCTCTTCAACATTTTCTCCATGAAAAGTCCATCTTCTATAGTGTGACATGAAATCGCGGGTCTTCCGATGGAATTCAATTTCCTCGATGCGTGAAAATTTCCTTATGACACCGTAGTCAACACAAGGACATGGTATTTTCACCGCCTTTGTCATGTCCTTGTGCTGCACTGCCGTTTTGCAAAACTCTTTCAACATCTTGTCAAAGTAATCCCTTCGATCACCATACATTCAGTCACGCTCCATACTATATGTGAAACACAAAAGGTATGATTATTACCGTATACCCAAAATGAAAATGTTTTTCTACCATGGATTGTATTTGTTTATATGTGTTTATATTATGATGAAGCATGACTGGATGCGTATCAAATAAGCTAGCTAGCCTAACTTTAAGGTTCCGGCCCAAATTATATACTAGCACTTGTATTTCAATAAATCTTGCATTTATTAAACAGAAACCAAGGTTCAATTACTTATTGGAATGGTGATGGAAAAAGACGGGAAACAAGAGAGGTGGTTCGCGGACTTAAATCTAGTGAGACCTGATAAAGAAAAAATTTATTTATTGTTATACGTACACAGACAACACATAATATTAATTACTAAGACATTTTAAAAAAATCGGCATGACCTTTGCATAATTTTACGTATCCCATGCTTATTATTAAGCATTCACCAATGTCATTCACGACACAAATTTTCAACACAAATCAAACTATAACCAAATTCATTCATAAAACCATATTTCAAAATTTTGCGGTAATCAAATACAAAGTCAATCATAAAAGACAAGAAGATAAGTTAGATTATATTACCGGTTCCTAAATGAATTTTTTTTCCGCTTCGCCTTCAATCTATCGTGCAATGGTTAAGCAGTTTCTTAAGTTTTTCTCTACTGAGGCACAAACACAAGTAGAGAATGAAAGGAAACTCAGCAGCTTGTGTATGTTCCTTGTTCGTATTTAGGATTGTAAAATTATAGTGAGCTAAAAAAATGAAGACCTAAGTTGAAGTATATTACGAGTTCCCAAGTGAAGTGTTTACAGCCTCGTACGACTTCAATCTGGTGCATCAGTTTAGTGATAACCCTCTACAAAGGCACCACCACACAAAATGAGCAAAAAACCCCAATTTTTCACTCAGTTTTTCGAGCACCTTGTGTGCACATGTAATTTCACTTATTTAATACTACATATATGCACAAAATTTACACACTCTTCTAATTTAATCATCCACATCCACATTTACAATCTCAATTTCAACAATTAACACAACAAATACATAATTTTAACCTAAAATCGAACTAACCTAACTTGCAGCTCTATACTGTGGCTGCTGCTATCGGGTGGCTTCGATGGGCAACGCTAGCGGACACAACGGCGCGGCAGAGACAACGGCAGACGACAACGGTGGAGATGGCGCAAGCAGATCGAGTTTGACGTGGGTTTCAACATTCACAAGAGAGAAGGAAGATGAATTTGGTGAGACTGTTGTGAATTGGGCGCAGGGCTGGTTTTAAAGCACCTATTTCGGCGGTTTCCAGTTAGGAACCACCAAAATAGGTGATTAAATAAAAAAAGAAAAATATTTTATATACCTATTTCGGCGGTTCCTAACTAGAAAGCGCCGAAATATGTCCTTTTTATTTTTTTAATACTTTACGAGAACCTATTTCGATGGTTTCTAGTTAGGAACCGCCGAAATAGGTACTCGACAATTTCGGAAAGCAGGCTAGCCATTTTTGTACTAGTGAAGGTACCATACTTTAATTTTAAAGTTTACAGGATATCACAAAAAAAAAATTCACGGGATACACCACATAATGGTTAGAGTGTTCCAATGGTGGGCACTTGTTATGCAATATAGATATGGCCCCCGCTCTAGAAGATAAGTTAGATCATCAAACTTATACTCATACAACCGCAACCAACATTCTGGTGCTGATTATGCTCATTCTCACTCTTCATAACAGCAAAGGTTGATGACAATATCTAGCTTGGCTAGCATGTGATAGAAGATAAAAAAGGAAAGGACTAGACGATGAACCACTTTCCAGCAGCAGCAGAGGGTTGTGATCGTTCTTAGAAATCATCACTAGTCTCAGCCCTTCTTTCCTTTTCACTTGACCCCACTTTGCAAGTCCTCTAGTTCCCAGGGTACAACTAGACCTGGCAATTCGGGTCACTCGGTTCAGGTTCGGATCGGTTCGGTTCGGTTTGGGTCAATTTACAGATATTCACTATTCAGTTCGGTTCGGATCGGGTCAGGTTTCTGATTAAAATTAAATTTAGGTGACTTCGGTTTGGTTGATTTTGGATTCGGGTGCTTTCGGTTGGGTTAGCCTCTGCATTTTTCGGTTTTTTTGGGTTATGGGTCAAATTCGGGTGACTTACCGCGTTATGCTTAATTGACAAAAATTTTAAAGTACAAATTTAAGCAACCTTTGTAACTTGTATTGATTTTCATATTTGGATCCAAATTCTCTTAATGTAGTGTTACTCTTGATGAAGATTGCTATTATGTATTGGTTGGTTATACATAACAAATTGGATGACAATATTTTTAATATTAATTTTTAACTATAGATTTATTAATTGTATCGACCGAGTATAAATTTAAAATTTGATGAATCAGTGGTCAATATTTGGCACTCGACGCCGAGTCTACCCCCCCCCCCCCCCCCCCACGCCCAACGTGTGCCTGTGCCTCCCGCCATCCCGCGCCCGTCACACCCCATATGCGTCCTGCATCAGCGCCCGTCATCTCGAGCAAGCGTCGCGCGCCCATGCCAATCCATCACCACCTTGTGCTTGTGCCCTTATGCGCCTGTCATCACCTCGCGTCCATGACTTCATGTTGTGTGTGCGTCACCGATCACAGTCTCTCGTGCGCACCTCCTGCAGGCGCCCTCTAGTAGCATATTGCTCCCATGCAGGGGTTGTCTCTTTATCTTCTTATTTTGTCAATTTTTTTACCCCTAATTTAATTTAATAATTCATACAAATGTATTTACATGAGATGTAAGTTTTGTAATCTTTATTCTTTTGTGGTATTAATAAGAAACCTAGGTAGTGATGTGATGATATATACACATACACATTTAAACCATTCCCAAGCTTGATATTGTAATATTTATTTAAGTAAGGTGTAAGTTTTGTAATCTTTATTCTTCAACATCTACACATCAATCGTGGTTAGTATATTTCTTAACTGAAAAGTTTATACGTTTTATTGGTTATACATAATCAAATTAGATGACAATATTTTTAATATTAATTTTAAACAGAAGGATAATGGAAGTTTGTCTAGTTTCATGCATGGTTTAGGTGAATTTGGTTCGGGTCAATTCAGTTCGGGTCAATTCGGTTCGGGTCGATTCGGTTCGGGTGAATTCGGTTCGGGTGGATTCGGGTATATCAAACATCGGTTTGATACGGTTTTGGTTTGGTTCGGTTCGGATTTTCGGGTCACATCATTCGGTTTCAATTCGGATCGGGTTGGATCGGATCGGTTTTTCTGGTTCGGGTCACCTTTGCCAGGTCTAGTCCGTACAGCCACTTGAATGGTTTAAATAGGACCAAAAATGATACAAGTAACCATTGGAAGAAGGGAGAGAAAAAAGTTACCGTAGGAATATAGTTGTTGGAACAATCTAATCGTTATATATGGTATCTCGTGAATTTCAAATTTTTTTTTGTGGTATCTCGTAAACATTAAACTTAAAGTATGATATCATATGAACTAGAAGCAAATGTTAAACAAGGGGCAAACTCATCTTTTTGCACCCTCAGTTAACGGACGATTTAACGTTCTTTACAGGTTTGTGGTATCCCGTGAATTTTGAAAGTTTTTTATGGTATCTCAAAAACTTAAAAAAACATCATATTTCATGAATTAGCAAAAGTTTTGAGTGATATCTCATGAATTTTCCCAAAAATAATTTGAATAACCAAATACCAAAATTTTAAAATATGGTTACAAAAATTAAATAAAAATCCAAATTCTTTTTTTCAATTATTTTAGTTTTCAGTTAAAACCAAAATATTCAAGTAGCGCACCGAAAAGATAGAACCGAGGAAAGTAGGAAAAGAGATCTAGATTTTTTGGTTCTTGCTTTTCCAGGTTTGAGTAAGAAAATGAGGCAGTATGGAGCTGCACGATTCTTTACGCAATAGAATTGTCAGTCCCAGATATTAGTGTGAACATAATCATGAGGTTCAATAAATCTTATAATGCAGCATGAAGCAACAGTGTTTAGATTCTTAAGTTAAATGTGGTTCAATTAGCTTTGAAGGCATTGTACCACCAATTTTCAGAAAGATACGATCTTAACATAATAATAATGCGTCTCAAATGATCATGAGAGCGCTTTCCACTTTTTTAGAGTTTGCCCTCTAGTTGTTTATGACAAATGACAATTTACCTAAGAGGATTGAACATTTTATCCCGATGGTATATTGTATTCTCCATTTTTCCTGACGTTTATTTGGGAAGTGATTATATTATTGGGCAGGTGCCAGGTGAAACCCAACGTGGTATGTGATCTCTGCTCGGTTGAACTGTTTTATGTTAGTTTATTTTGCAAGTGTTGTATATCTAGCACTAGTCTCATTAATTATAGGGGTGAGCATTTGGTCAACAGAATGGTGTTAAATGAGTAGCCGTACCAGAACTTTGTCCAACTATAATATACAATTTGGTTTAAATGTGACCACAACTTTATTCAATAGGTTTAATGTTATAAGTAAAAAAATTGGATAACCGAATTTTTGGAGTATTTAATATTTATATGGGTATAATTAAAATAGAAAATAGATATGACTTTTTCCTACCCTATGGTAATGGATCTAGGTATATAGGTGTGTGTCAGTTATTTAATATTTTTGTGAGATTATTTCTTATTGACCCTTTGTGTGTGAACTCTTATAATGAAAAAATAGTTCATTTTAATGTTAAATAGTTCATCTACTAATGATGCGGCTTGATCTTCTTTAGGAGGCTTTGGTACATGGAAGTCTCAAACAAAAAGTGAATGCACCAACCGATTCAACAACCAAATATGAAGTTATATTCTATTTTTAGAATTCCATTCTATGAATGTTATTTTAGGAACTAACAACCTACCGTCTATATATAGCATGTTTGTTATGTTCTTGTCACCCCTACCGCTAATCATATGCTTACCGTCTAATCGTCCTTATTATTCTACTACTCGCAGCGGAATTTACTACTACTACGGCGGGTGATACAACGCCGCTAACCGCCCATACGGCTAGCTAAGCTTACACTACCTACAGTGACGGTCTGATGTCTAAATATACCGAGCTACTACATTTATACCAAATACAAAAGATCATATACTTACATTGCTGGATTACCGAGTATCAAATGCATAGTTAATTACATCCCTTTTTCAATCTCCCAAAAATAATGAGTTTCTACCAACTACTCATCTACACCATCTCATAATACTTTCATTATCAAAAAGGGTGTACCCCATGGTACACCGGCTAACAAAAACCTACAGTCGTGTACAACTTAGTACACCTTTCACAATTCATTAATTACAGACAAAAAGGAAATCATCTTGAGTTCACAAGTCTTCACCCTTCACGAGGACCTACATTATATTAAAAACGGTGCCCCAAGGGGCTCAGCAAAAAGCTGCATATAAACTTCGCATATACCGCGTGCTAACTAGGGTACGCCGACTATTTAAGGTCGACTGTACATGCGGTTCATTATTATCATACATACATGCTTTCCGTACATCATACAATCATACACATTGCAATGCACAAGTCAAATAGCAACACAATAGCATACACAATACTTACCTTCACAAGGGTTAGCCAAATTACACATCCGGGTTAATCGGATGCTTATTACTCTTTTACTCATTACACAATACTTACACATACTTTCTCTTACTTTACCTACTTACTTTTCCATACTTGTTTACTCATTCTTACTTACTTACTTTTACTCATGTTAAGTGGGTATGACCTCCAGGCAGGGACTACACCGTCCCACCACCGTGTTTTACTTGGCTCACCAATCCAGGATGCTACCCATTTAAGGGGTTTGGGCCGTGGACCAGTTTAAGAGCCAGGAATTGGATCCAACCTCTTGTGTCTCCGTCTCCTCACGCGTGGCCGAAACTATATCGGACTTCTACTCATTCCAATTTAATTACCAATTTATTAAGTTAGATTGGTTAGCTTGTTAGGAATCAGTTAGAAGTCCAATCACGGTAACATTCGGTCACAACACAATACATCAAGCATACACACATTCATATTCATCCATACATTTCATGAATTATACAAACTATGATTAAAAGATAATATCCAAACAAGAACAATCTCATAATAATCACAAGTAAGCATAATATATCTGATTCGTGCGTTTATCTTATTTGGTGATCAATTAGCACACAACACACAAATCAGAGTAACCAAGGTAGCATACGGGGCATGAGAAGTTCATACCGTTCACCGTTGTACTTGTATCCAACTTTCCTCCGGTGTTCACAATTCAAGTCCTATCACATACATACAATTGGGTGGTTAATTATCCATAATTAACCTTACTATTTACTTCCCTTACATTTCCTAGTTTATACTTACTAATTCATTGTTATTCAAGTACATGTACTTAAGTTACTTACTTAAAATTATTTTCTAAACTTGTTTATGGCCTTAATGACCTTTAAACATCATTTATCATGTCTTAATTATCGTATACTATCATTACCCTTCATTACCCTACCTTAGATTAGCTTTAAAATAGATTCTGTGTAAAAATTGAGGTGGTCCGGGTTACTGTCCGGGTTTACAAACCCGGACCACCACCTTGTATAAGTCTCGGGTATGTTTTTTGTATGGTTCGGGTTTGTGTACTACTTTACAAACCCGGACCACAAGTTTCTATATCTTACGGGTGTGTTTTATGTATGGTCCGGGTTTGTGTACTACTTTACAAACCCAGACCACAAACTTTGGTAACTTACGGGTGTGATATAGGGGTGGTCCGGGTTAGTGTCCTAGTTTGTAAACCCGGACCACTCCTTTGACATAACATTCTGCCGTGTTTTAATGCTGGTCCAGGTTTCTGTACTGGTTTACGAACCCGGACCAGTTGCAGTTTTGCAAATTGTATATGTTTTTGAACTTGTTTCAACTCCAAACTTCTACCAATCTCTTTCCCAATATTCCTACACATAATCTAGCATGTTTTGACATGGTTTAAGCACTTTAAACTAACCTAACCCAACCTATATCATTATCTATTACATTAACTCACCTCACTGTAAGTTTTTCTCTTCTGTTACAATTTTCCTTCTCCAACTAATGCTACAGACTTTCCCATTCTTCTTCCCACTAGCTAAATGACTCTCAAACTAGTACAACTTAGTTGAACAAATCCCATTACACCATTTCCAACTCTACTCAACTACATTTTTTTCTTCCTGTTACAAACCAAAGTGAAAAATCTCATTTTTCTTCCTCTGTACAACCTCTCTGTTCTTTCTTTACTAGCAGCACACAAGTCTCTAAAATCCTAACCAAATTTTGACATAGGTTCCCTACATTTCTAAGTGTTCTCACCACATAATTTTGCACACTCAACATAGCTCACAACCTGTTCAATATACGCACCATTCCCACACAAAATTCTAACACCTACTGCACACTTAGTATTTACACTTAGCATATTATTTTCTTGTTTTCAAAAGCTTCAAACTACAAATATAGTTGACACCAATATACTCAATCCCTTCCTACTGCTACGGTGGTTTTTAAACCATTGCTACAGCAATATACTTACATATACACAAACATTAAAACTATGCAGGGCACTTCATTATCTTGGTTTTCTTGATTCTTTTTCCTTTCTCTCCTTCTCCCCTTCTCCTTACAGCTCCTCTTTCCTTCTTTGTTTTCTTGGTTTATTTAGGCCAAGCTACACCATGTAACAAGGCATACACACACAAAAAAAACTAGTAAATTTTTAACGTAGGTTTTAAACCCTAGTTTGTAAGAAACCATTTCAAACTCTTAGTGAGTCTTACCTTGAGCTTCTAATGAAGTTTTTGGGTAGAATATGACAAGGCTTCAGCTCTCAAGATGGAACACCAAACCGGCTGGGTGAGGGAAAACAATGGTGTTCACGTGAGTTTGATTTTTGCAAGGAAAAATGGAAAAGAGGAGAGCTTTGGTCCTTTTCTTACCTTAGAACATGAGGAAGATGATGGAGCTTCAAATGGTGCTCCTTAGACTCCAAAACGATTATACCCTCAAAAATGAAGTTGGAGGTTTTTGATTTTTGAAGGGTGTAGAACGATCTCCTTAACGAGACGAATTCAACGGTATGATTTGTGTAGCATTTGGAGGTAGTTTAGGGTTTCAAATGTTAGGAGGAAATGAGCTGTTGTGTGTGGATTCTCAAATCGCCATAGTTGGAACCAGAGAGGAAGAAGAAGAAATGCTGGCCAGAGAAAACGTGAGAGAGTAGTGTGAGAGGAGAGAGAGTTTTACTTTTTGCTTTTGTTGTTACTTTATTTGTTTGTTTGTTAGCACATAAGGAAGGAATAAAGAAGAGGGGGTATGGGCTATTAAAATCATCCGGCTACACACACTCCTCACATGGGGTTTTAAAGTTTTATTTACAATAGTGGACACACTAAATTATTTTATTTACACTTCCTTCCCACAACTTCCCGTTTTTGACAGTTTTTACTATTTTCTCGTTTTATTGATTTTATTGGTCCTAAGCCTTCACTAATGTTTATTAATGACTATTTAGTTGACCAAAATTATTACGAGTCTATTTGACCCGCTTAAAGTCACGTTTTCCCGGTTTCCTCGAAAAACGTGCTTTAAGATTCGTTTGTGTTTTTAATCCGTTTTAAGGATCCGTTTTCTTCGGGATTTGTTCCCTCATGATTATTTATACATAACTAAGCTTCTAAATTACTTATTAGCCTAATTAATCACTATTTTTAATTATGGGGTATTTCAGTTCTTTTCCGTAAGTGTTTTATTATTATCTCATGGACTTGCAGTATCGTCGACTTGCCCTGTATGCATGTTCTTTATATGTTTTTTTAAGTTATAGATTTGCAAAATGTTACATAGCTAATTGTCATTAACATCCAAACTAACCTACCAACCCTTGCAAGTAACCATCTACTAGATCGAAAAGAAAGACACCACCAACCAGAAACACCGATCATCATAGTAACCACTCCGGTGAACAAAACGCCGCCTCCACGCCACAGGAACGCTGCCGTTCGACTCCATGCAATTAGGAAGCAACACCCTGAGTGATAAGTCTGAGCTACCACCATTTGATCCAATCCCTCGTGTTCATACCTTGTACTTACTAAGAAATAACATATACTGCGAACAGTAGACATAAACAAACTAACCATAAGGATCCAAACGGGACACTAACTCGATCTTCCGAAATACCAAGGTAGTGTCCAGACTTGCATTCCTGCTCTTCAATCACTCCCCCTGCTTTTGACCAGTCTATTGGACGCCCTCCTTACTCATCTCCTGTTTCGGGACCAATTTCGCCATGGTCACAATTGCAAAAGCTTTACCCTTACCTCTTTTTCGTACATTAGGGAGCTGCAGCTCCCAATATTCAGCACGGGAAGCTTCTAAAAGAACTTCACCAAATTTTCTCTTGTGCGGGCAATTCGAAGCATCCACTTGAAAACCCTCCTGCATGGCCACCGGTTTTCCCATCCAAGCTGAAGAGTTTGGTGGGACAGGAGAATGTGGTTGTTTCCTATCTTAGTCAAAGCACTCCACGGGTCTGTGAGCTCTCTCTCTTATACTCTTCTCCTTGCCAAGAAGGTTTCCGTACATAACCACATTCCAAAGGGGGTACCTCCTTCCTCCGTGGGCCAAGCGTGCGGACATGCAACAGTTGTATGGGTGAATAATCCACCTACAGGGCAGATAAGCAGCATGTTATCGTAAGATATAGAGAACAGGAAATACTGCACATCCACCATCATAGGTAGAGCTCGAATGATAGGGATTTGAATACTGAATAATACTTTGAAGCGTAAGAACCTGAAATCCGATGCCTCTCTATCCTCAGTCACCCTGAAGAAATGATCAATCTTCTGCGTGGCCCTTCTTACAAATTCTAAGGTGTGGTGATGTCACGGGACATCATAAACCCTCACCCAAAAGGAATCCAGCTAAATTCCTGTTGTGTGATCGGCTTCGATGGATCTAAACTCTTATTGCTAGAAGACTACTACTGTTAATTGTCCAAGGGCCTCTAATATAAACCGCTTCCATGGCCTCCACTGTGTCGAATTCAAAAATAAAGAGGTTTGTGCCTACCTTCATGAAGCGAAAACCACCGTATTTGGTCCAATATCCTTGAAGGATTTGGGCTAGAGTAGCTGCACAAATCGAGATGACCGAGAACAACCGGGCTACCAAACATCTCATGGTTACCAAACTCAAACCATTGATCAGAATTGTATCCATATTTTGGTACTGAGGGGCAAATAGTAAACAAGGAAGGCTGGGTTTTTTTAAGATGAAAGTTTGCGGTTTCGCAGGGAGAGATGAGTAGGATGTAGTGTGAAATTTTCGCTGGTACCGTCAGCTTAAAATAGGCAGGAATGGAATTGGGTTGGTGAGAGGAAGATCAAGGGACTTCCCACTGCAAACTCAGTTTGCATGTCATTGCATGGGAAGGCAGGAAATTGACCGCCGAAAATAAAGTTGGATCTTGTCCATAGTGATAAGGCAGAGATAATAATTACCCCTATCCCATCATTGTCATCTATAAGAAGAGGGTGGTAGAAATTGAGTTGTGGCATCCGTCTTTTCGCATGCAGGAGCATAGACTCTCACTAGGAATATGGAGCAGCACCAGCAAAGGTAGAGCTATATTCTGAGTTCAGTGGGCTTGAAAATACTTATAATACAATATATTTTATAATATGACCCCTCCAATATTTTAATCATAATACTAGTTTTAGTATTAATTTTAGGATGAAAATGGAGACATGTTACCTCGGGTACATGTTGAAATCAATTTTAGTTTTTTGTTATATAGTTTATTTATGTTATTAGATGTTTGTTCGCCCCCATAACATTTTATAAAATATTACTATGCTCTCATCAAATTCTATTTGTTATCAATTTTATTTCTATTAATATGTAATATTTGTTCTAGAATTGTATTGTAAAAAAATCATATTTAGTCTATAGTAGATAAGAAAATTCTTAATATTTTCATTTTAGTTGCATAGTCTAAAGTAAACCTGATTATTATGTCTGAGTAATCATGTACCCCTACCATCCATAATAAAAGTGTTTTTAATTTTTATTACAGATTTTGTAAATTAAAATTACTCAAAATAGTCTTTAGAAGTTTTTTTTAAAAAAAACACTAGTTTAAAAGCATTGTTTTTTTTTAAAGAAAGGATAGTTATCATTAAGAAACAAGTGTGAGTAAATTTTCCGGAATATTAGCCGGAGTCCATGAACTGGTGAGTTGTGTACACCTGGCATGGTTAGCTAGACAATGCCTGATATATTTGCTTCCCTAGAAATATAAAACCATGTAACGTCGTGGAAGCGTCCTAAATTCCCATTATGCGATCCAATATTTCTGTCGTGGCTGGCAGTAGCAATGAAGTTTCACCATTCTACAAA
Organism: Limonium bicolor; assembly: GCA_023374045.1. NCBI lineage: Eukaryota > Viridiplantae > Streptophyta > Magnoliopsida > Caryophyllales > Plumbaginaceae > Limonium > Limonium bicolor. Next base: position 76,713,472 of record CM041777.1, on the reverse strand, counting down.
TACTGGATTATGGACTTACAATCTGAGAGCACCCTGAGTGAAGTAATTCCTGATGCAGACGCCCCGTTCAATGCCATCTCAATAGCAGAGGCTTCTCCATATGCAATATTGATATGTTCTCGATACCCAGCACTCCCGACCGTTAGCAGATGAGACTGTGCTCTTGCCACCCAAGCCATGCCCACTCGACCCTTTGGATCAATACTAGCATCACAAAAAACACTGGCATTAAGGGATGGTGTGCCCGGTGCTGATGCAAAGCTATCGTCGAAAAGGACATCATGGATGTAGAAAGCTGGAGAAAACTGTCAGCTTGACACCATCCTTGATCAAAATCCCGCACTCGAGCATGTGAAACTTGGCATCGTGCAAACCATAGTTTCCAGAGAAAGCACAGATAAGCTGCTACCTTGTCTTTAGGTTGCTCCAAACAAAACTTGAAAAACCAATGTTGTAAACCTTGATCTGAACACTGGGTAACTTAAATCCAAACTGTGACCAAAGGCATTTAACAATTGGACAATTATATAAGGCGTGCAGCATAGTCTCGGCTGAGTTATAGAAAATGCAACCTGTTGGCATATCAACCTTAATTCTGTCTTGGATAACTGTTTTGCATGCAATCTTAGTAATAAGGATCTTCCAGGCAAAAATCTTAATCCGTGCAGGAAGGTCTAATGCCGTGATTGTTTTGAAAACCTTGGCCGTGGACACATCTTGTGAAGTACCTGGTGCAGAAGCATCCTTCAACGACAGCGCTGCATAGTACGCTGATGACACTGTGAATTTCCTCGATTTGGAAACTCCCCAATGCCAATGATCAACTGCGTTCGACATTTTCTGAGTGTGGCAATGAAACATTAAGAATATGCTCGACGTCAGACTTGTCACACCACTGCTGCACCAATGCAGTATTCCATGTGTGAGCTGGTGTGATTAGGGATGCAACTGAGGAGTACTGATAGTTTCCCCCTGCCTTGGACTGAAGCCACCGATCCGTAATCTTGGTGTCCCTACCATTGACTATTGTCCGTCGACCTCCATACTCAACTATATCGCGCACACTAAGTAGAGCACGCCAAATTGGACTAGAGGCACTGTTTGGTTGCACCGTCATCCAAGTTGAATGTCGCACATATTTGGCATGGTAGAAGCTTGAGAGCAAAGTTTGAGGGTCTACAATAATACGCCAAAACTACTTTGCTAAGAGTGCTCGATTAAAACTATGCAACTGCCTAAATCTCATGCCTCCAGAAGACTGATCTCGACATAGTGAAGACCACTTTGTCCATCGAATAGCAGATGACTGGGTAGATCCTCCCCACCAGAAGTTATTAATCATTTGTTGAATTTTCCTGAGTAAGGACTTAGGAAGGAGGATGATGGACATAGCATAAGAGGGTATTGCTTGAAGGACAACCTTAACCAAAAGAGTTCTTCCTGCCTGGAAACTTATGTGGACTAACTCTGTATACGCTTTGTAACTCTATCCTTTATGTAGTTGAAAACTGAGCATTTTTTCTTTCTAATATTACTTGGGAATCCAAGATATAAGTCCAAATCCGTCACCTGATGCGTATGGAGATTAGCAGCTACTTCTGATTGTAAAACCTTGATGCAAGCCTGAAGATAGCATAACTGCAGATTTGGTCATGTTGATACATTGGCCTGATCTGCAAAAAGCAAGTTTGAAATTGGTGTATCAAGGCCTGGAAGTGTGAAAGGTCGATAGTACCCAACATCCGTAGCTAGCTTCATTGCCGACGTTAAAGTCTCCATACAGATAATAAACAATATAGGTGATAGAGGATCGCCTTGGCGGAGTCCACGCTTGGGCTGAAGATATTGACTAGGATAGCCATTAATAAGGATGGTTGTGTGGACTGTTGTGATAAATTGCCGAACCAACGATATTCATGAATCATGAAAACCCATGGCAGAAAGAACATCTAGAACAACAGTCCACTCTATACGGTCAAAAGCCTTCAACATATCAACTTTGTAAGCAAAGTGGCCCTTGGTTTTAACCCTTGATCTACGCATGATATGGAGAATTTCATGGGATAGCATAACTTGATCTGAGATTAATCTGTTATGCACAAATGCAGCTTGGTTATTGGAGATGACACAAAGGAGGATATCAGCAACCCGATTAACAAGGACCTTGGAGATGACACGGTATATGGTGTTGCACAAAGAAATTGGCCTGAAGTCCTTGATTGTTACAGCTCCTGGAGACTTTGGAATTAAAACAATATGCGTGTCATTCAAAGCGGGGGGCTGCACGTTGTTGTTAAGAAAAGATAAGCATGGTTGTAAGAAATCCTCACTGATAAGGGGCCAATAAGTACGCAGGTTGGTGCCATTAATCCCATCAGGCCCTGGAGCCTTTCCCGGGTTCATTTAATTATATGCCTTGATAACCTCGACCCGAGTGTAAGGTTGCCCCATTGCCTGCATTGATTTAGTTGGGACTCTGTCAGCTACACAAGCCAAAAGATGTTGATCCTGTTGCGGGTTTGAGGAAGTAAACAAAGTTTGGAAGTAATGACATGCAACCTGCTCAATTCCTGCCCAAGAAGATTGCGGAGCATGGGTATCCGATGATAGAGTGCAAATCAAATTCTGTGTGGATCACATTCTGTAACGTGCAAAAAAGAAAGCAGAGTTGCGGTCCCCAGAGGACAGCCATGTTTGCCTGGAACGCTGCTGTAGTCGAATTTCCTCCTTCAACAGAAGAGAATCCACAGTGGAGTTGAGATCGTTCCATAGGTCAATATTACATCTAGAAGGCACTGCATTAGCTACCAAATCAACCTGCTGACGTGTTCTGTGAAGAAGTCTTTTTTCCACCCAAATTTGTCTCGTTCCCCACCTCCGAAGCTTCTGTCCACATCTCCTTACCTTTTGAAAATAATCTAATCCTGAAGTACGCCACACTGTATGGACCAATGACTTGCATTCTGGATTATGTGCCCAACAATTTTCAAACCTGAAGGGTTTTGGGCCACGACGGTGAATTGGGTGAAGGACCAGCTTGATTGGTTTGTGATCAGAGTGACCCCAAGGTAAATGAAAATTAGTTGTCGTAGGATGCAGAGAGAGCCAAGACCTATTGCAAAGAAAACGATCCAGACGACTAGGAGTATGTCTATGATTTGTACTCTTATTTGTGAAGGTGAACTTGGATCCCCTGAACCCCAGATCATGGAGATCACAGTCTAATAAAAAAGTACGAAAAGCATGCATAGCTGTAGAAGAGTGATTTCCCCTACCATGATGTTCATGAAGATAAAGAACCTCATTGAAATCCCCCCCCCCCCCCAGTACCCATGGCCCGTTCCATTGCACATTAAGATACCGAATCAAATCCCATGTTTTCCATTTCTGTAAGTGATCAGACCAGCCATACAAACCAAGAAAAACGCCATTGACTTCCCCCCTGAGCTCCGATAACAACATCAACATGGTGACTAGAAACACTAAGCACTGTTACATCCAAGTTCACTGACCAAAAAAGAGCAATCCCAGCCTTTCTACCTATACTATCCCCACCCACCCAGTAGTAATTACGAAAACAACTAGCAAAAGAACGCAGCTCAAAAGTTGACAGTTTGGTCTCTGCCAGAAACACAAAAGTTGGTGCTTGTTGATGGATGACATCCCTGATCCAGCGAACCGCGACAGCATCACCCAGGCCCCAACAGTTCGCAGCTAGTATGGACATTATGACGGGCGATACTGGTATCCCCCAGCATCGCCGATAAAGTAGTGTGAGACTCCTCGCCCTTACCCCGTTTGGTAGCCTCTTCCATAGAGTGGACCTCCCTGAGATCGGACTCAGAAGAAGAGCATTGTACCATAGTGATCTTGCGTTTACAGTCATTTGAAGCAGCAGGCGACTGAGGGATCTCGCCTTCCTCCAGAACGGGCTCCTGATTGATATCCACCATTGGTCGAGTACCACACTCCAAAGAGTCAGCAACAACGGGGACAACAGCAGGGCTGGGGCGGCATAGAGTGCCTGTGGCTGAGGAACCGTCTCCACGGGAATCGTAGTGTGGTCGTGGAGCTCCACCGGTGCGTGCCTTGAGCCACATGCCATAGTTAAGCTCCTCCTGAGTAGCTTCTGTGCGATAAGGACAATCTCGAAGAAGATGAGTAAAGTGACCGCATAAAAAACATAAGTTGGGCAACCTTTCATATGTCAAAGGGAGGATTGTTGGCTTTCCTTCGATAGTGATGGTGGTGAAACGGAGAAGAGGGCGTGCAACATCGATATTGACTTTCAGCCTCATATAGGAACCAACTTTTCGGCGGTCAAACTCTGCATACTCCATGAAGACACCAATCCTATCTCTAAGTCTCTTTGCGAACATATAACTCATAAATTGCAAAGGAACATCATGAACGTGAACCCAGAAAGGCACCCACCTGAAATCATGTTCCCTGGGTGCTCTTGCTTTGTCAATGGCAGAAAGAACCAGAAGACTGCCATCATGGGTCCAAGGGTCGCGGGCAAGGATCGACGCAACAAACGCTTCATCTGGTAGTCTGAAGAGAAGAAGGCCACCTTCCAAGGAACGGATATGTAGAGTATATTCGCATTTCCAAGCTTTTGCTAGAGTACGTTCCAGCACCTTGATGTCAACGTGGCGTTGCATGAGCAGTTTGCCCAGAAAACAGCACTGAGTAAGAGCTTCAGAACTGGTATCCAGCAAATCATCGACTTGAACAGACTCTTCCTCCGCAGCTGTGAGAGAGAGCTGAGCACAGTGGGCTGCTAAAGCCTCTACTGGTGGCTGAGGCGGTGGGGTTGTCATGGTGAAAAGACTGTGCAAGATAGTGGAGAATTTGGAGAAACTGAGCAAAGTACGATGCAGCCAAGTAACTGATTTGCAAAAATGATGATGTAGAGCAAGAGTCAGAGAGGAGTTGGATGTGACTCAATCGAAATCCCAACCGGTGTTTAAGTAGAAGATCCGTAGCCAATGACTAATGGCATGCAAATCTAGGACTAGAGATAATGATAACTTGCATGGATGTAATCGATACATGTTAATAAGAGGAGATTGAAACGTGTTTTGGATTCCATAATCGATCGACAAATCAGTGAGATGAGTGGAATGATTACTGAATCAACACATGCAGGGGGAAGGCAAGGGGTCGGCTGATGGGAAACGAACTTTTTTAATTGAGAAATAAAAAAGATAAAACAAACTTTTTTGATTAATTTATATATTTCATTTTTATTATAACTTTTATGTTAATATCAACTTTGAAAATATAATTATATATATTGAAATTTTATATTATTAAAAAATTAAAATTAATTTTAAAATATTAATTAATATTATTAAAAAAATTCTCAACAACAATTCTATACTATTGTACAACCGGAATCGTCAAATTGTTACCGTGGAGAGAGGAGGTTCGTAATATAAAAAAGGAAAGAAAACATCAAAGTCTGAAAAGATAAAAGAATAAGAGGCTACCCTTAAACCATCAACAACCCTGGTAATTTGAACTTCATTGCATACAACTCGTCTTTTACATGGCTTCATAGAGATTAACATATCTTAAATTAAGTCAAAACAGCAACGAGACTGATTAAGTCATCCAAAAAATTTCTGAGCTGAGCTAATGTCCTTCAGAAGTTGAACTACAGTCCTTCAGAAGAGAGCCTACGCAAAATGTTTTCTACGATCACCTAGCTTCCATGTCCATTTTCCTAATAACCACAATTTTTCCCCATCATGTAACTAAAAATCAATATTATGTACATTTGATTCCTTTCTACAGCAGAATGATGGGACAAACTCACCTCTCTATTACTGCACAAATCTCTGCCCCGAGGGATTCAAAAGGGAAACCAACAAGCAACTAGTGAGTTTCAGAGGCGATTAGTTACAGTCAACTCAAAACCTCCAGCTGCCATCGTTAAGAGCCCATTTGTCACACCTGTTGACTACTTCTCTAAGCTGGCTCAGGCATAATAGACTGTGAAGGATCACATGCATCTGGTTCGGGAATAATAGGTTTTTTAGCGTCAGCTACGTGGAATTTCAGGCTACTCCCATTCCCAATCTGAGATTGTGAAACACTGTCCGTCGTCGCTTTGTCTGGAAAAAGTTGTACATCATCAGGCAGGAATGTCAGACTACTTTCAGGCTCCGTCTGAACCTGAGAACATCTACCTGCAGCTTCTTCAATTAATGAATGTTCTGCTTCTGGAAGCAAGGTCAACTGACTACTTGTAGAATCCATCTGAGACACTGAAGCACCAACGGAGGTTCCTTCTCCCAGAGATTGTTCTGTGTCACCTGGTTGGACTTTCAGACTACTACTCTCAGGATCCTCTACCTGAGACAGTGAAAGACATCGGGAGGCTTCTTCTGAAATAGGATGTTGAGAGTCAGCTGGTTGAGACTCCAGCTTAGATCCTGAAGGACTGCCAGCACCTTCAATAGCCGTCGATTGCTCTGCATCGGTTGGTTCACAATGAGTTTCAGAAGGACCAGCTTCTTCGTGGTCAAGTCGTGCTTTATCAGCTGGAAGGGGCCCCTGAACCTCTTTCTCTAACATAACTATGCCATCAAACTCAACCATTTTCCAATACACCTTTTTATAGGCAGAGTGCTGCTCAGGAGTCATCCTTTTGAAACCAAGCCTAAGCCACACCCCCTCGGCCTCTTCAGCAGCAGGAAGAACAATGCTTTTTACATGGTGCAACGACAAGAAACTTTCAATGCAACCGAATAATGCTTGGAAGTAGCCCTGATACATTAAGTATAATAAATAACACAAACTGCATCAGCAAACAAATCACAGATTGAAGTCTACAATAAGCTTTCTTGCACGTGAAGCACAGATATACATAAAAAGATATAGTCACCCTGGCAGCGGACATTGAAAGATTTAACAGCCAAGATGACAGTCATCTTGTGTGAACAAAGATTGAACACTAAACAAATAAAAAGTCATCTTATATGTCTTCTCACCTTGCCCCGGTAATCCTTACGAGTTGCAACGAGAGGAAGCTCCATGACATCTTGACCGAAAACACGGAAAACAGCCACTGAGATAATAACGTCTCTGGAAAGTTGCATGTACAAAACCCGGTTAAGCACAAGCCAAAGTATGCATATATAAGTCAAAAATAAAAGATCGACTTTCAAGTAAAACAAAGGACAAGACCCCCCCCCCCCCCCCCCCCCCCCCCCCCCCCCCCAAGTTCCACAAGTAGAAAGCAAGAGAATGGAAGAGCATACTTGAGCAGTAAAACCGCACAATACATGCCACTATAGTCTCGGTTGCTCTTCAAATCCCTCCTGCCGGGATTAAATATCGACATGTAACAAAAACCCGAGTTAAACAAGGAAAGATAAATTTTGAATTTCAGCGAATAAGCGTTGCCTCATCAAGGAGATGCTAGGAAGTACCCATAAACAATAGGAGGAATAAGGTCACGGCCACCTCCATGCGTCAAAATAGAGCCAAATCCCTCCTACAAGTTGCAGTACACAATCAACTAAATATTTTTCTAAAAAAATCAACAATAATGAACTTCAACAAAAATCTCAATAACTTGACCAGGTACCGCAGACTATGCCGGTCAATGACAAGTGTTATAGCATTATAAGGCAATATTAAAGGGAACTGAAGCATATGCAGACAAATGAGAAAAGTTAAGCTAAGGATCACGGAAATGAGTTTACAGGCAACAACTACTTACATGTAGAACAGATATAGCCTGTGAAAACAGCCGTTTTACTTTTGCTTTTCTACTATCATGTTGCAAGAGTTGGCCACTCAGCAGCATCCAACTCAGATCTGTTGCAACAGCAGGAACCTCCTGCTCATATTTCTTCCATAGCGTATCCAATAGAGAGCTTGGAAGCTCCAGTGATCCTTCACTGAGCAGAACCTGCAAAGATGCATGAATTTTTCTACACGCATCCCCACAAAACCACGTCCCATGTGGTAACTCCTGTTTTTTAAGCACCATCATTCAAGAATTCAGAACAAGAAGAGTTTCCACTCAAATGAGAAAGCTAATAATATATACTTTAATGCAGTCATAGGCATACATTCAAGTCCGCAATACCATGCTCTTTCAAGCAGCTTATGTGGTACTCTTTCTCACACTGCAAGCATGACAAGATTTAAGATTAGGGCCCACTTGCTAAAACAGTATCTATTAACATGGAGAAAATGATAAGCACGCAAGATTCAGAATACCTGATCACAGAGAAGAATAGTGCGAGGGCCAAATACTGACCTCTCAAAGTCAGACCCACTAACCAAAAAAAAAGGATGTCAGGTTAGTATAACAAACCTTCCTGTCAAAATAAAAATATATGCCTAGTTTACGAAAGGCTAGGGCCAGATAAAAGAATAATATCGAAGCTTAGATGAAAGATATGAACGCACAGTGATATCAAGAAGTATAATCACAAGGAGAAGGTACAGAAGAGCTAACCACCAGTTATGAAGTAGCAAACAGCACCAGTACCATGATAATAGTAATAAACGATTTAATACACCAGAATAAATCTAATTTACACAACAGACTTTAGCATATTTCCTGATCTGTTCCTCAGATTTCTTGGCAAACATAAAATATATTGTTCACAACCCGTTCAACAGAATAGCAGCAAAAAAAGGTGAGATATGAATGATACAATTGAGGAGCACTGCAGCATGTAAATCATTACCTTTCAGTGCGGAAGTGCACCCATTGCAGCATGATTCAGTAAGGTAACTTATAACGGTTACAGTCCTACTCAAGGGAACGTTTGACGATGTTTATCTCAGGCCACATGAATAAGATTTAGTACGTTTAGAATAATTGCTTATGTTTATTAGGAGACATCTGGCATCAATTAGTTACGTGCAGATTTATATCCAGAGTTCTTTCAGTAGTTAAATTAGCAATTATATCCTGCTGTTAACAGTTACTTGCAGTTAGTTCATAAGTTCGCAAGGAGTACAAAAAAGTCTGTCCATATACTGATAAATAAGGCAGGCAGCACAAGTCGAGGAACAGACTAGGATGAATTACCAGAGTGAGCACTAATACTAGGGCAGGGACTTTCTCTGGGTATTCTAGTGTTTTCGACTACCTTATACTCATTTAACTTGTATATAATGCTCCAATTTTTCCACAAATTGCACTACAATTACTCAACAAATTTATAGAATGCATAAGCTACTCCTTCAAACATAGCATTCATTGCAGAAACAATTTGATTATTTCTGTACCTGCACAGATGGCAAAATGTGAAATCATCGGTGTCTTTCAGGGTTCTCATACATAGCTCGCCAATCTTCTCAAGCGGATCAACCCCCTCAGTCCATCCAGCCGCAATAGCATTAGCACTTATTCTCACCTTCCCTCGCTCAAACAAACTCCGACAGTATCTACAATACCACTTATCACTGGGCTCACAGGTCACGTCAGCACACTCTGGAAATATTGAAGAGAGCAAGAGGTTAATCGGATACAAATCTATGTGAAGTAAAAGTAAATAGTTGACCAAGTGAAGGTAGACCATAGGCCAAAGTAAAAGCACCACATAAGTTACTCCATCCTTGGAAAAAAAGAAAGAGAGATTCATTTGATTACAAACACTAGGCCAATACACTAACTTTCACTGGCACTGCAAACTTTGAAAATAATGTTTTAGCCAATGTATAAAGCTAGAGTTAACTTCTTTTCTTTTCATTATGCTGAGAACTCCGTTAATAGCATTAATACAAACTTGACATTATCTCTCCCTCACAAGCAGCTACTTGTTTCATCCAAATAGAAATCTGATGGGAATACATGTGGGGTACAAAAGAAGAGGGGACCACTGCTTGTGCAGGAGGGAATAATATTAGATGGGGACATGGGTAGTGGGTTTGTCTATGGGCAGAGGTTGTTATTCTGTAGTATTGTCATTTTTGTCGTATGTTAATATACTAGCTATTTAAGGTAAGGGCTGGGAGTGAGTAAGGGGATTTTTTTTTGGGTATTGTTTTTTGGCCACTCTTGTGGAATAGGCAGGCTACGCCTGATTTGGCTCCTTATGGAGATTCTTTTCCTTCTCTATCACCTCTATTTGGCTAGTTACGGCATTATACAGTGGGTTTCATCAATACTTTTGCAACTTGACTTCTCTTCTCCCGGACTCCCTGCGACCGGCGACCGCGACCGGTGACGATGAGACTTCCACCCTGTCGGAGAGAACGACCTGGACTGAAGACTGCAACTGAGCGCCTGTTATGTAACGAGGAGGGAGACCCGACATGGAACTGGGCTCTGAATCGCTCCAGGTACCCGATCGACCTAGGTATCATCGTTCCTCTTTTTCTTTCTTCTTCCTTCTTTTCTTCTCCTTCTTCAAACGATTGGATCAATCTCTGTCTTCTCCTTTTTCTGTTTCCCCCAACCCTATATGGCTATGCCGGGAATTCCTCCCTTCCGTCCGGTTACTTTGCTCTCTTTCTGGAATCGATTTTCCACCACTCTTCTTTCCCCTTGCTTTGGTCCTTTAGTAGTGCCACCGTAGGCTGGTTGTTTAGATTCAGTTCCTCCACTTCCAGCAAATCTTCAAGCGATTCTGACTGAAGAGACGGGTTCGAGAAAACACCCGTATCGATCCCTCAGTCCACTCTTCATTCTGCTTGCCGAATGGTTCCTTAATCACCGTTTTCTTGTCTCGTTTGAGATTGATTAGAGTTCTGAAACCTTCAATGGTAGTTTCTGGAATCTACCCAAGGCAGTTCACCCGAAATTATCCACACCACTTTGAACCAGTGAAAAGCTTCACCCACCAAACAATCACTCGTTCTTAAACAGAAGCAATCGGGGATGGATTTGACAGTAAATATTCCTCCGCCTTGTTCAGCCAGCCATGGGGCTCTCCATTGAGAGATCGGAGGTTCTTCTGTATGTATCGAATACATTGCCGTATATATTATATTCTTCCAGATCTAGACTGAAACCCTTTTGTAAATCTTGCCCAACTTCCACGCCCAAGAGTGTGGCTCTGATACCAATTGATGAAACCCCTGTTATAATGCCGTTTAAAAAAAAAAGGTAGGCCAAAGAGTGATAGAGAAGGAAAAGAATTCTCCCTAAGAGCCAAATCAGGCGTAGCCTCCTATTCACAAGAGTGGCCAAAAACAATACCCAAAAAAATCCCCCTACTCACCTCCCAGCCTTACCTTAAATAGCTTATATTTAACATACGACAAAAATGACAATACTACAGAATAACAACCTCTGCCCATAGCAAACCCACTACCCCATGTCCCCATCTAATATTATTCCCTCCTTCACAAGGCAGTGGTCCCCTCTCTCTTTTAGTCCCCACATGTACTCCCATCAAACATAAGTGAACACTAGATGCTGCAAAAATAATAACAGCAACCAAAATTCTAGTTAAGCTTATAATCCTGCAATGATTTAGCCTCAAGAAAAAAAAAAGCTTCAAATGAGTATCTACACACCGAAAGAGATTACTCCACATGTAAATTCAGGATTGGAAGAAAAAAGCCTGGCTGAATTGGATTATTAAGGGAAGGGATGTGATTATGATAAACAGCAGATCCTTTCCGCCTGGTATTCTTTCAAGCAAATGACTACATTCAAGTCGAGCGTGGCAGGATTAAGGAAAAGTAATAACCACAGAGGAACTAGGTTGAGCCAGTTCAAATCACAACCCACCCTAACGGATTCAAACAGTTATCAAGGTAAGTTCAGTTTAGTCACATATCAACAAGGTTGGCTGCAAATAGTCCATCTTTGTCCACTTTCACAACTCTTAAGCACAATACCAACAGCCAGTTCTTATCTTCCTGCTTTTTATAGCCAATTACTTTTGACAGGTTTTTAAAAAAACTATACTAAAGAAATTATGTATCAGTAAAAATAAGTGGACCTTATTTTGAGCCTTGTTCAAGTAATTCAAGACTAGAGAGAATAACAATGGCACAGGCTGAAGGTTGAAACCAGGTAAGGCACGGTTATGACAGAATCATCGTATAGATAGGAATCAAGGTGGTAGCAGAGCTGGCTCTGTTCAGGAAAGATCCCAGGTCTATCATGATTTGGGGCAGGTGTTGCAGAACCAGTGCCAATATTGAAGTTTTATGATACCAGATCTTAGAGAATCTAGAAACCTGGAGGTTATAACCGGTCATCTCTAATAGCTCCTTGGCTGGTCCAACCAGGACAAGTCATAATCAATATTTGTATATAGGCCCAGTTAATTCTTATCGGTTAAGGCCCATCTGTATTTTTCTGTATAGGGTTTAACTTTTAAGTTGTATATTATCTAAGCTAACTCGTATAATCCGGTCTCTATGCAAAGGGTTGTATCCATTCTTTCTAAGCATACCAATAGGAACTCTTTCTCTTCAACTACAATCTTGTTGTGGAGTTCACATGGAAAAGTGACCCTATTAAACTTTTCAAAAATAAGACAAAAGGACGAGAAAAGTTTGTTCCACCTGCTTTCAGTTAAGATCAATTTGAGCCTTAAACATCAAGTGATCAACTGCAGGTTTAAATCTTAATGGTGAATGTTTGACCCTGTTCCACAAATTCTCAAGTATAGAATACATATATAAGCACTTCCATAAAGTAGTGTGACAGGTCAGTCAAACTAAATTTTCTTACCACGATGAAAAGCTCTTGGGCATCCATCACATACCAACAGTGAATCGCCTTCTTCACAAATAGAGCACAGACTATCGTGCTTTTTATCCGGGCGACCATTCTCTTTACGTATGGATAATGCCAAGTCGTGAAGTGATAATCCATCAGAAGTATATATGTTGTCATAACTGAAAAATAAAACAATAATCAATCAACCAAGAAATGCTGCGCACAAAAGAGGTAAACACTATACAGAACAATAGACAAGTATTGTAGATCGGGGCAACAAAGAAACAGTCACAGATCTCACTGAGACACTTACGGTTTTTTGTGTTTAGCATTTCCAGCATGGGCCTCAAACAGGGAAGCGCTGACCTGTTTGATATAACCAAAATAGTATTAATCTCACTGGGAATATTAAAAACTTGGAAGCTGGATGGGACAGAAGCATACCACACTGTTACAGCAGAAACAAAATATTCCTAAGTCTTGCTTGTATCCGCTCAGAAGTTTCTGCCAAGAGGGTAAGAGAACAATTAGATGCAGAACGCTGTGATGCAATATGCAACTAGTGTAGTAGACTAGAGAGTCATTACTAACCTCACCATGCAGAAAATATGACAATTCTGTCCCATCAGGTAACCTTTCAAAGACTGCCCTGTTTCGTAGAAAATCTCTGCAAAAAGGAAGGACCGTGCAATATACATCATCATTTTGCTTGCTAGCCATTGTAATATTGCACCATTTTTCTTAAAACATGACCAACAGATAACAGATTATTGCTAGAAGTTTCAGTCATGAAAGAAAACCTGACAATGAAGAATCATAAATAAAGCATGAGGAAACGATAGAGCGGTGGTGTTTAGACTGGTGACACTCATGCCAATTGAAGGAGTTCTGTCCTAAGAGTGGGCATTCATAATAGTTCAAGTTACAGGAGATATGACCTGATTAAAGCAACTTGTATCTACTCTAAACAATCGCACCTTGTTTTATAATAAGGAAATTCCACCTCATACATTAAAAAGGAAAGTCGATTTAACTATGATATCTAGCAGTACCCATGAGGAAGGCACGGGTAGTGTTAAGCTGAGATCTCGTGTAGAGTGAGCATCAAACTCTTTCCCATAAACTCAATTTTAGCTTCTAATAAGACTGATTCTTTTACTTAGCAAACCAAATATATCAAGATTAATCACCATTCTTCACCACACACAAGTATTAAGCTTATTTCAAAAGCACATAGTACAAACGCCCAATATACACTAAGAGCATGGAAAACTGATAACGAGGCATATAGAACACAAACTTTGTTGTTATCCCAGCCTTTTTCTTTGAAGAACCAGCCACTGAAGAATCTACTGAGAGCATAGGAGTTTGAATGCTTTCCTTTGACCTGAAGTAACCAAAATAAGATAGTCAAGTGATGAAATCAACATCTGAAATTACAACGCACAGGTGTAAAGCTAACTTGAATTAATAATGCCCATACAATAGTTTTTCTATTGAATTGTTTTACTTTTTCCTTTGTTCCTTAGGAGTGGGTATGCATTGTTTAGGAGTAGAAAAGATATAGGAAGTGACATACACACCTCTTGGCCATTCGCCTAGACGGTGTTGGAGTCAAATCTGCATCAGGTGATCTGAAATCACCAATCAAACCAGTAGAGCATTAGAAGACGAGAATAATGAGTATACTTCAGCATTGAGACTGATAATACAGCACAAGAAACATCCAGAAGAGGACATAAACTCTCCCTGACATAAGAATCCTCAACAAATGTATACATAGAAAGGACGATGATTGATAAACAGCAGCCAAGGGTTAGTACTCAGAAGCTAACGATAACGAGACTAACCAAGTAAACACATGTATTACTCAGTGGAAAGGGGAAGAATTCAAGGATAAGCAATTATACCTTATTTTCTTGTCATGGGCATCATCGAGCAAACCTTCGGCCAACTGGATTCTTCTACAATACTTTTTATCAAAGATGTCCTTTTCTGCCCTGTAGACACGATGATGACAATAGATTAGGTTGATGCTACAGTAGAGACATAAATAATTAATCTTTGAATGTTTCATGTTTCCATCAGGGACATCTTTAGGCAGACTACAGGTTTAAGATACGAAGAAAATGTCAGGAACTAGTTCTAGCTCCAAGTATAGGCCTTCCCTAATAATATTCACTAACCTATCAGTTGTACAGCTCCTGCTCTGTAATCGTGCTAGAACCGGAGTTCCTGATTTGAGACTCAAAGTTGATTTTGATGGCCTAAAGAATCCGAGCATAAGCATCCTCACAAAGAAAGTATATCCAATGAACATCATCAAGTAATAAAACGATAAGAACGCTTCTTATCTTGAATAATCAATAAAATGGTTTGAAAAAAAAAAGAAAGTTGTTAGCATCATTTACAAATCATAAATTACACAGTATACTCCCACAAGTTCACCTTGAACTGTCACAATACAGCGATTATAAGCATAATCAACTGTTCAAAGTGAAAAGCCAAAATAAAACAGAAACCAGTACCATGATTTTTCAATCAATGGATACACAATTTTGCTATTTGCCTCTTTTTTACATCCTGCTGAAGGAACCAGACAGGGAGTAGTGACCAATTTTATCTGAGATAACGTACAATGAAAATATGCTCTTGCCACTAAAAAAAAGAATTGAAGAATGCAGGTAGATTCCAAAAACTAAAGTCGTTGCCTTAGCTTTAGTGAATTGAGGTAAAACCACTTCAGAAACATTTCCACCACAGATTACGAAAACAGAGAAGAAATCGGAAAATTTACAATTTGTAATGTGAAATGCACACTGAGACAATCAACTCATGGTAGTGTTTGCCTCAGGAGCACGCAAGAAAATTGGAAAATGGGGATAGGACTAATATAAATTAAACTACCATATCCAAATCGCCACTAAGACTGCTGGACCATTTGTGATTTGTCAAGATTGACTAGCTCATTTCAAAAAAAAGTAGAAAATATTACAAAGGCCAACTATGGTTCAGTGGTAAAAATAATAATAATTTAACAAAACCAAAACAGCCAATGAAATAAAATGAAGAAAACTAGCAGAAAAATGATAAATGGAATGAAACTCGGCCACTGGTGAGGAGTGAGATCAAGGACAATTGAACGGGAGAAATTGCACAGCGGAAAAGGGAGGATCAAAGGATTCACCAAAGTGAAAGAAATTATGACCCAACCCAAGGCCAGATAATATGAACACATACAAAAGGGGATTCGACCATTCCCACCGTATATATCCCTTCAGCCTATTTTTCCACTTGAAACTAGATCTTCACTTCATAATAAAACAAAAAAAAAGGAAGTGAAACTAATAACCATTAATAATTAAATCCAAATGGGCTCAAGACAACGAAGCCTTATCTCACAGCTGCATTATCAATACCCCCCCCCCCCCCCCCCCCCTTTCAAACACACACGTACACAAAAAAAACTAAAAGAAAGAAAAGGCACACACAACTAAAGGAACAGGTTCTGAATGAAAAGACATTGAACTGCTTCTGGTGAAACAAAAGGGAAACAGAATCAACAAATGGGAGACATAGTAAAGTGAAATAACAGCATCATGAGCAATTTATGTCAGCTGCCAAAACTAGCAGCCGGAATAAAGCAGAGGAGAAAATGTGGATCTAGAGCCAAACGCAGCTCCAAACGCTTCGTTTGAACGCTGACATCAAACGATGATTTACACACTCCGCTAATTCTACAACTACACAAGAATTCAGTGAACACAGTGGCCCCTTGTGTATACTTTATGTTCCAAATAGCAGAGATGCCATCCACTAGTTTTATTTTATTGCTAATAAACATAATAAAGTCATCCTCTAGAACTTTATAGCAAGACTTCAGAAAAAAAACTAGGGCTAGTAACAATATTATTTTCCACAAAATTCAAAGAGTAACAGAAAGAGATCATGAATATTTGTTTCAAGAGAGAGAGAGAGAGATAGCATGCATAACTAAATGGGCCGATTCAAATAGGAAAAAGCAGCGAAAGTGAACTGGTAAAACAGAGCATACCGGCTTGCTTGACCAGATTTTTTGCCAGGGTTTACGGGAGTAGACAATATGTTCATGCAGGAGCAGCACAGTAGCTCTACATCAGTGACAATGGTTGTGAGAAATGAATCTGCAACCAAGTTGAACCTCATTAATAAATAGCACGCTTAGACCTGAACAAAAAGGTCATAATGTATGGATAGCACTGCATAAAGCTAAATTTAATGGTCACCGGTATAGCAGTCTAACTGGACAAAGTATGGCTCACCATTGCAATTTCCACAGCTGGCCATTCGTTTTACCGGTAGCGGACCAATCGTTTCACGGATTCTCATCGGCAAGGTATTCAAGTTTGCTTCTCTACAGATATGCAATACCTTTTTCAAACTTCTACCATTCTTCAAGCAAATCCTCTCCGGAGCCTTTTGATCAGAATTAATTGCATGAATCCCAAATCGAGAAGGAGCAACCACCTAGATAATTCAAAAAAAAAAAAATCAACAACGTAGTGGTGAAAGTTTCCTTGAAGACCACACTGTACATCATAACACTTATTATTAAGACAGGGAGGAAACCTCACTTTTGCTCCCTTGCACAAGCCACAGGCACACAGTATCCCAATGTCTTTTATCAGGCCATGGATAATAGGACCCTGAATAGCAAAGATCGAACTTCATATATACAATAAATACAGAAATACCCCACGTAAACAAAATTTCAACAAGTTCCACATAAATTAAGGGGGCGTTTGTTTCAAGCGGGGGAAACGGAATGGAATCAGGAAAGAGAATGGGGAAAAACGGAAAAGAATTCCTTTTGATCGGTTGTTTGTTTGAGCTGGGGGAAATGAAATAAGTAAACGGACTACGGCCGTCGGTCAATGGTCAACGACAGCCGGTCAACGGTCATTAATTATCAGTCATCACCCACCAGTCACCAGTCAATGATCATTGGTCATATGTCACCAATCAACGTGTATTGGGGTAAGAAAATCTCACCCCGTAGTAGGGGGTAAGGAATTAAGATAGGGTAATCTCATTCGTTTTCACTTTTCTAAAAATAGGAAAAATTGACAAAACAAACTACAGGAAAGGGAATCGGCCCTTTCCTGATTACCTTAACACAAACGCCCCCTAAGTGTACTTCACTATTTTTAGAAATTGCAACTGAAGAAACGGTTAATTTCAGTAATCCCCCTCCCCCAGCCCACGATATTGTAAACATTGGAAGCAATATCCGTAAAGATAATGTTGATTCACATAAGACGTCCATAAGCTTTAGAAAATTCATCTCGTCCATAAAAAAAAATAATGAAGAAATAACAGCATCAAGAAATTGAATGCGAACGTATTCCCATCTTCCGAAACTATGTTTTGAATTTTAAACAATATGTGAATGACTAAGACTTTTACCTTCTTGCCACCGCTATAATAAACTGGATATCCATCGAGCAAACCTGTCTCAAGCAGCTCTCTTATTGTCTCGGGGATCTTCTCAATAACGTTATGTGGAGAATCACCCATGTCAATGATCTTCTCCGGAGTTCCCAACAAGTTGAGATCAACGTTTTCTTCCTCAACGCCCGACATATTCTTAACTTCCTCGGCTACTGTAATACTGTCTGCTTCATCTACCACAGTTTTGCGATTTGCCAGAGTAAGATCCTCCGGATCCTTCTTAGATTTTAAGAGTGACCGAGTAAACCTTCTCAAAGGTTTATGCTCCGCATGCTTCAAGTTCTGGTTCCCTTGCCGAAGAAATGGCAATCCAAGAACAATCTTCCTCTTATCCGACTCCATCCCAGTTTTCTTCAAATCCTCCATCAAACCCGTATCTGCATTTGTTATAGACAGACATTGGTCCGGTAAAGGGTCCTTCAAACTGGAAATCTCCGACTTCGAATCTTCATGGTCAGCAACCAAAAAGTCCACCGGCATTGAATCGTCCGAAGTCATCCTCTTCACCGTTTGCCGGTTTCTGCTTCTATTGTTGTCGGAACATGGAAACCTACTGGACCGAGTTTTGACAGAGGTGCTCATCCCAGATTTCTTCATATCCTCCGTCAAACCCGTATCTGCATTTGCTATGGACAAAAATTTGTCCTCTAAATGCTCCTTCGAACTGGAAATCTCCGACTTTGAATCTTCATTCTCAGCGACTGGTAGTTTCGCTGGCACTGGATCCTCCAAAGTCATCCTCTTTGCCCTTTTACGGCTACTGCTCCCATTGTTCTCTGAACATGGAACCCTATTCGAACGAGTTTTGCCAGCGGTATCCAAAATCTGAGTCTGAGACTGAGCCTTCAACAACAAGGCCAACTCTCGCTTCATGTTGAATTCCTGCCTAAACCATCGATTAGGAGGAGGGGCAGAGATAAAAAGAAGTAATCTTGAGATCGTATCGAAATCGCTTAATGAGAAGCAAAACGACTTTAAACAACGACGGGGAGCAATAGAGATACTCAATGATACTCGTTCACGAATAATGGAGCTCCTTTTTCCGGCAAAGGGATTTGGAAAAACCCTACATATGGAGGTTTTGATTTGATCCCAGCAGCGCATGCAAGGAGAAAAAAATGGAATTTGTAACTTGGGTTTCTGACACGTCGAAATTGCAATGGAGAGAAAAGGAGAGGAATCGAAAAGGATTTCGATTTGAAGGATAAATTTTGTCTAAAGATCCCGCGCTGTGATTTAACTCTGGTCTATGACTAAGTAGGCGGGGATAGCTGAAAAATATGTACAGAGGGACAAGAAGGAGGATGAATAGGAGGACGGCGATGGGCCGATGCAAAGCAAAGCAGGGGAGATTTAGAAACTGAGACGACCTTGGACCCCCGATACGTTTTAGCACCGTTGACTAGAAGATTTAAGGTTTGACCAGACGACAAGTTAATCCAGGGAAACACTATGTTCAGACTATTATTTTTTTAGACATTAAATTAAAATTCGTGGCCTTTTTTATGAGAGTTCTTTTAAGAGATTGTATGATATATTTTTGAAAAAAAAATAACGGGGCTTATCTTAGAACCAACTTGAATGAAAAAATCATAGTAAAATTTAGCACGTGTTGAGGACATCAATTTTACCGTTGGCTTATCTTACTATTCTAACTTTTTACTTTTTCTCACCCATATTGTTTCTCTATTTTTACTAACTTTAGTAAACAATTGACATCAACTATTAGTTTTATTTTGCAAAAGAATGAGTTTATATCTAACCGCATATACAATTTTGTTATTCTCAAAGTCGACTCGGGGAGATAAAAAGTGTATATACTAGAATAATATAATTTTTGAACAAATAGAATAATATAATTGATCATATAATTTAAAATTATTATTATGTGTGTAATGAATAGTAACAAAATTTGAATTATTCGGAGAGATAATTATAAAAGATCAACCTATTTTCCATTAATAAAAATGAAAGATACAATGGTGAGTTTAAAGTAGCTTAAAATATAGTTAGTAATAAAAACAATATTGGTGAATCCCATAGTCTTGCCTGAACAACATCTAATTCTAATGATGTAGTTCAAACTGACTATATATGAAGACTAGAGTCTTACACGCTCTTCGAGACAATCATCTCCTAGAGCCAAGATAATGTAAAGTAAGTCTCATAAACCCAAAACATTCCTAGATCTATTGCTAGATCCTGAAACAGCATTTCTAGAGCTATTGCTAGATCCGGAAACAACGTTCCTATATTTATTGCTAAAATCGAAAACAACGTAAGAACATAAGACAAGACCTACATGACAAAGTTCAAAAGCTCAAAATCAGTGTCGTTGTGAAGAAAAGAACTCAGACAGAAAGAGCTGGATGACGGATTTGAAAGCCCAAAACTGGCATGCAACAACTCCAAAGCTTCCAAATCGATAGGTCTCGAACGGGAGTAGGAGCACAAATTTGGAAGCAGATCGTCGTCACTTTCCCTACAGCAACAACCACCTTTATTAAAATCTACATGTAAAAGCTTGGGGGCACTAGTAGAAAAACACCCTACCGCAGCGGTTGTTTGGTACCTATGGCAGCGGTTGAAAACCGCTGAGATGGGTGCCGCCGCGGTAGGTGAAACACCTATCGCAGCGGTTGTAGAACCGCTGCGGTAGGTACTCTAACGCAGCGGTTCTTTTAACAACCGCTGCGTTAGATACCTACCTCAGCGGTTTTACAACCGGTGCAGTAGGTAATCTACCGCAGCGGTTGTTAAAAGAACCGCTGCGTTAGACGAATCTATGGCAGCGGTTGTTGAAGGAACCGCTGCATTAGGGTCTCTTCAGAATTTATTAGACAGGGCCTATTGCAGCGGTTGTTATTAAGAACCGCTGCAATAGGTTTTTTTTTTCCTTTCCACCCTACAAGTGTACCAAACACACCCAAGATACAATCAAACCTGTTAACATATAACCATGAACAATGCCACCACAGTGGGGTAGTAGATCAACCATTTAGCCATTTAAATGGCCACCAAACCCATCTACGGGCAATAATCCACTTACACTTACAAATTTTGAGCAAATTAATCAAACATCAACAAAATCTTTACACAAACCACAATTGTTTCATGAGAATTTCAAAAACATCCTACTCAATCCTACCAAACACTAAAAGCAACCTATGTTAACGGTCATGTATTCTGCCCATTCCTCGAGCACCTCGGTTATATGTCCTTCATCGTAATCTTCTACCAACTCTTCAAAAGCCTTGAAATTAACAAAAAAAGAAATATGATTAGTTGCTAATAATACTTTGAGTTTAAGAATCAATGTTAAAAATTATCTACAAAACCAAAATATTTCGAGAATGCTACTTACCTTGTCTAGAGACTTCTCTGGCAAGAGTCTCGGTCCCGCTATCAAGTCACTCATAAACCGTATGACATAGTAGCCACATTCTGAACCTCCCGGCTGCTGTGGACACTGCACATTCATACACGTACATATTCAAAATCGATTTAACACATAAATTATAATACTGTTCCTATTTCAAAACTAATGAACATATTACAAAATTTGAATAAGGACTACAAAAATACCTTGACTACATTCCACAGAATGTTCTTAATTCTCGTTCCCCGGAGTTGCGTTAGTACAGCTTGAAAGGCACTATAATTCATACACACAGATAAAGTAAAAGTTATCAACCAGATGATTAAGAAATAACTAAAAATTGATAATTAATCAAGTTAAGTAAATTCATCACCTCATCAACATGTTATATATAACTGGCTTCTTGGGACGCCGAGATGTTGAGTCAAGCTGCAGGACTCTTGGGCTTTTTAGACATAGAACGAGCAAAGACCAGTGTCGGCTGTTCATAGATTACAATACAAGCAGAACTTAATTCAATCAATTACATAATAGAAATATCATAATTTTTAAACTAACTTAACATTTGATAAAATTCTTACCCTTGATGAAGTGGTAGCATTATGTAAGATTTATCAGCAGCTGCACACGCATACATCACAGTCGACAAGTACTGGACCAAAGCTTGGGGGTCAGATCCCATATTAGTTTCAGAACAGTAGTCAGGGCATAAGAACCCGAAACTACTATTCTCATGTACTTGGACCGCCTTGTCATCAACAAACCTGCACAATATAAAGAAACCAATATTAGTGATTTAATTTTCAAATATACAGAGTAAAATGTGTACAAGGTATACTAGTTACTCACATGCAAGCCGATTTGAGAATCGACGCACTCAACCAATCCTTCGTGAACAACTCCACAAAATCACTAAGATAGAATCTCTTGCTGGCGGCGTCATCAACAGTGTGGAGTGCAACAGTTTCAACTTGGGGGCTAAGACATTCAGAACCGTCGGTTCTAGCAAATTCGATCTCATCACAACTCTAGTCGCGGATGCCATCGAAGGATTAGCTGGTGCAACAACAACTCTCTTTCTTTTTGCCTTATCAGATTTGATTGAATGTGTTCCTAATATATTAATTTAATAAGTATATGTTTGTACTCTAGGATATGTTAAAGAATAAGTTTTTTCATACGCTTACCTGCTGCTCCCCAAGCTTAATCAATCTAATGGGCCACTGTATTGTCATGGATTCAGCTTGACGAAGGGTGGATATGTCTGCACTGGGCACCGGTATCTGACAATCCGCGTAGGCGCGTAACCATCAACAAGCACCCGGACATGGTACTCTCGGAGCGCTGCATTCCTCACGGTGTCACCAGAAGACTTGAAAAGTTTTCCCCACCCTACTTCGACTTCGTCACGCCAATCACTTGAACAATGTGCAGTCAATCGGTTTCTAAATTTTCAAAATTAAAGATTTTAGATGCACATAAACAAGTGTATAATTTGTTTTTTTTGTATTTGTAGTTAACATGTTGTTCTAACCTTGAGAGATGAATATGGAAATGGGTTGACGGAGTGAACACTACTGGGAGGCACTGTGCGGGCTCTGATGCTTGTGCCTGATCTGGCGGTCTAGAAACCTCCTGACTCATCCTCTCAGATCGCATCATCTCCATAGCTTGAGCGATTGCTTGAAATTCATTTCGTAGTCACTGCTCGAGCTCCGCATTCTGGCGTAAGTGCTCCTCATATGTAATGCTCCCTCCTGCACCGTGTCTGGACCCAGGATTACCGAAGGCTTGGCGTATACCGACATGACCACCAAAGCCTACTGCACGACCGGATGATCCTTCTTCCCGAGAGCGCGGGAAAGTGGATCATCCTGCCTAACGGGCTGCCAAGTGCCCTGGGTGATTGGGAGCTTAACTGTTCCTGTTATGGAGTTTAATAATTCAATAAGGATACTTTCGTTTCATAACTGCTATTGTTACTATATAAATATAAACATTTTTAAACTAAAAATCACTTACCATTTGGTTGATGACTTCTCTCGTGGCGTCATCATACAGCAGGTGCCGCCGGATTTGAAGGTTTCTTCCGTCGACTTAAGTCCCAAACCTTCATCCTTCGTTCGCTGACATTCGATTCAGCTGGCACAACCCCTCTTTCTCCCACTGCGGCACACGCTGAGCAATACTTGTACTCCCCATGTGATGGGGGTAACGATTTTTTTTTGCATTTTGTTGTTGTTTCTCACGTATAGCCTACATATATGTATGAAAAGACAAATTATCAAATAATATATGAAAAAGACGAATTAACCAAATGAACTCTAAGGACACTTTAAACATCATACAAAAGAACAACTACTAGTGTGAAACTCACCTTGAACTCAGGGGTCAAACGCTTCGCAACAAACTCATTCCACTGCTCTTCAGTAATACCATATATTTTTGCCACGGTGGTCTCCGATCATCCACATCTTCACCTCTGCCTCCTCTATCTCTGCGGGCTCCTCACAGTAAATGTACTGCCTCGTGAGCAGAGATCTGAAGTCTTTAAACTGTGTGGCAATCCCCTTCATCACATCCTTCATAGAAGGATCTATAGAATCGGTCCTATATGCAAAAAAAAATGGATTAGTGTAAAATAGTAACTACATAATCTTAAAACAAACTATAATAACAAATACCTGAAGACGTTCAAATATCTGCTCCTTCAACGCCTGAGGCACTTGCTTCCAATGGTGGTTTATATTGAAATATGTACTCACCAAATGCCTAGCTAGAGCAGTGAAATCATTTTTCCAGTACCTACGGGCTGATTAAACTCATTGAACTCCAAAGGCTTGTCGGGGGGCCTCTATTTGCTTTCAGCCCACGGGTTGCCCCTCGTTTTTTGGGTTTCTTGAGAGGCGGAGGAGCAACTTGTATCTCTTGTGCTTCCTGTGAAGGCCCAGCTGCCTCAGTCTGCTGTGTGGGATGTCTACTGTCTTTGATTTCTTTTTACCACCTCGTGTGGTGCGTTTTGCCGGTCTACTCTCTGGGCTGATTTCCCCAGTCAGGAGCAGCTGTCCTATAGGATCCAATCGGATCATCATCCACTGAGGAAAAAAACACACAAACATTAGATCAATATTCATGGAACGATGTATAATTGCAAAAATAAACATAAATAATTAATTTGATAACATTGTAACAACAATAATACGAATTATATAATGTAATTTCAACCAATGGTGTTACCTAGACATAGTAACATATATCATGATCTGTTTTCTACCCAAACCCCCTCATTATGGTCTGATCGAGCGTAGATGGTCTGAACATCATCATTTTGTAAATCATCAGTTGAATCATGCAACCCTGTATGCAACGATACTGTTTCATCTATCATCTCATTATCATCATCGTCGTTGTTTTCATCCTCAAACAAAACCGGTCTTCTCCCTGGAAGAACAACAGACCATCTACTATCTTTTGGGTCTTCAACAAAAACACCTGGTCACAGTCTTTACCCAACACAAACTGATCTTCCTTATAGTTGTAACACGTGAAAGATCAACCAAAATAAGTCCTTTATCATTTTGGAGTCCATGTCGGTTGTCCACCCAATTGCAGCGGAACATAGAAACGAATCAATGTGATAGTTTAGTTCCCATATGTCCTCTATGACACCATAATACCAACTACTACTGCTCATTGGTTGAACCTGGTTACCTAGACCATATTCAGTCACCGATGCTTCAATTTTTACCCCACTGTTCTGATGTATTGATTTAGCATCTTGGCGTGCAGTGTAGTATGTGCATCCATTAATGTCATACCCTTCAAACGATACAACATCTGTTCCAGGACTAACAGCTAGACATCTGATTTCTTCACTGACATCCTCGGGGTTCAATGAAGCTTGCTCAAACACATATTCCTTAAACCATTGGACGAATACTCGATTTTGTTCTTTTTTAAGCCAGATACGGTTTTTGGTAGGGTTTTGTCGACTCAACTCAGCAATGTGAATATCGAAGTAGGGTTCAACAACCTCAAGGTGTTGTAGTACAAACAAATGTGCCTGATTAATAAGATCACGAGAGATACGCACAACCTTTTTGCCAATAACTCCTTTACCCTTAAATCTACCATGGTGACGTGGTTTGGGAATACCAATTGACTCTGCATCGTTCAAATAACTTGTCACGAATTCTGTGACTTCCTCAGTCACTGTTGCTTCGATGATACTGCCTTCCGGTCTATATCTGTTTTTCATTCTACCCTTCAGAATCCCCATATATCGTTCGAAAGGATACATGTAACGTAAGTAGACCGGACCACACAATTTGATCTCTCGGACAATATGCACTACTAAATGCACCATTATGTCGAAGAAAGATGGTGGGAAATACATCTCAAGCTGGCATATTGTCACAACAATTTCATGTTGCAGATCATCGAGGGTGTCTGAGTCAATTGCCTTGCAGCAGACAGCGTTGAAGAAGAAACATAATCGAGTTAGAGCATTTCTGACATTTTCTGGTAATATCCCTCGTATTGCAACTGGAAGAAGATGCAACATTAACACATGATAATCATGAGATTTCATGCCTAACAGTTTCAAATCCTTCATAGAAACTAGGTTCTTCCAGTTTGAAGAGTACCCAGATGGTACCTTCAATGTGTGCAAACACTTGCAAAAACTTAATTTTTCACTCTTAGAGAGGGTATAACACGCAGGAGGTAGATATGTTCGCTTCTCATCCTCTATTGGGTGTAGTTCTTTCCGTATGCGCAACTCTTGCATATCTCTCCTCACCTTCAATCCGTCTTTCGTCTTGCCGGGTATGTTGAGCAAAGTGCCTCACCGACGTTCTTCACAATGTGCATGATATCCAAACAATGTCGAACAGGCAGATGCCGCCAATACGGTAGATCCCAAAAAATGGAACGTTTTTTCCAAATGTTCTTCGGCGGCTTGGATGTGTTTCCAAAGACATTTTCAATGTCTTTTACCTTTGCATACACTTCCTCTGAAGTCAAAGGCAGACGAGCCACACGAGTCTCGGGCTCATTGTTGAATAGCTTTCGCTTTCTCGAACGGTAAGGATGGTCTACTGGAAGAAACCGTCGATGACACATATAAACATTTTTGCCGCAGTGCTTCAGACGATCTGAACATGTGTCATCCTCACATACCGGACACGCTTTGAATCCTTTCACCGAGTATCCTGACAAGTTCCCATAGGCAGGAAAGTCGTTACAGTACAGAACAACATCGCCTTCAGTGTGAAATTTTCTTTCGCATGAGCATCATATACCACTGTCCCTTCATTCCACAACAACTTCAGATCGTCGATCAGTGGTGCAAGATATACGTCAATGTTATGACCAGGTTGCTTTGGACCAGAAATTAGGAGTGATAACATAATGTATTTTCGTTTCATGCACAACCATGACGGTAAATTGTAGATCACTAGTAGCACCGGCCAAGTGCTGTGCTGACTGCTCAACGTGCCATACGGGTTCATCCCATCGGTACACAATCCAAGTCTCAGATTCCTATCCTCATCCCCAAAATGATGTTTGAATTTTCTGTTGATATTTCTCCACTGAGGTCCGTCTGCAGGATGTCTTAATTTTTCATCAATTTTTCTACCATCCGCGTGCCATCGTAAGTTCTTCGCATTTTTCGGGTTGGCAAACAACCGTTTGAATCTAGGAATTATCGGCAAGTACCACAATAATTTCACTGGACGTTTTTTTTCTGAAAAGAGGAATCCTCATCCTTGTCCTTGTACCGGGACAACAAACATTTAGGACACTTGTCTAGATGTTCGTATTCACCCCTATAAGCACACAGTTATTTGGGCAAGCATGAATCTTTTTATATTCAACTCCCATTGGACACATCCATTTCTTTGCCTCGTAGGTGGATGTAGGAAGACCATTCTCATCAGGAAGCATATCATGTATCAGCTCTAGAAATGACGTGAAACACTTGTCACCAACTCCATATTTCCCCTTTAAGTTGAACAAATTAAGTACAACACTCAATTTTGTGTATTTAACGCACGAAGGGTACAAAGGTGTTTGATGCGTCCAACAATCTTTGATACTCTTCCGGCTTATCGACAAAAGTATCGCAACATTTTCTAACATTTCATCCATTTGCTCATCATGGTGAGTGGTCTCACTGTCATCGAATCCTGAATCACTTAACGGTACCGACTCATTGATGGTATTGAAGGTGTGGCGGTACTTGCGTAACGTGGATCATGAGCACTTGATGATGTTGAAGCACTAGCTGCAACAGTTTCTCCATGAAAATTCCATCTTCTGTAATGTGGCATGAATCCACGGGACTTAAGATGAAATCTAATTTCCTCAATGTCTTCATATTTCCTTACGACCCCACAGTCAACACAAGGACATGAAATTTGTCCGCCTTTGTTCTGTCCTTGTGTTGCACTGCCGCTTTGAGAAACTCTTTCAGCTTCTCATCAAAGTGATCCCCTCGATCACCGTACATCCAGTCACGCTCCATTCTATATGTGAAAACAAAAAGTTTAAGATTGATTTGTCTTTCAGTTTGTCTGCATTTGTATATGGAGCATGTTTCTACTGGATGTACGGTTGCAACCAAACTCAGCACTACTCTATGGTTCCAACCAAACTAACGTAGCCTAAGTACTCTAACGTTCCAACGTAACTAATCTAGCCTTATTCTAACAATTCTAACACAATTAATTTAACTTCAACAAATCATTGCATTATTAAAACAAAAAATAAAGTTTAATTACTTACTTGTTTTAAGGTTGTACAGAGGGGGAAGCTAGGAGACTGCTTTGGTGATGGGCTGGGAAAGTACTGGTACAAATCCAATAGAAGATTCAGAAGACCTGACAAAGAAAAGTAAAGATTGTTATACACAAATAACAAATAAAATTAATTAATAAGACTAATACGATTCTAGAAAAAATTCGGCATGACCTTTGCGTAATCGTGTTAATCCCATGCTTATCATTAAGCATTCACCAATATCTTATTTACCACGACAAATAAATTCAACAATTGACAGCAACCATCCTTATTCACAATCACTCAATATTAACCACAACCACTTTTTCGCAATAATTAATTAAACAAACAAAGAGAAAAGATAGATGAAGATGTTACCTTTTCACTCTTACTCCACAGCAGAAGAAATGAGGAAGAAGAAGTAGAGACCACCCCAATTACTGCAGACAGTGGGGAAGCAAGGAAATAATATTAGGGGGGCAAGAAATCCATTACTATAAGCATTATCAGATTAAGAAAATAAAAAAGAGAAAAAAATAGATGAAGATGTTACCTTTCCGCTCATGCTTCACAACAGAAGAAATGAGGAAGAAAAGAGTAGAGACCACCCCAATTACTGCAGACAGCGGCGAAGCAAGGAAATAATATTAGGGGGGCAAGAAATCCATTACTATAAGCATTATCATATTAAGAAAATAAAAAAGAGAAAAAAGATAGATGAAGATGTTACCTTTCCGCTCATGCTGCACAACAGAAGAAATGAGGAAGAAAGAGACGTAAAGACCACCCCAATTACTGCAGACAGCGGCGAAGCAAGGTAATAATATTAGGGGGGGCAAGAAATCCATTACTATAAGCATTATCATATTAAGCACATATATACTGCAATGTAATGGGAGAACATAGATGTTATAAAGTTATAGATCTTACCACTTAATTAATGTGAAACTTGAAGTTAATTTTTTTAATAGTTTGAGAATTAAGAACAAAATGATTTGTAGTTATTCTTTTTCTTTTCGTAGTAGTTTTATTTACCATTTCAATTTATATGAATTTAAGTTACAAATTTGTTATATATGAATTGTTTTAATAATTTGAATAATCATATAGATGTTCAAATTTAGTTCATATGATTGTGTAAATTGGTTTACAATTTCAAATGATTGTCGCAAAGCTCCGTATTCTTGGCAAGTATCTTCCTCATATTTTCATAATCGAATCAAAAATTAATTTGGTTCTATCAAAGAGGACATTATTCTATAAAGCTCTAATTTTTTATCAATCTTCTAGAAAATTACCCGTGTTCCTAAATTAACAAACCAAAACCATGATTAATATTAATCAATGGTGATTTGATATAATATATATATATAAAAAACAAAACCTTAAAGCCCCTGGGTGTAAGCAATTACAATGTCACTATCACATGCCCCGTTTGCTAAATATAAGTGTCCCAATGTCCCATTGGTACAATATTGGGACAAATTATGAGGAAAATAAATAATAGTTGATCTATGTCAAAGCTAGCTTATTGAGACCAATGTTTTCTAGTCATTTATATGGCTTTCGCCTATCAAGAATTGATCGATCAATGTCTGGGTTGTATGCAGAGGGCACAAACAGCAAAAATATAAACTCAGGCATTTTATCGAACACCTTATATGCACAACTATTTATATTTGTTCAATAATGTATCTATATTCAAATTATGCACACACAACTAAACTAACAATCAATAACTATATTACAACTAGTTATTCAATCAACAAGACAATAATTAACATATTTCGAAGTTAGAATTCGGAATACTAACCTAGGGTTACCGCACCATTCGCTTTAGACGCCTGCGACCTCCTTGGCAGAACGAGCTGCGACGGCGACGGCGGCGGCGAATGATGGTGGTGATAAGTGTCCAAATGAGCATGTTTTATAGGTGTATTTCATATATTATATTAGCACTTTTCTTGCTCATCTCTCCACTTTGATTAGTTTTCCTATAGTTTATGTTTGATTAGTTATCTCACAAATTTATTGGTTAAACATGAGGAAAACCAAGCTGGGATCAAAGTAGACGAAGAGACGAACGTGTGGGCGTAAACGGATCTTAAAACGGAGCTGAAACGAATATTTTGGGAGCAAAACAATTTCGTACGAACCACTGTCCGAAACAAGGACCTGTCCGAACCAGGCTTGTCCGGACAGTTCAGAAGCGTCCACATTACAGAGGCCGGACAAGGCCGGACGTGAGCATAAGTGTCCGCCCAACCAGGGCCGGACAGGGCCGGACGTGAGCATAAGTGTCCGCCCAACCAGGGCCGGACAAGGCCGGACAAAGCTAGAGGTGTCCGAGGAACAAGGGCGGACATCATTGTGTCCGGCGCTGTCCGAGGAACAAAGTCCGGACGCGGCAAATGTGAAGCCCAGTCCGTGGATTAATGGACGGATAGAAACAAGGACGTGTGTAAATGCAACGCAGATCCAGAAAATAACGCGATTAGTTTCGTTCGCCACTGTCTTCCCCAATTGCTTCTATCCTTTGTGGCGCCTACAGACATGTCGAACTGCTTCTTCATCAATATCAAGCGCCTACCTTAATTCCCTCACGCGTCTGTCTCCAGCTCTGTCTCCAATCTACCTCTTCTCTTCCCCCACTCCAGATCTGCCTCTAACCTTATCCTCTGCTCCTATATAAACCCAGCACCTTCAACCTTAAACGGACGTACGGAGATTAACCAGAAAACAGACCATCGCTCACCACACTCTACCATTCTCTTCCATTCATTCTCTCCCGTAACACCACAACACTCCAAATCACTCATTCCACATACAAAATCCTACGTACACGCTCCACTCTTCGTTCTCTTCATTTCTCCATTCACCATCCACACCTCTTGCATTATTATTACGTCCAACCTCTGACTGACATATTACCAGTTAATATGTCAGGCTAAGGAGGATTTACTCCGGGGAAGGTTTCATTATGGTTTGTTAGTTGTGTAATCTATATTTCTACCGGTTAAAATAAATACAGTTTGTTACGATTAAAGTTTATCTCTCGCCTTTTTAATAAATTTTATGATTTATTAAAATGCTTACAAAATCTGTTTTAATCTGATCGGTGATAAGCAGATAGGTTAATTAAGCCGTAAATCTGTAGGAAACTTGTTTTCATCGGATGAGTTAGTACTCAGTTGCAAGAATATTATTCCTTTTACACTGCCGTTTACTAGTGCTTGCTTGAGTTTTCATCGGACCTTGCATTTTCTGATAAACGAGTTCTTATGAGTCTATGATTAGTCCTTAAGATAATAACAGGAATTTTGCCAAACTATAATAAACCTAATAATAGGTAGAGATAGCATAATTAATCAGATTATATAAACCTGAACCCGGAGTTCCGTTTAATTTATCTTCAACTCAGTTAATTTTATCTGTTGTTTTACTTTACAAAAACAAGTCAATTAATTCCCCCCTCTTTTGTGACAAGCTTAGGTACTATATTATTTCGCTATATGAAATACCCCAAACTAATAAAAAATGGATTAAACATCTAATCACATTCATTAAGGCCTAAACATGCCTTAAAAGTCAACTGAGAACAACAGTGGTCAACACAAAGCAACATATTGCACCCTTTGACTGTTTAGGGTAAATAAATACTCAAATGAACTTCTTAGGACCTAGAAATTTGTCCTAAGAATATTAACACATTAAGGAACATATTATACACTCCAACACAAAATAACAAGCATTTACATGCTTCAAGGTCAAGTAGGGCTAAAATGTGCTCTAAGAGAACCTTAAAGGTCTAATGACCTCTAAATGATATAAAATTGGATTCCATGATCAAATATCATGTAAGGAACACAACAAAACTGTTCTCAAAGAAAATAGAGCTCAGAAACACCTTGCGACACAAAATGTGCACTAAAACACCTTAAAGCACGTTTTTGTGTAATTGCCTTCTAATTGGCTTTTAAATGGGCTTAAAGGTTATAATTACCTATAAATATGCTAATATATCATATTATAACATATTAGGAATTTAATTCCAGAAATTTACGAATTTTTACAAATTTTATATTAAAATATTAATAAAACCCTAAAAGGGGGCCCGCTTGAGTCAACATTGACTAAGAATGGTCAAGAGGTCAAATTTGACCCCTTGGACCTCATGGATTCGACAGTCACAAGCAGGGGGATCCTATTTTCTCCACTTGCAAGCACAAGAAGACAAGGTTCCAACACATTCCTTAAATTAAGGGACTACTTTTACCTTTATAATACAATAATGTAAATATTCAACTTTGGCTCCTTCTTTGACTGAGCCATCACGTGGGAGACCCTCCAGCCCCTCCAATAATCGATGCCAATCTGCTTTGGTGAGTCATCAAACACCAAATACAATAAACAAAGCAAAAAAATGTGTTTTAAGGCAAATTTGACCTATTCTCTCATTTGCCTTGCTTCCCAGCCGACACAAGGCCTCCTCATCCTCCATTTGGCTTCTCCAAACCGTGTATAACATGCCAAATACAGAGGAGAACAACAATTGACATAGGTAAGCTTATTAAGCCATTTTATGTTCAATTTCTTCACAATTCTTTCCTCTTTCGGTGGATCTAAGCATCAACCATTTCCATCCATGGATCTAGGTTGTTTTGGAGGTTAAATGAAGAGGGAATCTCGGCATTAACAAGGGAAGAAGGTGGAGAAAGCTATTCTTGTTTTTAAGGTATAAAAATGTGCTTTAAGCACATATCTTTTGATTCCCTTCAAATTCGGCTGTGAAACTTTGCTCCTAGCCTTATTATATTCATCTTAACATACTTATTCAGTTGGTATACCAAGAACTTCAAGGTATAGCCAGATCCAAGCCAAAAACACCATTTTAGGCACTTTAAACAAGGTAAAGATTAGCCATCTTCTAATCTGAGTTATACCAGTTTAAAGCCTGGTTTTAGTAGATCTTTTAATGATCTTTACCTACTGTAAATACAGGCCGAATTCAACCTTGGTTACCTTGGTATTTTGAGGTAAATTTTACCTTGAAAATTGACATTGAACACTTCTTATGGTTAGATCTTGCTTGGAGACTAATCATGCCTTAATTGATGTTTGAAAACATGTAAATGATGCTGTGGAAATTTTATCCTAAGCAGGCCGTGGCCAAACAAGGCCTTAACTAGGCAAAAACAAGGTATAAATCACTTAAACCTTCACTTGGTATATTAATATGTGTTTATACATATTTATATAAATGTGCCATGAGTGAACAAGTTTATTAAGGTCTTATTTTGACCTTAGGTGATTAAGGAATGGTTTAATAATTTTTATAACTAATTAATAAGCATAATTGTCAAATTTAAGACATTATGGGGAAAATTGGTAAATAAGGAAAAATATATGTAAGGGCCGAGAGTTTATAGTACTTTTGGGCATTTATGTGTAATTCATTTTATAAGCTAATGTTTGTAATAAGGCCATGTACTTTAGGCCATTTTATTTATGCATTTATAAGTTTTTAATTAAGTTTAGGTGCTAAAAATAAATTACCGCAAGGAATTGGGGTGTTAGGTGAAATTAAATTAAATTTGGGGGCTATATATTAATAAGGCCGAAATTTAGAGGTTTAAATGAGTTTATATAAAAATTATAAGATTATATAAAGTTTTAGGGTTAAATGGTAATTTCTAGAAAGATGGGGGTATAAACCATAATATGTGGAGATTAATGGTCAAGGAAATATTAAGGTGGTCAACCTTGACCATATGATAGGTTTTGACCAAATTAAATAAGTTAGATAACTTATTTAAGGTTTTATAATAAGATAAGTATTTTATTGTAACAATTTTATAACATATGTGGTGAATATGTTATTACCGAAAATAAAGGGTGTATAATGGTATTATAAACACCCATGGGCTATTAGGAATTTTTAGGAATTTATTGGGTTGATTTTGGAATTAAGATAAACTATATATGTATAATATATAGTTATTATGTCATTATGACACTTTGGAGAAATATATGTGGTGGAATAGCAAATAACGAAAGTATATGGGTTAATAAGGATATTTATAACCCTTTGGTGAAATTTGGTGATTTTTAGAATTATATAAGAGTATTTATTAAGATATGTGTATAATATATAGTTTTAATGTTATTATAAAACTATATGTTATAAATAGGGCCAAATGGCAATTATTGAACAGTTTTGGGTCTGTTCGGTATTTTATAAATATTGACCATGGGTTATATTTATATTAAGGTTTAAAATGTTATATTAAATGGTATATATAACATGGTATAAATAATGTGGTGATTTTGTAAATAAAGGAAACTATGGATTATGGAAAAGAATAAGGTATAAATATATATATGCCATGCGACAATATTTAATAGTTTTGTATAAAAACTATAGGTTATAAGTTAAAGGAAATAAAATATCATATTATATGATATTAGGATATGGTATAACATTACATAATGTTATGTGGCCAAAATAGAATTTAAATAAATTCAAGGGCTGTACCGAAATATTAAAGGTTGGAAAATGAATTTTAGACTAAGGTCTATAATGTTATAAATATTATAACAATTATATGGTTTAGATGGAATTAATATAAGGAAGGATATTCACATTAAATAATGTGACAAACTATAAATAAATGAGATTTATAAACTAAGGTATTTATTGAATAAACCTTAGGAGTTGTAAATATACAACATAAATGTTACATAATATTAGGATAATAATCTTAATATAAGTTGTATAATATAATACAACAAATGGGAATAATCATCTAATAAAAGATGATAAAATGTAACATATAATATAAGAGTTTATTAAACTCATGGAACTTACCTACGTGGTAAATATATACATACACAAGAATAATGTATATAAGGTGGATATATATTATGGTTGGAAACCATATAATATAATGGTGGTGGTTATTACAAAAAATAGTTACGAACTATAAGTTATGAGTTTTTGTATGCAAATATTATTTGCTAAAGATAATGGAGTATATAATACAATGTATTATAATGGATGGTGGAAAAAAATAATATAATATAATCATGCATGCATTCATGCAACTATAGGTTATGTACCTAAATTTAATGGTGGATAAGATTAAAGAAATATAACGAATTAAACTTAACAGTCAAAATGTTTTGACATACGAGTTTTAGTAACAAAGCCGACCGGTTTAGAGAAACCCGTAACAATAACTGTAGAAAACAGGGGTGAACTGTCGGGGTTACTTGTTATTCAGAAGTACCGGATGTAGTTAGTCATGGAGACTGACTTATAGTTTTATTACCGTTTAGATCATACTACAGACGGAGGCGCTTGACGAGCTAGTGGTCTACACTGCGCATCCTAGGTCTTGGTGAACGTATGTAAAGGGGTTTGATCCGAGTTGTCCTAAGGAAACTCCTTGGGCTCGGATTTGTTTGTTATCACTTGTGTGTTAAGTGTTTTGGATACGTGTATGTGATTGTGTGCTACTGCATTAAATATTATGCACGAGCGTCTTACGGGACTAACACTACGTCGACTATAGATCGACTTATATAAACATACATATACGTTATTGTGATAACAAGACGGTTACTTGATATAATACCATAGTATTAGTATTAAGTATATGGGAACCTAAGTAAAATACTTAGGGACGAGTCACGACATTGTCGGTCTCTAGAGCATGGATCTCGAACATGAATATAACCTAGATTACTTCTAGGTATGCGTGAGACCCATTGGGCAGCTAATTAATAATTATATTCTCCATAAGACTAAGAGCATATCTTAAACATTATGAGAGAGAGATGGTATGAGTTGAGGTGAGGAATCCCGGTAGTTTACGAACTACTTGGTTGCGCAGTTGTGATCACTGAGGGGTTTCCTAATTGGATTCCGCTCCAGGTATACCTAACGAGCCCTATTTGGATCGTGGGTCAGGTGGCTACGGCCTTTTCTATGGACGTCTTAAGGCATAAGAGAATAGTCAGGGGCCTCCGGACCTCTGGCGAAATGAAGCACCTTTGTGTGTACGGAGGACTACTGTCCATGGTGAGGTTATTAGGTTTGTCTTAACATGACGCCCAACTGGTATTAATTAAACATGGTTGGATGGGGCCTTAAAGGCCAAGGTAAATTAACTAAGAAACTGTACGCTACGGCGATTGTACATTGTACATTATAAACTGAACGCTACGGCGATTGTACATTGTACATTATACTGTGATTATTCGATACGTTCGATATACAATTGTTGGTTGAGATATTAAATGAATGTTTGGATTGGATGGATGGTTGAATATTTATGAATATTTGGATGGAGGATTATGTATTATTATACAGGTTCATTACAGTATTGATTATACTGTAAATGGTAAAGCATGAAACCAATCTAATAATAAGATGGTTAAAATGACTAAGTGACCATTAGGGTCCAGGCCCGGCATACACAGCGCATAGCGCTGATACTACACTCATTGTGCAGGTTGTTGTTATTGTCGAAGCCGAAGTGCAGGAACAGAGTAATTAGAGTTTACTTTGATTACCGCACAGAGAGTTGGTTTGTATAACAATGAAGATGGTGAATTGTATTATGGTACGGTTATGTATATTCAGGTTTGGGTAGACACTCACTTGTCGATGTTTATGATTTATGGACTTAGTATGATGTATAGGAGTTTCTCGTTATCACGGCGGTTAGTAGTTTTGTTTAGGTTGGAAGTTGGATGTAGTTTGGCTTCGTTGCTCGCATGGGCGAGTAATGGCCGGTGACACCCGAGTGAGTATTGTATTTATTATTTATTCTTCCGCTGTAAGACGTTTTATTTATTGCTACGAGAGAGATTATTACGTGATTATGATGAGGGGTGTTACACTATAAGTCCCACGGTTTGACCCCGGCCGCTTCTGTCTTACTATACTACTACTGCGACGGGTTTTATTGCAGCCCACAGATATTTTGAGTATTAATTTCTTTCTCAATTGTTTTAATTACACCAGTTCCAACCACTCACGATAATCAGTCACCAAAAATGGCGCCGTTGCCGGGGACTTGATTTATTCTAGTCCCTAAGCCCCGGATAATTCACCTGTTATATTTTAATATTCTGTTTATATTAATTTGTTGTACATCTAACTTCAACATCTAACTTTGGACATCTAACTTCTGACATCTAATTTCTTCTCTTAATTTTATTGTCATTTATTTTCAGTCATTTAATTTCCATTGTCCTTTAAATTTCAGTATATTAACTTCTAACATTCTAATTTTCTGTCTCTAACTACTAACCTTAAATTTCTGTCATTTAATATTCTGTCATTTAAATTTCTGTCAACTAATTACTAACATTAAATTTCTGTCATCTAATTCCTAACATTTAAATTCTGTCATTTAAATTTCAGTCAATTAAAATAAATAAAAAATAGTTCTTAATTTTCTAATTATTTTGTTTAACTGTTTAATTTCTCCCCTCCCTTTTTTCTTTCCATTTTTATTTATTTTATCACATCACGTATTTCTTTTTCTGTTTTGAGTGGTAAATGCCTTTTACCAGGTCACACAGCCTCCCGAAAAAATATTAATAATCACACGGTCGGTTACATCCCAGAGATCGAGAGAACCTTTCTGCGCACCCTAAGGCAGAACCGAACTCAACAAAACATAACCACCACAGTGATAGAATCTAACCCGAAGCTGACATGACATCTTCACCAGCTACAGTTCGAAACATTAACAGGCCGTCTAATCCTGGACAACAGCCTGCCATCATCCTTCCTCACCTTTCCCCATCCGAATACGATGAATGGCAAAAGCTGAAGCCATATCATCAAATCCGATGTGTAAAAGAGTTGGGCATGTTTGATGGTTCCAGTCCTGACGAAGCTCTGTTACATGTTACCAAGTTCTTGCAGCATGCCATTTAACTGCGACCGACGCAGTACTCCAGTACGCAAGACTGTCATTATTCCCTCACAGCCTGACGGGAGTGCGAGCAAATGGTATCATAGCCTGACACCAAGTACCATGGGTACTTGGGATGAAATGGCCACCAAGTTCTACGACAAATTCCTGCCCCCGAGCCGAACATTGGAAATGATTGCTGAAATCTACAATTTCAAGCAGCCAGGGTCGGAAACATCTGTGAACTTGGGACCGTTTCAAAGGACTACTACTTACTTGTCCTCACCATGGTCTGACGAAAGAACAAGTATCTCAATTGTTCTACAAAGGCTTGATCGGTCCGTGCAGAACAATGGTACTATCCTCTTTAGGGCTGACATTCTGAAAAAGCCAGGAGCACAGTTTCTGAATAGCATGGAGTCTCTCTGTGAAGAAATCAGAGACTGGGCCTCCGGTGGATCTAGGAGCGGCACTCCAGGTTTATACCATGTTGGGGAAAGTGATAACAAGTTTGACCAGCTGATGAAAAGCCATGAGCAACTCATGGAGAGCAATGCTCAGCAGGAAACAAAAGTAAGTACTCTGCAGAAAGTGGTTGAGCAGATGGCTATGAACTCCTACCCCCAGCAAGCTAAGTCGATGATTTCCCGATCATCTACAATCCCTCCAGGCTATGCTCCTCTGTCCCAATCATCTCCTATTATTTCTTGTACGCAGTGTGGTGGGCTCATGACTATGAACAATGCCCCCAACTACAAGAATTAAAAGCAGCATAGGAAGCAAACTATCTCACCAACAATTCAGGGTACAGGCAACCTTGACAACGCAACATGCAACCCAATCTTCGCTACTCAAACACCGACAATATCCAAAACCCACACACTACAAACATCTCAAAATTACAGACCTCAGTCCAATTTTCAAGGAGGCCAGAGCAGTATCAGCAACAGCCTTATGGCAATGATGCTTCTTCGAGTCGACCAACTCAACCTCCTTCGAATCCTGAATCTGAAATGTCTCAAATGCAAGAGATGTTTAAAGCAATGATGGGTAAGTCCCGAGACACGCAAGAGGAGGTCGCAACCCTGCGCAAAGACCAAAAAGCCTTACAATCTCAGATTCAACAGTTACTCACCCAACAAAGGCCACCTGGTCAATTCCCTTCACAGACCAATCCAAATCCAAAAGAGTATGCAAATGCAATTTACGTAGTGGACCAGCCCATAACATTAGCTCAAAGGGAGCAACAACTCGAGAGTGAAATGGTCCCTGAAGTGGAGCAGCAGGCTGAGGAAGAATACCTCGACATGAACCAACTGAAGCTCTATGCCAAATTAGTTACGATAAACGAAATGATGGAAGGTCCACTAGACCTTACATCACAGCAATCGGAGAGCAAACTGGTTCATATAGTGGACGACTTACCTGAGGATTTAAGTTACTCTATATCACCACCCCCGTTCGAACCTGAGCAAACGGCATCAAATCTTCTGCTTGAGCTTGAAGACAAGCCATCAGAGGACAACTTCTACCTCAACTTCATGGAGTCTCCTCCCTCTGAAGTCAATTACCGTTATTTTCCCTCATTCTCTGTGCTATATCCAGAAAATAAGGATAGTTACATCCTCAAAAATGAAGAGGAGGAATGCTCGCTCCCGCCAGAACATCCAAACAAAACACCAATAAACTTCAAGGAGCCATCCCCCTCTGAAGTTGAATTCAATCAGGGCTCTTCCTATGAGCCTCTTCAAAAAGATGAGGATATATACGTCCTCAAATTTGAGGAGGAGGAGCCATCGAACTTTGATCCTCGCACCAAGGGTTATCCATTAAAAAATCTGGGCCCTTCTACAAAGAAAAATAATGCCCACCCAACCCACCCATTGAAGCCCACTTCCACCTTCATTTTCGTTCCAGGGGAGGAAATTTACATCCTCGACTTTGAGCAAGCACCACCACTACCACCATCTTGCATCCATACGGCTAAACACAGAGAGAGAATGTTTACATTCTCCAGTTTGAGGAAGCAACACAACCATCACCCGGTTTTCAATACAATATTAATGACAGCAAACACCTTCAAAACCAGGCTTTGTGGAGTTTGTATTTTCCTACTGTAATTGTTGCCGTAATACTTTGTTTTGATCCAGGTGGTTCGGCCCTACTTATTGCCAATTTCCTATTCCCGGTACTACTGCCATAGTCAACTTTCATTTATGATCCGGGATAATGATGAACATGCGTCTAGCTAGAGACGTTAAACCCGGGGAGCTTGGTGGGAGGCAACCCACTATCTATCTTTTGTCTTTCCTTTAATTAATGTTGTTTTCTTTTTTGTACTATATCTCCCTTTTATATATCATAATAAAATGCGGGTTTTACTTGAGTTCTTCTGGCTGTCTAGAATATTCTTTACAGGTACATTTCAAGTCATTGCACAGCTGCACTCAAGTGTGGGGGAGCTCTACACACTCTACAAAATTTGGGGAGTACACTCTTTCCCTTTTGCCGTGCCCTATAATTTAATTCCATCTACGCAATGAGGGCATTGCTTGAACTTAAGTGTGGGGGAGAGCCCTTTTCGGAGACATTTTGTGCTTAAAAATGTTTAAATCTCTCTACTTATCTTGCGTTTGTCCATAATTCAATATCATGAACCCTTTATATGTGGGTTGTTCTCTTTATGAATAAATACTATTATGAATTGTGGGATAAATGGTACAAATTTAAAAATTTCATTTGATTACTTTTGAGGAGCATTTTTCTTATGCGGTGTGACCAAATAATCTGCAATGGTTGGATTTTATTGCTCAGGGTTTCTTTCTGTCTTCTCTCTTAGGGATTGCTAAGGGGTGCTTCTCTGTTTAAAAAATATATACAAAAAAAAATAAAATAAATAAGGGACTTGCGAGACACCATTAGTAACCAACAAGGAGAGTTGAATGTTCTTAAATACAAAAGCTTGATGCTTAAATATTATCTTTTCATCTCTTATGCAAAAGTGAAACAAATGCATGAATCTATTTTTCCTTTTGTTTTCTCCTCAATGCCCATTCTTGAGAGAAGTTGGCCGTGGTAAAAGTTCTCAAAGTCACCTTAACTGAGAAGCATTGAAGCACCTTGGATCATACCCCGAAACTCTAATTTTATTTTACCTTGAGCACACCTATCTCACCAGCAGTTGATTTTTCACACTCCTCGAAAAAATTTAAAGATCATGTACTGTTCACCTCTTTATCCTACCCTTCATAATAATATTTGTTAGTATTGAGCATTCCCTACTTACTTGGGTACATGGTTTTCCTTGAGGACAAGCAAAAAGATAAGTGTGGGGGTGTGATAAGTGTCCAAATGAGCATGTTTTATAGGTGTATTTCATATATTATATTAGCACTTTTCTTGCTCATCTCTCCACTTTGATTAGTTTTCCTCTAGTTTATGTTTTATTAGTTATCTCACAAATTTATTGGTTAAACATGAGGAAAACCAATCTGGGAGCAAAGTAGACGAAGAGACGATGCGTGGGCGCAAACGGATCTTAAAACGGAGCTGAAACGAATATTTTAGGAGCAAAACAATTTCGTACGAACCACTGTCCGAAACAAGGACCTGTCCGAACCAGGCTTGTCCGGACAGTGGTCCGGACAGTTCCGAAGCGTCCGCATTACAGAGGCCGGACAAGGCCAGACGTGAGCATAAGTGTCCGCCCAACCAGGGCCGGACAGGGCCGGACGTGAGCATAAGTGTCCGCCCAACCAGGGCCGGACAAGGCCGGACAAAGCTAGAGGTGTCTGAGGAACAAGGGCCGGACAAGGGCGGACGTCATTGTGTCCGGCGCTGTCCGAGGAACAAAGTCCGGACGCGGCAAATCTGAAGCCCAGTCCGTGGATTAATGGACGGACAGAAACAAGGACGCGTGTAAATGCAACGCAGATCCAGAAAATAACGCGATTAGTTTCATTCGCCACTGTCTTCCCCAATTGCTTCTTTCCTTTGCGGCGCCTACAGACATGTCGAACTGCTTCTTCATCAATATCAGGCGCCTACCTTAATTCCCTCACGCGTCTGTCTCCAGCTCTGTCTCCAATCAACCTCTTCTCTTCCCCCACTCCAGATCTGCCTCTAACCTTATCCTCTGCTCCTATATAAACCCAGCACCTTCAACCTTAAACGGACGTACGAGATTAACCAGAAAACAGACCATCGCTCACCACACTCTACCATTCTCTTCCATTCATTCTCTCCCGTAACACCACAACACTCCAAATCACTCATTCCACATACAAAATCCTACGTACACGCTCCACTCTTCGTTCTCTTCATTTCTCCATTCACCATCCACACCTCTCGCATTATTATTACGTCCAACCTCTGACTGACATATTACCAGTTAA
This sequence comes from Limonium bicolor, assembly GCA_023374045.1. NCBI lineage: Eukaryota > Viridiplantae > Streptophyta > Magnoliopsida > Caryophyllales > Plumbaginaceae > Limonium > Limonium bicolor. The sequence continues at coordinate 76,670,836 of CM041777.1, read as the reverse complement.
TATGTCAGGCTAAGGAGGATTTACTCCAGGGAAGGTTTCATTATGGTTTGTTAGTTGTGTAATCTATATTTCTACCGGTTAAAATAAATACAGTTTGTTACGATTAAGTTTATCTCTCGCCTTTTTAATAAATTTTATGATTTATTAAAATGCTTACAAAATCTGTTTTAATCTGATCGGTGATAAGCAAATAGGTTAATAAGCCGTAAATCTGTAGGAAACTTGTTTTCATCGGATAAGTTAGTACTCAGTTGCAAGAATATTATTCCTTTTACACTGCCGTTTACTAGTGCTTGCTTGAGTTTTCATCGGACCTTGCATTTTCTGATAAACGAGTTCTTATGAGTCTATGATTAGTCCTTAAGATAATAACAGGAATTTTGCCAAACTATTATAATAAACCGGTAGAGATAGCATAATTAATCAGATTATATAAACCTGAACCCGGAGTTCCGTTTAATTTATCTTCAACTCAGTTAATTTTATCTGTTGTTTTACTTTACAAAAACAAGTCAATTAATCCCCCCTCTTTTGTGACAAGCTTAGGTACTATATTATTTCGCTATATGAAATACCCCAAACTAATAAAATGGATTAAACATCTAATCACATTCATTAAGGCCTAAACATGCTTAAAAGTCAACTGAGAACAACAGTGGTCAACACAAAGCAACATATTGCACCCTTTTGACTGTTTAGGGTAAATAAATACTCAAATGAACTTCTTAGGACCTAGAAGGCGGCGGTGGTGGTGGCGGAGTCACAGGCGTCGAGGAAATCGCCGTCGTCTTCTTCGTTCTCGCGAGACAGAAGAGAATGAAGAGGAGAATGACGGAGTGGAGCTGATTTGGGGAAAAATAAAAGACTCTATCGCAGTGGTTCCTACTAAGAACCGCTGAGATAGGTCAGTAAAAAAGACCTATCTCAGCGGTTCTTAGTAGGAACCGCTGCGATAGAGTATTTTTTTTTGAATCACCCTAGCGCAGCGGTTGTAATTAACAACCGCTGAGATAGGTTTGCGGGATTTTTAAAAATGGCCTATCTCAGCGGTTGTTTTTACAACCGCTGCAGTAGGTGCGCTGCGATAGACCATTTTTGTACTAGTGGGGCCTCCCACATGGTGTCACCATGGAGGATAGATCTCGAAATAAGAGGAGCTGGAACACAAAATCCAAAGCTCAAAGCCGACATGCAAGAGCTCCTACGCCACCAACACGGTGTTGATGGGGAGGATGAGTCTCGGTATGGGAAATAGGAGGAAGGAAGATGATTTGTAAAAAGATTTTGGTTACTGGAGAAAGCTTGTGAGGTATGGCTAAGTGAAAGGGCGTGACAATAAAAGAAAGGGGAGAACATTGGAGAGAGCACTCCCCGCCCTCCTCTCTCGTGCCCTAATTATTTTTTTCAAACAACTTTGTTGACTCCATAAACATCTTGAGGGGCAGGGGATATTGCACCACCAGGATTTGGTCAATCGCCATACTCCTAATTTCACCAAGTTTGTCACTATCGTGGGAGGACTGCTCTCAGTTCTGAAGACCTTACTATTTCGGTTCATCCATAACTGCTAGGCTCCGTAGAAGAATATAGACATCCATACTTTCTTGGGTCTTCTTTTCCTAACAGTATTGCTCCATAGTTCGTAGAGTTTGCATTTGTCTTTTCTAACGTTATTGATTGTGATGTGGCTCTCATCCCATAATATTGCTAATCCTCTTGATCGTTATTGAAACCAGCAAGTGCTCCTGATGCGTCCCTGACATGTCGTAGACGTATCGTGGACTCTAATGAAACTTGATAGTTGAGGAATAGACATGAGACAAATTTAAACTGGAAAACCCATTTCGATTGAAAATTTACACACACGAAATTCACTCAATCTCCCTCGCCCCACACACGGACTCCCGGGACAGTGTCGACTTTACCCCTAAAGTCCTTAACCCTCTTCTGACTATCGGCCTACGGTTCACCGACCACTCCCCGACCTGTCGGTCTATCAAATACCCAATGTATTGATACTCTAACCCAGTCCTCTAGCTCTGCCGCCACTCTCTGGCACTTACATACACTCCTAAGTCTGATCCACACTTGCCCAGATTATCTCTTTTTTTTTCTCTCACAGACTTGATTTACATAGGACATAAATGCTCATATTTATATGCATTAGTTAAGGTGTAACTAACGACCTATGAATGTGTAGACTCTAGAAGTAGATTAATTCTTCTTCTCTTATTATACTAGTCGCACCCTACTGCAGATTGTCTTCCAACTTGATCTGGAGCTATCAACACACGTGTTGCCTTGCGATTGGGCGCGTCTCCCAAGTGGTCGGTCACCACTTGCACACTTCAACTTGTTGACCTTGTCTGGTTTTTTAATGCTTATAAATGCTCTCTTCTGAATTTATTTCAGCTATGTAATGATGTTCATTAATAGCCTTTGCTTATCTTGTTATCTTGCACATTAATGAGCTTCTCCTTTTGTCGTGAGCTAGTTACTTGTGTGGGTGTGACACATCTGAGTGAGTGTGTCAACGTTGCTAATACATTTTCGTCCTTGTTTATTGTCTGATGTAAGAGATATGTGATAGTGTGGTTCTTGACTCCTTGTGTGTTACTAGAAGTTCTTCGGAGCTCTCACAGACAGGTGCCCGACTGGTTGGGCTTATGTCGTTAATTGAGCGCACTTGCAACCTTGCGTGCTAAGCCACCCATGACTTAAGTGCGCTTGCAACCTTGCGTGCTAAGCCACTTATTCACCTGTCTATCTGAATCATGAATCTTGACAACACATTAGATAGACACTACAAGGTTTGCTATCATCAAAACTAAAGGATCTTGTCTTAACAATTTCCCCCCTTTTGATGATGGCAACCTATACAATTATATGTACTTGGCAATTCAAAAATTGAGAGATTCCCCTTAAGAAGGATTCCCCCTGAGTTTGTTAAGGGTTTTAAGTATGAAAAACTTTAACGAATGATAGCAATAAGTGACAACTTTTATGCACAATAAGTGACAACTTTTATGTTATACTATAACCATAGTAGAAAAGTTTTCATTCAGATGATACATAATATAAGGGCGATAGACATAGTCTCACAAGTACATATAATTTATTTTTTTCCCTTTGCCATGCAGCAAAACAGGGAGCAACAGCAACTACACGACGTAAGATGTTGTAAAGGCCATAACATTCCATAGAGTACAAACTACAAAAGTGATCAAGATAATCTAAATGGAGTGACGTGTTTGGGTATCCCATTCATAATCTTCTGGGCCAAGGGTTCATCCTCTGAAAATGAAGCTTTGATCCAAGATGGTTTGGCTTTGGTAGGATTGATCGAAGGTGATTCAGCTGTGGTGGAAAAGTCGGACTCATCAGAATCTATTGTTAACTCCATGCAGTGTGGAGAACGTGTATGTGATAGAGTGACACTTGAGGTGATAGACCAAGCTGTAAGTGAGTCGGAGTCTGGTTGAACATAGCTTTGGGCGACATATTTCTTTGGATGTTTAGTGAACATAAACTTGCGAATGGTGGAGTGAATGGTTTTCTCATTTGAGATGGATGAACTTTGTGGAGTTTGTGCCATTTTGTGATATGTGAAGAACTGAGTGTGAGTGGCAGATGGAGTAAGCAAGTTTTATAGACACTTTGGATATGCTCAACGACTGATCGGTGAGTGGTATTAAATGAGGTGCTACGTCTTGTGGCCTATGTTTTTAGGCTTTTTAGGTGTCAAGGTTTGAGGTTGGTTTAGTGGAATGGATGGGACTAAATATCCAGATCATTTTGCAATTTTTTAATCAAGGAAGAAGCAGTCAATACAATAAATTATTTCGGAACCATCATAAGCATTCAAGTCGACAAGAACCAGTTGCATTTTCATTGATATCAAAAGATTACTTTGAAACAGAAAGTCAAACGCAGAATAACACATTAATGGAAAAAGAAAAATCTAATCCTAAATCTAGCTCTCACGGTTTCACTCAAGTCTCTAGGAGACAATGAACACTCAGGCTATGTGAGAGTCTATAAAATCTATTGCTCCTTGAACCATGTGATGAACACTTAGTTCAGAGGAGACAACCTGCACAGTGGTAAGAGTTACTCGTACACGCTAAAGAACGTCCCGAGCTGAAGTATCCAGACTGGTCCCCGACCTGTCGTGGACCGGTGTGGGACTTCTCCTTCTTTTGAGTCTTGAGGCTCTTGTCGTTGGTCTAGGTTCTGACCTTGCATCTTCGCTCTTTGTAGGCTTCTGGAGAGCCACAAGATTATCTCCTCTAGTCTTGATTCCCATTTTGGAAAGCATCTCAAAGCAGATGTAGTCCTGACTGGTCCGCGCGCACTCGTGGAACCTGTCGGTGTCCACTCCAAAGTCTTTTAGGGCCGCGGTGATCACTCCCTCATGTATCAGCCCTTGGTTGACATGTCGGCTTTCATCAAGTGTGAGGAGAATCATGGTTGGGAGGTCAATCTTCTCCTTGGTCTTGAGAGCGTACAGAAGTCTCACGTCTCATGCACTCACTATGTGAGTTCATTGATTCCTTGGGGTGATGTTATGGGTGATCAGATTGAATAGGACTCTGTCTGGGATGGACATGTCCACAGCATGGAAATTTTTCATAGCTGCTCCTTTGTTGAGCATATTCACCATTTTCCCTCCTTGTTGTCCTAGGTCATTCCACGTTGTCTCCTTGGGACCAGCCCCTCTGGCTCTAACTTGAAGGTTTTGCATATCCAGGATTTCGTTATGTTGATGTGGACGCCTTGAATTGTGGAGATGAGGTAGTCATCGTCTTCGTCACTCTGAAGAGGTCCTAGCCGTCTCATGTGTTCTTTGAGCAGCTCTGTGTAGACAGGGATAGGCTCCTGGAAGAAGTCTACCCATCCTTGGAACTCTAATAGCTCGACGATCTATCCCAGACCCATCTTTTCCATCCACTCCATGTCCAACGTCTTGGATAAGACGGGACAGGATCGGTCATTGACATTCTCAGCCTTGATCAAGGTTGGCTCAAGCTCCTTGAGTTTCTTGAGGCGCTTTAGAGATTGAGGTGGTTGAAGGCTTGGCAACGACCTTCTTGGCTTGAAATAGCTCCTCGAGCTCTTTAGCATGTGGAGAAAGGCCCATCTTCTTTTTGCCTTTCGCCTTCTTTAGTTGCTCACGCTCCTCGTGCGTGAGTATGACAGGTGATAGCGATCCTGTGTCGCTGTCTTCAACCTGAGGCTGTCGTTGAGGTGTCGGGGACCTGTCGATGAGCGGCTCCCCAACACGGCGATGAGATTCGCCTCTTCCTCTGAGTTAGCTGCTTTCTCTTGGTGTATCTCCTCTACTGAAGCATCCTTTTGCGCTGGTTTATCATGTTGAACCTCCTCTTCCTCCAGTTGTTGTGGAACTGCCTCGATCTCAGCTGAGGGAGTCACTTCTTCTTCATCGGAGAAGTACAGTCGTCAAGTGGCTTTTTCTGGGGTAGAGTGAGATTTTTGTGGTGCTGTTGGCTTTTGAGCACGCTTTGATACGCGTGTCACACGACCAGTTGTAGCGGTGGAATGGCTCTTGGGTTTGTTTTTGGATTGTTTTGTGATGATTTTGGTGGTTTTTGGTGAAGGAGTAGGAGAAGACATTTGTGGATTTTCTGTAGGAGCAGGGTTAGGAAGAATAGTAGGTTTGAAGGTGCCGGATTCAATGAGGTAGTAGGTTTTAGGAATATGAGTTCTTATATATTCTACCTCACTAGCTTGTAGTTCGCCTTCTTATACTACTTTGATCATGAGTTGTTCTTCCTCTTCTTTGGTCAGACGAGCTAGAGATTCAGTCGGTTGTATGTCGGCCACTTGTTGTGTGGAAGCTTCCTTGAGAATTTCCTTAGCCTTTGATCGAAGAGCAGTCTTGGGTGCCATTTTTGGTATAGAGAATTTGTACTGGGCTTTAGAACTTTTCGATCGGGTGTTCTTTAGTGGCTGTGAGGCAAGGGTTCTTTGCACTAAATCTCACGAGAATGTTTGTAAGAGAGAAGAGAAAATGCTCTGAGTGCTTAGAGAGATTACAGAGAGTGAGGGCAATAGTGTGACAAGAGTAAAACTCCCATCACCCTTTTATAGATTTCGAGTAACGGTTAGCGACCGCTCCTCGTCCACTCACTGACATGTCCCAACGGTACTATTCATAACGGGCAGCGGTCATGACAGGCTGTCATCGATCGTTGGCAATTTCACGTTTCTACCCGTTGAACTATCTCTAAACTAACCTCACTTTGTGGAAAATGACATATCTGTTTCAAGTAGCTGTTTGACATAATTTCTATGCATTAAACTGATCGTTGACTACTGAATGACAATATATAATAGGTGTTGCTCACATGTCGGTGACCGATCATGGGAAATAAAAGACAATTTAATTATGATTAATGAATATCATTCCAAGATCATGAACAATCTTAGTAAACCTTTCTATACTTAATGGCTTAGTAAAGATGTCATCTAGTTGGTCTTCAGTAGAAATATACTTTAAGCCAACTAATTCCTTTTCACAACAATCTCTAAGAAAGTGATGTCTAATGTCAATATGTTTGGTACGAGAATGATGTACAAGATTTTTGGAAATAGAGATGGCACTTATCACCAATTTGGTGTTTAAGCCATAGGAGTTGAGCACAGCAGCTTGCCGCAACAATGTATTCAGATTCAGCTGTTGAGATGGCAACACTTTGTTGTTTCTTTGATCCCCATGCAATCAGACATGACCCAACAAAGAATGTTGTCCCTGACGTGCTCTTTCTATCGGTGATAGATCCTCCATAGTCTGCATATGAAAATCCTACAACGTTACAGTTAGTGAACTTAGGACAAAAGAGACCAAGATTCGTGGTTCCTTTTAAGTAACGCAGGATTCTTTTTACAGCTGTGAGGTGAATTTCTCTTGGATCTGCTTGAAACCTAGCACATAAGCAAACACTATACATAATGTCAGGTCTACTAGAAGTTAAATATAATAGAGAACCAAGCATCTCTCTGTATGATCACTGGTCGACCAGTCGGTCACCAGTCATGATGCCCATCTTGGTGCCAACTACCATTGGTGTGTCAAACGTTTTACATTCCTCCATTCCAAATCTCTTTAGCAAATCCTTTACGTACTTCTCTTGGGATATGATAGTCCCTTCGTTATTTTTCTTGACTTGAAGTCCTAGAAAGAACTTCTATTCCCCAGATCACTCATCACAAATTCCTTTTCATCAATGCTTCAAACTTTTTACAATATTTCTCATCAGAGGCTCCAAAGGTTATATCATCAACATATACTTGCACAATTAAGAAATCTCTTTTGTTGTTATACACAAATAAGGTTTTATCCACCTTTCCTCTTTTGAATTGGCTTTCCAAGAGATAGGAAGAAAGACGATCATATCATGATCTTGGAGCTTGTTTGAGCCCATAAAGAGCTTTGTCGAGTTTAAGTACCATGTCCTTTCCTTATTGTGTCTCAAAACCTGGAGGTTGCTCAACATACACTTCCTCTTTGACGTACCTATTTAGGAAAGCACTTTTGATGTCAAGTTGGAAGAGTTCGATTCCTTTGTGTGCAGTAAATGCAATTAGTAATCTGATGGACTCCATCCTTGCTACTGGAGCAAAGGTTTCTTGGAAGTCTATCCCTTCTTGTTGATGATATCCTTGAGCTACCAGACGAGCTTTGTTCCTGACAATTTCTCCCATCTCATTCAGTTTGTTTCTAAAGACCCATTTTGTGCCAAGTACCCCTTGATGTGAAGGATGAGACACAAGATGCTAGACTTTGCATCTTTCAAACTGGTTTAGTTCTTCTTGTATTGCATTGATCCAGTCTGAGTCTCGAAGAGCTTCCTTAACGTTCTTGGGCTTGGGCTTGATGGTGAGACTGTCGTTAAGAAGGCTAGAAGATCTCGAGTTTGTGCTCTTGTCTGAGTTCCTTTGGATATGTCTGATATGATGTTCTCTAATGGATGATTTTTGTATAAAACACGAGATTGATGAATGGTTGATGGAGATAAGGATCCTCGACATCATTGTTTCCTTTGTCGACCTGTTGTTGACCTATCGGTGACCTGTCGGGCAAGTTTTCTTTAGTCGGTGATTCATATTTGGGATTATCTGTGTGATCCTGATCATCTAGATCAAATCCAAGTTCTTCATCTTCATCAGATTCCTTGATTTTGTGTACGTCAGCCTCATCAAAGACCACATGCACACTTTCTTCCACCTTCAGTGTCCTTTTGTTGTATACTTTGTATGACCGGCTCCTTTTAGAGTATCCAAGGAATATGGCCACATCACTTCTGGAATCAAACTTTCCAAGGGGATTCTTTTCATTGTTGTGGACATAACATTTGCAACCGAAGATCCTGAAGTGACTTATGTTTGGTTTTCTTCCCTTGATTAGCTCATGGGGAGTTTTGTTGAGGATAGATCATATGAGCGCTCTATTTGTGATGTAGCATGCGGTTGCCACTGCTTCTGCCCAGAAGATTTAAGGAAGACTGCTCCTCAATAGCATGGCTATGGCTACCTCTTGTAGTGTTCTTTCTTACGCTCAACTACCCCATTCTGTTGAGGTGTTCTTGGTGCTGAATATGTGTGACTTATCCCATGTTGTTTACACATATCCATGAATTTTTGATTCTCAAACTCTAACCCATGGTCAGACCGGAGAGCTTTGATCTTGAGGTTGAGTTGTACTTGGACTTTTCCTACAAAGGCTTGAAATTTCTCAAAGACTTCGTCTTTGGAATCAATAAAGAGTGTCATCAACAATTACAAACATATACCAATTTCCTTCAAAACTTTAGATTCTTATAGGTCCACATAAGTCCATGTGAAGTAATTCAAGTGGCTTGGATGTACTAACTAAGTTCTTTGATTTAAAATAAGTCTTGGTCTGTTTGCTTCTAACACAAGCATCACAAAATTGGTCTCAGATTCTTTAATCTCAGGGAGACCTCTTACAACTGTTTATTGACAAGTTTTCTTAATAAAGAAGTGCTAACATGCCTTAGTCTTCTGTGCCATAGTGTAGAGTCATCTATTGACGCAGTCAAGCATGAAAGATTTGGACTGTCAATATCCTCCAAACTAGTTACATAAACGTTTTTCACCTTTTTCCCTTTAACAACTCTTTGCCATTGTTCTGACTTACTATGCTACAATGTGTACACTAGTACAAAAATGGTCTATCGCAGCGCACCTACTGCAGCGGTTGTAAAAACACCGCTGAGATAGGCCGTTTTTAAAAATCCCGCAAACCTATCTCAGCGGTTGTTACTTATAACCGCTGCGCTAGGGTCATTAAAAAAAAACTCTATCGTAACGGTTCCTGCTAAGAACCGCTGAGATAGGTCTTTTTTACTGACCTATCTCAGCGGTTCTTAGTAGGAACCGCTGCGATAGAGTTTTTTATTTTTCCCCAAATCCGCCACTCCGTCATTCTCCCTCTTCATTCTCTTCTGTCTCGCGAGAACGAAGAAGATGACGGTGATTTCTCGAGCTCGACGCCTGCGACTGCGCCACCACCACCACCGCCTTCTCGTTCCGCGCGCGCCACCATCCTTCGCCGCCGCCGTCGCCGTCAGCTCGTTCCGCCAAGGAGGTCGCAGGCGTCTTTCGCGAATGCTGCGGTAACCCTAGGTTAGAATTCCGAATTCTAACTTCAAAATATGTTAATTATTGTCTTGTTGATTGAATATCTAGTTGTAATATAGTTGTTGATTGTTAGTTTAGTTGTGTGTGCATAATTTGAATATAGAAACATTATTGAACAAGTATAAATAGTTGTGCATATAGGGTGTTCGATAAAATGCCTGAGTTGATATTTTTGCTGTTTGTGCCCTCTGCATACAATGGTGGAGACAATTTAATGAAAAACCCGTTTGTATTTGTATATTAGGTAGAGTCCTTAACTAGTAAACTAAAACGCCAATTCAAACAAACTCAATTAAGTAATTATAATTATGTGTTATTATGTGTTGTTGTGGTCACACCCAAGGTTGTGAAAAACCGTACGGGGTCGTAATACGGACCCTACAAATACGGGATACGAGAGTATTGATGTGAATAAGACGGGTGTAATGATACGGCGACCTATTTATTCTCACAATAACAACGTCGGAGCAATCTTTTGCCAAACTTCTTCGAGTTCATTAGCATAACTCCAAACTATATCTTTTTTTTATCTTTTTTGTGCAATCATTTGAAATTGTAAACCAATTTATACAATCATATAAACTAAATTTGAACATCTATATGATTATTCAAATTATTAAAACAATTCATATATAACAAATTTATAACTTAAATTCATATAAATTGAAATGGAAAATAAACTACTATGAAAAGAAAAAGAATACCTACAAATCATTTTGTTCTTAATTCTCAAACTATTAAAAAAATTAACTTCAAGTTTCACATTAATTAAGTGGTAAAATCTATAACTTTATAACATCTATGTTCTCCCATTACATTGCAGTATATACGTGCTTAATATGATAATGCTTATAGTAATGGATTTCTTGCCCCCCTAATATTATTACCTTGCTTCGCCACTGTCTGCAGTAATTGGGGTGGTCTCTACGTCTTTTTCTTCCTCATTTCTTCTGTTGTGCAGCATGACCGTAAAGGTAACATCTTCATCTATCTTTTTTCTCTATTTTTTCAAAATATGATAATGCTTATAATAATGGATTTCTTGTTCCCCCTAATATTATTTCCTTGCTTCGCCGCTGTCTGCAGTAATTGGGGTGGTCTTTACGTCTTTTTCTACCTCATTTCTTCTGTTGTGAAGCATGAGCGGAAAAGGTAACATCTCCATCTATCTTGTTTCTCTTTTTTATTTCTTAATCTGATAATGCTTATAGTAATGGATTTCTTGCCCCCTAATATTATTTCCTTGCTTCCCCGCTCTGCAGTAATTGGGGTGGTCTCTACTTCTTCTTCCTCATTTCTTCTGCTGTGGAGTAAGAGTGAAAAGGTAACATCTTCATCTATCTTTTCTCTTTGTTTGTTTAATTAATTATTGCGAAAAAGTGGTTGTGGTTAATATTGAGTGATTGTGAATAAGGATGGTTGCTGTCAATTATTGAATTTATTTGTTGTGGTAAATAAGATATTAGTGAATGCTTAATGATAAGCATGGGATTAACACGATTACGCAAAGGTCATGTTGAATTTTTTAGAATCGTATTAGTCTTATTAATTAATTTATTTGTTATTTGTGTATAACAATCTTTACTTTTCTTTGTCAGGTCTTCTGAATCTTCTATTGGATTTGTACCAGTACTTTCCCAGCCCATCACCAAAGCAGTCTCCTAGCTTCCCCCTCTGTACAACCTTAAAACAAGTAAGTAATTAAACTTTATTTTTTGTTTTAATAATGCAATAATTTGTTGAAGTTAAATTACTTGTGTTAGAATTGTTAGAATTAGGCTAGATTAGTTACGTTGGAATGTTAGAGTACTTAGGCTACGTTAGTTTGGTTGGAACCATAGAGTAGTGCTTAGTTTGGTTGCAACCGTACATCCAGTAGAAACATGCTCCATACACAAATGCAGACAAAACTGAAAGACAAATCAATCTTATCCACTTTTTTTTTTCACATATAGAATGGAGCGTGACTGGATGTACGGTGATCGAGGGGATCACTTTAATGAGAAGCTGAAAGAGTTTCTCAAAGCGGCAGTGCAACACAAGGACAGAACAAAGGAGGACAAAATTTCATGTCCTTGTGTTGACTGTGGGGTCGTAAGGAATATGTAGACTTTGAGGAAATCAGATTTCATCTTAAGACCCGTGGATTCATGCCACATTACAGAAGATGGAATTTTCATGGAGAAACTGTTGCAGCTAGTGCTTCAACATCATCAAGTGCTCATGATCCACGTTACGCAAGTACCGACCACACCTTCAATAACATCATGAGTCGAGTACGTGATTAAGGATCGATACAGTGATAAGGATTCGATGACAGTGAGACCACTCACCATGAAAATGAGATAATGTTAGAAATGTTGCGGATACTTTTGTCGATAAGCCGGAAGAGTATCAAAGATTGTTGGACGCATCGAAGACACCTTTGTACCCTTTGTGCGTTAAATACACAAAATTGAGTGATGTACTTAATTTGTTCAACTTAAAGGGGAAATATGAAGTTGGTGACAAGTGTTTCACGTCATTTCTAGAGCTGATACATGATATGCTTCCTGATGAGAATGGTCTTCCTACATCCACCTACGAGGCAAAGAAATGGATGTGTCCAATGGGAGTTGAATATAAAAAATTCATGCTTGCCCAAATAACTGTGTGCTGTATAGGGGTGAATACGAACATCTAGACAAGTGTCATAAATGTTTGTTGTCCCGGTACAAGGACAAGGATGAGGATTCCTCCTTTCAGAAAAAATCGTCCAGTGAAATTATTGTGGTACTTGCCGATAATTCTTAGATTCAAACGGTTGTTTGCCAACCCGAAAGATGCAAAGAACTTACGATGGCACGCGGATGGTAGAAAAATTGATGAAAAATTAAGACATCTTGTAGACGGACCTCAGTGGAGAAATATCAACAGGAAAATTCAAACATCATTTTGGGGATGAGGATAGGAATCTGAGACTTGGATTGTGTACCGATGGGATGAACCCGTATGGCACGTTGAGCAGTCAGCACAGCACTTGGCCGGTGCTACTAGTGATCTACAATTTACCGTCATGGCTGTGCATGAAATGAAAATACATTATGTTATCACTCCTAATTTCTGGTCCAAAGCAACCTGGTCATAACATTGACGTATATCTTGCACCACTGTTCGGCGATCTGAAGTTGTTGTGGAATGAAGGGACGGTGGTATATGATGCTCATGCGAAAGAAAATTTCACACTGAAGGCGATGTTGTTCTGTACTGTTAACGTCTTTCCTGCCTATGGGAACTTGTCAGGATACTCGGTGAAAGGATTCAAAGCGTGTCCGGTATGTGAGGATGACACATGTTCAGATCGTCTGAAGCACTGCGGCAAAATGTTTACATGTGTCATCGACGGTTTCTTCCAGTAGACCATCCTTACCGTTCGACTAAGCGAAAGCTATTCAACAACGAGCCCGAGACTTGTGTGGCTCGTCTGCCTTTGACTTCAGAGGAAGTGTATGCAAAGGTAAAAGACGTTGAAAATGTCTTTGGAAACACATCCAAGCCGCCGAAGAACATTTGAAAAAAACGTTCCATTTTTTGGGATCTACCGTATTGGCGGCATTTGCCTGTTCGACATTGTTTGGATATCATGCACATTGTGAAGAACGTCGGTGAGGCAGTGAGTGGTACTTTGCTCAACATACCCGGCAAGACGAAAGACGGATTGAAGGTGAGGAGAGATATGCAAGAGTTGCGCATACAGAAAGAACTACACCCAATAGAGGATGAGAAACGAACATATCTACCTCCTGCGTGTTATACCCTCTCTAAGAGTGAAAATTAAGTTTTTGCAAGTGTTTGCACTCATTGAAGGTACCATCTGGGTACTCTTCAAACTGGAAGAACCTAGTTTCTATGAAGGATTTGAAACTGTTAGGCATGAAATCTCATGATTATCATGTGTTAATGCTGCATCTTCTTCCAGTTGCAATACGAGGGATATTACCAGAAAATGTCAGAAATGCTCTAACTCGATTATGTTTCTTCTTCAACGCTGTCTGCTGCAAGGCAATTGACTCAGACACCCTCGATGATCTGCAACATGAAATTGTTGTGACAATATGCTAGCTTGAGATGTATTTCCCACCATCTTTCTTCGACATAATGGTGCATTTAGTAGTGCATATTGTCCAAGAGATCAAATTGTGAGGTCCGGTCTACTTACGTTACATGTATCCTTTCGAACGATATATGGGGATTCTGAAGGGTAGAATGAAAAACAGTATAGACCGGAAGGCAGTATCATCGAAGCAACAGTGACTGAGGAATCACAGAATTCGTGACAAGTTATTTGAACGATGCAGAGTCAATTGGTATTCCTAAACCACGTCACCATGGTAGATATAAGGGTAAAGGAGTTATTGGAAAAAAGGTCGTGCGTATCTCTCGTGATCTTATTAATCAGGCACATTGTTTGTACTACAACACCTTGATTTGTTGAACCCTACTTCGATATTCACATTGCTGAGTTGAGTCGACAAAACCCTACCAAAAACCGTATCTGGCTTAAAAAGAACAAAATCGAGTATTCGTCCAATGGTTTAAGGTATATGTGTTTGAGCAAGCTTCATTGAACCCCGAGGATGTCAGTGAAGAAATCAGATGTCTAGCTGTTGTCCTGGAACAGATGTTGTATCATTTGAAGGGTATGACATTAATGGATGCACATACTACACTGCACGCCAAGATGCTAAATCAATACATCAGAACAGTGGGGTTAAAATTGAAGCATCGGTGACTGAATATGGTCTCGGTAACCAGGTTCAACCAATGAGCAGTAGTAGTTGGTATTATGGTGTCATAGAGGACATATGGGAACTAAACTATCACATTGATTCGTTTCTAGTGTTCCGCTGCAATTTGGTGGACAACCGACATGGACTCCAAAATGATAAAGGACTTATTTTGGTTGATCTTTCACGTGTTACAACTTATAAGGAAGATCAATTTGTGTTGGGTAAAGACTGTGACCAGGAGTTTTATGTTGAAGACCCAAAAAATAGTAGATGGTCTGTTGTTCTTCTAGGGAGAAGACCGGTTTTGTTTGAGGATGAAAACAACGACGATGATGATAATGAGATGATAGACGAAACAGTATCGTTGCATACAGGGTTGCATGATTCAACTGATGATTTACAAAATGATGATGTTCAGACCATCTACGCTCGATCAGACCATAATGAGGGGTTTGGTTAGAAAACAGATCATGATATATGTTACTATGTCTAGGTAACACCGTTGGTTGAAATTACATTATATAATTCGTATTATTGTTGTTACAATATTATCAAAATTAATTATTTATGTTTATTTTTGCAATTATACATCGTTCTATGAATATTGATCTAATGTTTGTGTTTTTTTTCGTCAGTGGATGATCATCCGATTGACGATCCTATAGGACAGCTGCTCACAACTGGGGAAATTCAGCCCCAGCAGAGTAGACCGACAAAACGCACCACACGAGGTGGTAAAAAGAAATCAAAGACAGTAGACATCCCAGCACAGCAGACTGAGGCAGCTGGGCCTTCACAGGAAGCACAAGAGATACAAGTTGCTCCTCCGCCTCTCAAGAAACCCAAAAAACGAGGGGTTACCCGTGCGCTGAAAGCAAATAGAGGCCCCCCGACCAAGCCTTTGGAGTTCAATGAGTTGAATCAGCCCGTAGGTAAATGGAAAAATGATTTCACTGCTCTAGCTAGGCATTTGGTGAGTTAATATGCAATATAAACCACCATTGGAAGCAAGTGCCTCCGGCGTTGAAGGAGCAGATATTTGAGCGTCTTTAGGTAATTGTTGATGTTTATAGTTTGTTTTAAGAATAATGTAGTTACTATTTTACACTAATCCATTTTTTTTGCATATAGTCCCGATTCAGTATAGATCCTTCTATGAAGGACGATGTGATGAAGGGGATCGCCACACAGTTTAAAGACTTCAGATCTCTGCTCACGAGGCAGTACATTTACTGTGAGGAGCCCGCAGAAATAGAGGAAGCAGCAGGTGAAATGTGGATGATCGGAGACCACCGTGGCAAAAATACGATGGTATTACTGAAGCGCAGTGGAAGGAGTTTGTTGAGAAGCGTTTGAGCCCTGAGTTTAAGGTGAGTTTCACACTAGTAGTTGTTCTTTTGTGTAACACCCCCGATTAACCAGCAGTAGTCCAAAAGATGCACCAACGATGATACAATAAGTCTAAGCAGCGGAGTCACAGTTCCAACCGGGTGTCACAGACGCCAACCACCCACGTGGTTGACACAACAACACAATCAATACTAAGCTGCGGTCTGAACGACTGGAATTAGAACCATAACCAAATCCAAGTACAAAACAGAAGATAAAACCGAGTACCGAGAATCTACAACATAAGTTCTTAATTAGACAACCTAAACCGAAACATACATCCAGGGTTAGTATTACATAGTCACAACCCATACATAGGAAAGCATACTACTTAAAAGGTCTTGCCCAGATGGACTACCCCCATGGTAGTCACCCTGCCTACTCTCCGCCATCGTCCAGATCCATACCTATAAAAATAAAGGACTCAGCAAAACTATGCTGAGTATGAACGTGTGTAGCCCGTATGTTACCGGGCCACACGACTACTTGGTCGTATATTATTAAGTCAAATTACATGCTATAATAAAGCAGTAAAATACACCACAGTACATCATAGTAGCATACACACTTAAAGGTAGTAACACATTAGCTACAACAACCAAGCACAACAAGCTGCTAGTATCACAACAACAATCATGTATATAATAAACGTGTGCGTAGGTATGTTATACTCATGGTCCTCACTATGGGATCATTCGAGCGTAGTGTGTTTTTATTTCTTTTCTCTTGTTCCCATAATGTGTATTTTTTTCTCTTTCCTTGCATCGGGTCTGGGGATATAGTTTAGATCCCGTGACCATATCATGTAGGTGCCAATCTTTCCTTGTTTCTTTAAGGGTTACTTGTGAATTCTCTTATCACCACAATTTGGAGAACGTCTTGTCCATAGCCAATCCTCCATTCCCGGATAGCTCTCTCTCTCTCTCTCTCTGTTGTTTTTAAATGTTCTAGCCACTGCCCCGGATACCAAGGGTCCGTCTCCCTATTCTTTTTTCAATGTTACTAGCCTCTGCCCCGGATACAAAGGGTCCGTCTCCCTATTCCTCTTCAATGTTACTACTGCCTCTGCCCCGGATACAAAGGGTCCGTCTCCCTATTCCTCTTCAATGTTACTAGCCTCTGCCTCGGATACAAAGGGTCCGTCTCCCTATGCCTTTTAATGTTACTGGTCTCTACCCCCGATACAAAGGGTCCTTCTCCCTATTCCTTTTAATATTATTGGTCTCTACCCCGGATACAAAGGGTCCGTCTCCCTATTCCTCTTCAACGGGTATTGACTTATCATTATCATTGATAGTTCGACACCATAGTGGGTGTCTTTAGCGGTCCTCTATAGTTAAGAGGGTTTTTCTCTTTATGTAGTTCCTTTGTTTGTTTACGAAGTTCGTTGTGTTTCATCTCAGGGTTTCATCAACGAGAAGGGACTACACTACTGTGTACGCGCAAGCGATATGCACAATCATAGCAAGCGGGTAAGCAAGGAAAATAAGCAATCCATTCACATGCTTTACACAAGCTCACAACAACAGACAATAAGCACGGTAAGACAAACATTCGTTTTCATGCATTAGTCTTATGGTCATAGTCAAACAAGGCACACAACACACAAGCCGTGTAACACGGCAACATACGAACCACACATGTCCATACCTTTTTCAGAAGCAAGTGTCGTCTCACACACGGGGTCCCGGGTGGCGTTCGTTACGGCCCTAACGTTGATTAAAAATAACGTGTCAGTTCATGATTTCATGTGACGACACTTTATGTCGGGTGTTATTCCCTAGGTGTGTTGTTAAGTGCTTAGTTTACATTAGCCCTTAGGACTTCCCAAGTATTAATCCTAGGCTTATCTTACCCCTAGGACATTCACATTATCAACTCACACGTTAACTAAGTCATTTCCTCTAGTTAATGCTTTAAAGTATTATAAGCACTAACATGTAACAAGTTTTTTAAGATGGACTTTTATTTGCCTAAGAGGTATTCTTTCCTTAGATAAATAGTTATGTTTTAAGCCCCTTATTTACACAATAGCACTCTTCATTCCCTTCAAGAACTCCCTTATACTGGAGCTTAAATGTTTCAAAAACTGAAATAAAGTTCTTATATATAATCTTATCTTATCACCCATTTAATGTGTCTAACGGTGTCTAAACTTCCCAAGTTGTTTTTTAAATTAAGCTAGATGTATTAGGAGGGTTTTGGGTTCATTAACAGAACAACATCACGCTCTTACACCTCTGTACAACAGTTAGACAGAACTATAGTTTACCGAAACTGAAACAGCAATCCATACATTTCATCTTGATTTCTTCCTTCTTCTCTGATCATTTCGATTTCCATCCTGTCCCAATTGTTTATATCCTCACTTAAGTGTATCTGCTAGGTTTTAATTTATCATCAAACCACTACCAACCACCCATATCTACTGTGACAGTTATACAGAGAACAACGTCACTAAAACTGAAATCTGAAACAACAATCTAGGTTTTACTTCTTGGCACTTGTATCTAGTTAGTTCTACTGATGTTTGATTCTTTCCTTTATATATAACCCTTCAAGGCATATTAGAAGTGTTTAGATTCACTAGAAATTCACCACAACTCGGACACTCACTGATTTGCCATCAACTGAAACTAGACAGAACTGAAACAAAACTGAAAAACTTCCATTGATCTCTCTCTCTATTTGGCTCACGTATCTGTCATTCAATCTATCCCTGAAACATCTACTTACTTAATCCAATGTTTCAGCTTTGTTTCCATTTCAAAACAACCTTAAGACAGCTGTGTTAAATCCACTGTTGTACCTCATATTCTGATCAGGAAGAGAAACTGCAAAGCTTAGAAAAAGAAACTGATATACTCCCTTGATTTCTTTCTGCTCATTCTCACTTCAGATTTTTTACTTCTTCCTCAACTTGGTTACCCATCTAGCTATAAGTGTTAATAATGTTTTAAGCTCATAATTACCCCAGTAAAACACTCACCCAGCTTCTGTACTCAAGTACACAGAAAAGAATTTTTCAGAAAACAAAACACAACCTGAAATATCGATTTCTGTTAACATTTCTTTTATTATCTTCTGTTACAGATCAGTTTTTTTTCTTTTGTTTCTTTCACTCGATAATCTAGCTACTTAATTGAATGTCTTAATATAGTTTTTAATCCCCAAAATAGATCCCCAAATGCCAAGGAACACATTCCTGAAAGCTCTCAACATAGAAGGCAACAACCTGACAAGTTAAACCCCTAAACCTGATAATTTTTCTTCTGTTTTCATTTTCATTCTGTAACATGGTCTTTGCTTTCCTCACTTGTATACCAGGTTGGTAGAGGGTTTCCTTTGCCCCAAATTCGTTGATACTTCAACACCACCTCAGAAAGCACCTCACACAGGACTTGAATGTTGCAGAAAACTGAAATGTGAACTTATATTTCTTTCTTTTCCTTTCTGTTACGTTTATGAAATTTACTTTCAGTTCACCCCAATCTGCTTTAGTTACTTGTTATGTGTTCAGTATAGTTCCATCTTAAGAACGACACGATATGATTCCTTAAAATCTCTCTGCACCAAATTATACAGAACTGAAACGAATTACAAGCCCAAAACCTGGAACCGACATATTTTTTCTTTTCTTCTGTTCTGGTGTGACCACTGACTCCCCCCTTAGATAGCCTAGTCATCTAATTACATGTCCTAATGTTGTCTTATCTTAAAGCCAACCCCAAGCAACAAGGCCGGCCCTTCTAGAGTTTCTTCACTCAATTCTGTAAAACCGGATTAAACAACAGAAACCAAGCTACAGAAACTGCCTCATAAACAGAAAGCATAATGATGCATTTGTTTCTTGTTCTATTAAGTGGTTATCTATTTTTTTTTGTTCCAATCACTATCAGGTTAGCTACTAAGTGAAGTGTGGTGATATAGTCTACTCTCAAATGATGTTGTTACTCCTACAGAACATGTTTTATACTGATCAAGACATTTAGAGGTTAAAAAAAACTGAAACTGAAATTGTTTTCTGTTGCTTACTTCAGTTCATTGTGTTGACCAGTTTTCCCCTCCAATTGTTTTGCCACTTAACTAAGTATACCACTAAGTTTCAATCTCGAACAGACACTAAAGAACACCCCAAGCAATCTAGGTTATGTTTCTGAAAATTTCTATACAGGACTTAAAACTGAAACTGCTGTAATGCACTGATGTAAGTTTTTTTTTTCTTTTTCTTCCATAACCATTCTTACGTGTCTACCAGGTTAGTAAAGGGTTTTATCCTTGTCTTAAGCTCATTGTTAATTCAACACTGCATCCATATTACTTCTAGACAATTAGTAGACAGAATGCAAATGTTACAGACTCTGAAGCTGATATCAGGTTTCAGTTTACCTCGAGGTGCTGTTCCAACAAAACAGAACTGATCTCTTTAAGAACTTCTTGGGTCCTTCATGGGTAAGTTGCATGGGCATTTATGCAAAACAAAAAGGAAGACTTGGGTGAATTAGGTGGTGCCTTTCGGACACAGCAACAGCAGGTAAACAGATTATGCATTTGGAGACTGATTGGAGCTTTACCTAGAGTTGCTGTTCAAAGGACTGTGAGCTGATTCCTGGTGGGATTTCCTGAGCCCCTCTTGTGGATATTTCTAGTAGATGCTACGTATGAGAGGATGGAGAGGCCAGGAGTACAGGTTAGAGTTTTTCTCCTTTGGACAGAGAAGAAAAGAAAGACAGCAGAGGAGGATGATAGCTAGCAGACAGTTTGGAGCCTCACCTTGTAGTGATTTTAAACAGCAATGTAGCTGACTGCAAGGGCAACTTCGGTGCATTCTTTGAGGAAGTATTCAGAGGAGTGGAGGCATGAAACTGTAATGGAGATTAGCAACCTTTGTCTTGATCTTTCAGACAGCAGCAACGACAGTGCAGAACAACAGAAGTTAAGGAGATAGTTTGGGAGTGCTACATTTGTTTGGTCTTCGAACAGAAGCCGCAGTTTCAGGGGTCTTTGGCACTCTTGTTAATTCTCTAGGCTTGTGTGATGAGAATGAGATGAGTTTCTGGTCATACAGAGGCGTGCACACGTAGGGGGTCGAGAGTAGAGTGCTGGCATGGAGACTAGTTATGGAATCAGTGATTACAAATTACAAGAAAGGGGCATGAGTGTTTGGAGCAGAAAACAGTTTCTGCTATGCTTTTACTGAAATCGAGAATGGGCTTATGCCTTCAAGTATCCAGGGAGTATGGGAATGAAGGAACAATGTAACGTGGATGATTTTAAGACAAGGAGACCAGTAGCTGGAATGGTCTTGACTGAAGTTCAGTTTTTTTAATAGAGCCGACAACAGTAATGGCGGTCGGCTATGAATCTTTTGCTTTGTTTCTAATAGCTGTCTTCGCATGGGGAGGTATGTACGGATTACTAGAAAGGGTAATGTTCTCAAGTTCCAACAGATTGGGCAAGTTATAAAATCTAGGGTGGCTTGTCTTTGTTCTTGACACTGATTTCGGACAGTAGGAACATGCGTGTACAGATGCAAAGTTAGTATGTGTTATCAGTCGGGCAGATCAAGGAGGGTGTGGCTCTCTGTTAATTTTTTTTGATTCAGTCGATACTACAAGGAGACTGAGAGGCGCGAGGTTCAGGGGGAAAATGAGGCTGAGTGAACTCAAGTTACAAGGAAATCACGGGCACTTGAATAAACAAAACGCTTCTATCATTGAGTTTGGATGACATGGTTTCTGTCTTTTTTTTTGTTTGGTCGGGTTCTGAGAGGAAGAAGAAGATGTCGAGGCGGTAGAGGGTGCGTGTCTGGTCCTTTGTTGTTTTCTTTCAGTTGCCTTAGTTATTTTGATACTAGTTTTAGGTTGTTGGTTTAGTTACCGAATTTGAGTATAGCTCAACCGGTTAAGACGTTCACTTGGCATACGAGAGGTACGGGTTTCGAACCTCAGCGGGAGCGTCTTTCCTCCTTTTTCTTTTTTATAAGTTATACTTGCTTATTTATATATGTAAGACCATATATGTAACACCCCAACCCGAAATCCAATAACCTGTACGACAATCACTCCCAATAAAACATAAACTGCAGCGGAATAAAATACAATAACCGGGCGGTATTACAATGCCGTTGGCTACCCTTGTGACCAACAAGGCTAACTCCAAATACAAATCTCTAAAAGTCACGGTCTGAATACGAATACAATCCGAGATGCTAGGAATCAAACTCAAAGGTACAATAATTAAGTAAAACAAATAACTAGTGATAACTCCCATGGCTTGAACTACCCCACCTACACTCGGTGTGGTAAACTCTTCAACTTCAGGTACCTGAAAAATGGGGGTGCCCCCAAAGGGGCTCAGCAAACAATGCTGGTATGGAAAACGTGCAGCCCATCGGTTACCGGGCCACACCAACTACTTTGTGGAATACATGCAGTTCATTTTTTTTTTGTAAAGCTGTAAACAAGCATAATATGATAATCACAAGTATCCATACAAGGACAACAATGTCACATAGAACAAGACTTCAGAAGGTCGAGTTAGATGATTTGTAATCTTTTAATAGTTGTCGGGTCCACACAGTGGGACTGACAGATAAATAAGAGTATGTCAATATAATGAAGGTATAGTGACCTCGTTATAAAGAAAGGTGGGTAATTAGTCCCTCAGAAGATAACGTAGTTAACTCCTGTACTTAAAAGAGGTGGGAATCGAACCCTCGAGAGGAATGAAGTCTTCCTCTCCACTTGAACTGTTCCGGTACGCAGCCGGTGAGTGACATAGTGCACCCAAAACTTTCGTCGCGACGTAAATTGAATGGAGACGACCTGAGACAGGTACAACTCCTGTAGCATGCATGGCCAGATCCAACTGGGCTCCTCGTTCTCGTAGTATAGAATTGTTAGGTGTCACACAAGGACGTTAATTAAGAACACAATGTGTATTGTCGATTATCACGTTTAGTATAACGACGTCTGTTATAAAGTGAAGTTAGTGAGAAGCTTGAGTACAAGCTCTCGGTGTAATAAAACGCAGGTATTTAATCCACTGGTAATGTAGTGTTGTATGCGTGGGACATACACTTCGTAGTTAGTATCATTCACGCATATAAAATCAAACAACAGTGCACAAGAGTAATACAACATTTTACAATAATTATCTTGGTCGTTATTTCAAACAACAGATAGCACACAAGCCGGTGTAATCCGGTAGCAAACAGGTTGCAAGAATCCCATACCGTTCACCGAAGACTGTACTTGTTTAGTTCCCGGTCAACGTCTGGTCAAACAAAGTCCTAGAATAAGATTAACTGAGAGGGTTAATTTTTGTTACCCTTGTATAATAATTTTGTTGGATCATTCAACAATTTCGCATTTGTTATTTCATGTGAGGTTTATTTCTTTTAATCACCTTATGATTTAATGTATAACTTATTTGTTATTCCTTTTGATTTATTTATAAATCCTTTAATGTACACATATGTATATATTTATTTATGTACTATTTATGTTACATATTTTTAATTGTCCAGATGACATAATAACTTAATAATTTATCAACTATATTTGTATGCCATTCATGGACATAATATTCTTATAGTTTTGTTATTCCCTTTTTAACCATAAATAATATTTATTGGTTACCTTTAAATTCCTTATAACCATATAAGTCATAGTTTTATTTCCATAATCCCTTAAATCAAAATTCTTCTTTCTAATTCCTCCAAATATCCACATAGGACCTATATTTATTTACATCTAAATTCTTACCCTTATATTTCGGTTATTTACAAAACAACCACATTAATTCATAAACTTTATATTTAAATTCAAATATCATTATATTATATAGTTTTAATTCCTTATTTAATTATATTACAAAACCACCAATAATATTTTGGCATATAGCTTTTGAATATTATAACTTTCGAAAATTACAACTTGGCCCCTCAAACTTTCGGCCTTAATATATTATTTTCTATAATTACAATTTAACCACAAAATCTTATAACCTTTACATAATGTCTTATAAACTTTAGTTTTAATTTAATTCTCCATAATTTCCGAATATATATTTATAAATTCTTAAATTACAAATCTAAACCAAAGTAATTCGGCTTTGTCATATACTTTCCATTAATTACATTTTCACCCCAAAACTTTATAATAGTTACTTAATAACTTATAAACTATAGTTTAAATATTTAATTCCTCAAAATTTCGAAGGTGAACTTAATAACTCTTTTAATTATGATTTCGCCCATAATCAACTCCAAACTTTCATAATAAGTTTTATAAATTACGTAATAGCCCAAAAACATTATAAATGTTAATTTAACACTTGTTTAATTATCTAAATTCATAAACTTAATTCCTAACCTTATATTATACCATAATTATTCCAAAGAGACCATAAACTCTCGGTTTTTATTCTATATACACCAAACTTTGTAAAACTTACAATTTAGCTACATAACTTAATTAATTAGCCATTTATGCTCTAATAAAATATTCTTAACTCACCAAACTTATAATATAAGTTTATATGCATAAGTAGCTCATTAAACCTAATCTTCACCAAAAGTATTCGGTCATAATTTTTAAGTTACCATATAGTATATAAAAACTGATTTATAAGTCATAATAACTATACATAAATACCTATGAGTCATATAACTCATGTGAAAATTATTGTAATGCTTAGATTGATTCTTAGCTCAAAATAGAGCATATTTGCCCTTGACCATTCGGCATGAACTTGTATTTAACATAGGTAAACTTTGTGACGCAAAAATGTGTCTTAAGGTAAATATTTTCCATATGTGTTATAGATTATATTTTGGTACATGTTACCATGTAGGTTCGGTTTTAGACTCCTTAGAAGGTGTACATAATTTTTGTATAATTTTTAGAAGCTTAACCAAGCTTAAAACATAAAGATTAGCTTAGTAAACTTACTTCTTAACAAGGATGGTTAAGTGCTTGAACTCTCCTTGAATCTCCAAGATTTCTCCAAGGAAATTTGATGCTCCACTTCGGTTTTTATGCAAGAGGTGGAGGAGTTTAGGAGTTAGATCTTTAACAAAGATCTTAAGTAGATTTGTAAGTAGTTTTTCAAGGATTTACCTTAAGCTTTTCTCCTTATAAATTCGGCTCACTTAAGATGGATGAAGAACAAACTTTCCTTCATGAAAATGAAGAAGAAAAGAACCTTAGAAGAAGTAGAAATCGGTTACACATAAAAATGCGCTTTAAGGATTTTCAAGCATGAAAAATACCTTAAGGTAACTTGAGATGCTCCTTGGATTAATGTTGATTTAGACAACCTCCTTGGAGTATATGTTGATGCCGAATTGCTATGGTAGTGCTAGGAAGAGTTTTACTTCAAGGCTTGACAAGAAATGCTAGGAAATTACCTTAAAGATGAAGATAGAAGTTAAAACTCCATTAATGGACTTAAGAGCTTCAAAGGAAGGAGATGGAAGGAGAAGAGAGAAGACTTACCAACCGGTTGCAATGTGTGAATGAATTGGAATTGCAACCGTATAACTTAGGCAAGTTTGGAAAGTAATTTTTGATTTGTTAATTTAATGTTAATTTGACTAGTCTTTCCATTAGTTTATTCCATAGGTTATTGGCTCAATAAATGCCCATGTTCTATGCTTGCTTTTCGGTCATAATGCAAGACAAGGCAAGGTGGGAACAATTATGCAAGCTAAATGACAAGGTAAGTTAGGTAAGACTTTATTCCTTTGATTTTTCAATGTTTGTAACTTGTCTTCTTCTTCCCTTGTAGGTGACCGATTCCAAGGGCTAAATGGAGATTCTCAATTGGCAATCAAGAGCAAAGGACAAGCAAGGGGTGGTCACTTGCAATTAACAACTCAAAAGGTAAAAGCTAGATCTACTTTTTGCTTTAATTATTTTTGTTTTTGTCAAGTAACATGGCCTTGTTTTCTTGCAGAATTTCAACAGCATGGAGCTCACATTAGGCTTATATTCTTCTGTCATTAAGTATTATAGCACATGGGAAGGTGAGTCACCATGTTCCATGCCTTTTATAAACTTTAAATGTAAATTTTATACTAGTTTTTGGACTGAAAATCGGCCCCTATAGAGCACCTTGTTTGACACTGCCTCCAGTTGATTTAGAAGTTCAATTTACCCCCATTTAAGATTTATAATTCGTGGCATGTCAAAAACTACAAGGTAATTGCGTAAAACGCGTTTTAGTGACACCCGAAGGTGCGTTTTTGTGCTCTAAGGATATTTTGGAAAATAAATTGTCTTTATAAGTTCCAAGTGTTTATAAACACTTATTATAATAAATAATGATATATTAAGATGTTACATTGAGTTGTATGGGGTTACATCAACCCATGACATAATTTATGGGCCATCGGGACACTCCCGGGCAAAAAGAAGCGTTAAGAAATCCTCCTGAGGTTTTTGTTGAATTTTGAGAAACCACTTCGTGTGTTCTTTTTAGGATGGTTAATAATGATGTTAGGAGCTCTAAGAATTAATTTTATAGGAGTTCGTGCCACCTCGGCACTCCTTCCGGTTTTTCGTGCTTTAAGGGGCGTGCGTGAGCACTCCCGAGTGTTTGCGTTTTTGACTGAATATAGCCTAGGGAATATGTTTATATAATCATATAATGAGTGTATGACCATTTGGTTTGAGTTTTAGAAGGTCATACAAGGTCATGCTTGATCACATGCTTCTAAGGCGTTTTAGCGTTTATGGTGAAACGACTATTTTTACTAACGTTCTCATGCATGGGTTTGCATGAGTACGTGAAATGATTTATATTTGGATTATTTTCCATTAAATAATGGTTTTATAATGTTAATTAGATTTGGGGTATTTCAATCTACCCCCCTTAAAAAGGACTTCGCCCCGAAGTCTCATATCTAAATTTATAAGGTTGTGGGGAAACAAGTTCCGTTAAGTATCCACAACTCAATCTAGTTTTTAGGAATCAAGTCCCAAGTCTCTATATTCCTAAGTTCACAGTGTACATCAAACACTACAGGAATACTTTGGAAGGTCATATCATATACCTACAATGTAGTGCAATGTAATAAACACAATCACATTTCATTTCAAATAGTGCAGCGTAGTGCACATAAACTTTCCATTGTGGTGTAACGAAGTACACATCAGCAAGTAGAAGTACAAAGTACATTCAAATATGGTGTAATGAAGTACACATCAGCAAGTAGAAGTACAAAGTACATTCAAATACAGTGTTACACAAGAACACATACAAGACAAGGTGTCATAGAAATGCACAGAAGTGCAACAAGATGCATAATAAACTCACAAACGAAAAAGGCTCTACCCCCCCAAAAGGGTACGTCCACGTACCCTAGACTAAGGTGTCTAGTCGGTAAATAATGAGGTAACTTTGCTCGCATATCCGCTTCTAGTTCCCATGTGGCCTCTTCAACATCATGTTCGACCAAAGAACCTTTACGAGGCTCACAGACTTATTTCGAGTATCTCGTGTCTTTCTATCTAAGATTCGTTGCGGTGTTTCCACGTACCGCATTGTTGGTTCTAATGATAGTGTCTCTAGTTATAGAACATGAGAAGGATGAGGCATGTATTTCTTCAGCTGAGACACGTGAAAAACGTTATGTACTTTGCCCAACTCTGTTGGCAAATCAAGTCGATATGCCACAAGGCCCACCCGCTCCGTGATAGCGTAGGGTCCTACAAACTTCAGGCTTAGCTTGCCCTTCTGTCCAAATCTGAATACACCCCTTCATCGGTGATACTCGTAGAAATACCTGGTCGCCAACTGTGAACTCAAGGTCTCGTCGTCTCTCATCAGCATATGATTTCTGTCTGTCCTGTGCCGCTTTCATATTATTTCTGATTTGTTGCACTTCTGCCTGAACTTGCTCCAAGTACTCAGGCCCAATGATGACGGTCTCACTAGACTCGTCCCAGCACAAAGGTGTGCGGCATGGTCTGCCATATAATGCCTGAAAAGGCGACATCTGTATAGAGGCGTGATAACTGTTGTTATATGCAAACTCGATTAGGTGTAACCTATCTATCAAGCCACCCTGGAAATCCAAGGCACATGCTCGTAGCATGTCCTCTAAGGTCTGAATAGTCCTCTCTGATTGACCATCTGTCTGAGGATGAAATGCTGTGCTAAGCTTCAAATATTCAGTTCCAAGTGCTTCGCAAGTAGCTCGCCAATATCGTGAGAGAAATCTGGTATCTCGATCTGAAACAATAGTCTTTGGTACTCCATGATGTCTGATATTTCTTTCTCAAATAGTTCTGCCAACTATGGTACTTTCCAAGTGTCTTTCATCGGTATAAATCTCGCCACTTTGGTCAGTCGATCAACAACCACCCAAATCATATTTAGTCCTCCTCTCGTTGGTGGTAGTCCCAACACGAACTCCATAGAAAATCATAAAACTTCCATTCTGGAACTGGCATAGACTGTACCATACCTCCTGGTCGTCTATGTTCGAATTTCACTTTCTGACAAGTGAGACATCGAATCACATATTCTGTCACGTCGCCCTTCATACCACTCCACCAGAAATACCTCTTCAGATCTTTGTACATCTTAGAAGCTCCTGGATGGACAGATGTGGAAGAAGTGTGGGACTCTCGAAGAATATGGTCCTTTATATCTGTGCTGTCTTGGGGGAATACATAATCTGCCCTTTAATCTGATCAGCCCATCATCATGTAATTGAAACTCATACTTCCCTCCTTTAAATGTACCATCAGACAACTTCTGACTGATCTCCATCATTCGCTGATCATTCTGCTGTGCGCTATGTATGTCGTCTATAAGACTCGAGCTAGCCACAATGGCATTTAAGGAATGTGCTCGTCGACTCAATGCGTCTGCTACTACATTAGCTTTTCCTTCTTTGTACTGCAAATCGATGTTGTAATCCTTGAGAAACTCAACCATCTTCGTTGTTCATGTTTAACTCCTTCTGGGTGAATACATATTTTAAACTTTTGTGATCCGAGTATTCGGTCATCTGGACACCATACAGGCGCCAGATCTTCAGTGCAAATACAATTGCTCCAAGTTCTAAGTCATGTGTAGGATAGTTCTCCTCATGTTTCTTCAACTGTCGGGAAGCGTAGGCGACTACCTTCCCATTCTGCATGAGTACACACCCTAATCCCCTGCCTGATGCATCACAGTAAACTTCGTAACCTTCCGTGCCTTCAGGTATAGTCAAAACTGGTGCTGATGTCAAAGCATCCTTCAAATACTGGAATGAGGTTTCACATTCTGTAGTCCATGTGAATAGTGCGTCTTTCTTCATTAAACTTGTCATAGGTTTTGCTATTTTGGAGAAGTCTCTGACGAACCTCCTGTAGTAACCTGCTAACCTGAGGAAACTCCTGATATCAGTCACTGTCTTTGGTCTGGGCCAGGTGCGAACTGCTTCTATTTTTGCTGGATCTACTACGATCCCAGCGTCTGAGATAGCATGTCCTAGAAAGGAAACTCGATCTAGCCAAAACTCTCATTTGGAGAACTTAGCATAAACCTGGTTATCCCTTAGGATCTCGAGTACACGTTGAAGGTGATTCTCATGCTCTCCCTTAGACTTTGAATAAATTAGGATGTCATCGATGAATACAACTACGGTCTTGTCCAGCTGCTCTCTGAATAATCTGTTCATTAAGTCCATGAAGACTGCCGGTGCGTTTGACAAGCCAAAAGGCATAATTGTAAACTCATAGTGGCCATACCGTGTTCTGAATGCTTTCTTTTCCCTGTCTTGTTCCCTGATGGGTATCTGATGATATCTTGATCTCAAATCGATCTTTGAAAACACTTTTGCTCCCCTTAACTGATCAAACAAATCGTCAATTCGTGGTAATGGATATTTATTCTTCACCGATAATGCATTAAGCTCCCTGTAATCGATACATAACCGAAGGCTTCCATCCTTCTTCTTCATAAAAAGAACTGGTGCTCCCCAAGGTGATACGCTAGGTCGTATGTATCCTTGTCTAATAAATCCTTCAACTGTTCCTTCAACTCAGCCATCTCTGCTGGTGCCATACGGTACGGTGCCTTAGCTATAGGACCAGTACCTGGTAGTAACTCAATGGAGAATTCTACCTCTCTGGATGGCGGTAAGCCTGGAAGTTCCTTTGGAAAAATATCCGGAAATTCTGACACCACTGGCATATCTGGATCAAAATCTGGGTCGTGCTCTACATCCTGAACATAGCATAAATATACTTCCTTCTGCTTCCTGACTTCTTTGTACATGGACATAGCAGATATCACTTTTATTGACGGTGCTCTAGGACTCTGTCGGTAAGACACTGTCACTCCTGATGGGCTTGATAAAGCGCAGACTTATCATATTTTATGCATTAGATTTAGTATTATATTTATCTAAATAATAAAGTTATATTTATGTTATTTATGCTTATTATGTGTTAAATATATTATTTGCACAGATTTATGTTTTTATGAGTTTTCTGTGCAAGGAATGATTTTCTAGGCAAAAGTTCAGTTGAAGCCGGACTCCATGCCGGGTAGGTAGTTCTGCACGGCATAAGCACAGAACAGAAAAGAGGCCTTGCCGGACCTAATGCCGGGTAGATTCATAAATGAAGAGTCGCCACGGTTGACCAAGCGATAGCAGTTATTGACCGTTGGTGAAAAGGATGATGCCGGGTGTGATGCGGGTATCTTCTACCCGGCATATGCACTGCTTCGCGCGGAATTGACGGTTTCGACCGTTGACAGTTGGGCGCATTTATCACGTGTGCCGGCTACTGGTGATCTGGCACGACGCCCGGCAACGACACATTTAATGCCTATAAATAGGCTGAGGAAGGCAACAATTGAACACACTTCAACACCCCTATACACTCCACTCACAACTCAATTCCGCCCCACTCCATTGTTGGTGTCCAAGGAAGTTTCTACGGTTCCATCCACGCGAAGAAGAAGAAGAAGATCCTGTCGGGTTAAGGCTATGACCATTCCCTTCTCCCCTTTGTATTCTCTTCTTGTAGTTGTGTGGATGGAGATGTAGAACTCCTTGCTTGTTCTTGGTTAGGGATGAATTCCTTTTGTAAACACTATGATCATTTCAATATAATTCAAGCGTTCATTAAGCCTTTGTTCTTCTTGCAAGAGAATGATGTAGGCCACTTTGTTATCTTTCTTCAAAGTCTACTTGAGGAAGAAAAGCCCAAGAGTAGAATTGGTTGAGAAGCCTTAATGGTCTTCAATGTTTTCATCTATGATTTAGGGTTAACATAAAAGATTTCGAATTAACCCATCTTCCCCCATTTCCTGTTCATTTCATGGCATGATATATGCTCGATTTGTTAATAGGGATGAGTTTCTTGTATTCGTACTCCGAAGCAAGAGAGTGGTTTTCACACACGAACGTGCCGGGTGCACTGCCGGGTCTCCTGTGTCCGGCACATTCAACGTCTTTGAATGTGCCGTGCATCTGGTATCCGGCAGGATGTCCGGCGCCTTCAAATTATTTGGTTAAGTTCGAGTTTTGAAGTTCATTGCGTGATCATACTGTTACTTGGTGATTTGATCCCGAATCTAGGACAAATTATTAGTAAGTTAGTTTATTTTCTTAGTTTAGAATCAACCTTTACTTTTCCCCCCTTGTCTTAGAATAGGTAATACCGGATTAGGACTGATTTTCTATAAGTCCCTTGGGTACGATACTCTCGGTCGTAATATATTTACACTATACTCCGACCGGGTTTTATTTTGCTACCCGTAGTAGAGTTGTAGGATTAGTTTATTATTTTATTCTTTTTATATATATTTTATCTTACAATTTTTCGTTAGCAAATTGGCGCCGTTGCCGGGGACTTGGAATTAGTCCAAGTCCTAAATTCGGTAAAACGCCCTTCTTTATTCCCTATTCTTTATTCTTTGATTCTTTGATCTTTTGATTCCTTGATTCTTTAATTTATTTTCGCCCTTAGTTTTGCAGACTGAATGTGCCGCCGGGGGGCGGTGCGGGCGTCTGTCACCCGGCAAACTCGGAGGAAGTCTGATGCCGGATATGTTTTACCCGGCATTGCGTCCGCATGTTCAAAGTTTTTTCAAAATTCTTTACAGTATTGAGTTCTTGGCAATTTAAATTTGTTCTTTGCTTACTCCCATTCGTTATTTCTCTCTCTTAAGAGTCCCTATACTATGATTCTTTAATTTAAATTTCGAGTTTGAACTTGCCGTGTATTGTGCCGGGTTTTCTATACCCGGCATTTCGGAGGAAGTCCTATGCCGGACGGGTTTGATCCGGCATGTCACCCGGCATGCTCAATTTCTCTCAATATTTTTGTCGTAAATTGTAGGGACAATTAGGAGTAATCTCCTACAATCTCTTATTTACTCTTACATTTATTTTTGATTATCCTTTACCTTTCAATGTCTTTTAATTAAGTTATGTTCGATTTTTGGTCACGCCGGACAACATGCCGGTTTGTATACACCCGGCATTAGTGGAGGAAGTCCACTGCCGGGTAAAACGCACCCGGCACGCCGTCCGGCATTACCAAAAATTTATTTCTTCTTGTATTTTCATAAGTCTAATTACGTCATTATATTATTATTATTATTTTTTTTAATATTATAACGTTATGTCTTGCTCCTCATATATTTAAAAGGTGAATGCTTCTTCGGTCAACAAGTACTCCTGAAAATTTAGCCAACTTTGATCCGGAGATCGAGAGAACCCTGCTTCAAACTTTAAGGCAACAACAAACCCTACAAGAAGCAGATCCTACACCAATGGCAGCACTTACCGTCCGAAATATAAACCGGCCTTCTAACCAAGGCCAAAAGCCCGCAATCGACCTCCCTCTCCTTCCACAAAACGAATACGATGAATGGCAAAAACTTAAGCCATATCATCAAATACGATGCATAAAGGAATTGGGTATGTTCGATGGTACAAACCCGGACGATGCCTTGCTCCACATCACCAAATTCTTGCAACACACAAACAGCCTAACCTCCACAAATAATGTCCTCCAATACGTCCAGACTTGCTCTCTTCCCTCATAGCCTTACGGGAACGCCGGCAAGTGGTACCACAGTCTAACCCCCAGTACCATCACCACATGGGAGGACATGGCAACCAAATTTTATGACAAATTCATGTCCCCTAGTCGCACCCTGGAGATGATCGCCGAATTTACAACTTCAGAAACCTAGCTCGGAGAACATCTGTGAGACTTGGGATAGATTCAAAGGGTTGCTTCGCACATGTCCACACCACGGGCCTCACCAAGGAGCAACTATCTCAGTTGTTTACAAAGGATTGGTCAATCAAAGCAAGACGATGATCTTATCCTCCCTTGGTGCAGATATATTAAAGAAGCCTGGAGATCAATTCTTAGTGGGGTTGAATCTCTTTGCGAAGAGATTAGGGAATGGGCCACCGGTGGAACAAGGGGCAGTACCGCTGGTCTATATCAGGTGGATGAGGGTGACTCCAAATTGGCCAAATTATTGCAAAGTCATGAGCAGTTGTTGGAGAGCAATGCTCAAACGTCCACGAAGGTTAGCGCTCTACAGAAAGTGGTAGAGCAAATAGCGATGAATCAACTTCCTCAACAGGCGAACGTGGTTAGTGCACGACCACACGCTCCAAGCCCTGACATGCCCAACTTTCAGAATGTTGAGGAAGTCAATTATGTGAGTAACCAAGGGTATCGGCAGCCATGGCAACAGGGGAACCAACCCCCTCAACACTTTCAGAGTCAAGCCGGCTACCAGGGAGGTCCAAGACAATTCAGACCATCCCATCCTGCATCATCATCAGAGGCTGAAATGGCTGAACTTCGTGACATGATGTCAGCCCTGATGAACAAGACCCAGGATACTCACACCGAGATCTCAACCATTCGCAAGGAGCACAAATCGTTGCAGTTGCAATTACAGCAACTTCTGACGCAACCAAGACAGCAAGGTCAACTCCCGTCCCAAACGCAAACAAATCCACGGGAGCATGCGAATTCGGTCACCATTCTACCTAGGATCTCCAAGGATGCCAAATAGCCTAAAAGGCTAAGTGTAGGGCGGTTCCTCCTCACGCCTTCACTATCAAACAGGGGAGCCCTTCGTATCATTTAATTTTTCTCCTTTTATTTTATGTTATTGTTTTTAAATTGCTTTCCTTATAGTTGTTTCAAGTTTCTTTAAAAAAAAGTTTTACTTATTCGTTTTTTCGAACACTGGGGACAGTGTTCCTGCCAAGTGTAGGGCAGGGACCCCCCTTTAAAAAATAAGTTTTTTTATAATATGCATAAGTTTTGCGTTTTATTCAATGTTTTACTAAACTTTTTGCATGTTTTTGATTGAGATAAGATTAGGAATGACTAAAAGCTTGTTCTCTCAAGAGGTAAGCTCTCTAATGACTTATAGATTCCTGTTTTTAACTTTTTGATTCTTTTTGTTTAACATGAGTATATGATCTTTCTCCTAATTCTTTCCTTATTATACTTCTGGGTGTTGTTCTTTTCTTTCCAAATTGTGAAAAATCTTTTGGGTAAAAATCTTAAATAGGGTTTTTGTGAAAAAAGAAAGAAGAAGAAGAAAAAGAAAGAAAAAAATCTTCTTCCAAAGGAAAAGCATTATATTCCTAGAGGTTGCAAAAGTGCCTCAGAATAAAAGCAAGAAAAGAGAGTTTTTCCTTTTATTTTTCTCCTAAATTCCCCGTTCTTCAATGAAAAAAAATCATGGTTGATTCAGAAACTCTTGCAAAATAGGGCTGATTCATAAAACCATTGATGAGAGTCTTGGCCACATTCAGAAACTCTTGAAAAATAGAGCTGAATGATGGAAACCGGAAAAAGGAGAGATTACAAATCCCTTATGCAAAATAGCCCAAAAGTTTTTGATCGGTTTTGAAATTCCTTGTTTTATACCCATTAGTATGTTTCGATAGAATAAGGTAGATAAGTGATACTTATGAATTAGAGTCATATAGTTGGAAATATTTATCTACATTCCATTCTAGAGTTTATCTGTTTTGTGCATAAGTAATTACTCCTTTCTAATCTTGTTTTGCTCAAGGACTAGCAAAAGGTAAGTGTAGGGCCTTGATAAGCCGCAGACTTATCATATTTTATGCATTAGATTTAGTATATATTTATCTAAATAAAGTTATATTTATGTTATTTATGCTTATTATGTGTTAAATATATTATTTGCACAGATTTATGTTTTTATGAGTTTTCCGTGCAAGGAATGATTTTCTAGGTAAAAGTTCAGTTGAAGCCGGACTCCATGCCGGGTAGTTTCTGCACGGCATAAGCACAGAACAGAAAAGAGGCCTTGCCGGACCTAATGCCGGGTAGATTCATAAGTGAAGAGTCGCCACAGTTGACCAAGCGATAGCAGTTATTGACCGTTGGTGAAAAGGATGATGCCGGGTGTGATGCCGGGTATCTTCTACCCGGCATATGCACTGCTTCGCGCGGAATTGACGGTTTCGACCGTTGACAGTTGGGCGCATTTATCACGTGTGCCGGCTACTGGTGATCCGGCACGACGCCCGACAACGACACATTTAATGCCTATAAATAGGCCGAGGAAGGCAACAATTGAACACACTTCAACACCCCTATACACTCCACTCACAACTCCAATTCCGCCCCACTCCATTGTTGGTGTCCAAGGAAGTTTCTACGGTTCCATCCACGCGAAGAAGAAGAAGAAGAAGATCCTGTCGGGTTAAGGCTATGACCATTCCCTTCTCCCCTTTGTATTCTCTTCTTGTAGTTGTGTGGATGGAGATGTAGAACTCCTTGCTTGTTCTTGGTTAGGGATGAATTCCTTCTTTGTAAACACTATGATCATTTCAATATAATTCAAGCGTTCATTAAGCCTTTGTTCTTCTTGCAAGAGAATGATGTAGGCCACTTTGTTCTCTTTCTTCAAAGTCTACTTGAGGAAGAAAAGCCCAAGAGTAGAATTGGTTGAGAAGCCTTAATGGTCTTCAATGTTTTCATCTATGATTTAGGGTTAACATAAAAAATTTCAAATTAACCCATCTTCCCCCATTTCCTTGTTCATTTCGTGGCATGATATATGCTCGATTTGTTAATAGGGATGAGTTTCTTGTATTCGTACTCCGAAGCAAGAGAGTGGTTTTCACACACGAACGTGCCGGGTGCACTGCTGGGTCTCCTGTGTCCGGCACATTCAACGTCTTTGAATGTGCCGTGCATCTGGTATCCGGCAGGATGTTCGGCGCCTTCAAATTGTTTGGTTAAGTTCGAGTTTTGAAGTTGATTGCGTGATCATACTGTTACTTGGTGATTTGATCCCGAATCTAGGACAATTATTAGTAAGTTAGTTTATTTTCTTAGTTTAGAATCAACCTTTACTTTTCCCCCCTTGTCTTAGAATAGGTAATACCGGATTAGGACTGATTTTCTATAAGTCCCTTGGGTACGATACTCTCGGTCGTAATATATTTACACTATACTCCGACCGGGTTTTATTTTGCTACCCGTAGTAGAGTTGTAGGATTAGTTTATTATTTTATTCTTTTTATATATATTTTTATCTTACAATTTAAAACCCGGTCGGAGTATAGTGTAAATATATTACGACCGAGAGTATCGTACCCAAGGGACTTATAGAAAATTAGTCCTAATCCGGTAATACCTATTCTAAGACAAGGGGGGAAATTGAAATGTTTTCTAATCCTAATCAAAACTAACTAAACTAAGTGATACTTATGAATTAGAGTCATATAGTTGGAAATATTTATCTACATTTCATTCTAGAGTTTATCTGTTTTGTGCATAAGTAATTACTCCTTTCCAATCTTGTTTTGCTCGAGGACTAGCAAAAGGTAAGTGTAGGGCCTTGATAAGCCGCAGACTTATCATATTTTATGCATTAGATTTAGTATTATATTTATCTAAATAAAGTTATATTTATGTTATTTATGCTTATTATGTGTTAAAATATATTATTTGCACAGATTTATGTTTTTATGAGTTTTCTGTGCAAGGAATGATTTTCTAGGCAAAAGTTCAGTTGAAGCCGGACTCCATGCCGGGTAGTTTCTGCACGGCATAAACAGAACAGAAAAGAGGCCTTGCCGGAGCTAATGCCGGGTAGATTCCATCCGGCATAAGTGAAGAGTCGCCACGGTTGACCAAGCGATAGCAGTTATTGACCGTTGGTGAAAAGGATGATGCCGGGTGTGATGCCGGGTATCTTCTACCCGGCATATGCACTGCTTCGCGCGGAATTGACGGTTTCGACCGTTGACAGTTGGGCGCATTTATCACGTGTGCCGGCTATTGGTGATCCGGCACGACGCCCGGCAACGACACATTTAATGCCTATAAATAGGCTGAGGAAGGCAACAATTGAACACACTTCAACACCATACTATACTCCATTCATTACTCCATTTCCGCCCACATTCCAAGTGTTGGTGTCCAAGGCGTTTCTACAGATCCATCCACGAGACGAAGAGAAGATCTTGTCAGGGTTGAGGCTAAAACCAATCTCCTTCTCCCTTATGTATTTCTTCTTTATTTGAGTGGATGGTGAAGTAGAAATCCTTGTTTATTCTTTGGTTAGGGAATGAAACTCTCCTTGTAAAATAATGTGTTCTTCTTAATATAATTTCAAGTTTATTTTGAGTAAGGTTCTTATTGAAAGAGAATAGGTTGATCTCTTTTTCTCTTCATGCAATTCTTACTTGTGGAAGACAAGTCCCAAGTAAGATAGGTTAGACTCTCTTAATGGTCTTTCTACTCTCTTCTTATGAATTAAGAGTTAGTAGTGAGAGTGAAGATTAACCCACATTTCCCATTACTTTGTTCATTTCGTGGCATGATATATGCTCGGATTGTTAATAGGTAGTGAGTCTTCTGTTTTCTACTCGGAAACTGGAGAAAGAATATGCATTATGACTATGCCGGACGCACTGCCGGGTGGCCAATGTCCGGCAGATTCAATGTATTTGAATATGCCGTGCAAGTGGTATCCGGCAGGACACCCAGCGTGTTCAGTTGTTGGTTAATTCGAAGGCCTGTGTTTATGTTGAGAGTTCATATTGATGCTTAGATGGTTTCACACCCTGGATCAAGGATAATTTCATTGTAATTACCACTTAGTTTAGTTAGTTTTGATTAGGATTAGAAAACATTTCAATTTCCCCCCTTGTCTTAGAATAGGTATTACCGGATTAGGACTAATTTTCTATAAGTCCCTTGGGTACGATACTCTCGGTCGTAATATATTTACACTATACTCCGACCGGGTTTTATTTTGCTACCCGTAGTAGAGTTGTAGGTTTAGTTTATTATTTTATTCTTTTTATGTATAGTTTATCCTAAACTTATTTTAAGTCTGCGGCTTATCAGGGCTCTTAAGTAACAGTCTGCGCTCTGCACAAAGGATGCGGCCTCTGTGCCGCCCCAACCAATCCATCCCGGCTATGACGTCGAATCCTAGACCTCTGAACTCAATTAGGTCAATGGGAAATTCCTCCTCCTTAATACGGATAGTGGCTCCTCTATAAAGACGAGTGCAACTGACCTTCTCCTTAGACAGGAGTGCCACCTTAAAATCAGGTAACTCTACAGTGTCTAGCCCCAACTTCCCCGCAAGCGAAGGCGAAACGAAAGTATGTGAGGCTCCGGAGTCGAACAGTACTGATGCATCCACACCGTTGACAGGAAAGGTACCAGTGAGGATCGTGCCGCCCTTGCTGGCCTCCTCCTCAGTAAGTATACTTAAGGCACCTTCCGTCTTCTTAGCACAACCTAACAACAGAATCTGGGCAAGTACTTTGACATATGATGGAGGTCGAAAGATATAACGATAATGCTTCATTGATGAGATGATCTCCTTTCAGTTGTCTAAACATAATTACAATACTAGTATTTTCTAAAAGTCAAGGTTAATCTTCCTGGTCTCATGTGGGTGGTGTTTATCACTGTCGAAGGTGCTGAGTTCATCTTAATCCTTTTAATTCCATGGTATAACAATCTTGACTTTCCACCCATTATTAAAACATCTCCTGACTTCAATATGATTTTCTTTGCAAGGTCCACACGCTTCTGCTCGCCATATAGGAACTCTGCATCATCTCCAATTAACAAAGACAATACTGGTATCCCCTGATCGAGGGACCCTTGTGTTTCATCCTTGTCCTGGTGTAGTCCTAAGCGGCCCCTTCTTCATAAAAGTTGATGATACATAGATCAGCCCTTAGATTGGGAACTGGATCTTCTTCTAGCTGTTGAGCTGTATTAACTGCTTGTTCCACAATTTGTAAAAATTCTTCTGGGATTTTTGGTACTTGCGCTCCATCTCCATTTCTTGTATCCTGGTAGGTCTTTGAGTAAGGATTCCAATCCTTTCCTAAGCACATCATTTTCAGCTTCATTTTTGATCCTCCTGGAAATTCGGGAGTGTAGAACCCTCCTGGTCCTGCTCCCAGTTCTTGACATCTTCTGATGATTCCAATTTGCGTTTCCGGTGTTAGGTATTCTTTGAGTAGTATTAAACCTGGTTGGATAACCTTACATTGTTCGTTCCCTGGTTCTTGTGCCTTGATAATGTTTTCTTCCAGGGAGGGCGGTGAGGGGATAGGAAAGCATATCTTATAGCTTCCTACGTGGTTTAAAATTCTACTAGTGAGTCTTACTAGTTCTTTCCTACTTAATTAGGCACTTAAGGCATGCAAGCACTCATTCACAACATTCATTGCTCAATGGGTTTTAGAAATACCTGGGTTGGTTGAAGTACCAGCTTCATCTGAGCGGTCCATGACATGCAGGGCGGGTCCCGATGCTGGGCCTTTGCCCTTATTTCCCTGAGTTTGGTTTGTTGGTGGAGGGCGAGTATCGCTGGCTCCACTCTTATGGCCGGTGTTTGCCTTTGCTCCCGGGCGGTAGTTCCTGCTCTCCGGGTTCTTAATACACTCGAAGGCTCGGTGTCCCCATATCTGACAGTGGCGGCACTGGACTTTCTCCCTTCGGCAGTCCACGCCGGGGTGATCCTTTCCACATTGTCTACAGTTGAAGTGGCGGACAAACCTCTGGCCCGTGTTAGAGCCATGTCCAGAACCTAATACATTCGAGGTCAATTATATATTCCAACGGTACTGAAGTAATCACATAAGTTTCAAATTTAACTGTTTGGTTAGAGTGTCTACCCTTAGATGGGTAGGTTTTCTGCGAGTTTGCTGCTCCGTAGGTTCCTGGCTGGGGGTTCCCAGTAGTCTGGTTCCCCTTCCCCTGATAGGACCCCTGACCTTTCTGAAAGGGTTTGTTCCTTCTGTTGGAGTTCCCCTGCTTGGCATCCTCACTTCCAGGCCCGTCCTTTCTCTTTTGGGAGCTCAAAGCATCCCTTCTTTTGCATGTGATCTCCACAACGGAGGCAGCATGGTAACATTCCTGAAATCTCAAGGTATCAGTTTCCAAATCTCCCATGACGGGGTATAGTAGGTAATAAATTCCAACTAGTTTATATTTCTCCTGTTTTACCTGTAAGCTGGTGGGAATGATTGGTCCCATCCCAAACTGGAGCCAAGGACTCAGTCCCCCATAGAACGGGTCGACCAAAACCTGGTCCGAGTATCCTATTCCGGGTAGTAGTCGGAGTAGTGAAGTAAACTTTGCATAATATTCATCCACGGTCATCTTTCCCGTCTGTTCCAGGGCGTCAAACTCCCTAGTCTTCACCATCCTGGTGTGGGCGGGTAGTACTTGCCCCTAAGGAGTGCGGTGTAGGCTCCCCAAGTGAAAGCTGGATCGTCCATGTGGTCGGCCTTAACCATATTCCACCAATCCCTTGCTGCATCCTTCAGGTAGAAGGCAGCGAGCCGTACCTTGTCCCTAGCTGGGACGGCTAGTGTCTCAAACGCTGTTTTCATCTCCATGATATAAGTCTCCAAGTGTGCAGGGTCGGTCTGCCCCTTGAATGCAGTTGGCCTGAGATCAGCCAAACACTTCACCCAATCCTTCTCTCTGGGTGGTGGTGGTGGAGGTAGCTGCTGCTGCTGCGCAACCCCCTTGTGCAAATGCTTGAGCTATCAATGTAGCAATATCTGCCAGCCTGATAGGCGAATCCTCAGTTGTCTGTCCGCGGCGTCCTCCTCTTCCTGACATCTGCAGGATGTTGAGGTATATTAGATACTGTGGTCACAATCTTGGTCTTGGATAGTAGTCTAAGTAAAAACTAACTTAAACTCCTTTCTATACTATCACTCAACCCATAACCTATAGTTTTAGAAATCCTAATCTCGGTGTATTCTTGTATCCAGAGCGTAACTACGCTCTGATACCACTTTTTGTAACACCCCAACCCGAAATCCAATAACCTGTACGACGATCACTCCCAATAAAACATAAACTGCAGCGGAATAAAATACAATAACCGGGCGGTATTACAATGCCGTTGGCCACCCTTGGGACCAACAAGGCTAACTCCAAATACAAATCTCCAAAAGTCACGGTCTGAATACGAATACAATCCGAGATGCTAGGAATCAAACTCAAAGGTACAATAATTAAGTAAAACAAATAACTAGTGATAAACTCCCATGGCTTGAACTACCCCACCTACACTCGGTGTGGTAAACTCTTCAACTTCAGGTACCTGAAAAATGGGGGTGCCCCCAAAGGGGCTCAACAAACAATGCTGGTATGGAAAACGTGCAGCCCATCGGCTACCGGGCCACACCAACTACTTTGTCGAATACATGCAGTTCATTTTTTTTGTAAAGCTGTAAACAAGC
Organism: Limonium bicolor; assembly: GCA_023374045.1. Classification (NCBI taxonomy): domain Eukaryota; kingdom Viridiplantae; phylum Streptophyta; class Magnoliopsida; order Caryophyllales; family Plumbaginaceae; genus Limonium; species Limonium bicolor. The sequence goes on along the minus strand of CM041777.1, from coordinate 76,629,208 downwards.
AATATGATAATCACAAGTATCCATACAAGGACAACAACACATAGAACAAGACTTCAGAAGGTCGAGTTAGATGATCTGTAATCTTTTAATAGTTGTCGGGTCCACACAGTGGGACTGACAGATAAATAAGAGTATGTCAATATAATGAAGGTATAGTGACCTCGTTATAAAGAAAGGTGGGTAATTAGTCCCTCAGAAGATAACGTAGTTAACTCCTGTACTTAAAAGAGGTGGGAATCGAACCCTCGAGAGGAATGAAGTGTTCCTCTCCACTTGAACTGTTCCGGTACGCAGCCGGTGAGTGACATAGTGCACCCAAAACTCCCGTCGCGACGTAAATTGAATGGAGACGACCTGAGACAGGTACAACTCCTGTAGCATACATGGCCAGATCCAACTGGGCTCCTCGTTCTTGTAGTATAGAATTGTTAGGTGTCACACAAGGACGTTAATTAAGAACACAATGTGTATTGTCGATTATCACGTTTAGGATAACGACGTCTGTTATAAAGTGAAGTTAGTGAGATGCTTGAGTACAAGTTCTCGGTGTAATAAAACGCAGATATTTAATCCACTGGTAATGTAGTGTTGTATGCGTGGACATACACTTCGTAGTTAGTATCATTCACGCATATAAAATCAAACAACAGTGCACAAGAGTATACACATTTACAATATTATCTTGGTCGTTATTTCAAACAACAGATAGCACACAAGCCGGTGTAATCCGGTAGCAAACAGGTTGCAAGAATCCCATACCGTTCACCGTAGACTGTACTTGTTTAGTTCCCGGTCAACGTCTGGTCAAACAAAGTCCTAGAATAGGATTAACTGGGAGGGTTAATTTTTGTTACCCTTGTATAATAATTTTGTTGGATCATTCAACAATTTCGCATTTGTTATTTCATGTGAGGTTTATTTCTTTTAATCACCTTATGATTTAATGTATAACTTATTTGTTATTCCTTTTGATTTATTTATAAATCCTTTAATGTACACATATGTATATATTTATTTACTATTTATGTTACATATTTTTAATTGTCCAGATAACATAATAACTTAATAATTTATCAACTATATTTGTATGCCATACATGGACATAATATTCTTATAGTTTTGTTATTCCCTTTTTAACCATAAATAATATTTATTGGTTACCTAAATTCCTTATAACCATATAAGTCATAGTTTTATTTCCATAATCCCTTAAATCAAAATTCTTCTTTCTAATTCCTCCAAATATCCACATAGGACCTATATTTATTTACATCTAAATTCTTACCCTTATATTTCGGTTTTTACAAAACAACCACATTAATTCATAAACTTTATATTTAAATTCTAATCTCATTATATTATATAGTTTTAATTCCTTATTTAATTATATTACAAAACCACCAATAATATTTTGGCATATAGCTTTTGAATATTATAACTTTCAAAAATTATAACTTGGCCCCTCAAACTTTCGGCCTTAATATATTATTTCCTATAATTACAATTTAACCACAAAATCTTATAACCTTTACATAATGTCTTATAAACTTTAGTTTTAATTTAATTCTCCATAATTGCCGAATATATATTTATAAATTCTTAAATTACAAATCTAAACCAAAGTAATTCGGCTTTGTCATATACTTTCCATTAATTACATTTTCACCCCAAAACTTTATAATAGTTACTTAATAACTTATAACTATAGTTTAAATATTTAATTCCTCAAAATTTCGAAGGTGAACTTAATAACTCTTTTAATTATGATTTCGCCCATAATCAACTCCAAACTTTCATAATAAGTTTTATAAATTACGTAATAGCCCAAAAACATTATAAAATGTTATTTTAACACTTGTTTAAATTATCTAAAATTCATAAACTTAATTCCTAACCTTATATTATACCATAATTATTCCAAAGAGACCATAAACTCTCAATTTTTATTCTATATACACCAAACTTGTAAACTTACAATTTAGCTACATAACTTAATTAATTAGCCATTTAAGCTCTAATAAACATTCTAACTCACAAAACTTTATAATATAAGTTTATATGCATAAGTAGCTCATTAAAACCTAATCTTCACCAAAAGTATTCGGTCATAATTTTTAAGTTACCATATAGTATATAAAAATTGATTTATAAGTCATAATAACTATACATAAATACCTATGAGTCATATAACTCATGTGAAAATTATTGTAATGTCTTAGATTGATTCTTAGCTCAAAATAGAGCATATTTTCCCTTAACCATTCGGCATGAACTTGTATTTAACATAGGTAAACTTTGTGACACAAAAATGTGTCTTAAGGTAAATATTTTCCATATGTGTTATAGATGATATTTTTGGTACATGTTACCATGTAGGTTCGGTTTTAGACTCCTTAGAAGGTGTACATAATTTTTGTATAATTTTTAGAAGCTTAACCAAGCTTAAAACATAAAGATTAGCTTAGTAAACTTACTTCTTAACAAGGATGGTTAAGTGCTTGAAATCTCCTTGAATCTCCAAGATTTCTCCAAGGAAATTTGATGCTCCACTTTGGTTTTTATGCAAGAGGTGGAGGAGTTTAGGAGTTAGATCTTTAACAAAGATCTTAAGTAGATTTGTAAGTAGTTTTTCAAGGATTTACCTTAAGCTTTTCTCCTTATAAATTCAGCTCACTTAAGATGGAAGAAGAACAAACTTTCCTTCATGAAAATGAAGAAGAAAATAACCTTAGAAGAAGTGGAAATCGGTTACACATAAAAATGTGCTTTAAGGATTTTCAAGCATGAAAAATACCTTAAGGTAACTTGAGATGCTCCTTGGATTAATGTTGATTTAGACAACCTCCTTGGAGTATATGTTGATGCCGAATTGCTATGGTAGTGCTAGGAAGAGTTTTACTTCAAGGCTTGACAAGAAATGCAAGGAAATTACCTTAAAGATGAAGATAGAAGTTAAAACTCCATTAATGGACTTAAGAGCTTCAAAGGAAGGAGATGGAAGGAGAAGAGAGAAGACTTACCAACCGGTTGCAATGTGTGAATGAATTGGAATTGCAACCGTATAACTTAGGCAAGTTTGGAAAGGAATTTTTGATTTGTTAATTTAATGTTAATTTGACTAGTCTTTCAATTAGTTTATTCCATAGGTTATTGGCTCAATAAATGCCCATGTTCTATGCTTGCTTTTCGGTCATAATGCAAGACAAGGCAAGGTGGGAACAATTTTTGCAAGCTAAATGACAAGGTAAGTTAGGTAAGGCTTTATTCCTTTGATTTTTCAATGTTTGTAACTTGTCTTCTTCTTACCTTGTAGGTGACCGATTCCAAGGGCTAAATGGAGCTTCTCAATCGGCAATCAAGAGCAAAGGACAAGCAAGGGGTGGTCACTTGCAATTAACAACTCAAAAGGTAAAAGCTAGATCTACTTTTTGCTTTAATTATTTTTGTTTTTATCAAGTAACATGGCCTTGTTTTCTTACAGAATTTCGACAGCATGGAGCTCACATTAGGCTTATATTCTTCTGTCATTAAGTATTATAGCACATGGGAAGGTGAGTCACCATGTTCTATGCCTTTTATAAACTTTAAATGTAAATTTTATACTAGTTTTTGGACTGAACATCGGCCCCTATAGAGCACCTTGTTTGACACTGCCTCCAGTTGATTTATAAGTTCAATTTACCCCCATTTAAGATTTATAATTCGTGGCATGTCAAAAACTACAAGGTAATTGCGTAAAACGCGTTTTAGTGACACCCGAAGGTGCGTTTTTGTGCTCTAAGGATATTTTGGAAAATAAATTGTCTTTATAAGTTCCAAGTGTTTATAAACACTTATTATAGTAAATAATGATATATTAAGATGTTACATTGAGTTGTATGGGGTTACATCAACCCATGACATAATTTACGGGCCATCGGGACACTCCCGGGCAAAAAAGAGCGTTAGGAAATCCTCTTGAGGTTTTTGTTGAATTTTGAGAAACTACTTCGTGTGTTCTTTTTAGGATGGTTAATAATGATGTTAGGAGCTCTAAGAATTAATTTTATAGGAGTTCGTGCCACCTCGGCACTCCTCCGGGTTTTTCGTGCTTTAAGGGGCGTGCGTGAGCACTCCCGAGCGTTTACGTTTTTGACTGAATATAGCCTTGGAAATATGTTTATATATTCATATAATGAGTGTATGACCATTTGGTTTGAGTTTTAGAAGGTCACACAAGGTCATGCTTGATCACATGCTTCTAAGGCGTTTTAGTGTTTATGGTGAAACGACTATTTTTACGTAACGTTCTCATGCATGGGTTTGCATGCGTACGTGAAATGATTTATATTTGGATTATTTTCCATTAAATAATGGTTTTATAATACCGTGTTATTTTTATTTATTTATTTGTTACAAAGTTATGTGACGTTATCATTTTTATTACGACGTTACAATGTCGTAACGTTACGTACACGTAATTTTCGTACAAGTACGTGACTATATTAATATATAACGTCATCACGCGTTCGAACATGTATATATACTAAATTTAATTGTTCGTACGTAATTTTATGTCCGAATTATAAAACGCGTTATGATTTTATGTGTTTAAATGTTCAGGGGTATTTCAATTTTGTATGATAAATGTTTAAAGTGTCCTTGCAGACTGATTATCGTGAGTGGTTAAACTGGTGTAATTAAAATAAAAGAAAAGAAATTAATACTCAAAATATCCGTCGGGCTGCAAATAAAACCCGGTCGCAGTAGTATAGTAAGACAGAAGCGGCCGGGGTCAAGCCGTGGGACTTATAGTGAAATAAAGTAGTACCTAAGCTTGTCACAAAAGGGGGGAATTAATTGACTTGTTTCTGTAAAGTAAAATAGCAGATAAGATAACTGAGTGAAAATAAATTAAATGGAACTCCGGGTTCAGGTTTATATAATCTGATTAATTATGCTATCTCTACCGGTTTAATATAATAATTTGGCAAAATTCCTGTTATTATCTTAAGGACTAAGTCATAGACTCATAAGAACTCGTTTACCAGAAAATGCTCGGTCTAATCCAGGTTCGAGCAAAACTTATGTAAACGGACATTAAACGCGAGGAATTATAACTGCATCTGAAAATACTAACTTATTAAATCATAATAAGCTTTCTCCAGATTTACGGCTTAATTAACCTGTCTATTTATCACCGGTCTGATCAAAATAGACTTTGTAAAGCATTTTAATAAATTCATGAAATTTATTAAAAAGGAGAGATAAACTTTAATCGTAACAAACTGTATTTATTTTAACCGGTAGAAATATTGATTACATAATTAAACAGACTACAGCTAAACCTTCGCCCGGAGCAAATCCTCCTTAGCCTGACATATTAACTGGTAATAAGTCAGACAGAGGTTGGACGTAATAATAATACGGAGTAATGGAGGTGAGGATGGTGAATGGAGAAATGAAGAGAACGAAGAATGAAGAGTGTACGTAGGAATTCGTAGGTGGAATGAGTGATTTGGAGTGTTGAGTTCTGGGGAATCGTGTTGTGGTGTACGGGAGAAAATGAATGGAAGCATGGTAATTGTGGTGAGCGATGGTCTGATTTTCTGGTTTTCTCCGTACGCCTGTTTAAGGTTGCAGGTGCTGGGTTTATATAGAGGAAGGGAAGAGGCAGATCTGTAGTGGAAGAATTGATTGCAGATTGATTGCACATTGATTGCTCATTGATTGCAGGGGACAGAGCTGGAGACAGACGCGTGAGGGAATTAAGGTAGGCGCTGCTCGGAGTAGATGGATATGGCAGAAGCAAGTTGCAGACAGTCGCGAAGAAGAAAACTGTCGCGTCTGAATTTAGTCACGTCCGCCCCTGTGTCCGCCTATTATTATGCGGACGTCACCATGTCCGCCTGTGTGTCCGCCTGTTATTATGCGGACGTCACCATGTCCGCCTGTGTGTCCGCCTTTCTGTCCGCCCCTGGTTGGGCGGACGTCTCTGTCTGTCCAGCCCCTGTCCGCCTATGGTTACACGGACAACATTCTGTCCATGTTTGTGTCCTACCTTTTTTGGGCGGACGCAAACATGGACGTGTACATTTCCTTTGCAAAATTGGATAGGCTCCAGATTCTTTGTTTTAACTCCGTTTTTCTAGCCGTTTGCGCCTATGCGTTCGTCTCTTTGTCTACTTTGCTTCCAGCTTGGTTTTCCTCATGTTTAACCAATAAATTTGTGAGATAACCAATAAAACATAAACTAGAGGAAAACTAACCGAAGAGGAGAAATGAGCAAGAAAAGTGCTAATATTATATATGAAATACACCTATAAAACATGCTCAATTGGACACTTATCACACCCCCACACTTATCTTTTTGCTTGTCCTCAAGCAAAACCACGTACCCAAGTAAGTAGGGAATGCTCAATACTAGCAAATATTATTATGAAGGGTAGGATAAAGAGGTGAATAGTTCATGATCTTTTTAACTTATTGAGGAGTGTGATCCATCAACTGCTGGTGGCATAGGTGTGCTCAAGGTAAAATAAAATTAGAGTTTCGGGGTATGATCCAAGGTACTTCAAAGCTTCTTTGTTTAGGTGACTCTGAGAACTTTTACCATGGCCAACTTCTCTCAAGAATGGGCATTTAAGGAGAAAACAAAAAGGAAAAATAGATTCATGCATTTGTTTCACTTTTGCATAAGGGATGAGAAAATGTAGGTATCACGCCTTTGTATTCAAGAACACTCAACTCTCTTTGTTGGTTACCAATGGTGTCTCACAAGTCCCTTATTTTTTTGTATTCTTCTTTCTTTTTTAACAGAGAAGCACCCCTTAGCAATCCCTAAGAGAGAAGACAGAAAGAAACCCTGAGCAATAAAATCCAACCATTGCAGATTATTTGGTCACACCGCATAAGATAAATGCTTCTCAAAAGTAATCAAATGAAATTTTTTTAAAAATTTGTACCTTTTATCCCACAATTCATAATAGTATTTGTTTTCAAAGAGAACAACCTACATTAGCAGGGTACATAATTTTAATTTTTGAACATATATAAGATAAGCAGAGAGATTTAAACATTTTAAGCACAAAATGCCCTGAAAAGGGTTCTTCCCCCACACTTAAGCTCAAGCAATGCCCTCATTGCGTAGATGTAATTAAATTAACCGGGCATAGCAAAAGGTAAAGAGTGTACTCCCCAAATTCCGTAGAGTCTGTAGAGCTCCCCCACACTTGAGTGCAGCTGTGGAATGACATGAAATGTACCTGTAAAGATATATACACAGCCAGAAGAACTCAAGTAAAACCTGCATTTTATTATAACATATAAAAGGGAAATATAGTACAAAAAAAAAACAACATTAAATTAAAGGAAACACAAAAGATAGATAGTGGGTTGCCTCCCACTAAGCTGCCCGGGTTTAACGTCTCTAGCTAGACGCATGTTTGTCATTATCCCGGATCATAAATGAAAGTTGACAATGGTAGTACCGGGAATAGGACATTGACAATAATTAGGGCCGAACCACCTGGATCAAAACAAAGTATTACGGCAACAAATACAGTAGGAAAATACAAACTCCACAAAACCTGGTTTTGAAGGAGTTGTTTGCTGTCAGTAATATTGGATTGAAAACCGGGTGTTGGGTGTATTGCTTCGTCAAACTGGAGAATGTAAACATTCTCCCTCTGTTTTAGCCGTATGGATGCAAGATGGTAGTGGTGGTGCTTGCTCAGAGTCGAGGATGTAAATGTCCTCCCCTGGATCGAAAATGAAGGTGGAATTGTGCGTCAATGGGTGGGTTGGGCGGGCATTTTTTTCCTTTGGAGAAGGGTCCAGATTTTTCAATGGATGACCCTCGGTGCGAGGAGCAACGTTGGATGGCTCCTCCTCCTCAAATTTGAGGACGTATATATCCTCATCTTTTTGAAGAGGCTCATAGGAAGAGCCCTGATTGAATTCAACTTCAGAGGGAGATGGCTCCTTGAAGTTGATATTGGTGTTTTGTTTGGATGTTCTGGCGGGAGCGAGCATTTCCTCCTCTTCATTTTTGAGGATGTAACTATCCTCATTTTCTGGATATAGCACAGAGAAGGAGGGAAAATAACGGTAATTGACTTCAGAGGGAGGAGACTCCATGAAGTTGAGGTAGAAGTTGTCCTCTGATGGCTTGTCTTCAAGCTCAAGCAGAAGGTTTGATACCGTTTGCTCAGGTTCGAACGGGGGTGGTGATATAGAGTAACTCAAATCCTCAGGTAAGTCGTCCACTATATGAACCAGTTTGCTCTTCGGTTGCTGTGATGTAAGGTCTAGTGGACCTTCCATCATTTCGTTTATCGCAACTAATTTGGCATAGAGCTTCAGTTGGTTCATGTCGAGGTATTCTTCCTCAGCCTGCTGCTCCACTTCAGGGACCATTTCACTCTCGGGTTGTTGCTCCCTTTGAGCTAATGTGATGGGCTGGTCCACTACGTAAATTGCACTTGCATACTCTTTTGGATTTGGATTGGTCTGTGAAGGAAATTTACCAGGTGGCCTCTGTTGTGTAAGGAGTTGTTGAATCTGAGACTGCAAGGCTGTTTGGTCTTTGCGCAGGGGTGCGACCTCTTCTTGCGTATCTCTGGACTTACCCATCATTGCCTTAAACATCTCTTGCATTTGAGACATTTCAGACTCAGGATTCGAAGGAGGCTGAGTTGGTCGACTCGAAGAAGCATCATTGCCGTAAGGTTGTTGCTGATACTACCTCTGGCCTCCTTGAAAATTGGACTGAGGTCTGTAATTTTGGGATGTTTGTAGGGTATGTGGGTTTTGGATATTTTCTGTGTTTGAGTAGCGAAGATTGGGTTGCCAAGGTTGTCTGTACCCTTGATTGTTACCAACAAAGTTTGCTTCCTCTGCTGCTTTTAATTTATGTAATTGGGGGCATTGTTCATAATCATGAGGCCCACCACATTGCGTACAAGAAATAACAAGAGATGGTTGGGACAGAGGAGCATAGCCTGGAGGGATTGTAGATGATCGGGAAATCATCGACTTAGCTTGCTGGGGGTAGGAGTTCATAGCCATCTGCTCAACCACTTTCTGCAGAGTACTTACTTTTGTTGCCTGCTGAGCATTGCTCTCCATGAGTTGCTCATGGCTTTTCATGAGCTGGTCAAATTTGTTATCACTTTCCCCAACATGGTATAACCCTGGAGTACCGCTCCTTGATCCTCCGGAGGCCCAGTCTCTGATTTCTTCACAGAGAGACTCCATGCTATTCAGAAACTGTGCTCCTGGCTTTTTCAGAATGTCAGCCCCTAACGAGGACAGTACCATTGTTCTGCATGGACCGATCAAGCCTTTGTAAAACAATTGTGATACTTGTTATTTCGTCAGACCATGGTGAGGACAAGTAAGTAGTAGTCCTTTGAAACGGTCCCAAGTTTCACAAATGTTCTCCGACCCTGGCTGCTTGAAATTATAGATTTCAGCAATCATTTCCAACGTTCGGCTCGGGGGCAGGAATTTGTCATAGAACTTGGTGGCCATGTCATCCCAAGTACCAATGGTACTTGGTGTCAGGCTATGATACCATTTGCTCGCACTTCCCGTCAGACTGTGAGGGAATAACGACAGTCTTGCATACTGGAGTACTGCGTCGGTTGCAGTAAGACTGTTGGCATGTTGCAAGAACTTTGTAACATGTAACAGGGTTTCGTCAGGATTGGTGCCATCAAACATGCCCAACTCCTTTACACATCGGATTTGATGATATGGCTTCAGCTTCTGCCACTCATCGTATTCGGATGGGCTAAGGTGAGGAAGGATGATGGCAGGCTGTTGTCCTAGATTAGACGGCCTGTTAATGTTTCGAACTGTTGCTGGTGAAATTGCCATGTCAGCTTCCGGGTCAGACTCTATCACTGTGGTGGTAATGTTTTGTTGAGTTCGGTTCTGCCTTAGGGTGCGCAGAAGGGTTCTCTCGATTTCTGGGATATAACCAGCCGTGTGATTATTAATATTTTCCGGGAGGCTGTGTGACCTGGTAAAAGGCATACACCACTCAAAACAGAGAAAAGAAACTCGTGATGTGAGAAAATAAAATGTTAGGAGTTAGATGACAGAAAATTAAAGTTAGTGGTTAGAGACAATGGTAATTGAAATGACAGAAAATTAAATGACAGGAATTTTAAGTTAGTAGTTAGTATACTGGAAATTTGAAGTTAGAAGTTAGGGACAGAAAATTAAGGACAATGGAAATTAAATGACTGAAAAATAAATGACAATAAAATTAAGAACTGAAATTAAATGTCAGAAGTCAGATGTCCAAAGTCAGAAGTCAAATGTCCGAAATTAGATGTCCGAAGTTAGATAAACAACAATAATATTAACAGATTATTATAATATAATAGGTGAATTATCCGGGGCTTAGGGACTAGATTAAATCAAGTCCCCGACAACGGCGCCATTTTGCAGACTGATTATCGTGAGTGGTTAAACTGGTGTAATTAAAATAAAAGAAAAGAAATTAATACTCAAAATATCCGTCGGGCTGCAAATAAAACCCGGTCGCAGTAGTATAGTAAGACAGAAGCGGCCGGGGTCAAACCGTGGGACTTATAGTGAAATAAAGTAGTACCTAAGCTTGTCACAAAAGGGGGGAATTAATTGACTTGTTTCTGAAAAGTAAATTAGCAGATAAGATAACTGAGTGAAAATAAATTAAATGGAACTCCGGGTTCAGGTTTATATAATCTGATTAATTATGCTATCTCTACCGGTTTAATATAATAGTTTGGCAAAATTCCTGTTATTATCTTAAGGACTACGTCATAGACTCATAAGAACTCGTTTACCAAAAAATGCTCGGTCTAATCCAGGTTCGAGCAAAACTTATGTAAACGGACATTAAACGCGAATAAGCTTTCTCCAGATTTACGGCTTAATTAACCTGTCTATTTATCACCGGTCTGATCAAAATAGACTTTGTAAAGCATTTTAATAAATTCATGAAATTTATTAAAAAGGCGAGAGATAAACTTTAATCGTAACAAACTGTATTTATTTTAACCGGTAGAAATATTGATTACATAATTAAACAGACTACAGCTAAACCTTCGCCCGGAGCAAATCCTCCTTAGCCTGACATATTAACTGGTAATAAGTAAGACAGAGGTTGGACGTAATAATAATACGGAGTAATGGAGGTGAGGATGGTGAATGGAGAAATGAAGAGAACGAAGAATGAAGAGTGTACGTAGGAATTCGTAGGTGGAATAAGTGATTTAGAGTGTTGAGTTCTGGGGAGTAATCGTGTGTTGTGGTGTACGGGAGAGAATGAATGGAAGCGGATGGTAATTGTGGTGAGCGATGGTCTGATTTTCTGCTTTTCTCCGTACGCCTGTTTAAGGTTGCAGGTGCTGGGTTTATATAGAGGAAGGGAAGAGGCAGATCTGTAGTGGAAGAATTGATTGCAGATTGATTGCACATTGATTGCACATTGATTGCACATTGATTGCTCATTGATTGCAGGGGACAGAGCTGGAGACAAACGCGTGAGGGAATTAAGGTAGGCGCTGCTCGGAGTAGATGGATATGGCAGAAGCAAGTTGCAGACAGTCGCGAAGAAGAAAACTGTCGCGTCTGAATTTAGTCACGTCCGCCCCTGTGTCCGCCTGTTATTATGCGGACGTCACCATGTCCGCCTGTGTGTCCGCCTTTCTGTCCGCCCCTGGTTGGGCGGACGTCTCTGTCTGTCCAGCCCCTGTCCGCCTATGGTTACACGGACAACATTCTGTCCATGTTTGTGTCCTACCTTTTTTGGGCGGACGCAAACATGGACGTGTACATTTCCTTTGCAAAATTGGATAGGCTCCAGATTCTTCGTTTTAACTCCAGTTTTTGAGCCGTTTGCGCCTATGCGTTCGTCTCTTTGTCTACTTTGCTCCCAGCTTGGTTTTCCTCATGTTTAACCAATAAATTTGTGAGATAACCAATAAAACATAAACTAGAGGAAAACTAACCGAAGAGGAGAAATGAGCAAGAAAAGTGCTAATATTATATATGCAATACACCTATAAAACATGCTCAATTGGACACTTATCAGTCCTTAGAGTTCATTTGATTAATTTGTCTTTTTCATATATTATTTGAAGAATTTGTCTTTTCATACATATATGTAGGCTATACGTGAGAAACAACAACAAAATGCCAAAAAAAATCGTTACCCCCATCACTTGGGGAGTACAAGTATTGCTCAGCGTGTGCCGGAGTGGGAGAAAGAGGAGTTGTTGCCAGCTGAATCGAATGTCAGCGAAAGAAGGATGAAGGTTTGGGACTTAAGTCGATGGAAGAAACCTTCAGATCCGGCGACACCTGCTCAATATGATGACGCCACGAGAGAAGTCATCAACCAAATGATAAGTGATTTTTAGTTTAAAAAATGTTTATTATATTATAGAGTAACAATAGCAGTTACATGAAACGAAAGTATCCTTATTGAATTATTAAACTCCATAACAGGAACAGTTAAGCTCCCAAATCACCCAGGGCACTTGGCAGCCCGTTAGGCAGGATGATCCACTTTCCCGTGCTCTCGGGAAGAAGGATCATCCGGGTCGTGCAGTAGGATTTGGTGGTCATGTCGGTATACGCCAAGCCTTCGGTAATCCTGGGTCCAGACACGGTGTAGGAGGGAGCATTACATATGAGGAGCACTTACGCCAGAATGTGGAGCTCGAGCAGCGACTACGAAATGAATTTCAGGAGCAAATCGCTCAAGCTATGGAGCTGATGCGAACTGAGAGGATGAGTCAGGAGGTTTCTAGACCGCCAGATCAGGCACAAGCATCAGAGCCCGCACCAGTGCCTAGTGTTCACTCCGTCAACCCATTTCCATATTCATCTCTCAAGGTTAGAACAACATGTTAACTACAAATACAAAAAAAAACAAATTATACACTTGTATATGTGCATCTAAAATCTTTAATTTTGAAAATTTAGAAACCGATTGACTGTACATTGTTGCAAGTGATTGGCGGTGATGAAGTCGAAGTAGGGTGGGGAAAACTTTTCAAGTCTTCTCCTGGTGACACCGTGAGGAATGCAGCGCTCCGAGAGTACCATGTCCGGGTGCTTGTTGATGGTTACGCGCCTGCGTACGCGGATTATCAGACACCAGTGCCCAGTGCAGACATATCCACCCTTCGTCAAGCTGAATCCATGACAATACAGTGGCCCATTAGATTGATTAAGCCTGGGGAGCAGCAGGTAAGCGTACGAACAAACTTATTCTTTAGCATATCCTAGAGTAGAAACATATACTTATTAAATTAATATATTAGGAACACATTCAATCAAATTCTGATAAGGCAAAAGGAAAGATACTTGTTGTTGCACTAGCTAATCCTTCGATGGCATCCGCGACTAGAGTTATAATGAGATCGAATTTGCTAGAACCGTCGGTTCTGAATGTCTTACCCCCCAAGCTAAAACTATTGCACTCCACACTGTTGATGACGCCGCCAGCAAGAGAATCAGCTACAGTGGAACCAAGACCGGATCTTTTTCACTATGAAGGCGCTCACAGTTTTGAAATCTATCTTAGTGATTTTGTGGAGTTGTTCACGAAGTTGGTTGAGTGCGTCGATTCTCAAATCGGCTTGCATGTGAGTAACTAGCATACCTTGTACACATTTTACTCTGTATATTTGAAAATTAAATCACTAATATTGCTTCTTTATATTGTGCAGGTTTGTTGATGACAAGGTGGTCCAAGTACATGAGAATAGTAGTTTCGGGTTCTTATGCCCTGACTTCTGTTCTGAAGCTAATATGGGATCTGACCCCCAAGCTTTGGTCCAGTACTTGTCGACTGTGATGCATACATGTGAAGTTGCTGATAAATCTTACATAATGCTACCACTTCACCAAGGGTAAGAATTTTATCAAATGTTAAGTTAGTTTAAAAATTATGATATTTCTATTATGTAATTGATTGAATTAAGTTCTGCTTGTATTGTAATCTATGAACAACCGACACTGGTCTTTGCTGGTTCTATGTCTAAAAAGCCCAAGAGTCCAGCAGCTTAACTCAGTATCTCGACGTCCCAAGAAGTCAATTATATATAACATGTTGATGAGGTGATGAATTTACTTAACTTGATTAATTATCAATTTTTAGTTATTTCTTAATCATCCGGTTAATAACTTTTACTTTATCTGTGTGTATGAATTCTAGTACCTTTCAAGGTGTACTAACACAACTCCGGGGAATGAGAATTAAGAACATTCCGTGGAATGTAGTCAAGGTATTTTTGTAGTCCTTATTCAAATTTTGTAATATGTTCATTAGTTTTGAAATAGGAACAATATTATAATTTATGTGTTAAATCGATTTTGAATATGTACGTATATGAATGTACAGTGTCCACAGCAGCCGGGAGGTTCAGAATGTGGCTACTATGTCATGCGGTTTATGAGTGACTTGGTAGCGGCCGAGACTCTTGCCAGAGAAGTCTCTAGACAAGGTAAGTAGCATTCTCGAAATATTTTGGTTTTGTAGATAATTTTTAACATTGATTCTTAAACTCAAAGTTTTATTAGCAACTAATCATATTTCTTTTTTTGTTAATTTCAAGGATTTTAAAGAGTTGGTAGAAGGTCACGATGAAGGACATATAACCGAGGTGCTCGAGGAATGGGCATAATACATGAGCGTTAACGTAGGTTGTTTTTAGTGTTTGGTAGGATTGAGTAGGATGTTTTTGAAATTCTCATGAAACAATTGTGGTTTGTGTAAAGATTTTGTTGATTTTGATTAATTTGCTCAAATTTGTAAGTGTAAGTGGATTATTGCCCGTAGATGGGTTTGGTGGCCATTTAAATGGCGAAATGGTTGATAAGTGTCTAAATGAGCATGTTTTATGGGTGTATTTCATATATTATCAGCACTTTTCTGCTCATTTCTCACTTATCGTATGTTTTTCCTCTAGTTTATGTTTTATTGATTATCTCACAAATTTATTGGTTAAAACATGAGGAAAAACCAAGCTAGGAGCAAAGTACACGAAGAGACGAACGCATAGGCACAGACGGCTCGAAAAACGAAGTCCAAACGAAGAATCTAGAGCCAGTCAAAGTTCGCAAGACTCGCGTCCATGTTGTGTCCGCCCAACCATAGGCGGACAGGGAGCGGACAGAAGACTTGTCCGCATAAACTAAGGCGGACAGGGAGGCGGACAGAAGACTTGTCCGCATAAAATAAGGCGGACAAAGAGGCGGATAGAAGACTCGTCCGCATAAAACTGGGCGGACAATGAGGCGGACGTGAGTGACGTCCGCATAACCTTAGGCAGAAACAGAGGCGGACACATGTAAATTCCCAGATCCGGATTTTAACGCGACAGAATTGGGTGCTGTTTATCTTCTTCCGGCGCCTACAGACAACAAGATCAGTCGCGGCCGACAGTCCTGAAAATCCTCACGCGTTCTGCAACTTATCCATCTACTCCATCAACTGGCACCTCCCTTATCTTGTTCACCCACTAGCACGCGTGATCCAGCCTGTCTCTTCCTTCTCCTTCCTTCCTCTTCTTCTCCTTCTCCTATAAAAACCCACGAGCCTTCTGCTCAAATAATCATTCAATCTCTTCCACAATCCATCGCTCACACCTACGATCCATTCCATCTTCTTATTCCCCACTTCTCCATTTTATTTTCTTTCTTCATCAGCCTTATGCTGTTAGTTTCCAGAGAACCAACGAAGGAATCGATTGTCTGTTCGTTCTTCTTCGTTGGTTCCGACTATGTTATTTCTTACGCTTGTTTTACTGTATAATTATGTGTGATTAATAAATCTAGCCTTCCCGGGTTAGGAAGCGAGCCTATTTTATATAATTGTGTTATGTAAGCTTTCCAGTATAATTTATCTAAGCAGTATTTTGATTCTTATCCTTAATGCGCTTTAATTCTCTTGTACAATTTTTAAAGTGATATTTGTAGTTCTTTGTTAAAATGCAGTGCTGAGACAGGTTCTAGACATAGGAAGTCAAAACGGTTAACGACTAGAAGCGAGTTTCTCGCCGTTTAGGTTAATCGTTCTCCAATAGGGATTGTTAATAAGCGATTGGTTGAATTAACTTGGGCATGTTATGCAGCTTGTTATTTCTGCTAGTTAGGGTTTATTAGACAGGGAACGGTCAATAAACTAATTAAGATTCTTGAGTTTATTGCTAAAGTGGGAAAGCTATATTAATATGATTAAATAAAATAGGTAAGCAGAGTAACCCATGATCTTCTTTAAACACAAAAGATTTATAATTTCTATTTATTTTCTTTTTAATTAATTGTTTAATTATTATCTTGAGTTAGCTGTTAATCATTCTCTCCCAAAAAGATAATATCTGTTTATAGAAATCTCAGTCAATTTATTATACTATCAGTTATCCACAGCGAGGTCCCCAAGAGTACGACAACCCACATATCCACTATTCCGCAAAACGATAGGTACACTGCCTAAGTGGTAAGAAGTAGTTGCTATTTCTTCCAACAAGTTATCCACTATTCCAGCACGGTTAATTGATGGTTGTTAATTTTATTGAGATTTGTGTATAATTTTGTTTATATCTGTTTTATTTTATTTGTTTTCGCTTTATTTAATTTTACTTACTTTTTATTTTAGCAATTTTTGTTATCTCTGTTTTGTTTCATATTTGTTTTTCTATTTAGTTAATTTCTGTTTTTATGCTTATTTTCTATTTTTAGTTCTATTCTACTTGGTATTTTTTTTTGTTTTTTAGGATAGTTACTGATTATGGCGAGCGGCGACGATGAGGTGAAGAGATTGTTGATCAATTTGGAATGGGCTCACATGCAAGAGGAGATGTCCTCCTATCAAAGGTTGATCAAGGATTATCAACCACCTCAACAATCAAATCGAGAGCCGTACTGGAGGGAAGTCGACCAGGCTAATACACAATACCAAGAAGCTCAGTTGGGATATGACTACTTCAATCAGAATGAACAGCAATCTACACAAGGGCCAGACGAATTCCTCCCGAGTCAGACCAAGCCGCTAGAAGAGATTCCAGTGGTAAGTCCAATGAGTGAAGATCGATTCGAGCCAGATATTATTGAAGCTTCAAGTTCTGATGAGGAGATAAAGAAACTTATCAGGACATTTTTTCTCCGACGCCGAGTTGGAGCAAATGTCTGAGAGTTACAATTTTCCTCCATCTTCATCCCCAGCACAAGAGGAGCAATTAAAATTTGAAGATATTTTGTGTGAGTCTCATCAACCGGAAGAGGATATTTATATTCTCGAATCTTAGGAAGGGACACCGCTACCACCAGTCTCTCATCAACTCTCACCCTGCCACCATAAGCCTCAACAAAAAGAGGAGGATGTTTACGTCCTCCAATTTGAGGAAGAAAAGTCATCACCACCTGGTCTCCTGTTAGAACTACTGCCCCACTGTGGTGGCATTGTTAATTGTTATATGTTAACAGGTTTGATTGATTCTTGGGTGTGTTTGGTACAATTGTAGGGTGGAATGGAAAAAAAAACAACCTATTGCAGTGGTTCTTAATAACAACCGCTGCAATAGGCCCTGCCTAATAATTTCTGAAGAGACCCTAATGCAGTGGTTCCTTCAACAACCGCTGCCATAGATCCGTCTAACGCAACGGTTCTTTTAACAACCGCTGCGTTAGAGTACCTACTGCAGCGGTTGTAGAACCGCTGAGGTAGGTATCTAACGCAGCGGTTGTTAAAAGAACCGCTGCGTTAGAGTACCTACCTCAGAGGTTCTAAACCGCTGCGGTAGGTGTTTCACCTACCACGGCGGCACCCGTCTCAGTGGTTTTCAACCGCTGCCATAGGTACCAAACAACCGCTGCGTTAGGGTATTTTTCTACTAGTGGTAAGATAGAAGTGAACTGAATTGTCTTTGTCACAAATTTGAGAAACACTAAGCAAGTTGAATTTTAAACCATGAACTAAATTTACACTATCTATGACATAATTAGATGTAATACCAACCTTACCTACAACCGATGATTTTTCCTTTCTTGTTGTTGCCAAAGGAAATAGTTCCTTGGCTTCTTGGTTCGAGTGAGAAGAACTTCTTTTTGTCTCTTGTCATGTGTACCCACTGTTGATGTACCAGCAGGGGTCCATTCTCACTCGATTCTGCACTTGACACGTTAGTGGTGTGGGGTTAGGGTCCATAGAAAGGTTGGACCCATTTCCACTATCAATCGTTCTAAGATCATTTTTTTACTACCCATTTTAGTCCTATTTTCTTGAGTTGTCAATGCCTTATAAAACGCGTTTTATAGCAATTAGATTCATGATGACCAGATTGTCTGCATAGGCTGCAGATATCTCTACAACTGGTCTCTGACCGGTGTTCGACCTGTCGTTTGCTTCTCCTCATGGGTGTCTTAGAAACAGCTTCTAGCCTAGCATGTTTTTCTTTGATAGTAGCTAGGTCCTTTTTTTGCGTTAAGCGCAACAATCATTTCATCGATTTCAGGTTTTTTTTCTTGCTTCAACTTTTCATGAGCGAGAGAATTCACTATAATCAATTTGTAATTTCATGAGAGCCCTCATGAGGTTATCAGTTTGTAATTTCAAAAGCCATTAGATATCCTAGCATGTCTGCCAGAGACATCTTGGAGAGATCATGTACTTCTTGCAGGCATTGACTTTGCTGTCAAAGGAGGCAGGAAGAAATCCGAGGAACTTTTGAATTTGATCCTCGTTAGAGAGTTCTTCCAAGCACCATCATTTCGTTGATCAGCTTGGTGAACCTTGTATGCATTTCATAAATGATCTCCTTTTCTTTCTTCTTGAATAGCTCCCAATGAGTGAGTAGCAACTCAATGCGAGTCCTTTTGATCTCATCATTCCCTTCATAAGTGACCTCAAGAGTTTCCAAATCTTGAGCTGTTTTAGCTGAAGCAATCTTGGAGTATTGCTCAGGTAGTAGTGCACAGTGAAGTATTCTTACTGCTCGAGCGTTGAATACCAACTTCTTGATTTGATCATCCGTCATGTTGTCGATAGATATGCCTTGTCCTGAGCATTCTGGAAGGTGTACTCTCCATGTGTTATCGCCCTCCACATTCTTGGATCATCAGACTTGATATGAAACTCCATCTTATTCTTCTAGTGAGTGTAGTTGTCTCCATTGAAGAGTGGTGGTCGATTTGATGTAGAACCTTCTTCTGCCACTAGAATGCTTGCATGAGACATGTTGAGCCTTCCAAAGTAGTTAGCTTTCTAGAGAAAGACCCACTCTCATACCAACTGAAACCAGTAAGTGCTCCTGATGTGTCCCCGACGTGTCGTAGACGTATCATGGACTCTAATAAACTTGATAGTTGAGGAATAGACACGAGACAATTTAAACTGGAAAACCCATTTGGATTGAGAATTTACACACCACGAAATTCACTCAATCTCCATTGCCCACACATGAACTCCCGGGACAGTTTCAACTTTACTTCTAAAGTCCTTAACCCTTTCCTGACTATCGGCCTATGGTTCGCCAACGCCTGACCTGTCGGTCTATAAAATATCCAATGTATTGACTCTAACCCAGTCCTGTCTAGCTCGCCAACTCTCTAGCACTTACACACACTCCTAAGTTTGATCCACACTTGCCCAGATTATCTCTTTCTTTTCTCTCGTATAGGCTTGTTTACATAGGACATAAATGCTCATATTATACATGTTAGTTAAGGTGTAACTAACGGCCTATGTGTGTAGACTCTAGAAGTAGATTACTTATTCTTCTCTATACTAGTTGCATCCTACTGCAGATTGTCTTCCAACTTGATCTGGAGCTATCAACACGCGTGTTGCCTTGCGATTGGGCAAGTTGGTGGTGCGTCTCCCAAGTGGTCGGTCACCACTTGCACAACTTCAACTTGTCTGACCTTGTCTGGTTATTTAATGCTTATAAATGCTCTCTTCTGAATTTATTTCAGCTATGTAATGATGTTCATTAATAGCCTTTGCTTATCTTGTTATCTTGCACATTAATGGCTTCTCCTTTTGTCGTGAGCTAGTTACTTGTGTGGGTACATTTTCATCCTTGTTTATTGTCTGATGTAAGAGATATGTGATAGTGTGGTTCTTGACTCCTTGTGTGTTACTAGAAGGTTCTCCGGAGCTCTCACAGACGGTGCCCAACTGTTGGGCACATGTCATTGATTGAGCGCGCTTGCAACCTTGCGTGCTAAGCCACCCATGA
This sequence comes from Limonium bicolor, assembly GCA_023374045.1. Taxonomy (NCBI): domain Eukaryota; kingdom Viridiplantae; phylum Streptophyta; class Magnoliopsida; order Caryophyllales; family Plumbaginaceae; genus Limonium; species Limonium bicolor. The sequence continues at coordinate 76,608,983 of CM041777.1, read as the reverse complement.
CTTAAGTGCGCTTGCAACCTTGCATGCTAAGCCACTTATTCACCTGTCTATCTGAATCATGAATCTGACAAACGCATTAGATAGACACTACAAGGTTTGCTATCATCAAAACTAAGGATCTTGTCTTAAAGTTCCTCACTTGGGACCTCCTCCAAGCCATATATGTCCCCCCCCCCCCCCCCCTCCAAAAAAATGTAAGTATTTTTCTTATCGACACAATGAAGAGTGTTTGGGGTCTCACAAAAGCCAGTAGGATATGTCCATTATACGTACTTTTTACTGATCATGGTTGCTTTTGCATTAGGCCCCAATCAAGTGATGTTCTGCACTGCTATGCTCATCATTTGTGTGTTTGGTACTACCCCTGCACTTTTACGTGGTACTTTTTACGATCTCCAGTAAGTTGTGTCATGCTCTATCCCTGTCAATTATCTGCAACCCCAGTTGATATATAGTGTGTAGCCACTTATTGACTTCCCGAATGGGGTCATCCACCTTACCAAAGTCGCTTCTGCTTTTTTCTTGTTCCGATGTGTTAGAATATTATGGATCACAGTTAGCTCAAGTGAATTTTTTTATGTTGTTGTATTCGCTCTTATGTTAGTGGCACGACTTGGATCTCTCATACACTCCTTTTGGTCAGGAGAATAGTTGGGTAAGATCCAAGTCACTTTTTTGGTTTCCTGCTCCGTTACTATCATGGGCCGCCTATCTGTCAGGCAGTTGGGGTTCCTTATGATGTTTAGGTATTCATGGAGGGGAGTTCTCGATGCTGATTATTCTTTGATGTGGTACGCAGTGCAACTGTCATTTCATCTGCTTGACTTAGCAGTGAACCGTTAATTATGTCATCTGACTCTTCCATCTCCTAGCCAGGGCGGGTGTCATAATTACTTAATAGCAGCCCTACATGTTCCCCTTCTTTTTATGCATTCCCAGGGTGAATTTGTGGGGCTCACATATGAGTTACTACCCTGCTTCTCATTAGGAGTACGATCATTTGGTGGCTTCTTTGGCGGCTTCTTGTCAGTGAGTGGGCTTTGGGCAGCTCTACAACTTCCCTTTGGGTAATTTGAATTATGTTCAGGTCATCATTGGTTTTATCTCGATCGGTGGCGTGCCGGTACCGATGACTCTACTATTTCGATTGGGAAGGACTCTTTTGTAATTTCAACATGGATTATGAGGGTTAAGAAATGTTGGGACGTTGTTTCAATCAGGGCTCTAATTTATGCATTCTCGATGTAGTGCTTGTCATCCTCATCATCCTCAGGACATCCCCCACCACTTGATCCACTTCCTAACATTTGAGTTGTTCCAGGTATGGATGGGCATTCCATTAATTGTTACCCAAGTTTTTCCCTTTCTTTACCTGATTAGTAGTTTTCCATCTTCTTACAGACACCCCTGTAATGGACCTGTCCTATCTTTATATTGTTGCTCATTTCTTCAGCCTTCATAGCTGAGTCAAAGACCAATAAGAATTTTGATCTCGAGAATGTCAGGAGCCCCCTCCATCTCGGGCCCAGGCTTCTAGAACTTCTCAAGGGCTTGTCTTGCACTTATTTCAACGTCAACTGTGAAGATTATGCATTTTTTGCAGGATGTCAAAATTTTCTGTCCTTTTTCTAGGTTACAGTGATCCTTGGCTTACTACAATCTTTTTAATCACAATGACGATTTGTAAAACTTGATGGGGCTATTTTTCAATTTATAAATCATGTGCTAAAACCATAACCAAAAACGTATATCATATCAATAGTTATTTGTTTTGAAATCGCGTTCGAATGGATGGAATTAGAAAAGGAGATTAACACATTTCTTTGTTAGCAATCAATGAAAAGTCAAAGTTTGTAGCATTTTGCAACTTCCTTTTTAAAATCCAGTTGAGTAATGAAATCCTTCCATAGTAACATGCATGTAAAGTGAGCACTTTGGAAACTGACGTGTCTATATGAAATAATTAACTTCAGACACTCAATGTTCTTCATTTTCAAGAACCATAAGATTTAATAGCATTTTTGGTAAAATCGGAGGCAACCTATCAATGTCCACTTAAAGAAGATGAGCTAAAATCAAAACACCTTAGACCTACTAGACTTACTTTTCTTTACAGCCTATTATTCCCGTATCATAACCTATCTTGTAGTTTTTCTGTCTTTCTCCATGGGAATAGCCGAATAGGTGTGGGATTCGGATTGAGAATGAAGGGGATGGGAATAGGAATAGAATCAATAGGTAAAAATATATAATGAATCTTCTTAACATGAAAGTATATGTATAAAAAATTCAAACACGTAAATTATAATAAGTAGAATAAATTGTTTTTCTACAAACAATTCTTAACATTATATTGATAAAGTTTCATAAAAATGTTATACTAGTAACAATTTAATATAAATAACTTTAAAATTTAATGCTAACTTATAAAATAAAAAATTATGTGTTATAATCAATTATCTTTGTTTAGAGTTTTAATTAATTTGTTTATTTTAAATATATTATTATATATTAAATTAGTATTAATATAAATTTTTATTTTTAGAAATAGAAATGAAATACTATGACAGTATATGTATAATATATTATATATGTCATTTATTAGTATATACTATTACTAGTTCAAAAATACTTATATTATTTATATATATTAATCCAGCTTAATTCATTAAATATAATAACTCACATGATCACATATTTTTACACATTTTTATTTATTTAATATAACTGGGTTGCTATTCGCAGTACAAAATTACTAATCACCGTAGTACAAAATTTTTTTAATTCATACTGACGTTGTACACATGTAATGATGTCGTGTTGTAACTTTTGTTTTTTTAAAAAATAATTTCTTTAGCGTAAACAGTAAAAACACTCTGATTGTTACAAAACATTATAAACCCGTATTAATTGCGTCAATATGATTTGAATTGTGAATCCACGTAATTTGGACGACATTTTACGTTATTTTTGACTAAATTACAAACATTGGTACATATTCAGAATGCCGTACTCAATTCATAGTTAAAAACGCCAATTTCGGGTGAAAAATGCTCTAATTGTAATAAAAGACGTTAAACCCTTTTTAATCGCATTTAAACGTTATAATTGTGACTCCACATAAGTTAATGACATTTTATGTTGTGTTTGACTAAATTACAAACATTGTTACACTTTCAGAACGTTGTATTGAAATCGCAGTTGAAAACGTCAATTTCGGGTAAAAAACGCTCGTACTATATATAGCCTAACCTTCCTTGGATTATTCATTTCTCACTTCCTCAGTCTCTCTCCTCTATCTCTCTTAAGGAAGAAGCTCTCTTCTGACTGCCGGAGCCACCGCCGGAGCCGCCGCCGGAGCCGCCACCCGCCGCCACCAACCACCGCCGGACCACCACCGGAAAAATTTTCCGGTGAGTTTTTTGAATTTTTTTTTTGCAACTTATAGATTTGGGTGTCCTGAGTATGAATTCGGTGTTAGTTTTTTGAAATTCAACATCATTTGAGCTAGATCTAGCATTAAAATTCGAAAATTTTCAAAAAAAAAAAAAAACCTAGTCGAGCACCACCGCTGCTCTACCCGGAGACAGGCGAGAACCGGCGGTGCTCGCGCCCGACACCGGCGAGGACTGGAGATGCTCGAACCTAGCTCTGGCGAGTACCCCTGGTGCTCGAGTCCACTTCTGCGCGCGCCTGAAGACCGGACCGAGGAGAGCTGCTGCTCGCGTTGTGGCGGAGGCGAGGCTTGGCGATGCTCGACCCAGGCGGAGGCGAGCACTGACGATGCTCGACCCAGGCGGCGGCGAGGACTGGAGATTCTCGATCCAGGCGGCGCAGAGGAGCTGTGCTCCTCGACCCAACTCCTTTTTTTTTTAATTTTAATATTTGGAATGATTTTTTAAATGTTTTAATTTGTTTATTTTTTAATTCTAATATTGTGAATGATTTTTAAATGTTTTAATTTGTTATTTTTTAATTGTAATATTGTGAATGATTTTTAAATGTTTTATTTGTTATTTTTTAATTGTAATATTGTGAATGATTTTTAAATGTTTTAATTTGTTATTTTTGTGAATTCTAACTAATATTGTGAATGATTTATAAATATTTGAATTTTTTTTTGAATTGTAATATTGTGAATGATTTTTAAATGTTTTAATTTGTTATTTTTTTGAATTCTAACTAATATTGTGAATGATTTATAAATATTGTGATATGATTATAATGTTTGAATTTTTATGTTATGAATGAGGGATATAACTGTGTGATATTCGTATGCAGTGATGGATCGTCTGAAAAAAGCACTGAGACATGTCACGAAGAGGAAGAATAAAGACCAGGGTGCGGAGCAGGCTATGACGGCCTCGTACCGTCGTCGTGCACATGTTCCTGGTGAAGGGCCGAGTAATCCTGCCCCCCGCATGGAAGCAGCACGCCATTCATCTTTCCATCCGGGTCAATCTTCCAACGACCCGGCGTTTCAAGTACCAGCACCACCAATGGTAGCGGAGGATGACTCGGGGTGTTCAATATACCGAGGAGACGCATGCCAGAGTTGTCATCATCCAGTAGTGCTTTTTCTGACAGATCACTGCACAGCTCTAGCTTCAATATCTCAGGGCAATCAAGCCACCAGACTGCTCCGTCAGGCGGTGGTAGTTCATCACGTCAACCACGCCCATCACCTGCCCGTGCTGTTGAGGACCATGTGATGAATGAGCGTTCGCCACATGCTGATGACGATGGTCGTGGTGCTGATGATGAGGACTCACCCGACGTGGATGAGGAGCAGGATAAGGAAGATGATGAAGTCATGGATAAGGAGGATGACACTGACGAGGAAGCAGCGCTAGCGATGGTTCCAGTCATTCCTACCTCTTGGAAGTTGACAGAGGTGCCAGTTCCTGGCGGTCCACTACTCACTAGTGTTATCACTAGCTTGGGGGGTCATGTGGCGCTTGACTTATGGACCTCGGCTAAGGTATGTTCTCTATCTTCTCCTGTATTTGATCATTTAATATCATACTACGTTTATAAGTGTTAAATATTGGTCATTATGTAGGATCGTGGGTTTTGAGTTTCAAATCCCGTAGGGTGATGCTTACCTGCTGGCCAAAAGATCAAATTTCTAAACCAAGAACAAGGAAGATGCTTGAGTATTCTGGTATAGAGCACCTACAGGATATTACGATGCCATACAACAATATGTCCCTGATCAGTGCTTTTGTGGAGAGGTGGCAGCCTGATACAAACTCATTCCATATGCCGTTTGGTGAGATGACGATTACCCTGCATGATGTGTGGATGATACTGCAAATCCCCATCGTCGGTCGTTCATTGACAGCGAATTCATCCACCCCTGAGTTGAAGGAGGTAATGGCTGATTGTCTTAATTTGGGGGCAGATGTAGAGAGTATGACAGAGGCACTGTGGAATACCGGTGCTGTATCAATTTCGAGCTTGTTGCAGCAATATAGGGATGAAAATGAAGAGGCAATGAAGCAGGCATGTGGTTGGTTGTATCATCTGATTGGTACCACCATATTAGCTGGAAAATCAAATGGTCGTCTGAGTCCACAGCTGTTCAGTTTAGTAGCTCCTGTGAAGAAAGGTACCAAGCTTCGTAAATATGCATGGGGAGCTGGTACTCTTGCATGGTTATATCGCCAGCTAGAGATAGCATCTCGTGCCGACTCCAGTGGGATAGGTGGTTCTATGACGTTACTTGAGGTATGTGTCCTAATGTGCATCTAGTATATGATAACTCACTGAGTATTAATAATTGGTACTTCTTAATCATTCTAGTGTTTTATATGCACAGTGCTGGATTTATGCGTACTTCCCTACATTAAGACCAGCGATTAGCCCGGACTGGCGCGCTAATGATGATAGACCTTGGGCTCTAAGATGGGTGAGATCTACCTCTCAAGTGCAGGATCATCGTTCACTGCAAGGATATCGTGAGCATCTAGATGCTTTGACTGCTCTAAATGTAAGTGTTTGTAGTTGCTAACACATTGAACCATTATTATTTTTGTCTTTCGTTGTTGGTTACATTTTACTATTAATGTTCATTGTAGATTGATTGGTTGCCCTACGGTCGAGATAATGTTAATGTTCATGGAGGGCGTACATGGTATAGAGGTAACATACCGGTTTTGGGGTTGAATGAGCCATACATGCCTGGTCGCTGTCTACGCCAGTTTGGTTACATTCAGGATATCCCTGAACCTCCTATTAGACCCAACCCAAGGTCTGAAAAAAGAGGAAAAACCCAACCCTACACCTGTGTATACCCCCCATGTATAATTTTTGGGAAAACACTCCTAAATTGCTGGTTCCAGGGTATACGCGCACAAATGCGCGGTTGCATGCTTGTGACCCACTCTACCTAGATTGGTACACCAAGCACACACACCCGAAGATCCTAAACCCTGAGACTTATCAGACCACCCTGGTTCATCGTCCAGATCCCTGTCTAGTAAGTTCTTTTTGTCATAGTACATCATTAAATATGACTTTTATTTTTTATGTGTACTTACCTGACCAAGTGTGTTACAGCTACTGTCTGAGGCAAGTGAGCTTGCACGCCCGTACTACCAAGAGAACAATGCATGGGACTGGTCATACTATCGTCAGGGGATGCCAGAAGAAGAACAAAGGGCTGCAACTGATGGTCTTGTGGATGTGTTCAGCTCTTTATACATATGGGATAGTTACCAGCGCCAGCATGGTGCACCCTAGTGCTTGTCATCTTGGATTTGGATGTAATAAACTTTAGTATCATCTTGGAACTATTTGTTGTCTTTCATTTTGACTTGGTGTGTTAGACGCTAGTACAATTTGTTTGGATGTAGTTTTTTTCTGGTGGACTTGGTGATGGTGGAATTATTGCTGACAATGCTGGTGACCTTGTTGATGATCTGTTGGTTGATTTTGTGGAGGTTCTTAGAACCGGTGGAGATAAGAAAAACAGGGGAGACTATGCCAAAAATTTTCTAGAAATGCATCGTTTCTGCATTCATGGCTCCTTTCAAAGTTAACGATCAGTATTTGACAAATGTGCTTCTTAAGATCAATGCCAAGATGGGTGGTCTAAATTCTTTGTTGGTCGTTGAATGTTCTCCAGCAATGATAGTGTCGAAATATCTAACATGTACCAAAGATTGTATATGTCACGAGAAATGAAATATATCAAAATGTAGAAATTCGTAAGAAAGAAAAGATGTGTGACCAACTTCAATCTAAACTTCCTGGAATGCCTTTGTTTCTGTTGAGCTTGCTGCCTGTGAGAAAGAATTGTGATATTTATGGGCCTTGGCAGAAGAAGAATTTGGTAGAATTTGGTGTCGTCACACAATGCATGGCTCCTTTCAAAGTTAACGATCCGTATTTGACAAATGTGCTTGTTAATATCAATGCCAATCTGGGTGGTCTAAATTCTTTGTTGGTCGTTGAATGTTCTCCAGCAATGATAGTGTCGAAATGAAATATCTAACATGTACCAAAGATTGTATATGTCACGAGAAATGAAATATATCAAAATGTAGAAATTCCTAAGAAAGAAAAGTCCCTGAATCCAAATCGTATGAATCACATAATTAACAGTCAATAACTTTAACAACACGTTTATTCCACGTCCAAACATCTTTTAACGATTATAAATGCCGAAAATTATAACAACACGATAACTAACAAGATCAATTACACAATAACCAATTACCTAATTATTTCCTAGCCTTTGTCTCTCTATTCCCCGTGCTATTACATTACGTCTCATCTCATAAATTGGTTCTTGGTGTTGAAAATCATCATCATCGGGCTCAATAGGATCATAATAACAAGTAATGGAATATGAGCGATGAAATCATTATACTCCATGTAATTCTCCATCATCCGGCGAACTGATGTATCATTTCGTACATGAATAAAAGTCCACTCGTAGTCGCCCTCCAGCCCCAAATACACCATTGTTGTTATGTTTATTCTGCCAAGGAGGGACTGTAGTGCCCGTATTACTCGTCGTTGTAGATCCCGGAGATTACTAGGATATGGCATAGTAACTTCTACGCGTCTGTGCCCCATTCTTCTATCAAATTGTGCTCCATGACGACCAAAAGTAGCTACATAATTAACGTGCAAACAGAAAGGAAACTCCATCTGATTTTGAGAGCGAAATGGGAATTAAGGTGTGAAGAGTTCAAGCAAGATGTAATTAGACAGATTCTGAGAGCACGGGGTAAGGAATGAGTATGTTGGGACACTAATACCCACTTTTATAATATTTGAGTAACACTACATGTCCAATGGCTAGTTCAACGGCTAGTTCAACGACTACTGAAAGGAAGCGTACCAAACACACCATGTGCAGTACAAAGTGAATTCAAAGTTACCATAGGTAATTACTATTGTCAAGAAAGGTACACGTACCAGGTTACCGTTTGCAGTACAAAGTGAATTCAAAGTTACCTTAGGTAATTACTTTTGTCAGGTAAGGTACACGTACTAGGTCACTGTACACGTACCAGGTTACCGTTTGCAGTACAAAGTGAATTCAAAGTTACCTTAGGTAATTACTTTTGTCAGGTAAGGTACACGTACTAGGTCACTGTACACGTACCAGGTTACCGTTTGCAGTACAAAGTGAATTCAAAGTTACCTTAGGTAATTACTTTTGTCAGGTAAGGTACACGTACTAGGTCACTGTACACGTACCAGGTTACCGTTTGCAGTACAAAGTGAATTCAAAGTTACCATAGGTAATTACTTTTGTCAGGAAAGGTACACGTACTAGGTCACTGTACACGTACCAGGTTACCGTTTGCAGTACAAAGTGAATTCAAAGTTACCATAGGTAATTACTTTTTCAGGAAGGTACACGTACTAGGTCACTGTACACGTACCAGGTTACCGTTTGCAGTACAAAGTGAATTCAAAGTTACCATAGGTAATTACTTTTGTCAGGAAGGTACACGTACTAGGTCACTGTACACGTACCAGGTTACCGTTTGCAGTACAAAGTGAATTCAAAGTTACCATAGGTAATTACTTTTGTCAGGAAGGTACACGTAGGTCACTGTACCGTACCAGGTTACCGTTTGCAGTACAAAGTGAATTCAAAGTTACCATAGGTAATTACTTTTGTCAGGAAAGGTACACGTACCAGGTTACCGTTTGCAGTACAAAGTGAATTCAAAGTTACCATAGGTAATTACTTTTGTCAGGAAGGTACACGTAGGTACACGTACCAGGTTACCGTTTGCAGTACAAAGTGAATTCAAAGTTACCTAGGTAATTACTTTTGTCAGGTAAGGTACACGTACTAGGTCACTGTACACGTACCAGGTTACCGTTTGCAGTACAAAGTGAATTCAAAGTTACCTAGGTAATTACTTTTGTCAGGTAAGGTACACGTACTAGGTCACTGTACACGTACCAGGTTACCGTTTGCAGTACAAAGTGAATTCAAAGTTACCATAGGTAATTACTTTTGTCAGGAAGGTACACGTACTAGGTCACTGTACACGTACCAGGTTACCGTTTGCAGTACAAAGTGAATTCAAAGTTACCATAGGTAATTACTTTTGTCAGGAAGGTACACGTACGGTCACTGTACACACCGGTTACCGTTTGCAGTACAAAGTGAATTCAAAGTTACCATAGGTAATTACTTTTGTCAGGAAGGTACACGTACTAGGTCACTGTACACGTACCAGGTTACCGTTTGCAGTACAAAGTGAATTCAAAGTTACCATAGGTAATTACTTTTGTCAGGTAAGGTACACGTACTAGGTCACTGTACACGTACCAGGTTACCGTTTGCAGTACAAAGTGAATTCAAAGTTACCATAGGTAATTACTTTTGTCAGGAAAGGTACACGTACCAGGTTACCGTTTGCAGTACAAAGTGAATTCAAAGTTACCTTAGGTAATTACTTTTGTCAGGTAAGGTACACGTACTAGGTCACTGTACACGTACCAGGTTACCGTTTGCAGTACAAAGTGAATTCAAAGTTACCATAGGTAATTACTTTTGTCAGGTAAGGTACACGTACTAGGTCACTGTACACGTACCAGGTTACCGTTTTTTTAACTTGTAACCTTGTGGCTAGTTCATGACCAACCTCTATATAAGGGATGCCTCCTCCATTTCATCTTCACACACTCTCTCTCCATATTCTCGAAGCTCTCTATTTCCTTACTCTCTTCCAACACTTATTTCGTTAAACTGTGCAAGCTCTCTCTCTAAACATGAGTCAATCTTCAGATTCCGATCATGAGTATGTTCCAATATCAAGCCCAGTAAGTATTTAGTTTATTGTCTTTGTTAATCATATTCGCACTAACATTTCATATTTCAATATTCATCTAACATTCTCTCGACCCTTATTGCAGGATAGTGACTCAACCACTGATTCAGATTGGGATGAATTTGATGAAGGCGTTCCGGATCATTATGCACAGATGGATGAGTACATGCAAGAGATGTATAATCGAGCTCCGGTGGTGGACACAGGTTACTTATTTCAAACAAACCAGGCCTTTAGGGGTAAAGAAGAAGCGAAAGCTTGGGTAGATAGTGTTGGCCATCCCAACCATATCTACACCATAATTCAAAGTTCTCGGGCGGGCCAAGATTTCCACATAACATGCGAGAGGTATTGGAAACCACGAAGGACATCACGACCTGGTGTCATCAACCGGCGCAGATCATCGGGTTCAAAGAAATGTGGTTGCCCTTTTAAAATTAAGGGGTATTACACAAGCTACGGGTGTTTCTTGCAAGTGGGTAACGGATGGCATAACCATGATCTCGCAGAGTGGGCAGAGGGTCATTTTGTGGGAAAACGCCTGACTGAGGCGGAGGAGATTATGATCGACCAGAGAACCAGAGTCGGTGTGCCCCCCTGTGCAATTTATTCCGAGCTCACAACAATCAACCCAGAAACGTCAGCAACAAGGAAAGACATATACAACCGGATACAAAAAACAAAACTAGTAAATAGAGATGGTCGATCTATGGTGCAGACTCTGCTGAGTGACCTAGACAAAAACAACTACTACTACGATTACACTACAGATCCAAGTAAGTCAACTCAGTATGTCTCAAATAACTTCAATCATTTAGGTTTCATCTTAATTTGATAGATAACATGATTATATTTCACAATTTAGATGATCAAACACGACTTGGGTCCATCTTCTTTGCACACCCTACATCTAGATTACTGCTCCATGCGTTCCCGTATGTCATAGGCATTGATGCTACCTATAAAACAAACATAGCAAAAATGCCTTTGGTTCAGTTCATCGGGATGACGAGTATAGGCAAAAACTTCAGCATTGCCTTCGCCTTCCTTGTATCAGAAGCAACAGACATGTATGTGTGGGCACTTCAACAATTAAGGGACCTCCTCGGGCGGACTACAACCTCTACATTTATCACCGACAGATGTCTGGCCCTGATGAATGCCTTAGATGAGGTATTTCCTGAATCTCATCATCTACTATGTCGGTGGCACATAAGTAGGAACGTTCAGGGGAAAGCCGAGACTTATATGGGTGATAGAGGAAGGGCGGCGGCTGCAGTCCGAATGTGGACTTCGGTTGTCTACTCGAGCACAGAGCAGGACTACAACGAGAGGTACGCATATTTCAAGGACACATACCAAAGCTACCCACGTTTCATTACGTATGTTGCATCAGTCTGGGAGAAATACAAGGAAAAATTTGTGGAGGCTTGGGTCAAGAATGTGTTGCACTTCGGCAACACAACGACAAATAGGTAAAATTGTTAATCTTGTAATGTTTAAGATAATACAGTGATTGTTATAGATCTATAAAACTTACTTAAACATTTGATAGGGTGGAGGCCGCACATTCTTCTCTAAAGGCGAGATTAAGGAGTGCTAGACACACTTTGGATGTAATCTTTCCAAAGATTAACGATCATGTGAATACAAGCATCCGGGAGTTAAAAAAGGATTTTGAGGCAGCCAGGACAAAACACAGAAGAGAGCACATGAGGGTTCCAATCGCTGACTGATCGGGAAGGTTAGTACCCTTTGCTTAGATGAGCTAGTCAAGGAGCTTGGAAGGACGAATTATGTGCAAATGGACAGCTCAATCTGTGGATGTGACAAGGTAACCTCTCATGGATTACCATGCGCTTGTAAATTAAACTACATGCTGGATAGTGGTATACTATGCTCAAAGAGGGATATACATCGTTTCTGGTATACCCTAAGCTGGGAGAAACATGAATCGACAATTGATATGGTATCCTACATGGAGGAAGAACAGAATAGATGGCGAGACATAGCTTCTGAGGTAGCACAGTCAGATGATCCTACTCTGATTGCGAGATGTTACAGTCAACTCCAAAACTTCCTTCACCCAGATATGGTGTGCCAATTAGGAGAGCCATTGGAACAGGTTGGGATTGGCAGACCTACTGGGCCCTCAAGACCAAACCGACGGGAACCTTCGTCTTGGGAACGTAACCGACCAAGGGCAGGCCAGTCACAAGGAGCGCCATCAAATAGAAGATCACGTAATAGAGGATCATCAAATCCGAGTCGATTCCAGCCCCTTGCCGACTTCCCATACTACCAGAATTTCAACCCCAACCTATATCAATATATGACTGGGTATATTGATGTTCGTGGAGATGGGAATTGTGGTTTCAGGGTCATTGCTGACTACCTATATTCAGACGAAGAGAGGTGGAAAGATGTCCGTGTAGCATTGTTCAATCACATGAAGAATCAAGCACCGGCGAATGGACTATACAAGGCCATTTTTAACGAAGGACCGTACAACGCCATGTTAAGAGCGCTTCATTGGAATTCAGGAGAGCCAGCACCTCAACATAAATGGATGCACACGGAAATGGGGTTGGTGATCGCGACAAGGTACACTTCGATAGTAGTTTTCTACTCTACTGTCTATGGGGGTGCGGCAAGTGCCACATACCTTCCCATCGATAATTATACCGATCGTGATAGCCCAAGAGGAGAGATCCACATAGGAATTTGCCCCGAGGGTCATTTCATAAGGTTCGGCATGGTTCAAGACTCCCCACTCCCCCCTGTCTATCCGCAGTGGTTCGCTTATAGAGATCCAAACACTGTCGGACCTTGGATTCATCAATTACAATCTAGGTTAGATAGTTGGATCAACGTTGTACCTTAGTTTTTCTTTAACTTAGTTGTTGTAACTTAGTCTTTCTTTAACTTAGTTGTTGTAACTTAGTTTATCAATAAATTAGTTGTTTTAACTTAGTTTCTCTTTAACTTAGTTGTTGTTTTACTCATATTCACTTAAATTTGGTTATTCAAACATCTATTATTTCAAAAAAAAGTGTCTCCCCGTAACATTCAAACTTATTCAACTAAGTTTGGTGAAAAAAAAAATTTGTACTGCGAATAGTAAAGTATTTGCTATTCGCAGTACAAATTAATTTTAAGTCAAATTAATAATATAAACACATAAAAATGTAATATAAACACATAAAAATGTAATCCAACACTTTTTTTTACAAAAAAAAGGTTCCTGTATTGATTCCAACAAAAAAGTAACTAGTAAAATTCGCTACTAATCAACTACAAACTACTTCGGTAAATTTACTTTCCGATATCATTTTTTGAAAAAAAAAACACAGCGACACATCATTACATGTGTACAACGTCAATATGAATTAAAAAAATTTTGTACTGCGGTGATTAGTAATTTTGTACTGCGAATTTAATTTTATTTAATTTTATTTAATTTTACTTACTTTTTATTTTAGCAAGTTTATTTTATCTCTGTTTTGTTTCATATTTGTTTTTCTATTTAGTTAATTTCTGTTTTTATGCTTATTTTCTATTTTTAGTTCTATTCTACTTGGTATTCTTATTTTTGTTTTTTGTAGGATAGTTACTGATTATGGAGAGCAGCGACGATGAGGTGAAGAGATTGTTGATCAATTTGGAATGGACTCACATGCAAGAGGAGATGTCCTCATATCAAAGGTTGGTCAAGGATTATCAATCACCTCAACAGTCAAATCGAGAGCCGTACTGGTGGGAAGTCGACCAGGCTAATACACAATACCAAGAAGCTCAGTTGGGATATGACTACTTCAATCAGAATGAACAACAATCTACACAAGGGCCAGACGAATTCCTCCCGAGTCAGACCAAGCCGCTAGAAGAGATTCCAGTTGTAAGTCCAATGAGTGAAGATCGATTCGAGCCAGATATTATTGAAGCTACAAGTTCTGATGAGGAGATAAAGAAACTTATCTGGACATTTTTATCCGACGCCGAGATGGAGCAAATGTTTGAGAGTTACAATTTTCCTCCATCTTCATCCCCAGCACAAGAGGAGCAATTAAAATTTGAAGATATTTTGTGTGAGTCTCATCAACCGGAAGAGGATATTTATATTCTCGAATCTGAGGAAGGGACACCGCTACCACCAGTCTCTCATCAACTCTCACCCTGCCTCCATAAGCCTTAACAACAAGAGGAGGATGTTTACGTCCTCCAATTTGAGCAAGAAAAGTCATCACCACCTGGTCTCCTGTTAGAACTACGTTACCGGCAGTACCTCCTCAAACACCAGGTTTTGTGGAGTATACATTTTCCTATTTTATTTGCCGAGTTAACGTTCTGTTTTGATCCAGGTGGTTTGCTTTTAATTACCGCTAACTTTGTCTTCCTGCCAAAGTTGTTGTCTACTTTTATATTTGATCCAGGATAACAAAGCGGGCGTCTAGCCAAAGACGTTAAAGAAGGGCAGCGTCCCGGGAGGCAACCCGGATGTACTTATCTTTTATATGCTTTTATGCTATTTTAATTTTCAGGTTCTCTTTAAATTTTGTTTTTGCTAACTCTTAACCCCGTTTGTAGTATGGTTGCTTCTAGTGTCTTATTCAGGTGCAACTTCATGTCTACACTGCAACCAAGCTACGCTACTTGAGGCTGAAGCTCAAGTGTGGGGGAACTCCTATAACGCTAGCAAAAATAATCTCAGGGGAGTACCAGTCTCTTTAATTATGCTTTTATTTAAATAAAATATGCAGAGGAGAGTTTCTTAAATTTTTATTTGTGAGCTTTGTGTTCTCTCTATTTTATCTACTTACTGAAAAGGTCTTCTGAAACCTTCCCTTGTTTTTCTGGTGAACAATGAGGACATTGTTCAATTTAAGTGTGGGGGAGTGTGCCCTTTTCGGTGACATCTTGTGCTAAAATGCTTAATCTCTCTGCTAATCTTGCGTTTGTCCAAATTCAATATCGTGGACCCTTTATATGTGGGTTGTTCTCTTTAAGAATAAGTACTGTTATGAATTGTGGGATAAATGGTACAAATTCAAAAATTTTAAAATTTAGATTACTTTTGAGGAGCATTTTTATGTGGTGTGACCAAATGATCTGCAATGGTTGGATTTTTATTACTCAGGGGTTCTTTCTGTCTTCTCTCTTAGGGATTGATAAGGGGTGCTTCTCTGTCAAAAAAAAAAGAAAAAATAAAATAAATAAGGGGCTTGCAAGACACCATTGGTAACCAACAAAGAGAGTTGAGTGTTCTTAAAAACAAAGGCTTAATGCCTACATATTATCTTCTCATCTCTTATGCAAAAGTGAAACAAATGCATAAATCTATTTTTCCTTTTGTTTTCTCCTCAATGCCCATTCTTGAGAGAAGTTGGCCGTGGTAAAAGTTCTCAAAGTCACCTTAAATAAAAAAGCATTGAAATACTCCGGATCATACCCCGAAACTCTAATTTTTATTTTACCCTGAGTACACCTATGCCACCAGCAGTTAATGGATCACACTCCTCGAAAAGTTTAAGATCATGTACTATTGACTTCTTTATCCTACCTTCCTATATATAATATTTGTTATATTGAGCATTCCCTACTTGCTTGGGTACATGGTTTTGCTTGAGGACAAGCAAAAGGTAAGTGTGGGGGTGTGATAAGTGTCTAAATGAGCATGTTTTATGGGTGTATTTCATATATTATATCAGCACTTTTCTGCTCATTTCTCACTTATCGTATGTTTTTCCTCTAGTTTATGTTTTATTGATTATCTCACAAATTTATTGGTTAAAACATGAGGAAAAACCAAGCTAGGAGCAAAGTACACGAAGAGATGAACGCATAGGCGCAGACGGCTCGAAAAACGGAGTCCAAACGAAGAATCTAGAGCCAGTCAAAGTTCGCAAGACTCGCGTCCATGTTGTGTCCGCCCAACCATAGTCGGACAGGGAGCGGACAGAAGACTTGTCCGCATAAACTAAGGCGGACAGGGAGGCGGACAGAAGACTTGTCCGCATAAACTAAGGCGGACAGAGAGGCGGACAGAAGACTCGTCCGCATAAAACTGGGCGGACAACGAGGCGGACGTGAGTGACGTCCGCATAACCTTAGGCGGACACAGAGGCGGACGCATGTAAATTCCCAGATCCGGATTTTAACGCGACAGAATTGGGTGCTGTTTATCTTCTTCCGGCGCCTACAGACAACAAGATCAGTCGCGGTCGACAGTCCTGAAAATCCTCACGCGTTCTGCAACTTATCCATCTACTCCATCAACTGGCACCTCCCTTATCTTGTTCACCCACTAGCACGCGTGATCCAGCCTGTCTCTTCCTTCTCCTTCCTTCCTCTTCTTCTCCTTCTCCTATAAAAACCCACGAGCCTTCTGCTCAAATAATCATTCAATCTCTTCCACAATCCATCGCTCACACCTACGATCCATTCCATCTTCTTATCCCCCACTTCTCCATTTTATTTTCTTTCTTCATCAGCCTTATGCTGTTAGTTTCCAGAGAACCAACGAAGGAATCGATTGTCTGTTCGTTCTTCTTCGTTGGTTCCGACTATGTTATTTCTTACGCTTGTTTTACGGTATAATTATGTGTGATTAATAAATCTAGCCTTCCCGGGTTAGGAAGCGAGCCTATTTTATATAATTGTGTTATGTAAGCTTTCCAGTATAATTTATCTAAGCAGTATTTTGATTCTTATCCTTAATGCGCTTTAATTCTCTTGTACAATTATTAAAGTGATATTTGTAGTTCTTGTTAAAATGCAGTGCTGAGACAAGGTTCTAGACACGGGAAGTCAAAACGGGTTAACGACTAGAAACGAGTTTCTTGCCGTATAGGTTAATCGTTCTCCAATAGGGATTGTTAATAATGCGATTGGTTGAATTAACTTGGGCATGTTATGCAGCTTTTATTTTTGCTAGTTAGGGTTATTAGACAGGGAACGGTCAATAAACTAATTAAGATTCTTGAGTTTATTGCTAAAGTGGGAAAGCTATATTAATATGATTAAATAAAATAGGTAAGTAGAGTAACCCGGGATGCTTCTTTAAAACACAAAAAGATTTATAATTTCTATTTATTTTCTTTTTTAATTAATTGTTTAATTATTATCTTATGAGTTAGCTGTTAATCATTCTCTCCCAAAAAGATAAAATCTGTTTATAGAAATCTCAGTCAATTTATTATACTATCAGTTATCCACAGCGAGGTCCCCAAGAGTACGACAACCCACATATCCACTATTCCGCAAAACGATAGGTACACTGCCTAAGTGGTAAGAAGTAGTTGCTATTTCTTCCAACAATGGTTGATCTACTGCCCCACTGTGGTGGCATTGTTAATTGTATATGTTAACAGGTTTGATTGATTCTTGGGTGTGTTTGGTACAATTGTAGGGTGGAATGGAAAAAAAAAACAACCTATTGCAGTGGTTCTTAATAACAACCGCTGCAATAGGCCCTGCCTAATAATTTCTGAAGAGACCCTAATGCAGCGGTTCCTTCAACAACCGCTGCCATAGATCCGTCTAACGCAACGGTTCTTTTAACAACCGCTGCGTTAGAGTACCTACTGCAGCGGTTGTAGAACCGCTGAGGTAGGTATCTAACGCAGCGGTTGTTAAAAGAACCGCTGCGTTAGAGTACCTACCTTAGAGGTTCTACAACCGCTGCGGTAGGTGTTTCACCTACCACGGCGGCACCCGTCTCAGTGGTTTTCAACCGCTGCCATAGGTACCAAACAACCGCTGCGTTAGGGTATTTTTCTACTAGTGGTAGGATAGAAGTGAACTGAATTGTCTTTGTCACAAATTTGAGAAACACTAAGCAAGTTGAATTTTAAACCATGAACTAAATTTACACTATCTATGACATAATTAGATGTAATACCAACCTTACCTACACCGATGATTTTTCCTTTCTTGTTGTTGCCAAAGGAAATAGTTCCTTGGCTTCTTGGTTCGAGTGAGAAGAACTTCTTTTTGTCTCTTGTCATGTGTACCCACTGTTGATGTACCAGCAGGGGTCCATTCTCACTCGATTCTGCACTTGACACGTTAGTGGTGTGGGGTTAGGGTCCATAGAAAGGTTGGACCCATTTCCACTATCAATCGTTCTAAGATCATTTTTTACTACCCATTTTAGTCCTATTTTCTTGAGTTGTCAATGCCTTATAAAACGCGTTTTATAGCAATTAGATTCATGATGACCAGATTGTCTGCATAGGCTGCAGATATCTCTACAACTGGTCTCTGACCGGTGTCCGACCTGTCGTTTGCTTCTCTTCATGGGTGTCTTAGAAACAGCTTCTAGCCTAGCATGTTTTTCTTTGATAGTAGCTAGGTCCTTTTCTTTTGCGTTAAGCGCAACAATCATTTCATCGATTTCAGGTTGTTTTTCTTGCTTCAACTTTTCATGAGCGGAGAGAATTTCACTATAATCAATTTGTAATTTCATGAGAGCCCTCATGAGGTTATCAGTTTGTAATTTCAAAAGCCATTAGATATCCTAGCATGTCTGCCAGAGACATCTTGGAGAGATCATGTACTTCTTGCATGGCATTGACTTTGCTGTCAAAGGAGGCAGGAAGAAATCCGAGGAACTTTTGAATTTGATCCTCGTTAGAGAGTTCTTCCAAGCACCATCATTTCGTTGATCAGCTTGGTGAACCTTGTATGCATTTCATAAATGATCTCCTTTTCTTTCTTCTTGAATAGCTCCCAATGAGTGAGTAGCAACTCAATGCGAGTCCTTTTGATCTCATCATTCCCTTCATAAGTGACCTCAAGAGTTTTCCAAATCTCTTGAGCTGTTTTAGCTGAAGCAATCTTGGAGTATTGCTCAGGTAGTAGTGCACAGTGAAGTATTCTTACTGCTCGAGCGTTGAATACCAACTTCTTGATTTGATCATCCGTCATGTTGTCGATAGATATGCCTTGTCCTTGAGCATTCTGGAAGGTGTACTCTCCATGTGTTATCGCCCTCCACATTCTTGGATCATCAGACTTGATATGAAACTCCATCTTATTCTTCTAGTGAGTGTAGTTGTCTCCATTGAAGAGTGGTGGTCGATTTGATGTAGAACCTTCTTCTGCCACTAGAATGCTTGCATGAGACATGTTGATCGCCTTCCAAAGTAGTTAGCTTTCTAGAAGAGACCCACTCTCATACCAACTGAAACCAGTAAGTGCTCCTGATGTGTCCCCGACGTGTCGTAGACGTATCATGGACTCTAATGAAACTTGATAGTTGAGGAATAGACACGAGACAAATTTAAACTGGAAAACCCATTTGGATTGAGAATTTACACACACGAAATTCACTCAATCTCCATTGCCCACACATGAACTCCCGGGACAGTTTCAACTTTACCTCTAAAGTCCTTAACCCTTTCCTGACTATCGGCCTATGGTTCGCCAACCGCTCCCTGACCTGTCGGTCTATAAAATATCCAATGTATTGATACTCTAACCCAGTCCTGTCTAGCTCGCCAACTCTCTAGCACTTACACACACTCCTAAGTTTGATCCACACTTGCCCAGATTATCTCTTTCTTTTCTCTCGTATAGGCTTGATTTACATAGGACATAAATGCTCATTTATACACGTTAGTTAAGGTGTAACTAACGGCCTATGAATGTGTAGACTCTAGAAGTAGATTACTTCTTCTTCTCTTATTATACTAGTTGCATCCTACTGCAGATTGTCTTCCAACTTGATCTGGAGCTATCAACACGCGTGTTGCCTTGCGATTGGGCAAGTTGGTGGTGCGTCTCCCAAGTGGTCGGTCACCACTTGCACAGTTCAACTTGTCTGACCTTGTCTGGTTATTTAATGCTTATAAATGCTCTCTTCTGAATTTATTTCAGCTATGTAATGATGTTCATTAATAGCCTTTGCTTATCTTGTTATCTTGCACATTAATGAGCTTCTCCTTTTGTCATGAGCTAGTTACTTGTGTGGGTACATTTTCGTCCTTGTTTATTGTCTGATGTAAGAGATATGTGATAGTGTGGTTCTTGACTCCTTGTGTGTTACTAGAAGTTCTCCGGAGCTCTCACAACAGGTGCCCGACTGGTTGGGCACATGTCATTGATTGAGCGCGCTTGCAACCTTGCGTGCTAAGCCACCCATGACTTAAGTGCGCTTGCAACCTTGCATGCTAAGCCACTTATTCACCTGTCTATCTGAATCATGAATCTTGACAAACGCATTAGATAGACACTACAAGGTTTGCTATCATCAAAACTAAAGGATCTTGTCTTAACAGTTCCTCACTTGGGACCTCCTCCCAAGCCATATATGTCCCCCCCCCCCTCCAAAAAAATGTAAGTATTTTCTTATCGACAAATGAAGAGTGTTGGGTCTCCAACAAGCCAAGTATTGATATGTCCATTATACGTACTTTCTTACTGATCATGGTTGCTTTTGCATTAGGCCCCAATCAAGTGATGTTCTGCACTGCTATGCTCATCATTTTGTGTGTTTGGTACTACCCTGCACTTTTACGTGGTACTTTTTACGATCTCCAGTAAGTTGTGTCATGCTCTATGTAACACCCCTACTCTATTCGGCTCCTAATCAACTTAATTAATAATAAAATCGCAGCGGTAATCTCAACAATTGTTCTACTGGTGTCACCGTTCTTACTCGCCCATACGAGTAATAACGTGCTTACTGAAACATTCTTAAATGCGAAACATCTTCCCACAGTGACAAGAAGAGATAGATCTAAACTTCCCAAACCAATATAAATTACATTCACAGTGAGCATTCTAAGTATTCAAATCCTATACACGTTTCTAGGTTCGTATCAAATGCAACAGTGCATGTTTAAATAACTGTAATCAAACTACCCAGCGCGTCACTCTCTTTGTCGACACCGGAAGCTGCATACCTGCAAAAATGTTTGTTTGTGGTATGGAATCAGCCCCTGCTGAGTATGTTACTACATGACCGTCATGCCCCCTAAGACCCTCAGTTAATTGGTCGAGAGCATGCGATTTATTTTCATGCAGTTAGTTTTATATAATAACTGTAAAGCAACAATATATATTGCAGTAACTCAAATAGTAAACAAGCCCCGGCTACACACATCGCATCTTAATATACCACTGATAGCGTTACAACGCTTGTATGAGTACTTAGACTCCAATCCAACAAACACTTAATAATTCATAGTTGAGTACGTCGACTCGCTCGACCAAACAATCCACCATAATCCACACACGAGCACAGCGACTCGACTCATCCAGTTCACAACATAGATATAAGTACAGTGACTCATTTAATCAATATCACCAAAAACACCACCACACATAACCACAAAGCACAACCAATGAACAACAAGGCGAAACAACGAGAACTATAATAAGTATGAATTCCCGTCTTTGGCATGCAAGCCCAAATAGTGTCGCCTAATCGTACGAGCTAATATAGTTGTCCGTAATTGTTCAGTCACGCCTGATGACAACGTCTCGTTAGAACGACGTGTCTCTAAGTTACCTATCGCCTAGGGCGGGTCACACACGGCAGTAGCCACTCCAGCGGTAGAGTCTCCGACCTACGAACCATCTGTAGTCCGTTGGAAATTTATCCAGATACTTACGGTTACCACACGGTATCCTAGTATCGTTAATGGATCACAGTTCATAACAAGAGCCACATTTCTTGATAAACTAATCTATATCATCGCATTTGTTCCACTATTTTTCCTAACACAGTAGACTAAGGTCGTTAGTCCAATCCAGAGTATGTCAACTCGGGATCCAGTGTTAGATACAAGAGCGGCGTTTAAAAGAGGCCAATGCTCCGTATATAAGTCTCAGATAATATATAATATATATCTTATTATCTTAATGCTACAACGTTTACTTACGTTCCTTATATTACACATATAAGATAGCATCATTGCCGCTAGTTCGTTTTATAATATGTTCATATATACGAACTGTACTGTTATCGTTCAACAGTAATAATAATAAGCAGCATAATATACAACTCAAGTATATTAGTTCACACAAGCAGACATTCAATCTATCACAGATTTTCACACAATGTCTGAACTGAGGAAATCCTCAGAGACAATCAAGCCACATAAATAACATACCGTTCCCGGATTGTATTACGGTGGAGTATGAATCAGCTAATTCTCTGGAGATCCTCGAGACGCCTCTAACAATCTATTAATATGCATCACACTATGCATCAGCATCTCATATTAACAATACCCTACGGCACCCCGTTACCGTTATTAATCTATCCCTGTTAATCCCCCGTATATTAACTGTCAATGTTTTGACGGGTTTTCAGTTTAACTCAGGATTAGGAAAGACGTTACATTACATGCGTAGTTTCCTCTCGTATATTAATATACTTAACGTTTGAAACTTGTTATCGCATGTAACTTAATATACCTTGTATTGTATAGTTGTTTCTATATTGCATGTATAATCTTATCATGTATTATACATCTCACCTTAGTATTTATTTTCTAAGGTTGTTTTTCCAAGTGTATGTTGTATAATTCATATGTACAAATACTTTGAATTATATAAATCCTTATTATTTCATGTACACTCTTAACATTAGAATTCCATATCCAATGTTTATAATTCTTTTCCCCTTTATCTCAAGTCATTTAATTATGGTAGTACATAGTTATTGAACTATATTATATTTTCCACACTATAACATATATTTATTATATATATGCATTATAGATCTATTTATTATATGGTAAGTCATTAATATATATATTCATTCTTTTTAATGAATACCTCCTATATTATAAATGTTATAACTCTTATAACATTAAAAACCATATTATAAATTTTCATCCAAAAATAGTAATATTTCCGAACAGCACCTATAATTCTCAAATATTTACAAAATCCACCACATAATTTATATAATGTTATATTATAGTTATATAACATATATTTTGACATTTATGTCATTAAAACAATTATAACACATAGTCATATATTGTTAATAAAATCCAAACAGCACTTAAACTCTCGGTTTTTAATTAATTCCCACCAACTTCCATAATTCACCAATTTACCCCATTTAATAACATATAGTTTCTAATATCACCAAAACTATATATTATACACATATCTTCATAAAACCTTATATAAATTCCAAAAATTACCAAACTATACCAAAAGGTTATAAATATTATTATTAACCTTATATTCCCTCTAAATCTCGGTTTTACCACATTAGTTACCCATTTGTAACAATGTTATGAAATATCTTATATTATACTTAGATAATTCATATAAACTCCAAATTTACCCAAATCAACTTCTAAAAATTCCTAATAATCTAAGGTTTGTACTAAACTCCATTTAGTACCCCTAGTTTTCGGAAATTACAATATCACCCCAAATATCATAAATCTTTACAATTTAATAACTATCTTATTATAAGGTAGTATTTTAATTCCTTAAATTCACCAAACTTAGTCAAAGTCTCCTATATAGTCAACTTGACTTCTAATACCCAAATTGGACCCAAACTTTTCGGTAATTACAATACATAACCTATAGTTTTCTATTTTTACAATTTTGTCACAAAGCTTCATAAAATGTTATAATTTTTATTAAATTCATTTAAAAACTCTAAGTTCCTCTAAATTAAGCCCACGGCCTAATAAAATGCTAGTAATTACCGTTTGACCCCAATTTAATTATATAAGCATAAACTTAACTAAATAAGCTTTAAACTTAAATTAAAATGGCCTAATGACATGGCCTTATTACAACTTTGCTTTATAGCATAAAATTACACATAAATTGCTCAACAATAATACATAAGCTCACGGCCTCACCATAGTTTTATTATTTTTCCACATAATGTCATAATTTGACCATTATGTTAATTAAATCACTTAAATGACTAGCTTAATTTATCTTAGTCATTTTTTTACATTCTTAGGTTATAAATAACCCATATATTATGTTACACTCTCGGCACATATTTATATATGCTAAAGAATTACATAAAATCATAAGTTTAAGGTGTTTATACCTTGATAACTTCTTGTATGGACTCGGCACCTTGGAGTAAAATTCACCACAATATTTAGACATGTTTAATACACCAAAACAAGATATAGTTATACTCCAAGCTTGAGCTTAACCATAAAGAACAATTAATGTAAGATTTAAGGCAAAAATCACCTTAAAAATGCTTGGAAGGTTCCTTATGAATTCGGCCTGGTTTAGACACACCACAAGGTGTTAAATTCACTATATAAACAAGGAACACTTAGACAACAACAAGCTGTGTGGTAATAGGTTTTACCTTGGAAAAATGCCTAAAAGAAGAGTATTTCCTTTGGATTTCGGTCACCCTTGCTCCAAATGGTTAACCAACTGATTGAACATGTAAATATGAAGATTATGAGTGTATAAACTCACAAAAATCAGAAGAAAGAAACCGGATGCAAAGTGTAGAACCTTAAGGTATGTTTTTACCTTAAAATGTAGATTTGGACTTCCTTGGTCCCTAAACTGAGTTCATTCGAGTTTAGCTCTTGTTCTAACCTTATAACACTGAGAATAACCCATAGGAAAAGATAAGCCACGAGATCCAAGTGTTGGTAGTGAAAGAATGAAGAAAAAGGGCTAAAAATGACCTTAAATCATTACCTTAGGAGCTTATTGGATTGAATTGCCTTCCTAACTCAAGAACACAGCTTGGGAGAGTCTAAGAACTCAGATGCCACGTTTGGAATCGAGCAAGAAGCAAGAGAGAGTGAGATTTGGTGTTTAAAGGCTTAAAATGATAAAATAAGGAATAGTAACTAATGACTCATCACATTAGGTGTCCAAACTGAATTATTGCTGTTGTGTGCTGTCCTCCCTTCCTTATGCTTGCC
Organism: Limonium bicolor; assembly: GCA_023374045.1. Lineage (NCBI taxonomy): Eukaryota > Viridiplantae > Streptophyta > Magnoliopsida > Caryophyllales > Plumbaginaceae > Limonium > Limonium bicolor. The sequence continues at coordinate 76,583,773 of CM041777.1, read as the reverse complement.
GACACCCATTAGATAGGGCTGGTCAATTCGTTGACCAATGGTCAAACTTGGTCAATGTGCTTAAAAATGGCACTATTTGGGTACTATTCACAATAAACTGTCAGTTTTGGATTTTTATTTTCAAACTTGGATTTAGACTTTAAAATATAGTCTATCATGTCCAATAAATGATTTAAATGATATACCCATGTCTTTAAAATGACAAAAAGTCATTATCTTAGAGCCCATACACAAAAACGTGCTTTAAGGTGATTTCAGGGCACTTTTGTGTCACGTGTGTTTCTGAGCTTAGTTTTCTTTGAGAATAGTTTTGTTGTGTTCCTTCTTCATTATAATGTTTAGGAATCCACTTTGGATCCTTTTTGAGGTCATACAATCTTTATGGTGCTTTAAAGCTCATTTTTGGCCATACCGATCTTAAGATGTTTTGCCTTGTTGAGATCTTTTAGATTGTTCCCCAATAGTGTTAAGATGTTTAATACTCATCTTTAATCATTTTATATCATTTAATTGAGTTTTTAAGGTTAGGGGTATTTCAGTCTACCCCCCTTAAAAAGGCTTCGTCCCGAAGTCCTTATCATCAGTTCACCTAGGGAATCCAGTTCCACTAAGTAACCACAGACAGATCATCACTAGGGAATACATCCCACTACGTTCAGACCTAGTCTATATGTATCCCATTTGATACAATATTGATCTCATTCCAAAAGTCAATAATCATGACACATTCATTCATAAACAGCACTAAACAAGGTGCAAAGCTCCTTATACACAGCACTAGACAAGGTGCAAAACTCATTTATACACAGCACTTGACAAGGTGCAAAACTCATTTGTACACAGCACTTGACAAGGTGCAAAACCAACAAGAAGTACTCAAAGGTGTCTCCAAGGGGTACTCAACGCACCCGGATCCATATGCTAGTATCTCGCGCGAATACCCATACACCACTAAACGTGCCAGTGTATGCATATGTTTAACAATGGCAAATCACAGGGAAGCAGTCATAAAGACCAGGACTTGACGATCCCCAACCCCATGCTAACCAACGTCCACTACCCGCGGACACACCGGTTTAGTAACGAAGGACACTGCGGTCCACGGCTCCTCGGACAGTAACACCTAATTTCCTTTATCACCCGCAGACACGCCGGTCTAATGACACAGGGCTCTACGGTCCACGGCTCTTTGGGTGATGTCACTCGCAGACACACCGGTCTAATAACAAAGGACTTCCACGGTCCTCGGCTCTTCGAGTGACGTCCTAATTCCAATTTCTATTCATATCTGTGTCCACTTGTAGGAAGTTTCGAGAGTCATTCAACCCCGACGTGGTCGGCGTCAGTGTCGAACTATCCCTCACCTCAATTTGTGTTTGGTTTCCCTTGATCGGACCAGGATCAAGTTCAACTTCCCACGTCAATTTCAATCAACCAATTGTTTATTCATTTCTAATCTTGTTTCATCTTGTTACTTGCCACCTTGTGTTTAATAGATACACAAGTCAACTAGTGTAATTAATCTAGTCATTGGCATATAGGATCATGTATCCTAACCATGTACCAAGTTCATTCGACTTATTATTATTCATCCAACTCCTAGAGTATTTTCTTCCACCAAGTTACACTTCGGTCTCATGCCGATACACTCATCGCACTACAACAATCGGTTTCATACCGAGTCACAAATCACATAATACGGAGCTTTCTACTCCTTCCATCTGAAATCTCTCATCAGAGCTACAGATAGTCCTACTTGAATTCTCACATCAGAGCTAACAAGTTAGGCGTTATGTGACTATTGTTCGCAATGTTTGCGTAAATAATCGGAAATAGGGTAAGAACAATCTATCTGTACTCCCTTTCCTATTCGCCATAACTAATGCGAATTAAAATATATTTATGTTCATACACATAATACACATAATACATCACAATATTACTTCAAGTAATATAACACAATCATAACACTTGTACTCTACGTACAATAATAGTGTTTGCAGCAGGTGTACCATGCGCTACGTACTCCAACGTACGGTATGTTTAAGGCGTTCTACCCCCCTTAAAAGGATTACGCCCACGTAATCTACGAATATATATCATCTTGAAGTAATAAGTTCAAGATGTTCCATTCCTGGATTTATTCGTGCACTAATGTGCTACATATCTCATTACTCCCCTCTTTTCTAGGGTTGGGCTTTAGCCCCTCTAGCTATACAGCCTATCTCGGTTAGGTGTATGTATATTTATATACGGTTTGATCGGGAGATGTAAACACATCATTTGTTTCCCCAACCTGCTAGGTATGTCAATATGGGCCCACTCGCTCCGCAAGCAGTATGCCCAACTACTTATGGTTAGTTTCCCTCTTTAGGTAGTAGTTTCAACTCCACGTGACGGTGTTTTCTACACGGTCTTCCATAAATTATGGGAATGGAGTAAATTATTCACTGCGTGGTATTGTTTGTCACAAACGCTTATTATTTCAATTAGTTATTTTATTTATTCTTCCTGTATTCCGTACATGTTCATGGTATATTCCCAAAGGTTCATGTCACCCTATCGAACTAACCTTCGGTATAAGGGTTATCGAGCTATGCTCTAGCACCTAGTGCTTGTAATAATTTCCCTAAAATGTCACAACAAGTCTGATATGCGCAACTAACTGGCGCCTCATGACTCTAAGTTATTTCCTTCAGGGATGAGTTCATCCCATAGGTACCTCATAGGTCCTCTTTTGCTGGTGTGAACTCGAATCCCTAGTGTGTTGGTATTTTAGCCCACACGTATGGTTCATCCCTTTTCTTGATTAGGGGAATCCATTGGTTTATCTGATCTTTCATGTTCTGATTCATACTATCATAATTGGGTTACTAATTTATTGTAATGGTCGCTTGTTGCGCACCATGTACCAATTGCTTAGGCGGTTACCCGCTATTGCGGTTTGCATGGAGTATCTAGTCTCCAGCTTAGAGTATCTCTCGTAACGCTCGCTTTTACCCGTCGTCTGTTATAAATATACAATACGACTGTGGGTCTTAGCTTGGCATTCATTTTCTGTTCAGCCCTAATTGGTACTAACATACTAACTTTTTTTTATAGCTTGAGCATGTGGTTATTTTTGTTTAATATAACATCATTGCAGCGCCTTAGCGCAATGTATATAACTCTTTCTGTGCCCCCTTTTCTGGGTGGTATCTATTATCTTACTAAGGTTGCCCTACATAACTTCCTAAAATACCCAGTTCTTTTTTCATTTGTGGGTTCACCTCGCCTTTACCATAAAATAGGCCTTGTCTTCCTTATTTACTTAAATCTCTAAACTGTGTTCTGACTTATTCACTATGGGATTGTGATCTTATGTTTTTTTTTTAACTATTCTTGATTTTCCCAACCTTGTTGGTTGGACTGAGATTTCTCTATCAATTCATGGTTTACCTTGCCAGAATTCCATTCACTGACTTAGACACAGAGTTGATTACCTCCTGGGTCCTCACACTACTCGTTTACATACATTGGGGTACCATACTGATACATTACTACTTACCCAACTAATTTAATATAGGTTGTCAGGCCCACAAGCTCCTAGGTGTGTGGTCGTCCCATGTCGCGTTTAGTGCACTCGTAGTGTTCGTACCCGGTGGTTATCGTACTCTTAGTCCCGGTAATTTATGTTGAAATAATTAGACAGCCAATCCTTAACCTTTAATGTCAGAATGGCCCTATAGGGTTCTTTGGGTTCCTTTATTAATATATATTTTACTTACCTCTCTAAGATAGGTAGTTGCGACTTATCGCCCTACTACTGGTTTCCACATGCTCGTCATATGATATCTGTGAGTGGGGATCAGTAACTATTAACTAACTCCCGTTCACTCCTAGGCTGTTAACGCCTTCAGATATGAGTTTTAAGTTCCCAAACTCCACCCAATCTATTGGGTTACACCCTTTGGTGTATTCTGGACTCCATGATAAAGGCTCAATGTTTATTCATAGTTAAATGACTGTTAGTCCTGTTATTTAATTTAATCCTAGTTGGTTTTTATATTTTCCTCTAGGGTTATGATTGGATACTCACAATTTAGTGGGTCCCGTTCATCATCGCTCTACATTGTGTAGTTGTTACTCTTATTCAATTCATATTTCCTCCATCACCTTCGAGGTAACGGTATCTTCCGTCCTCAGGTAAATTCACTGTTTAGTCAATATCCACTGCCCTCCGTATGGGAGTCTAGCAGCATAATGGATTACAACACCCCCGGTGTGTGTGGTGCGGGCATAACATCAGCCCCTTTATTGCACATTTTCACCTGCCTAATTTAATTTTTTTTCTTACAACCTCAAAATATTTTGCCATAACAGCACTCGTCTATTATTTTCATCTACTCAGTTTGGTAGGTTTTATTTAAAGTTTTTTTTTTGTTTAGTTCACATCTTGCCCTCTGGCAATGTTCAACGGTAGTGGTTAAACCACAAGTGTCGCGCATTCACTAAATATGGTTATGCTGGTCCTGAAGACTCGACACTTCCCACCGGTATTAATTGGCGTTTAATGTCCATACCGGCTCTGGGTTTAGGCTTGTAGGCACTAATTACCGTTATTCTCACTTACTCCCTTTTTGTATTCAACTATATTGTATATTGTTTTTGGGTTTAATGGTCAGGCCGGCTAGGTCTTCCCGAGGTTTTATCGACCTCTAACCCAAGGGTTTGTACCCCTGCCTTTAAGAAGGCTATGTCCTGCTTTATTGCATACGGACTTACATAAAAGTTTAGTGGCTATTGGTAACCGCCTGGACCACTCGGCCCTTTAGGGATATTACCGTCGCTGCACTTGCTGTAGCAAGTGCGCAAGGCAGGTTGAAATTTAATACTTTGGTTAGTGTGGCACTTGCTGTGGCAAGTGCGCCATGCAGACTGAGCCACCAGTACGGTGTGTCAGTACAGTGTTATTCCCTAACTGGGTTCCTATTCTTGTTGCAGAAGTTCTTACTTGAATTACTATAGTCTCAACTCCGCACTCGTTCCTACCAATTTACTGTGGTAGTAAGGTCTTAATTTCCTCTCGAGGCATCGCATGATAGCGACTTAGCGAGTTCTTGTTCCTACAGTTTCAGGTTCTCTCTTCATGCACGTCAGGCCTTCATGAACCTTCAGTATTGCATGTGTAGAGTTACTCGCTTCAGTTGAGACTTCTAATAGGTTATCCATTCCATCTGTTACATATCTCATAAGTCTTTTTTTTAACGTTTCTATCTCTCTTCCCCCAAGCGCACTAATCAGTGCTTTCCTGAATGTAAGACAGGGTTGCCTTGTTTATTGCAGCTAGCCCCATTAGTCCTACGGAAATTGTCTCCTTAACCTTGGTTTAATATTCATTTGGTACTCGCATGGTAGACATTACGTCACTACCAGGACCCCCGGTCCTAAACAACTCATCACTACTAAAAATCTTATTTTTCCAAACTTAATATAGTTCTCATAGTCACCACATCGGGTCTTCCCGATCAGGAGAGTTATCTCCGTGGTGTTCCTCATTTCATTGTCTTACTAGACAGTACTCTAGGCACGGGCTGCGGCGGGTGGGTTACCATTGCAAATTTCCCGGGATGCTCTCCCATCAAGTGCGAGTGGTTCATACCGTCTTCGCGTTACTTGGGGTTGCTGGTCCTTCACCGCCTTCCGCTGCCATGTTCTTCCTTAGTACTATTACCCTGACCTCTTCCTGACATATGTCAAGAGGACGGGTTAGACCCCAACTCGGTCTAATACCGCAGTCTTGGTCTTTTAATATTGAGTGCCCCTACGGTTATGGTGTGCAAGTCTTAATCATTGCAACAACCCCGCAAGGTCACGTATCCTCACAACGTTTCCCATATTCCCATAACCTATGCTCACTGTATAAATCCTACTACTCTTGTCATCAGAGCGGTACTCCGCTCTGATACCACTTTTGTAACACCCCTACTCTATTCGGCTCCTAATCAACTTAATTAATAATAAATCGCAGCGGTAATCTCAACAATTGTTCTACTGGTGTCACCGTTCTTACTCGCCCATACGAGTAATAACGTGCTTACTGATACATTCTTAAATACGAAACATCTTCCCACAGTGACAACAAGAGATAGATCTAAACTTCCCAAACCAATATAAATTACATTCACAGTGAGCATTCTAAGTATTCAAATCCTATACACGTTTCTAGGTTCGTATCAAATGCAACAGTGCATGTTTAACTGTAATCAAACTACCCAGCGCGTCACTCTCTTTGTCGACACCGGAAGCTGCATACCTGCAAAAATGTTTGTTTGTGGTATGGAATCAGCCCCTGCTGAGTATGTTACTACATGACCGTCATGCCCCCTCAGACCCTCAGTTAATTGGTCGAGAGCATGCGATTTATTTTCATGCAGATAGTTTTATATAATAACTGTAAAGCAACAATATATATTGCAGTAACTCAAATAGTAAACAAGCCCCCGGCTACACACATCGCATCTTAATATACCACTGATAGCGTTACAACGCTTGTATGAGTACTTAGACTCCAATCCAACAAACACTTAATAATTCATAGTTGAGTACGTCGACTCGCTCGACCAAACAATCCACCATAATCCACACACGAGCACAGCGACTCGACTCATCCAGTTCACAACATAGATATAAGTACAGTGACTCATTTAATCAATATCACCAAAACACACCACACATAACCACAAAGCACAACCAATGAACAACAAGGCGAAACAACGAGAACTATATATAAGTATGAATTCCCGTCTTTGGCATGCAAGCCCAAATAGTGTTCGCCTAATGTACGAGCTAATATAGTTGTCCGTAATTGTTCAGTCACGCCTGATGACAACGTCTCGTTAGAACGACGTGTCTCTAAGTTACCTATCGCCTATGGCGGGTCACACACGGCAGTAGCCACTCCAGCGGTAGAGTCTCCGACCTACGAACCATCTGTAGTCCGTTGGAAATTTATCCATACTTACGGTTACCACACGGTATCCTAGTATCGTTAATGGATCACAGTTCACAACAAGAGCCACATCCTCTCTTTACTGACTATACCATCGCATTTGTTCCACTATTTTTCTAACACAGTAGACTAAGGTCATTAGTCCAATCCAGAGTATGTCAACTCGGGATCCAGTATTAGATACAAGAGCGGCGTTTAAAAGAGGCCAATGCTCCGTATATAAGTCTCAGATAATATATATATATCTTATTATCTTAATGCTACAACGTTTACTTACGTTCCTTATATTACACATATAAGATAGCATCATTGCCGCTAGTTCGTTTTATAATATGTTCATATATGCGAACAGTACTGTTATCGTTCAACAGTAATAATAATAAGCAGCATAATATACAACTCAAGTATTAATTCACAGCAGACATTCAATCTTATCACAGATTTTCACACAATGTCTGAACTGAGGAAATCCTCAGAGACAATCAAGCCACATAAATAACATACCGTTCACCCGGATTGTATTACGGTGGAGTATGAATCAGCTAAAATCTCTGGAGATCCTCGAGACGCCTCTAACAATCTATTAATATGCATCACACTATGCATCAGCATCTCATATTAACAATACACTACGGCACCCCGTACCGTCATTAATCTACCCCGTTATCCCCCGTATATAATAATGTTTGACGGGTTTTCGGTCTTAACTCAGGATTTAGGAAAACGTATACATTACATGCGTGGTTTCGTCGTATATTAATATACTTAACTTTAACGTTTTATCGCATGTAGTTAATATACCTTGTATATGTATAGTTTTTTCTATATTGCATGTATAATCTTAATCATGTATTATACATCTCACCTTAGTATTTATTTTCTAAGGTTTGTTTTTCCAAGTGTAATGTTGTATAATTCATATGTACAAATACTTTGAATTATATAAATCCTTATTATTTCATGTACACTCTTAACATTAGAATTCCATATCCAATGTTTATAATTCTTTTCCCCTTTATCTCAAGTCATTTAATTATGGTAGTACATAGTTATTGAACTATATTATATTTTCCACACTATAACATATATTTATTATATATATGCATTATAGATCTATTTATTATATGGTAAGTCATTAATATATATTCATTCTTTTTAATGAATACCTCCTATATTATAAATGTTATAACTCTTATAACATTAAAAACCATATTATAAATTTTCATCCAAAAATAGTAATATTTCCGAACAGCACCTATAATTCTCAAATATTTACAAAATCCACCACATAATTTATAATGTTATATTATAGTTATATAACATATATTTTGACATTTATGTCATTAAAACAATTATAACACATAGTCATATATTGTTAATAAAATCCAAACAGCACTTAAACTCTCGGTTTTTAATTAATTCCCACCAACTTCCATAATTCACCAATTTACCCCATTTAATAACATATAGTTTCTAATATCACCAAAACTATATATTATACACATATCTTCATAAAACCTTATATAAATTCCAAAAATTACCAAACTATACCAAAAGGTTATAAATATTATTATTAACCTTATATTCCCTCTAAATCTCGGTTTTACCACATTAGTTACCCATTTGTAACAATGTTATGAAATATCTTATATTATACTTAGATAATTCATATAAACTCCAAATTTACCCAAATCAACTTCTAAAAATTCCTAATAATCTAAGGTTTGTACTAAACTCCATTTAGTACCCCTAGTTTTCGGAAATTACAATATCACCCCAAATATCATAAATCTTTACAATTTAATAACTATCTTATTATAAGGTAGTATTTTAATTCCTTAAATTCACCAAACTTAGTCAAAGTCTCCTATATAGTCAACTTGACTTCTAATACCCAAATTGGACCCAAACTTTTCGGTAATTACAATACATAACCTATAGTTTTCTATTTTTACAATTTTGTCACAAAGCTTCATAAAATGTTATAATTTTTATTAAATTCATTTAAAAACTCTAAGTTCCTCTAAATTAAGCCCACGGCCTAATAAAATGCTAGTAATTACCGTTTGACCCCAATTTAATTATATAAGCATAAACTTAACTAAATAAGCTTTAAACTTAAATTAAAATGGCCTAATGACATGGCCTTATTACAACTTTGCTTTATAGCATAAAATTACACATAAATTGCTCAACAATAATACATAAGCTCACGGCCTCACCATAGTTTTATTATTTTTCCACATAATGTCATAATTTGACCATTATGTTAATTAAATCACTTAAATGACTAGCTTAATTTATCTTAGTCATTTTTTTACATTCTTAGGTTATAAATAACCCATATATTATGTTACACTCTCGGCACATATTTATATATGCTAAGAATTACATAAAATCATAAGTTTAAGGTGTTTATACCTTGATAACTTCTTGTATGGACTCGGCACCTTGGAGTAAAATTCACCACAATATTTAGACATGTTTAATACACCAAAACAAGATATAGTTATACTCCAAGCTTGAGCTTAACCATAAAGAACAATTAATGTAAGATTTAAGGCAAAAATCACCTTAAAAATGCTTGGAAGGTTCCTTATGAATTCGGCCTGGTTTAGACACACCACAAGGTGTTAAATTCACTATATAAACAAGGAACACTTAGACAACAACAAGCTGCTGTGGTAATAGGTTTTACCTTGGAAAAATGCCTAAAAGAAGAGTATTTCCTTTGGATTTCGGTCACCCTTGCTCCAAATGGTTAACCAACTGATTGAACATGTAAATATGAAGATTATGAGTGTATAAACTCACAAAAATCAGAAGAAAGAAACCGGATGCAAAGTGTAGAACCTTAAGGTATGTTTTTACCTTAAAATGTAGATTTGGACTTCCTTGGTCCCTAAACTGAGTTCATTCGAGTTTAGCTCTTGTTCTAACCTTATAACACTGAGAATAACCCATAGGAAAAGATAAGCCACGAGATCCAAGTGTTGGTAGTGAAAGAATGAAGAAAAAGGGCTAAAAATGACCTTAAATCATTACCTTAGGAGCTTATTGGATTGAATTGCCTTCCTAACTCAAGAACACAGCTTGGGAGAGTCTAAAACTCAGATGCCACGTTTGGAATGAGCAAGAAGCAAGAGAGAGTGAGATTTGGTGTTTAAAGGCTTAAAATGATAAAATAAGGAATAGTAACTAATGACTCATCACATTAGGTGTCCAAACTGAATTATTGCTGTTGTGTGCTGTCCTCCCTTCCTTATGCTTGCCGACACCCATTAGATAGGGCTGGTCAATTCGTTGACCAATGGTCAAACTTGGTCAATGTGCTTAAAAATGGCACTATTTGGGTACTATTCACAATAAACTGTCAGTTTTGGATTTTTATTTTCAAACTTGGATTTAGACTTTAAAATATAGTCTATCATGTCCAATAAATGATTTAAATGATATACCCATGTCTTTAAAATGACAAAAAGTCATTATCTTAGAGCATACACAAAAACGTGCTTTAAGGTGATTTCAGGGCACTTTTGTGTCAACGTGTGTTTCTGAGCTTAGTTTTCTTTGAGAATAGTTTTGTTGTGTTCCTTACTTCATTATAATGTTTAGGAATCCACTTTGGATCCTTTTTGAGGTCATACAATCTTTATGGTGCTTTAAAGCTCATTTTTGGCTACCGATCTTAAGGTGTTTTGCCTTGTTGAGATCTTTTAGATTGTTCCCCAATAGTGTTAAGATGTTTAATACTCATCTTTAATCATTTTATATCATTTAATTGAGTTTTTAAGGTTAGGGGTATTTCAGTCTACCCCCCTTAAAAAGGCTTCGTCCCGAAGTCCTTATCACCAGTTCACCTAGGGAATCCAGTTCCACTAAGTAACACAGACAGATCATCACTAGGGAATACATCCCACTACGTTCAGACCTAGTCTATATGTATCCCATTTGATACAATATTGATCTCATTCCAAAAGTCAATAATCATGACACATTCATTCATAAACAGCACTAAACAAGGTGCAAAGCTCCTTATACACAGCACTAGACAAGGTGCAAAACTCATTTACACAGCACTTGACAAGGTGCAAAACTCATTTGTACACAGCACTTGACAAGGTGCAAAACCAACAAGAAGTACTCAAAGGTGTCTCCAAGGGGTACTCAACGCACCCGGATCCATATGCTAGTATCTCGCGCGAATACCCATACACCACTAAACGTGCCAGTGTATGCATATGTTTAACAATGGCAAATCACAGGGAAGCAGTCATAAAGACCAGGACTTGACGATCCCCAACCCCATGCTAACCAACGTCACTACCCGCGGACACACCGGTTTAGTAACGAAGGACACTGCGGTCCACGGCTCCTCGGACAGTAACACCTAATTTCCTTTATCACCCGCAGACACGCCGGTCTAATGACACGGGCTCTACGTCCACGGCTCTTTGGTGATGTCACTCGTCAGACCCACCGGTCTAATACAACATGACTTTCCCACGGTCCACCGGCTCTTCGAGTGACGTCCTAAGTTCCATTTCTCATTCTATCTGTGTCCACTTGTATGAAGTTTTCGAATCATTCAACCCCGACGTGGTCGGCGTCAGTGTCGAACTATCCCTCACCTCAATTTGTGTTTGGTTTCCCTTGATCGGACCAGGATCAAGTTCAACTTCCCACGTCAATTTCAATCAACCATTGTTTATTCATTTCTAAATCTTGTTTCATCTTGTTACTTGCCACCTTGTGTTTTAGATACACAAGTCAACTAGTGTAATTAATCTAGTCATTGGCATATAGGATCATGTATCCTAACCATACCAAGTTCATTCGACTATTATTATTCATCCCAACTCCTAGAGTATTTTCTTCCACCAAGTTTACACTTCGGTCTCATGCCGATACACCCTCATCGCACTACAACATCGTTTCATACCGAGTCACAAATCACATAATACGGAGCTTTCTACTCCTTCCATCTGAAATCTCTCATCAGAGCTACAGATAGTCCTACTTGAATTCTCACATCAGAGCTAACAAGTTAGGCGTTATGTGACTATTGTTCGCAATGTTTGCGTAAATAATCGGAAAGGGTAAGAACAATCTATCTGTACTCCCTTTCCTATTCGCCATAACTAATGCGAATTAAAATATATTTATGTTCATAACATAAACACATAATCATCACAATATTACTTCAAGTAATATAACACAATCATAACACTTGTACTCTACGTACAACATAGTGTTTGCAGCAGTGTACCATGCGCTACGTACTCCAACGTACGGTATGTTTAAGGCGTTCTACCCCCCTTAAAAGGATTACGCCCACGTAATCTACGAATATATATCATCTTGAAGTAATAAGTTCAAGATGTTCCATTCCTTTGATTTATTTTCGTGCACTAATGTGCTACATATCTCATTACTCCCTCTTTTTCTAGGGTTGGGCTTTAGCCCCTCTAGCTATAACAGCCTATCTCGTTAGGTGTATGTATATTTTATACGGTTTGATCGGGATGTAACACATCATTTGTTTTCCCCAAACCTGTTAGGTATGTCAATATGGGCCCACTCGCTCCGCAAGCAGTATGCCCAACTACTTATGGTTAGTTTTCCCTCTTTTAGGTAGTAGTTTCAACTCCACGTGACGGTGTTTTCTACACGGTCTTCCATAAATTATGGGAATGGAGTAAATTATTCACTGCGTGGTATTGTTTGTCACACACGCTTATTATTTCAATTAGTTATTTTATTTATTCTTCCTGTATTCCGTACATGTTCATGGTATATTCCCAAAGGTTCATGTCACCCTATCGAACTAACCTTCGGTATAAGGGTTATCGAGCTATGCTCTAGCACCTAGTGCTTGTAATAATTTCCCTAAAATGTCACAACAAGTCTGATATGCGCAACTAACTGGCGCCTCATGACTCTAAGTTATTTCCTTCAGGGATGAGTTCATCCCATAGGTACCTCATAGGTCCTCTTTTGCTGGTGTGAACTCGAATCCCTAGTGTGTTGGTATTTTAGTGCCCACACGTATGGTTCATCCCTTTTCTTGATTAGGGGAATCCATTGGTTTATCTGATCTTTCATGTTCTGATTCATACTATCATAATTGGGTTACTAATTTATTGTAATGGTCGCTTGTTGCGCAACATGTACCAATTGCTTAGGCGGTTACCCGCTATTGCGGTTTGCATGGAGTATCTAGTCTCCAGCTTAGAGTATCTCTCGTAACGCTCGCTTTTACCCGTCGTCTGTTATAAATATACAATACGACTGTGGGTCTTAGCTTGGCATTCATTTTCTGTTCAGCCCTAATTGGTACTAACATACTAACGTTTTTATAGCTTGAGCATGTGGTTATTTTTGTTTAATGTAACATCATTGCAGCGCCCTTAGCGCAATGTATATAACTCTTTCTGTGCCCCCTTTTCTGGGTGGTATCTATTATCTTACTAAGGTTGTTCTACATAACTTCCTAAAATACCCAGTTCTTTTTTTTCATTTGTGGGTTCACCTCGCCTTTACCATAAAATAGGCCTTGTCTTCCTTATTTACTTAAATCTCTAAACTTGTGTTCTGACTTATTCACTATGGGATTGTGATCTTATGTTTTTTTTTTAACTATTCTTGATTTTCCCAACCTTGTTGGTTGGACTGAGATTTCTCTCATCAATTCATGGTTTACCTTGCCAGAATTCCATTCACTGACTTAGACACAGAGTTGATTACCTCCTGGGTCCTCACACTACTCGTTTACATACATGGGGTACCATACTGATACATTATTACTTACCCAACTAATTTAATATAGGTTGTCAGGCCCACAAGCTCCTAGGAGTGTGGTCGTCCCATGTCGCGTTTAGTGCACTCGTAGTGTTCGTACCCGTGGTTATCGTACTCTTAGTCCCGGTAATTTATGTTGAAATATTAGACAGCCAATCCTTAACCTTTAATGTCAGAATGGCCCTATAGGGTTCTTTGGGTTCCTTTATTAATATATATTTTACTTACCTTCTCTAAGATAGGTAGTTGCGACTTATCGCCCTACTACTGGTTTCCACATGCTCGTCATATGATATCTGTGAGTGGGGATCAGTAACTATTAACTATTACTCCCGTTCACTCCTAGGCTGTTAACGCCTTCAGATATGAGTTTTAAGTTCCCAAACTCCACCCAATCTATTGGGTTACACCCTTTGGTGTATTCTGGACTCCATGATAAAGGCTCAATGTTTATTCTATAGTTAAATGACTGTTAGTCCTGTTATTTAATTTAATCCTAGTTGGTTTTTATATTTTCCTCTAGGGTTATGATTGGATACTCACAATTTAGTGGGTCCCGTTCATCATCGCTCTACATTGTGTAGTTGTTACTCTTATTCAATTCATATTTCCTCCTCACCTTCGAGGTAACGGTATCTTCCGTCCTCAGGTAAATTCACTGTTTAGTCAATATCCACTGCCCTCCGTATGGGAGTCTAGCAGCATAATGGATTACAACACCCCCGGTGTGTGTGGTGCGGGCATAACATCAGCCCCTTTATTGCACATTTTCACCTGCCTAATTTAATTTTTTTTCTTACAACCTCAAAATATTTTGCCATAACAGCACTCGTCTATTATTTTCATCTACTCAGTTTGGTAGGTTTTATTTAAAGTTTTTTTTTTTGTTTAGTTCACATCTTGCCCTCTGGCAATGTTCAACGGTAGTGGTTAAACCACAAGTGTCGCGCATTCACTAAATATGGTTATGCTGGTCCTGAAGACTCGACACTTCCCACCGGTATTAATTGGCATTTAATGTCCATACCGGCTCTGGGTTTAGGCTTGTAGGCACTAATTACCGTTATTCTCACTTACTCCCTTTTTGTATTCAACTATATTGTATATTGTTTTTTGGGTTTAATGGTCAGGCCGGCTAGGTCTTCCCGAGGTTTTATCGACCTCTAACCCAAGGGTTTGTACCCCTGCCTTTAAGAAGGCTATGTCCTGCTTTATTGCATACGGACTTACATAAAAGTTTAGTGGCTATTGGTAACCGCCTGGACCACTCGGCCCTTTAGGGAATTACCGTCGCTGCACTTGCTGTAGCAAGTGCGCAAGGCAGGTTGAAATTTAATACTTTGGTTAGTGTGGCACTTGCTGTGGCAAGTGCGCCATGCAGACTGAGCCACCAGTACGGTGTGTCAGTACAGTGTTATTCCCTAACTGGGTTCCTATTCTTGTTGCAGAAGTTCTTACTTGAATTACTATAGTCTCAACCCCCGCACTCGTTCCTACCAATTTACTGTGGTAGTAAGGTCTTAATTTCCTCTCGAGGCATCGCATGATAGCGACTTAGCGAGTTCTTGTTCCTACAGTTTCAGGTTCTCTCTTCATGCACGTCAGGCCTTCATGAACCTTCAGTATTGCATGTGTAGAGTTACTCGCTTCAGTTGAGACTTCTAATAGGTTATCCATTCCATCTGTTACATATCTCATAAGTCTCTTTTTTTTTCAACGTTTCTATCTCTCTTCCCCCAAGCGCACTAATCAGTGCTTTCCTGAATGTAAGACAGGGTTGCCTTGTTTATTGCAGCTAGCCCATTAGTCCTACGGAAATTGTCTCCTTAACCTTGGTTTAATATTCATTTGGTACTCGCATGGTAGACATTACGTCACTACCAGGACCCCCGGTCCTAAACAACTCATCACTACTAAAAATCTTATTTTTTCCAAACTTAATATAATTCTCATAGTCACCACATCGGGTCTTCCCGATCAGGAGAGTTATCTCCGTGGTGTTCCTCATTTCATTGTCTTACTAGACAGTACTCTAGGCACGGGCTGCGGCGGGTGGGTTACCATTGCAAATTTCCCGGGATGCTCTCCCATCAAGTGCGAGTGGTTCATACCGTCTTCGCGTTACTTGGGGTTGCTGGTCCTTCACCGCCTTTCGCTGCTCCATGTTCTTCCTTAGTACTATTACCCTGACCTCTTCCTGACATATGTCAAGAGGACGGGTTAGACCCCAACTCGGTCTAATACCGCAGTCTTGGTCTTTTAATATTGAGTGCCCCTACGGTTATGGTGTGCAAGTCTTAATCATTGCAACAACCCCGCAAGGTCACGTATCCTCACAACGTTTCCCATATTCCCATAACCTATGCTCACTGTATAAATCCTACTATCTTTGTCATCAGAGCGGTACTCGCTCTGATACCACTTTTGTAACACCCCTACTCTATTCGGCTCCTAATCAACTTAATTAATAATAAAATCGCAGCGGTAATCTCAACAATTGTTCTACTGGTGTCACCGTTCTTACTCGCCCATACGAGTAATAACGTGCTTACTGAAACATTCTTAAATACGAAACATCTTCCCACAGTGACAACAAGAGATAGATCTAAACTTCCCAAACCAATATAAATTACATTCACAGTGAGCATTCTAAGTATTCAAATCCTATACACGTTTCTAGGTTCGTATCAAATGCAACAGTGCATGTTTAAATAACTGTAATCAAACTACCCAGCGCGTCACTCTCTTTGTCGACACCGGAAGCTGCATACCTGCAAAAATGTTTGTTTGTGGTATGGAATCAGCCCCTGCTGAGTATGTTACTACATGACCGTCATGCCCCCTAAGACCCTCAGTTAATTGGTCGAGAGCATGCGATTTATTTTCATGCAGTTAGTTTTATATAATAACTGTAAAGCAACAATTATATTGCAGTAACTCAAATAGTAAACAAGCCCCCGGCTACACACATCGCATCTTAATATACCACTGATAGCGTTACAACGCTTGTATGAGTACTTAGACTCCAATCCAACAAACACTTAATAATTCATAGTTGAGTACGTCGACTCGCTCGACCAAACAATCCACCATAATCCACACACGAGCACAGCGACTCGACTCATCCAGTTCACAACATAGATATAAGTACAGTGACTCATTTAATCAATATCACCAAAACACACCACACATAACCACAAAGCACAACCAATGAACAACAAGGCGAAACAACGAGAACTATATATAAGTATGAATTCCCGTCTTTGGCATGCAAGCCCAAATAGTGTTCGCCTAATGTACGAGCTAATATAGTTGTCCGTAATTGTTCAGTCACGCCTGATGACAACGTCTCGTTAGAACGACGTGTCTCTAAGTTACCTATCGCCTATGGCGGGTCACACACGGCAGTAGCCACTCCAGCGGTAGAGTCTCCGACCTACGAACCATCTGTAGTCCGTTGGAAATTTATCCAGATACTTACGGTTACCACACGGTATCCTAGTATCGTTAATGGATCACAGTTCATAACAAGAGCCACATCCTCTTGATAAACTAATCTATACCATCGCATTTGTTCCACTATTTTTCCTAACACAGTAGACTAAGGTCGTTAGTCCAATCCAGAGTATGTCAACTCGGGATCCAGTGTTAGATACAAGAGCGGCGTTTAAAAGAGGCCAATGCTCCGTATATAAGTCTCAGATAATATATATATATATATTATTATCTTAATGCTACAACGTTTACTTACGTTCCTTATATTACACATATAAGATAGCATCATTGCCGCTAGTTCGTTTTATAATATGTTCATATATACGAACTGTACTGTTATCGTTCAACAGTAATAATAATAAGCAGCATAATATACAACTCAAGTATATTAGTTCACACAAGCAGACATTCAATCCTATCACAGATTTTCACACAATGTCTGAACTGAGGAAATCCTCAGAGACAATCAAGCCACATAAATAACATACCGTTCACCCGGATTGTATTACGGTGGAGTATGAATCAGCTAATTCTCTGGAGATCCTCGAGACGCCTCTAACAATCTATTAATATGCATCACACTATGCATCAGCATCTCATATTAACAATACCCTACGGCACCCCGTACCGTTATTAATCTATCCCTGTTAATCCCCCGTATATTAACTGTCAATGTTTGACGGGTTTTCAGTTTAACTCAGGATTAGGAAAGACGTTACATTACATGCGTAGTTTCCTCGTATATTAATATACTTAACGTTTGAACTTGTTATCGCATGTAACTTAATATACCTTGTATATTGTATAGTTTGTTTCTATATTGCATGTATAATTCTTACCATGTATTATACATCTCACCTTAGTATTTATTTTCTAAGGTTTGTTTTTCCAAGTGTATTGTTGTATAATTCATATGTACAAATACTTTGAATTATATAAATCCTTATTATTTCATGTACACTCTTAACATTAGAATTCCATATCCAATGTTTATAATTCTTTTCCCCTTTATCTCAAGTCATTTAATTATGGTAGTACATAGTTATTGAACTATATTATATTTTCCACACTATAACATATATTTATATATATGCATTATAGATCTATTTATTATATGGTAAGTCATTAATATATATATTCATTCTTTTTAATGAATACCTCCTATTATAAATGTTATAACTCTTATAACATTAAAAACCATATTATAAATTTTCATCCAAAAATAGTAATATTTCCGAACAGCACCTATAATTCTCAAATATTTACAAAATCCACCACATAATTTATATAATGTTATATTATAGTTATATAACATATATTTTGACATTTATGTCATTAAAACAATTATAACACATAGTCATATATTGTTAATAAAATCCAAACAGCACTTAAACTCTCGGTTTTTAATTAATTCCCACCAACTTCCATAATTCACCAATTTACCCCATTTAATAACATATAGTTTCTAATATCACCAAAACTATATATTATACACATATCTTCATAAAACCTTATATAAATTCCAAAAATTACCAAACTATACCAAAAGGTTATAAATATTATTATTAACCTTATATTCCCTCTAAATCTCGGTTTTACCACATTAGTTACCCATTTGTAACAATGTTATGAAATATCTTATATTATACTTAGATAATTCATATAAACTCCAAATTTACCCAAATCAACTTCTAAAAATTCCTAATAATCTAAGGTTTGTACTAAACTCCATTTAGTACCCCTAGTTTTCGGAAATTACAATATCACCCCAAATATCATAAATCTTTACAATTTAATAACTATCTTATTATAAGGTAGTATTTTAATTCCTTAAATTCACCAAACTTAGTCAAAGTCTCCTATATAGTCAACTTGACTTCTAATACCCAAATTGGACCCAAACTTTTCGGTAATTACAATACATAACCTATAGTTTTCTATTTTTACAATTTTGTCACAAAGCTTCATAAAATGTTATAATTTTTATTAAATTCATTTAAAAACTCTAAGTTCCTCTAAATTAAGCCCACGGCCTAATAAAATGCTAGTAATTACCGTTTGACCCCAATTTAATTATATAAGCATAAACTTAACTAAATAAGCTTTAAACTTAAATTAAAATGGCCTAATGACATGGCCTTATTACAACTTTGCTTTATAGCATAAAATTACACATAAATTGCTCAACAATAATACATAAGCTCACGGCCTCACCATAGTTTTATTATTTTTCCACATAATGTCATAATTTGACCATTATGTTAATTAAATCACTTAAATGACTAGCTTAATTTATCTTAGTCATTTTTTTACATTCTTAGGTTATAAATAACCCATATATTATGTTACACTCTCGGCACATATTTATATATGCTAGGAATTACATAAAATCATAAGTTTAAGGTGTTTATACCTTGATAACTTCTTGTATGGACTCGGCACCTTGGAGTAAAATTCACCACAATATTTAGACATGTTTAATACACCAAAACAAGATATAGTTATACTCCAAGCTTGAGCTTAACCATAAAGAACAATTAATGTAAGATTTAAGGCAAAAATCACCTTAAAAATGCTTGGAAGGTTCCTTATGAATTCGGCCTGGTTTAGACACACCACAAGGTGTTAAATTCACTATATAAACACAAGGAACACTTAGACAACAACAAGCTGCTGTGGTAATAGGTTTTACCTTGGAAAAATGCCTAAAAGAAGAGTATTTCCTTTGGATTTCGGTCACCCTTGCTCCAAATGGTTAACCAACTGATTGAACATGTAAATATGAAGATTATGAGTGTATAAACTCACAAAAATCAGAAGAAAGAAACCGGATGCAAAGTGTAGAACCTTAAGGTATGTTTTTACCTTAAAATGTAGATTTGGACTTCCTTGGTCCCTAAACTGAGTTCATTCGAGTTTAGCTCTTGTTCTAACCTTATAACACTGAGAATAACCCATAGGAAAAGATAAGCCACGAGATCCAAGTGTTGGTAGTGAAAGAATGAAGAAAAAGGGCTAAAAATGACCTTAAATCATTACCTTAGGAGCTTATTGGATTGAATTGCCTTCCTAACTCAAGAACACAGCTTGGGAGAGTCTAAGAACTCAGATGCCACGTTTGGAATCGAGCAAGAAGCAAGAGAGAGTGAGATTTGGTGTTTAAAGGCTTAAAATGATAAAATAAGGAATAGTAACTAATGACTCATCACATTAGGTGTCCAAACTGAATTATTGCTGTTGTGTGCTGTCCTCCCTTCCTTATGCTTGCCGACACCCATTAGATAGGGCTGGTCAATTCGTTGACCAATGGTCAAACTTGGTCAATGTGCTTAAAAATGGCACTATTTGGGTACTATTCACAATAAACTGTCAGTTTTGGATTTTTATTTTCAAACTTGGATTTAGACTTTAAAATATAGTCTATCATGTCCAATAAATGATTTAAATGATATACCCCAGTCTTTAAAATGACAAAAAGTCATTATCTTTGAGCTCATACACAAAAACGTGCTTTAAGGTGATTTCAGGGCACTTTTGTGTCACAGTGTGTTTCTGAGCTTAGTTTTCTTTGAGAATAGTTTTGTTGTGTTCCTTACTTCATTATAATGTTTAGGAATCCACTTTGGATCCTTTTTGAGGTCATACAATCTTTATGGTGCTTTAAAGCTCATTTTTGGCTTTACCGATCTTAAGGCATGTTTTGCCTTGTTGAGATCTTTTAGATTGTTCCCCAATAGTGTTAAGATGTTTAATAACCATCTTTAATCATTTTTATATCATTTAATTGAGTTTTTAAGGTTAGGGGTATTTCACTCTATCCCTGTCAATTACTCTGCACCCCAGTTGATATATAGTGTGTAGCCACTTATTGACTTCCAGAATGGGGTCATCCACCTTACCAAAGTCGCTTCTTGCTTTTTTTCTTTGTTCCGATGTTAGAATATTATGGATCACAGTTAGCTCAAGTGAATTTTTTTTATGTTTGTTGTATTCGCCTCTTGTGTTAGTGGCACGACTTGGATCTCATCATACACTCCTTTTGGTCGGGAGAATAGTTGGGTAAGATCCAAGTCACTTTTTTGGTTTCCTGCTCCGTTACTATCAGGGGCCGCCTGTCTGTCAGGCAGTTGGGGTTCCTTATGATGTTTAGGTATTCATGGAGGGGAGTTCTCGATGCTGATTATTCTTTTTGATGTGGTACGCAGTGCAACTGTCATTTCATCTGCTTGACTTAGCAGTGAACCGTTAATTATGTCGTCTGACTCTTCCATCTCCTAGCCAGGGCGGGTGTCATAATTACTTAATAGCAGCCCTACATGTTCCCCTTCTTTTATGCATTCCCAGGGTGAATTTGTGGGGCTCACATATGAGTTACTACCCTGCTTCTCATTAGGAGTACGATCATTTGGTGGCTTCTTTTGGCGGCTTCTTGTCAGTGAGTGGGCTTTTGTGGCAGCTCTACAACTTCCCCTTTGGGTAATTTGAATTATGTTCAGGTCATCATTGGTTTTATCTCGATCGGTGGCCGGTACCGATGACTCTACTATTTCGATTGGGAAGGACTCTTTGTCAATTTCAACATGGATTATGAGGGTTAAGAAATGTTGGGACGTTGTTTCAATCAGGGCTCTAATTTATGCATTCTCGATGTAGTGCTTGTCATCCTCATCAATCCTCAGGACATCCCCCACCACTTGATCCACCTTCCTAACATTTGAGTTGTTCCACGCATGGATGGGCATTCCATTAATTGTTACCCAAGTTTTCCCTTTCTTTACCTGATTAGTAGTTTTCCATCTTCTTACAGACACCCCTGTAATGGACCTGTCCTGTCTTTATATTGTTGCTCAATTTCTTCAGCCTTCATAGCTGAGTCAAAGATCAATAAGAATTTTGATCTCGAGAATGTCAGGAGCCCCTCCATCTCGGGCCAGGCTGTCTAGAACTTCTCAAGGGCTTGTCTTGCACTTATTTCAACGTCAACTGTGAAGATTATGCATTTTTGTAGGATGTCAAACATTTTCCTGTCTTTTTCTAGGGTTACAGTGATCCTTGGCTTACTACAATCTTTTTAATCACAATGACGATTTGTATAAACTTGATGGGGCTATTTTCAATTTATAAATCATGTGCTAAAACCATAACCAAAAACGTATATTCAATATCAATAGTTGTGTTTTGAAATCACGTTCGAATGGATGAATTAGAAAAGGAGATTAACAATTTCTTTGTTAGCAATCAATGAAAAGTAAAAGTTGTAGCATTTTGCAACTTCCTTTTTTAAAATCCAAGTTGAGTAATGAAATCCCTTCCATAGTAACATGCATGTAAAGTGAGCACTTTGGAAACTGAAGTGTCTAATATGAAATAATTAACTTCATACACTCAATGTTTCTTCATTTTCAAGAACCATAAGATTTAATAGCATTTTTGGTAAAATCGGAGGCAACCTATCAATGTCCACTTAAAGAAGATGAGCTAAAATCAAAACACCTTTAGACCTACTAGACTACTTTTCTTTACAGCCTATTATTCCCGTATCATAACCTCATCTTGTATTTTCTATGTCTTTTCTCCATGGGAATAGCCGAATAGGTGTGGGATTCGGATTGAGAATGAAGGGGATGGGAATAGGAATAGAATCAATAGGTAAAAATAAGTATAATGAATCTTCTTAACATGAAAGTATATGTATAAAAAAATTCAAACACGTAAATTTATTATAATAAGTAGAATAAATTGTTTTTCTACAAACAATTCTTAACATTATATTGATAAAGTTTCATAAAAATGTTATACTAGTAACAATTTAATATAAAATAACTTTAAAATTTAATGCTAACTTATAAAATAAAAAATTATGTGTTATAATCAATTATCTTTGTTTAGAGTTTTAATTAATTTGTTTATTTTAAATATATTATTATATATTAAATAATAGTATTAATATAAATTTTTATTTTTAGAAATAGAAATGAAATACTATGACAGTATATATATATATATATGTATATATGTCATTTATTAGTATATACTATTACTAGTTCAAAAATACTTATATTATTTATAATATATTAATCCAGCTTAATTCATTAAATATAATAACTCACATAAATGATCACATATTTTTACACATTTTTATTTATTTAATATAATTATGTTTCAATTGTGACATACGAATAATTTTAAACAAGCTTGTTAATTGTTAGAGGTTTATCGGTAAATTTTTCTTTTGATCAACACCTAGAGTGAGACTTGAAAATTAAAACGCATATGTACTTGGGAATTCTAATTTTGTTATTTTTAATGATATTTTAGGAATTAGTAAAGACTCATTGATATTTTATGAAAATTTTCAATATAATATATTAGTTGAAACTATTTTGAATTGTATCAATAATAAGTAAACAAATTGCAGTCAATTTTTGTGTTATTTGAAAAGATTAACTATAATAAGTTAATAAATAGGTTATAAAGAAAGTCACTGGCTAATGACTATTTAAGTATATTCATTTTTTTATACAATTTTGTCCTACTTAATAGGATTTATTCAACTCAATTTTTGGAAATTAATGCTTAGTATTTATATCATGATTCATTAAACTAGAAATGAGATTAATAAAAAGAAAAATAATAATTAAATTTTCAGAATATACGCTGATTATCTTCTTTTAATAACCAAAATTAATATCAAATATTTAAAACATATGTTTCTATTTAACTTGAACATTACTCTACCTAATTTCATACTTCATATTAATCTTATATATAATGAATTTGCAAAAAGATTGTAATACTACTTTAACTGTATAACATTTACACTTTATGATTTGAGATACATTTAAAAACAATGAAATATGAAGGAAATGTTATGAAAGTTTATTGATATATGTTATTTATATTGGGTATAAGTACAAGTTCTTACTTAAGATGTTTTGGTGTTTTTTACCAATGGCTTGTGGGAAATAGATACACACATTTGCAATATCTTTTCAGGTTCGGACATTGTAGCTAAATTTACAATTCGGGTCAAAAGTATGAGCTTAGGTCAAACTGGAGAAGTTGAGATAGATTGTTTTACATTATCGCTCATTTCGAAGAAAAGTTGTAGGTCGCATCTTTGATAGATTTTATAATACAACAAAAAAAACTCATATGTCATCATATGAGAATTTAGGTCAAACTACATTACTATAAAAGCCTAGCTCCTAAATTCATAATTATTTTGTTTAACTAGATTTAGAGATTTTTACAAGGTGAATCTACTTATGTATTTTTCTTTAGCTAATTTTATGTTATGTAGAATGACTATGGTATTTTGGCTATGACGTAGACAAAAAAATGAAACATCTACCAGTTGTAGAGTGATACTATAGTAAGAATTAATGATGTTTTTTTATTTTCACTAAACCAAAGTTATATTCAATAATCACACACTAGTACAAAAATGGTCTGTTTCAACGCCCCTATTTCAGTGGTTGTAAAACAACCGCAGCGATAGACCCCTTTTAAAAACCATCGAGGGTCTATTTAGGCGGTTCCTAGCAAGAAACCGCCGAAATAGGGTCTCATAAATTACTAAAAAAATAAAAATGACCTATTTCGGTGGTTTCTTGCTAGGAACCGCCAAAATAGGTGAAAAATATTTTTTTTCCTTTTTTTAATTGAGTACCTATATTGGCGGCTTCTAGCTAAGAACCGCCGACATGGGTGCTTTAATATAAGCTATTCGCTCAGTTCACCGCATTCTCACCGATATTCTCCTCCTAAAATCATGAACGTTGCTGCAATTCTACCTGCGAAAACTACCACCACCATTGTCGCCGCCTTCCTCCGACGCCGCCTTCCTCCGTCGCCGTCGTCACCGGGCTTCGTCTCCTCCATCGACGCCCACTAAAGCCGCCCACAATCCCCCATGCCAGTTCAAATTTGGCAGCAAGAACAGCATGTAGAAAAGCATTAGGTAAGTTCGAATTTTAGGTCAAAATTATGTATTTGTTGTGATAATTGTTGAAATTGAGATTGTAATGTGAATGTGGATGATTAAATTAGTAGAGTGTGTAAAATGTGTGTGTATATATAGTACTAAATCAGTAAAATTACATGTGCACACAAGGTGCTCGATAAAATGTTTGAGTGAAAATTGGGGTTTTTTTTGCTCATTTTGTGTGTTCGTGCCTTTGCAGAGAGAAATCACTAAACTGCTCCACCAGATTGAAGTTATACAGGACTGAAAACACTTCACTTGGGAACCCGTAATATACTTCTGTAACACCCCTACCGCTAATACAGTCATTACTGTCTAATCACCTCGTACTTACATACCTTCGCAGCGGATACTTAATTACACAACGGTGGGTGATACAATGCCGTTAGCCACACCCACGTGACTAACAAGGCCTACTACTACTTACAACATCGGTCTGATGGACCGGAGTACCCGAGTGCTACACAATTACAATCCACACTCCAATTACTAACCGAGTACTACAATTCTCCATTCAATACAATACTCCATAATTACAACACAACATACCGAGTTTACTAAGATTCAAATCCCAATACAACAATTCTTTCAAGTTTGTACATACTCCTTAGGAGTCATCATTGAAATACCCCTAACCTTAAAAACTCAATTAAATCATCTATTAATGACCTAAGAAGGTTAATAATCATCTTAACACCATTGGGGGAACAATCTAAAAGATCTCAACAAGGCAAATCATGTCTTAAGATCGGTAAAGCCAAAAATGTGCTTTAAAGCACCATAAAGATTGTATGACCTCA
Organism: Limonium bicolor; assembly: GCA_023374045.1. Lineage (NCBI taxonomy): Eukaryota > Viridiplantae > Streptophyta > Magnoliopsida > Caryophyllales > Plumbaginaceae > Limonium > Limonium bicolor. The sequence goes on along the minus strand of CM041777.1, from coordinate 76,557,699 downwards.
AAAAGGATCCAAAGTGGATTCCTAAGTATTATAATGAAGTAATGAACATTATAAAACCATTCTCAAAGGAAACCAAGCTCTAAACATGTTCTCACACAAAAAGTGCTCTAAAATTTCTTAAAGCACGGTTTTTGAGAAAATTGACTTTCTGAGTGGGTTTTGAGTGGTGTTAAGCATTGGATTAGACCTTGATATACTAATGTACTATAATGTACCACATTGGGAGGTCTAAATCCAAAATTTCAAAAAAATAAATCAAAAATATGGCATTCATTTGTGAATAGTAACCCAAATAGTGCATTTTTAAGCATAATTGACCAAGTTGGTCAATGGTCAATTAATTGACCCTTCTTATCCTTGGAAGTCGGCAGCCTTAAGGCTGGGATGATAGCACATCCAGCATTAGTGCTAAATATCCTACCTAATGTAGTGAATCACCACTTTACTATTGAAAAAGTAACTTTTTCAATCATTTAAGCTCATTTCAATCATTCCCTTGCCTCTTGTCCCATTCCAGCCAAGCCCTCTGTATTCCCAGACTCTCTCAAGATGTGTTCTTGAGTTAGGAAGACAATTCAATCTCTTAAGCACTTAAGGTAATGGTTTAAGGCTTATTTTAGCCCTTTTTCTTCATCTCTTCATTACCTACACTTAGAGCTCATGATCTATCACTTTCCATGTATTATTCTCAGTGTTTTAAACCTTGAACAAACACCAATCTCGGCTGAAGCAAGTCAAGGGACCAAGGTTGTTCAAATCTACATTTTAAGGAAAAAACATACCTTAAGCATCTCCTTTCTCCATCCGGTTTGTTCCTTCTGACTTTTATGATTTTATTCACTCATAATCTTCATATTTACATGTTTATTTAGTTGGTTAGCCATTTGGAGCAAGGGTGGCCGAAAATCAAAGAAAATACCCTTCTTTAAGGCATTTTGCCAAGGTAAAACCGATTACCATAGCAGCTTGTTGTTGTCTAGCTATTTCCTATGTTTTTATGGTGAATTTAACACCTTATGGTGTGTTTAATTCAGGCCGAATTCCTTTGGAAACTTCCTAGCATTTTTAAGGTGATTTTTGCCTTAAATCTTACATTAATTGTTCTTTATGGTTAAGCTCAAGCTTGGAGTATAACCATATATTATTTTGGTGTATTAAACATGTCTAAATGATGTGGTGAATTTTCCTTCAAGCTGCCGAGTTCATACAAGAGATAAACCAAAGTATAAACACCTTAAACTTATGATTTTATGATTTCTTAGCATATATAATATATGTGCCGAGAGTGGAGTTAAATATATGGGTTATATTAACCTAAGAATGGAAAAAAATGACTAAGATAAATTAAGTAGTCATTTAAGTGATTTAATTAACATAATGGTCAAATTATGACATTATGTGGAAAAATAATTAAACTACAGCAAGGCGGTGAGTTTAATGTATATTTTGAGCTATTTATGTGTAATTTTATGTTATAAAGCAAGGTTGTAATAAGGCTATGTCATTAGGCCATTTTAATTTAAGTTTAAAGCTTATTTAGTTAAATTTATGCTATATAATTAAGTTTGGGGTCAAACGGTAATCACCAGCAATTTATTAGGCCGTGGGCTTAATTTAGAGGAATTTAGGGTTTTTAAATGAATTTAATAAAAATTATAACATTTTATAAAGTTTTGTGTCAAAATTGTAAAAATAGAAAACTATAGGGTATATTTGGTGATTACCGAAAGTTTGGTTCCAAATTGGTATTAGAAGTCAAAGTTGACTATATAGGAGACTTTGACCAAGTTTGGAGAATTTGAGAAATTAAGATACTACCTTATAATAAGATAGTTATTAAATTGTAAAAGATTTATAAGACTTGGGGTGGTATTGTGATTTCTGAAAACTTGGGGTACTAAATGGAGTTTAGTACAAACCTTAGGTTATTAGGAAATTTTAGAAGTTTATTTGGTTAAATTTGGAGTTTATATGAATTATATAAGTATAATATATGACATTTTATGACATTGTTACAAATGGGTAACATATGTGTATAAACCAAGATTTATAGAAAGTATAACGTTAGGAATGATATTTATAACCTGTTGGTATAGTTTGGTAATTTTTGGAGATATATATAAGGTTTTATCAAGATATATGTATAATATATAGTTTTAATGATATTAAAAACTATATGTTATAAAGAGGGGAATTTGGTGAATATAGAAAGTTAAGTGGTGGAAATTTAATTAAAATAGACCTAGGGGGTCTGTCCAGTTATTTTAAATTATAACCATAGGTTATAATTATATTAAGGTTTAAGGATTATAATATAAGGTATATATTATAAGTGTAACAATGAAATATAATTTGGGGTTGATTTGTAAATTATGGAAGTATAGTGGGGAATAATTAAAACCGAGAGTTTTATGGGCTGTTTAGTATTTATTAACAATATATAACTATAGGTTATAATTGTTTTAATGACATAAAAGTCATAATATAAGTTATATAACTATAATATAACATTATATAAATTATGTGGTGGATTTTGTAATTATTTAAGAAAATAAGTGCTGTTCGGAAATATTAACATTTTAGAATGAAAATTTATAATATGGTTTTAATGTTATAAGAGTTATAACATTTATAATATAAGAGGTATTCATTAAAAAGAATGAATATATATTATAAAGACTTACCATATAATAAATAGTCCTATAATGCATATATATATATAAATGATATATGTTATAGTGTGGAAAAATATAATATGGTTTAATAACCATGTATTATCATAATTAAAATGATATGAGATAAGGAGAAAAGAATTACAAACATTGGATATGGAAATTCTAATGTTAAGAGTGTACATGAAATAATAAGGATTTATATAATTCAAAGTATTTGTACATATGAATTATACTACATTAAACTTGGAAAAAACAAACCTTAGAAAAATAAATACTAAGGTGAGATGTATAGTACATGATAAAGAATTATACATGCAATATAGGAACAAACTATATGATATACAAGGGTATATTAAGTTACATGCGATGACAAGTTCAACATTAAGTATATTAATATACGATACAAGACTACGCATGTAATATAACGTTTTTCCAAATCCTGAGTTAAGCCGAAAACCCGACAAACGTTGACAGTTAATAACGGGGGATTAACCGGGAGGTATTAGTGACGGTACGGGGTACCGTAGAGTTATGTTGTTATACGGGATACTAATCTGTAGTGTTATACGTATTATTAGACTATTAGAGACGACGCGAGGAGCATCGGACTTTGCTGATTCATACTCCACCGTTCTAAAATCAGGGTGAACGGTATGTTGTTACGTGTCTCTGATTGTCTCTGAGGGCTTCCTCAGTTCAGACTTCTGTGTGATCTGTGATAAGATTGTTTGTCTAAATGTGTTAATAAATATGCATTAACTGTATATTTATAGCTGTTTATTATTTACTGTAGTTGAGTTAACAGTATTGGTTCGTATATATGGACCTATATATATATAACGAACTAGCGGCTAAAGTGCTATCTTATATGAAATATAAGGATCGTCAGAAAAACGTTGTAGCACTAGGATAATAAGATATACATATTATCCGAGACTTTTATACGGAGCATTGGCCTTTCTAAACACCGCTCTCGTATTTGACACTGGATCCCGAGTTTACAGACTCCGGATTGGACTAATGACCTTAGTCTGCTGTGTTAGAAAATTGGTAATGCGATGCGATGGTATAATTAAACAAACATAACAAAGCCAAGAGGATGTGGCTCTTGGTGCGCGCTGGGATCACAAAAACGATACTAGGATGTCCGCGTACGGGTCCGTAAGTATCAAGAAAATTTCCCGTGAGCTAGGATGGCTCGTTGGTCGGAGACTCTACCGCTGGAGTGGCTACTGCCGTGGGTGACCCGCCATAGTATATGGGTATTTAGAGGCATGTCATTTTTAACGAGTACAGTGGCGAACAATATTGGTTTCTATACCAAGGACGGGAGTTAATACTTGTTTATTATTCTCGTTGTTTGCCTTGTTATTCATTGGTTATACTGTGTGGTTTATATTAGTGTATTAATGGTTGTGTTATTGTATGGATATTACTGTTAAATGTTTTACAGTTTAAATATTAAAACGGTATTGCATGTAACGAACCTCAGGCTCTCGACCAATTAATTGAGGGGTTCGAGGAGGCATGACGGGGCATGTGATAACATACTCAGCAGGGGCTGATTCCATACCACAAACCATATTTATTTCAGGTGATTAGCTGAAGAGTCGACGCAAGGCGTGACAGTTGTTATTTACTGTTGGTTAGACTTGGTACGGTATGAGGCTACAGTTGCTTTTGGACTCAGGTTTTGTAAACCGAGGTGTATGTTTTGGATAGACGCTCATGTGTACGGTTTTGTAATAAACGGTTGTTGTTGGATATGTTTTTAGATTGTTTTAAGCACTACTATCTATCTCTTGTGGTCACTGCGGGAATAAGTTTCGTATGTTGATTATCATGTAACTCGTTATCACCCGTACGGGCGAGTGATAACAGTGACACCATTAGAACGACAGTCTGTTATTTACCGCTGCGATTTATTTACTAGTACAACGATTATATTATTTTTAGGAGCAGGATTAGTAGGGGTGTTACAAAAGTGGTATCAGAGCGGAGTACCGCTCTGTTTACAAGAGATAGTAGTCTAGGTACCGTTAGATTAGGTTATTCATACACTAGTACCTATGAGGAAGTTTGTGAACAATTTGAGTTAGGAGATTGTCAGGGACAATGTGTTTTACGCCTTTCAGGGCTATGTGAACTTATGGTTGAGAAAAGTACGGTATTTATACCGAGTGTTGACTTTTATTATGAATTCTTCAGATGTCTTCTGGAAGACGTTCGGCAGGCATATGAAGAGGTGGAGGCGGCGGGTCTGGAGGAGGCCCTCCTGAGCCCAATGCCGCGGGTGTTGCAGAGACAGTAGCTGCTGTCTTTGCTCAGCTAGCCCTGATGGGAGGTGTCCAGATCGGAGCACCACCCGTAGTCCCACCCGTACCCGCACCTAGAGGGCCAAACTGGCTCAAGAGCGTTGCTGACATGCGAGTACCTACTTATGACGGAGTGGCAGACCCCACCATCCTGGAGAGATACAATATCGAGCATGAGAAGGCTTTTGATGCCATTCATGTGCCTGCTGAGCACAAGGTCGGTATAGCAGCCTTCCATCTGAGGGACGCCGCCAGCACTTGGTGGAGGTCCGTGAAGGCACACCACACTGCTATAGAGGGTTTGGTTGGACTGGTTTTGTGGAATTGCTGAGACAGAAGTATTATCCTGCTCATTTGAACCAGAGGAAGCGGGAGGAGTTCGAGGCTCTAAGGCAAGGTAGTCAGACTGTGGATCAGTACTACTCCTCATTCATAGGGCTGTTGGACTTTGTCCCAGGAGTTGTTTATTCTGACACCGTGAAGGTGGAAAAGTTTAGAGGCGGGCTACGATATGCTATCAAGGCCGCCATGGGTGATGGTTTATACCCTACGGTCCAGGTAAATTGGTTGACAGATTATATCTTGTAACTCAGTTTGATTTATTACAAGTTCGGGAACTCATTGATGCATTGTAGGAGTGCTACGATGCTGCTTCTCGGACCGAGCTGTTGGTGAACAGCCAGGATGACAGCCAGGGGCAGAAGCTAAAGGCCCCCGGGAAGGAGGCGGAGGTTGTGGCTGGAGGCGGAGGCAGTAAGGGCTGGAAGTAAGACCGCTTTAAGTTATTTAAATTCATTTAAATTACTTACTTGCTGCCTGCTTTCATACCTGCTATTCCTAACACTTTGACGATCACAGGAAGAAAAAGTTCTCCTGGAGGGAGAAGAAGAAGGAGCAGGCCAGCCAGAAGGGCAAAGAGAAGGTCCCGATGCTGACCGGGCCTACCTACGATGTCCAGCCTCTCAGATCTGCACCCCCTAAGGGTAAGCGATTTAACCTTGCAAATGAGTTATGTATTACACTATCCACTACCATCCTTGTATTAATCAGATTGTTGTATGATAATAGGTTCTGCACCCTAGCGCCACTTTCACTGCAAGCGCTGTGGAAAAGATCACCCGAGTGTTGACTGTACCGGGCAGGCTGTGGACTGTCACCACTGCGGGAAGAAAGGCCATAGGTCGTTCGAGTGCTTCTCGAATCCTGAGAGCCGAGCGTACCGCCCGCCGAAGGGGACTCAGAGCGCACCTACTGGAGGAGGTGGAGCTCGAGGTGGCCAGAGGGGGCCGGCGCCCCAAGCCCAGAGGGGACAAGCAGCAGCCGTAGCAGCAGAACCAGAGGAACCCGCCGGGCAACCGTGTGCTGAATGCAGCGGGAGCTTCGGGCGCTGGCACTAGCTCCCAGCGCGATGAAGGTTAGAATTTGAAACCTTAACCATTGTATGAGAGTATGACTAAGTGTTAAACGCTTTACCTTAGCATGTATGTGTGTTTAACTACCGCTTTAGATGAACGACTTACCTAGGAAACCTTCTATCTCTTAGGAGACTTCGATATCTGCTATCCCACACTTACAAGACAGAGATCACCTAGACACGTGGAAGAAAGTCGGGAGTACCCTGGCGAGTTGTGTCATGTGGTCAGACCGGGCATGATACTTCTCAAAGAGTTCCTAACCCTAGATGAGCAAATCGCCATAGTGAATGAATGTAGAGCTTTGGGTAAGGGCATGGGAGGATTTTATACCCCTGTATTTAGTAATGCTTCTAAGATGAAATTGCACATGATGTGCTTAGGGAAAGATTGGGATCATCAAGCTAGGGTTTACCGAGAGGTGAGGATGGTAGATGGCGTATCAATACCTAGGATACCAGAGAGTTTCCTAAACTTGGTGAGAAACGCAATGGATATTGCTCAAGACTGTGAGACTTATCCATTACCCGACATGACACCTGACTCTGCATCATCAACTACTACGAACAGGGAGGAAAGCTTGGGATGCACCAGGACTGTGATGAGACTACTGAGTCCATCACTAGAGGAATACCGGTTGTTTCATTCTCCATCGGCGATGATGCTGAGTTCATTTATAGAGACCAGAAGAGGATGGATCTAGCAAGCAAGATCATCCTCAAGTCTGGGGATGTGTTGGTATTTGGTGGAGAGTCGAGGCTTATATATCATGGTATTAGAGCATTAAGCTCAATACCGCCCCACCAGCTTTAGTGAATGATATATATCCGACCTGGCCGTTTAAATTTGACTTTCAGACAGTACTGATGTAATAGCAGTAGCTAGTGTGTAACCTTGTATAATACAGTTGGATGAATGAAATAAGAGTTTTTGTACCTTCAAGTATATGTATTCAGTTTGTTGTTACCGTTAATTCATAACTTCAGGCCACAGAAATGGAAGGAGGGTACCATATGCATCCTAGATATGGCGCAAGCCAAGGAGTCCGGTAATGTCATCACATGTATGACGATTACACCGACAGTAAATTAGTGATTTATTGGGACTCGATGCTTATACGAGAGGTGATCTCAGGTACCTTTCCTATTGATGGTGTTAGTGCTTCCGTATTGTTCGACTCAGGGGCTTCGCATTCTTTTGTTTCCTCGGCATTTGCTAAGAAGCTGGGGGTTGCCCCCGAACAGCTTTCTGACTTTTCAGTCACCCTTCCTTCGAAGGATAAATAAGTTGCACCAGACAGTACACGGGGTTAGAGATCAGCATCATGACTGAGACCTTTCCCATCGATCTGATCGAGTTCAAGAATTTGGGCTTCGATATTATAGTGGGCATGGATTGGCTGCAGAAGCATAGGGACCGCCTTCATTGTGCAGAGCATCGAATACTACTGAAGGGGCCGAGCGGCAAGACAGTGTCATACCGCAGTGTGAGGAGAGAGCCGACTGTCAAGATCGTGTCAGCACTGTCCCTGATGAAGGACGTTAGGAAGGGCCGACAAGCCTTCCTCTGTTATGTACAGGACACGAGACAGAGCGACGAGATGGACTTAGACATTCCAGTCGTGGTAGATTACCCCGACTTGTTTCCTGATGAGCTGCCAGGCATGCCGCCTGTGCGCGAGGTTGAGTTCACCGTCGACTTGTTGCCAGTTACGAGCCCTATTGCTAAGGCGCCCTACCGTATGGCGCCGGCTGAGATGAGGGAGCTGAAGCTGCAGCTGAAGGACCTCCTCGACAAGGGATTCATTCGACCTAGTGTTTCTCCTTGGGGTGCTCCAGTACTGTTCGTCAAGAAAAAGGACGACAGTATGCGACTCTGCATCGACTACCGCGAGCTTAATGCGGTCACGGTCAAGAACAAGTACCCGTTGCACGGATTGATGACTTATTTGACCAGCCGAGAGGGGCCAGTGTGTTCTCAAGATAGATCTCACATCTGGCTACCATCAGATTAGGATTGCAGAGGGTGACATTGAGAAGACAGCCTTCAGGACACGGTATGGACACTACGAGTTCACCGTTATGCCATTCGGGTTGACGAATGCGCCAGCCATTTTCATGGATTTGATGAACCGTCTCTTTAGAGAACAGCTTGATAGTTCAGTTGTGGTTTTCATCGACGATATCCTGATTTAATCAAAGACCAGGGAGGATCATGAGTTACATTTGCGACAGGTTTTGAGTATCATGAGACAGAACCAGCTGTATGCCAAGCTCTCGAAGTGTGAGTTCTGGTTAGACAGCGTGTCATTCCTAGGACACATTATATCAGCAGACGGATATCTGTAGACCCTGCTAAGATTGTGGCAGTGAAGAGTTGGCTGAGGCCGAAGACGGTTATAGATATCCGCAGCTTTCTGGGTTTGGCCGGTTATTATCGAAGGTTTGTGAAGGACTTCTCCAAGGTGGCCAAACCGATGACAAATCTCATGAAGAAGGAGTCCCAGTTCTTATGGTCTGCCGAGTGCGAGCAGTCCTTTCAGACACTGAAGGATCTCCTAACATCGGCACCCGTTCTTACTATTCCTGAGGGCACCGATGGGTTCGAGGTATATTGTGATGCCTCTGGAACCGGTCTAGGCTGTGTGCTTATGCAGCACGGGAAGGTAGTTGCCTACGCATCCCGACAGCTGAAGAAGCATGAGGTGAATTACCCCACACACGACCTTGAGTTAGGGTAGTAGTCTGCGCTTTGAAGATCTGGCGACATTATCTATACGGTGTGACAGTCACCATCTACTCTGATCACAAGAGTCTACCGCATCTCTTCTCTCAGAAGGAGCTGAACATGCGACAGAGAAGATGGGTCGAGTTCTTGAAGGACTACGACATAGACCTGAGGTACAAGGAGGGCAAGGCGAATGTAGTAGCCGACGCCCTGAGCCGCAGAGCTCATTCATTGTTACGTTATTAGCAAGCAGCAGTATGATTGATGAGATACGAGCTGCACAGGAGGGTGATCATTATATGCAGAGTATCAGACAGAAGATGTTAGATGGTTGTTTCGAGAGTCAGAAGTATGACTTCGAACTGTGTGATGATGGCATGATTCGACTGAATGGCCGGTTATGTATAGCAGAGTCTGCTCCTGACCTGAAGGAGAAGATACTCCAGGAGGCTCATTGCTCGTCCTTATCCGTCCACCCTGGTTCTTCGAAGATGTACAAGGACTTGAAGGTCCATTTCTGGTGGAGCGGGATGAAGAAGGATGTAGCTGATTACGTGGCTAGATGCTTGACCTGTCAGAAGGTTAAGTTTGAGCATAGGAGACCCGGAGGTTAGTGCAGTCTATGCCTATTCCTTGCTGGAAGTTCGAGGACATCTCGATGGATTTCGTTGTCGGTCTTCCACCGACTAAGGGAGGACTGAACACGATTTGGGTCATTGTAGACCGTCTGACGAAGGTGGCGAAGTTTGTTGCTATGAAGATACCTGGAAGGTCCCAAAGTTAGCGGACTTGTTCCAGAAGGAGGTGATCCGGCACCATGGTGTGCCAAAGACCATTGTGTCTGATAGGGACCCTCGATTTTTGTCTAGATTCTGGGAACAGGTTCAGGAAGCCTTGGGTACGAAGTTGAAGCTTAGTACGGCATTCCATCCACAGACCGACGGTCAGAGTGAGAGGACCATCCAGACACTGGTGGACATACTGAGAGCATGTGCCTTGGATTTTCAGGGGAGTTGGTTAGAGCGTCTACATCTGATAGAGTTCACCTACAACAACAGCTACCACTCCTCGATACAGATGCCACCGTTCCAGGCACTTTACGGTAGACATGTAGGACTCCCTTATGCTGGGATGAGGCCAGCGAGACTACGCTTCTAGGACCAGAGTACCTAGAGCAGATCAAGGAGGATGTCCTACAGATCCGTAGGAACATGAGGGCAGCTCAGGACCGGCAGAAATCATATGCAGACACCAGGAGGAGGGACATTGAGTTCACTACCGACGACATGGTATTCCTCAGAGTGTCACCCATGAAGGGGATCTTCCGGTTTGGGCAGAAGGGCAAGTTGAGCCCAAAGTATGTTGGACCTTATGATAAAAGGGAGCGAGTGGGCCCGTTAGCCTACAGACTGGATTTACCAGCAGAGCTCGGGAGGGTGCACGACGTCTTTCACGTTTCACAGTTGAAGAGGTATGTGCCCCATCCATCTCTACGATATGAGGAAGTACCACTCCGCATTCTCGATACGAAGACGAGACAGACTAGGAACAAGACCGTTAGCATGGTCAAGGTTCTCTGGTCGAACCATGAGGTGGAGGAGGCTACTTGGGAGTTAGAGGACTCCATGAGAGCGAAGTATCCAGCACTCTTCGAGTAGTGGCTGTGATACTTATACGGGTTCGTGGTCAAACCCTTTTTAAGGGGGGTAGACGCCACTTGGCTTGCGCATATGTTATGCATTAGGTCTTGTTTTTGTGGTGTGTTTTGGTGGTATGCTGCGTCATACATGTTTGTTTGGATGATTGTATGTTTGCTACATCTTATGTATGTGCCTTAGTGCACCTGTTTGAGAATATATATATAGTACCGCTGAGTACTTTTGTTGATGGTTTGGATGTGCACCTTGTTTAGTGCTATGATATGAATGAGTTTATACCATGAGTTTCGGCTATTTGATATGTGCTGTATCAATCATGATACAAATAGACTAGGTCTGAACCTAGTGGGAGTTACTCCCTAGCGATGATCTGTTTGATTACTTAGTGGAACTTGATTCCTTAGGTGAACTGTAGATGAGTAAGGACTTCGGGACGAAGCCTTTTTAAGGGGGGTAGATTGAAATACCCCTAACCTTAAAAACTCAAATAAATCATCTATTAATGACCTAAGAAGGTTAATAATCATCTTAACACATTGGGGGAACAATCTAAAAGATCTCAACAAGGCAAAACATGTCTTAAGATCGGTAAAGCCAAAAATGTGCTTTAAAGCACCATAAAGATTGTATGACCTCAAAAAGGATCCAAAGTGGATTCCTAAGTATTATAATGAATTAATGAACATTATAAAACCATTCTCAAAGGAAACCAAGCTCTAAAACATGTTCTCACACAAAAGTGCTCTAAAATTCCTTAAAGCACGGTTTTTGAGAAATGACTTCTGAGTGGGTTTTGTGGTGTAAATTGGATTAGAAGCATTGATATGATATACTAATGTACTATAATGTACCACATTGGGAGGTCTAAATCCAAAATTTCAAAAAAAAATCGAAAATATGGCATTCATTTGTGAATAGTAAACCAAATAGTGCATTTTTAAGCATAATTGACCAAGTTGGTCAATGGTCAATTAACTGAACCTTCTTATCCTTGGAAGTCGGCAGCCTTAAGGCTGGGATGACAGCACATCCAGCATTAGTGCTAAATATCCTACCTAATGTAGTGAATCACCACTTTACTATTGAAAAAGTAACTTTTTCAATCATTTAAGCTCATTTCAATCATTCCCTTGCCTCTTGTCCCATTCCAGCCGAGCCCTCTGTATTCCCAGACTCTCTCAAGCTGTGTTCTTGAGTTAGGAAGACAATTCAATCTCTTAAGCACTTAAGGTAATGGTTTAAGGCTTATTTTAGCTCTTTTCTTCATCTCTTCATTACCTACACTTGGAGCTCATGATCTATCACTTTCCATGGCTTATTCTCAGTGTTTTAAACCTTGAACAAACACCAATCTCGGCTGAAGCAAGTCTAGGGACCAAGGTTGTTCAAATCTACATTTTAAGGTAAAAACATACCTTAAGCATCTCCTTTCTCCATCCGGTTTGTTCCTTCTGATTTTTATGAGTTTATTCACTCCTAATCTTCATATTTACATGTTTATTCAGTTGGTTAGCCATTTGGAGCAAGGGTGGCCGAAAATCAAAGGAAATACCCTTCTTTAAGGCATTTTGCCAAGGTAAAACCGATTACCATAGAAGCTTGTTGTTGTCTAGCTATTTCCTATGTTTATATGGTGAATTTAACACCTTGTGTGTGTTTAATTCAGGCCGAATTCCTTTGGAAACTTCCTAGCATTTTAAGGTGATTTTTGCCTTAAATCTTACATTAATTGTTCTTTATGGTTAAGCTCAAGCTTGGAGTATAACCATATCTTATTTTGGTGTATTAAACATGTCTAAATGATGTGGTGAATTTTCCTTCAAGCTGCCGAGTTCATAAAAGAGATAAACCAAGGTATAAACACCTTAAACTTATGATTTTATGATTTCTTAGCATATAAATATATGTGCCGAGATTGGAGTTAAATATGGGGTTATATTAACCTAAGAATGGAAAAAAATGACTAAGATAAATTAAGTAGTCATTTAAGTGATTTAATTAACATAATGGTCAAATTATGACATTATGTGGAAAAATAATTAAACTACAACAAGGCCATGAGTTTAATGTATATTTTGAGCTATTTATGTGTAATTTTATGTTATAAAGCAAGGTTGTAATAAGGCCATGTCATTAGGCCATTTTAATTTAAGTTTAAAGCTTATTTAGTTAAATTTATGCTATATAATTAAGTTTGGGGTCAAACGGTAATCACCAGCAATTTATTAGGCCGTGGGCTTAATTTAGAGGAATTTAGGGTTTTTAAATGAATTTAAAAAAAATTATAACATTTTATAAAGTTTTGTGTCAAAATTGTAAAAATAGAAAACTATAGGGTATATTTGGTGATTACCGAAAGTTTGGTTCCAAATTGGTATTAGAAGTCAAAGTTGACTATATAGGAGACTTTGACCAAGTTTGGAGAATTTGAGAAATTAAGATACTACCTTATAATAAGATAGTTATTAAATTGTAAAAGATTTATAAGATTTGGGGTGGTATTGTGATTTCCGAAAACTTGGGGTACTAAATGGAGTTTAGCACAAACTTTAGGTTATTAGGAATTTTTAGAAGTTTATTTGGTTAAATTTGGAGTTTATATGAATTATATAATAGTATAATAATGACATTTTATGACATTGTTACAAATGGGTAACATATGTGTATAAACCAAGATTTATAGAAAGTATAAGGTTAGGAATGATATTTATAACCTTTTGGTATAGTTTGGTAATTTTTGGAGATATATATAAGGTTTTATCAAGATATATGTATAATATATAGTTTTAATGATATTAGAAACTATATGTTATAAAGAGGGGAATTTGGTGAATATAGAAAGTTAAGTGGTGGAAATTTAATTAAAATAGACCTAGGGGGTCTGTCCGGTTATTTTAATTATAACCATAGGTTATAATTATATTAAGGTTTAAGGATTATAATATAAGGTATATATTATAAGTGTAACAATGAAATATAATTTGGGGTTGATTTGTAAATTATGGAAGTATAGTGGGGAATAATTAAACCGAGAGTTTTATGGGCTGTTTGGTATTTATTAAGAATATATAACTATAAGTTATAATTGTTTTAATGACATAAAAGTCATAATATAAGTTATATAACTATAATATAACATTATATAAATTATGTGGTGGATTTTGTAATTATTTAAGAAAATAAGTGTTGTTCGGAAATATTAACATTTTGAATGAAAATTTATAATATGGTTTTAATGTTATAAGAGTTATAACATTTATAATATAAGAGGTATTCATTAAAAAGAATGAATATATATTATAAAGACTTACCATATAATAAATAGTCCTATAATGCATATATATATATATATATAAATGATATATGTTAGTGTGGAAAAATATAATATGGTTTAATAACCATGTATTATCATAATTAAAATGATATGAGATAAGGAGAAAAGAATTACAAACATTGGATATGGAAATTCTAATGTTAAGAGTGTACATGAAATAATAAGGATTTATATAATTCAAAGTATTTGTACATATGAATTATACTACATTAAACTTGGAAAAAACAAACCTTAGAAAATAAATACTAAGGTGAGATGTATAGTACATGATAAAGAATTATACATGCAATATAGGAACAAACTATATGATATACAAGGGTATATTAAGTTACATGCGATGACAAGTCTACATTAAGTATATTAATATACGATACAAGACTACGCATGTAATATAACGTTTTTCCAAATCCTGAGTTAAGCCGAAAACCCGACAAACGTTGACAGTTAATAACGGGGGATTAACCGGGAGGTATTAGTGACGGTACGGGGTACCGTAGAGTTATGTTGTTATACGGGATACTAATCTGTAGTGTTATACGTATTATTAGACTATTAGAGACGACGCGAGGAGCATCGGACTTTGCTGATTCATACTCCACCGTTCTAAAATCAGGGTGAACGGTATGTTGTTACGTGTCTCTGATTGTCTCTGAGGGCTTCCTCAGTTCAGACTTCTGTGTGATCTGTGATAAGATTGTTTGTCTGAATGTGTTAATAAATATGCATTAACTGTATATTTATAGCTGTTTATTATTTACTGTTGTTGAGTTAACAATATTGGTTCGTATATATTGACCTATATATATAAAACGAACTAGCGGCTAAAGTGCTATCTTATATGAAATATAAGGATCGTCAGAAAACGTTGTAGCACTAGGATAATAAGATATACATATTATCCGAGACTTTTATACGGAGCATTGGCCTTTCTAAACGCCGCTCTCGTATTTGACACTGGATCCCGAGTTTACAGACTCCGGATTGGACTAATGACCTTAGTCTGTTGTGTTAGAAAATTGGTAATGCGATGCGATGGTATAATTAAACAACCATAACAAAGCCAAGAGGATGTGGCTCTTGGTGCGCGCTGGGATCACAAAAACGATACTAGGATGTCCGCGTACGGGTCCGTAAGTATCAAGAAAATTTCCCGTGAGCTAGGATGGCTCGTTGGTCGGACACTCTACCGCTGGAGTGGCTACTGCCGTGGGTGACCCGCCATAGTATATGGGTATTTAGAGGCACGTCATTTTTAACGAGACGTTGTCACTTGGTATAACTGAACAATTATTACAGTTGAGACTTGTACAGTGGCGAACAATATTGGTTTCTATACCAAGGACGGGAGTTAATACTTGTTTATTATTCTCGTTGTTTCGCCTTGTTGTTCATTGGTTATACTGTGTGGTTTATATTATGTGTATTAATGGTTGTGTTATTGTATGGATATTACTGTTAAATGTTTTACAGTTTAAATATTAAAACGGTATTGCATGTAACGAACCTCATGCTCTCGACCAATTAATTGAGGGATTCGAGGAGGCATGACAGGGCATGTGATAACATACTCAGCAGGGGCTGATTCCATACCACAAACCATATTTATTTCAGGTGATTAGCTGAAGAGTCGACGCAAGGCGTGACAGTTGTTGTTTACTGTTGGTTAGACTTGGTACGGTATGAGACTACAGTTGCTTTTGGACTCGGGTTTTGTAAACCGAGGTGTATGTTTTGGATAGACGCTAACGTGTACGGTTTTGTAATAAACGGTTGTTGTTGGATATGTTTTTAGATTGTTTTAAGCACTACTATCTATCTCTTGTGGTCACTGCGGGAATAAGTTTCGTATGTTGATTATCACATAACTCGTTATCACCCGTATGGGCGAGTAATAACAGTGACACCATTAGAACGATAGTCTGTTATTTACCGCTGCGATTTATTTACTAGTACGACGATTATATTATTTTTAGGAGCAGGATTAGTAGGGGTGTTACAATCATACTACCCATTCCTCACAATTCTACATACCTTCCAAAATACAAAGGGGTGTACCGCTTGGTACACTTCTACATCAAGGCTACAAGCCTTATACAATTCTCTACTATCTACAATTCATCCCTAGCTATTTAAGGATAGCCGCCGGTTTCTTACTACGACCATACAGCCTCGGTACCTGTAAAATAAAAATAGTGCCCCATGGGGCTCAGCTTACGCTGCATATGAAATCCGCATACCCCGCGTACTAGCGAGGGTACGCCGACTACTTAGGTTGAATACATGCTGTTCGTTTTATTCATTCATACATACGTGCTCTTACACAATACAATACATTCATTTCACGAGGCATACATACATTCAATACACGCAAGGAAGACATTACAAGTCAACCATATACACTTACCGTTACGGAGATACGCTTCTCCAATACATACACAATGCTTGTTAGCTTCTTTTACCCACCCGGGTTAATCGGTTGTACATTACTCTTTTACTCAAGGTCAATGACTTACACTAGCCAAGACCGTTACTCATACAATGCTTTACTTACTTACTTACAAGTTAAGTCGTTGTGACCTCCGGGCAGGGACTACACCGTCCCACCACCGGGCTTTAGGGTGGCTCACCAATCTAGGATGCTACCCATTCAAGGGGTTTGATCCATAGAGAGGATGAAGGCCAGGATTCGGATCCAACCTCTTGTGTTTCCTTATCCTCACGCGTGGCCGAAACTATATCGACTTCTACTCATTCCATTTTACTCAATACTCAAGTTAGGAGTTAGGTGGTTAGGAATTAGTAGAAGTCATTACACCCATACCAAGGGTTAATACACTACACAAGTACACATCCATATACACATACACTTCATTCTCATCCATATATTTCATGAATTATACAAACTAGATGTTCAAGAGAATACAACAAGAACAATATAGTTCAAACACAATTAAGTGCAATAAAAGTCCAATTCGTGCATTTATCTTATTTGAGTGATCACATAAGCACACAAATCGGGGTAACCAAGTTAGGATACAGAGCATGAGGAAATCATTCCGTTCACCGTCATATTCAAACTCCGACTTCCTTCGGGGTTCAATATCCAAGTCCTATACATACATAGGGTTGTATGGTCAATAATCTATTATTGATCCAACTTATCCTTACCTTACTACTTCCTTTACATACTTACTAATTCTTTACTTTCCATACTTATTTAAAATCATTCTTTACTCATTACTTCTTGAACTTACTTTCTTACTTATACACTTACTTCCTCACCATTTAATGCTTTTAATGGTGTATTACTAAGGTCCTATATACATACATATATACACATATATACATAGATGATTACCATTTTTTTTGGGGTCCGACCGCCCAGAGGTGACCCGACCGACCCAAAACCCTCTGGGTAGGTCGAAGTCAGAAAGATTTCGACTCTAGAATTTACCGGGACCGACCCAACCTCCTGGGTCGGTCGAAGTCAGAAACTTCGACTTCAAGAATTCTTGCCCAACCGACCCACGACCGACTCACCCGTCTGCTGGGTCGATCAAAGTCAGAAAGTTACGCTCCAGTAGTTTAGCCCCGACCGACGACCCACGACCGATCCAACCTGTTGGGTCGGTCGGTAGCAGAATTTTCTACATAATTTGTTTTCACTTCTTTTTCTTACCCATTTCTTTCCTGATCTTCCTACATGTAATCCCACATTTTTAGTACCATTTAGGCTTTCTAAAATACCTTAATTCATCCACCAAATCCATTAATTATTCCTAAGACAACTTACACAATCTTCCTCACTTCATTCCAGCACTCATGCTAATTTCCTTTCTCCAATGCTACATATTTTACTTTAACCTTTACCATTCAATACTCCCTCTACCAATGCTACTCCTAGCATCCTCAATGCATTACCTCTATCCTAGTTCCATCCCATTACCTAGCTCTTCTCCAAATCTGTTTCAAGGTGTCAAACTACTCACACCTAAGTTCTCCAAATACACCTAATTCCTCCTAGTTTCTCCAATGCATTTTAACACTTCTTGCTACAGATTTTACACCCTTTTATTCTCATACTACAACCATCACTCCATGGTTACTAAGCAGCTCTACTCAACCCAATACACACCTTGGTTCTCCCATTCACCAAGTCATTCCAAAAATGCACATTTCCTAAAAACTTTTGTCATAGTTTACCTACAATTCTAACTTATCCACATACATCCTTTCTCACCAAATTCATTCCTAAACTAGCCACACCCATACAAGGGTCCTACCAGCAATCAAAACAATATCAATTCATCAATACTTCCTCAATCCACAATACCAATACACATACACCATTTATTTGGCTCCAAGGCCTACAATTCAAATACTAGTTCACAAATACTCAACTTCCATTACTACAATACTAATACAATATTTTTGGTTCTTTAATTAGTTAACCCATTCCCATTACTCTAATGCATTAAAATTTAGCATTAAGAAGGAGCTCTTACCTTAAGCTTATCATTCCTTCATTATTTCCAATTCTCCTCCTTCTCTCTTTCTTGTACAAATCGGTCATATGGGGAATGGAGTTGCCAAACTCCATTCCCATCACCCAATGAACACAAAAGAAGTGTAATTAAAATACTAACCCTTATATTAATACTAATTCATTGAATGCTTAAAACACCAATTCTAGGCTTTACCTTTGGAGTCTTTTAAGAGGGGTTTTAGCCCTTGGTTCAAGAAGGTGATCCCACCACCATTGCAAGGTTGGAATTATGCTCAAAAGAGAGAGAGAAAATAGAGCATTACAAAGGGGGAAAATCGGTTACAAAGGAGAATGGAGGGAACATGAGTTTTTCATGTAAATTTTTACCTTAATGGAGAGAGGAGACTCCAAGCTTTACATTGATGCCATTTTCTCTTCAAATGGGGAAAACCCATGGAGATGAACTTCTTCATTTTTGGATTTGAAAAGAGAGAATGGTAGAGAATGATGAGGGGAGTAAGAATATGCACTTATTTTTTGCATTTGGAGTTCAAATGAGACTAGAGCATGGAGAAGAAGAGGGCTGCCATGGATGGTTGGTGGAGCTCCAAAAAGCACCAGATACAAGGGGAGAAGGAGAGAGAAATCGGTGGGGGAGAAGGAAGGAAGGTGAGAGAGTGAGAGTAGAGAAATGAGGAGTGAGAGGTGAGAGAAAAGGTAAAGTACTTTTTACTTTTATCTTTTTACTTTTTGACCTCTTATTTAATTAGCTAGTTATGTGAGTGTGTGTGAGAGCTTATTTAGCTCTTAAAAACCGCCCCCTACAGTATTACCAGTTGGAGTGTTTTTTTCGTCTTTTACAGAAAACGCTCGTTAGTTTACCCGGTTTCGGTACTATTCACTAACCGGGCCCGTTTTCCAGAATTTTCTCATTTCTTTAATTTTATTGATTATTAAGCTTCCATTAATGCTTATTATAGTTATTTAATGAACTATAATTTTTACGGGTTCATTCAACCACTCAAAGTCACGTTTTTGGGTTTTCTCGAAAACGTGCGCTAAAACTCTATTAGCGTTTTAATACGTTATTTGGATCCGTTTTCTTCGGGGATCGTTCCCATACAGTAATTAGGCATGAACAAGCCTTTAGAATCCATATAATACTCTAACCGAGGTCTCGTACCTCCTACGGTTATTTAACGCTTATTTAGCGTTTTTCGCTTTTTAAGCGTTTCTTCATTTCTTTTGGATTTATTTTCCTTACCAATATTACTTAGGCACTATTAGGCCCTTAAATACATATTAGGATAATTTTAATCACTATATTTAAGCTCGGGGTATTTCAATCTACCCCCCTTAAGAAACTTTGCCCTAAAGTTGCTCAAGGTTATTGGATTACTATATTTACTCATTCATACATGTCTAATGCCAAAAGTCATACATTATTCCTCCTTACGAATTCCCAAATCCGTTACTCAAGGTTTCTACATACATACCATGCAAGTATACTACAATCACTTCGATCCGTATTACAACCAACCGTCTGGTTTTACACTACAAGGTTCATACATACATACAGTGCCAAGCTATCCCAAAGCAGCAGTGCAATACACACTACACTCCCGCATGCACTCAGGTCATCTAGACACAGGACTCCTCTATGTCCCACTGCCCTTGGACTAATACAACATGATACACTACCATCGTTCTCCGGTATAAGCTTCCAACAAATCCTCATTCTCCAGTCTAAGGAATATCCTTTGTAAAACACAACAACTCCAAATTCCAATTTACGTCCATTACATCTGTCCTAAGCGTGAT
Source organism: Limonium bicolor (assembly GCA_023374045.1). Lineage (NCBI taxonomy): Eukaryota > Viridiplantae > Streptophyta > Magnoliopsida > Caryophyllales > Plumbaginaceae > Limonium > Limonium bicolor. The sequence goes on along the minus strand of CM041777.1, from coordinate 76,537,271 downwards.
TCTTGTGACCACTTGAGGGGAGTTTCAAGAATCATTCGACCCTGATGTGATCAGCATCAGTGTTGAACTATCTTTCCACCCCAATTTGTGTTCGGTTTCCTTGATCTGATCAGGATCAAGTTCGACTTCCCACATCAGTTTCAAACAAACCGAATAATTCAATTATTTCCATTTCTATCTTTTTACTCTTCTAGTCATGATTACAAATTCACACATCTCCAAAGGATGGAATTCAGTCCATCAATCATCCTCAATCTACTTCCAAATACTTTACTACGAGATTCAATGCCTAAGGGCTCATTTCATCAACTTTCGCTTCTTTCGTCCATTACTCTCCATCATCACAAATATTCTAACTAAGGAATACGACACTTGTGGGATTCAATCGTCTTCAATTTACTTCCAATGATTACCTAGGAATATACTACTTATGGACTCCATTCATCTACTACTCTCAATCAATTCGTACCATTTCTTTAAGGGATACAATACTTGTGGAGCTCCGTCCACTACTCATTCTCAATTGTCTCAAAGAAATCACCTACGGGACTCAATTCCCTCTAGGTTCTACCTCGGTTTTATACCGACTCATGCATCGTAATGCCATGTCTAACTTCAAATAGACATACATGTTGGGCAAAATAGTGGTGAGACTATCTTGCTAACTATGGGCAGTGAACCCAATCATTGTAGTACAACAAGGTCGTATCCACAGGGACTTCGTAACTGTCTAGCTAATTATAAGCTTAGTAAATGTGCAAGAGGATATATACAAAAGTGCATAAATGTAAATTAGGGGTTTTGGTTTTTGGGTTGTAATTGGAGAAATAAAGAAAAGCAATAAACACTAAACTAACTATCTAGGATAGTGTGTAGCCCGGGATGGATATTTGCACCCGTCCTCCCCTTACTACCTATTGTCGAACCTCGAACTCATAGCTAAACCACGGGAACACTTAATTAATTAGCAACCTAATCTAGGCCTACTAATCCTAACCAATTTAATCGAGACTTCTCATTCAGCTAAGCCCCGGTCAATCGATAGCACTAAGCTCAAGTTCCACGAAGGTTGCAATGTAGTCTAATCTCAAAATTATCGAAATCAGAGTACACCGTTTTAGTCTCTAACAGTTTAGGTTTCTATCTCTGAATAACATTTTGATAGAATCCCACAATAATGCTAAACTAATCGGTAGGCCAAACCAACCAATTTAACACATAGAAGACAAATTGAGCAAAACCCTTAACAAATCCCCAAATCATGGGCAACAAGTTTAGAAGTCATAAACACTCAATAATCATCTTCATTAAGCTCAAAGACTAAAATAAAACCATAAATGAGTTCAAGAATCTACAATGGAGTTTAGGGATTTTGGGACAAAATCCCCAATCCCTAGCTACAAATGATTCTACACAGCCATAGAGAAAAGAAAAGCAAAAAAGGAGAAGAAGAAGCCATTAATGGAGCTTGGAAGCTTTGGAGAAGGTGAGCTCTTTCTTCTCTTCTTTCTCCTCTTCTTCTCTTCTTCTTCCCCTCTTTTTTCGCCCTCTTTCTCTGTGTTTTTGACTGGTGGAGTCGTGGTTGAAGAATAGGGAATAGTGTCCCCAAAATCCCATTTTAAAACTCAATTCTGGGCTAATTTTCGACCCGACCGACCTTGCAAGGTCGGTCCTAGGGTCGGTCGGAGTCAGTAGCAATTTTCGGACGCGTTTTTAAGTTCGACCGACCTTGCAAGGTCGGTCCTAAGGTCGGTCGATTCCAGTAGCTTGCAAAAACGCAAATCTGGGCAAAATTTGGACCCGACCGACCTTGCAAGGTCGGTCCTAAGGTCGGTCGGAGTCAGACTAACTTCAAAACGCTGTATCTTCTTCGTTTTAACTCCGATTTTGGATCCGTTTGCGCCCACACGTTCCTCTCTTGTCTACTTTACTCCTAGATATGTTACTACCTCTTTGTTTAAACAATAAATGTGTAAAACACCAATGAAACACAAAACTAGAGGAAAACAAGCTAAAGTGGAGAAATGAGCATGAAAAGTGTTGATTAAACATATGAAATACACCCCCTAAAACATGCTCATTTGGACACTCATCACACCCCACACTTACCTTTTTGCTTGTCCTCAAGCAAAACCAAGCACCCATGCAAGTAGGAATGCTCAAGACTAACAAACACTAACATGAATTGTAGGATAAAAGAAAAGCAAAAAGTGATTAAAACCTTTGAGGAGTGTGAACCATATCTTAATGGTGGCATTGGTGTGCTTAGGGCAAAAACAAATCTAGAGTTTCGGGGTATGATCCGAAGTGCTTCAAAGTTCTAAAGATTAGGTGACTTGGAGAGCTTTTACCATGTCCAACTTCTCTCAAGAATGGGCATTGAGAAGAAAACAAAAGGAAAAATAGATTTATGTATTGGTTTCACTTTTGCATAAGAGTGAGAAGAAAATTTTTGGCATCAAGCCTTTGCATTAAGAACACTCAACTCTCATTGTTGGTTAACAATGGCGTCTCACAAGTCCCTTGATGGATTTTCACAAAGAAGCACCCCTTAGCAAATCCCTAAGAAAGAAGATAGAAGGAACCCCAAAGCAATAAAAATCCAACCATATAAGATCACTTGGCCACACCGCATGTAAAATGCTCCTCAAAAGCAATCAAAAAGAAAAATTCAAGCATTTATCCCACAACTCATAATAGTATTTGTTCTTAATGAGAACAACTCACAACACAAGGGTCCAAGTTTTTTTTTTATTTTGGACAATCGCAAGATAAGCATGAAGTATTAAGCATTTAAGCACACAATTCACCGAAAAGGTCACTCCCCCACACTTAAATTGAACAATGTCCCCATTGTTCACCAATCAAAACCGGGGAAGGTTCCAGAAGACCTTTGCGGGAAGCAGACAAAAGGAAAAGCACACGGGACACAAACAAACAGTATAGCACAGAAGCTATCCCCAGATTTGCAGATTCAAAAGTAGAGAAGAGAGAACGAAAACTAAAAGGAACTAGTACTCCCTGAGATTGCTATTGCTATCAGTTTGTAGAACTCCCCCACACTTGAGCTTCAGTCTCAAGTAGTGTGGTTTGGTTGCGGTGTGGAATTGAAATTGCACCGCATAAAACACTAGAAGCAACCAACTACAACTGGAGTTAAGGTTAGCAAAAACAAAACCAAAGGAGAACGAAAACAAAAACATGAAATAAAAATAGTGGAGTCATTGTGGGCGGCAATATTAAAGGAAGGGTGAAACGAGTACTCCCCGATAAGAAACGGAAGGAAGATAGGGTGCCCGCACAATTGCAAGTGGGAGGGGTCGTTGAGGTGCTACCTTCAATCGTTGGAGATGAAGGTCCTCTTGGAAAATTTCGCCAGAGGTTCCTTTTAATTGTTCCTAATTCCATCCCTTTTTCAGAGGGGCTTACCTGTTTCCAAAAATATTCACAACACAGACGCCACCAATTGGGCGTAAAAAGGCAAGTCCAAAGAATGCCAAAATAGCCCATTATTGAAAACAATGCAAAATCTAAACTAATAGAATGTAAAAGACAGGACACGAAATGAAATTCGGGTTGCCTCCCGGTAAGCGGCCCTTCTTTAAGGTCTGGGCTGGCTAGACCATACCACCGTGAAGTCATCCGGGATCGAATATGAACGATGAAGTCGGCTTCAACGGGTGGGTTGGGCGGGCATCATCTATCAATGAAGAATGACCCGGATCAAAAGGAAATGTGGCCTCACCACTTAGGATGTGAAAGTGTAACCTCCACCGATCGGTCTTCAGGTGGAAGAGTTGAGGTGGGTGATCCTTGGTACGAGGATCAAATTTGGTGGAGCCTCCTCTTCAAATTCAAGGATGTAAACATCCTTATCTTCAGTGAGCGGTGCAGGGAGAACTCCGGAGCGGACTTTGTCTTCAATCTTTGGTCCCGGATCAAATGGGAAGGTGGCCTCCACACTTAGCGGGTGTACGTTGAGCTTCCACCCAACTTCATTAGTGCACGGGGGGGGCCTTGATCCTTCAAGTGAAGATCAAAGTTAATGGGCTCCTCCTCCTCAAATTCAAGGATGTAGACATCCTCGACCTCGGGGTGAGGCTCATAGGAAGAGCCGAGGTGGACATCAACTTCAGAGGGGGA